>OX235267.1:30632143-31832143 GCA_944472135.2 Trichobilharzia regenti
GGGTTGTTTTACTGCATCAAATGGTGCCGAGGTCGATTCCAGAATCCTCCATTTGCTCCATTTGTGTCTGCATGGCGGACTGTATTCGTAAGTTGAGTAAAATGTTGAAAACTGTTTGAAAACCAGTTGCTTCTTCATTTCAGATCATGAATACTCATTTACAGCATGTTCGCCAGCGTCTTCAAATGGTAGAATTGGATCGTTCATGGAATTTGAGTGGTTATGAGATAGACGGTTTGGAATTAATCCTCATTTCAGTTTAGATGCAGGGTTGTTCGACCTCGACCAGAAGATGAATAGGAGCAGCAAAATACCAGAAAGAGAAAGTATGTGAACATGAAAAGAACATTAATACATGATTCATTTATAAATGTTTATCTTAATTATACTTAAGTAAACATTTTTCTATATTGTATCTGGTTTTCACGTATTTATGCGAAGTCTTAGAGTTTATTTAATGTCATAATGTGTATTAATGAGTCTGAGCGTTTTTATTGTTCTAATGACTGATGCGTTTTAGAAATAAGTAATGGGTTCTGGTAGGGATAGTCTTTGGAATAAAACAGTTTACGTAGCAAGCGTTTGAAGGTTACAATGAGGGATAGGTCCTATTTCTAAGGGTAAACTAATCCTGTATGTTCCGTACTATGTCTTTATGCATCCATGCTGCTAGTTTATTTATAGTTTAAAGATTGCTAAGGGTGTTGAAGTGCGTCTTTTAGGTGCTGTAGTAGATTAGTGCTTGATTCGTTCTAGGAGTAAATAGTTTATTAATATAATCTGTAGAGTGAAACAGTCTGTATAGAGAGCGTTTGAAGCTTGTAACCGAAGAGCAAGTTCTGATATCTAGGGGTAGGCTATTCCATATTTTAGAATACATGACTGTGAAGAAGTTTTCACGGAGTGTTGACTTAAAAGAATGAGTTGTCACTGTGGAAGTTTGGTTACGCAGATCGTAAGAACCTTCCTGTGCGAATTGTATGTCCCTGTTACCTGAGAAAGATATTTTGTGAAGGACCTTAAAGAAGAATATTAGGTTTATAATAAGTCGCCTTGTCCAAAGTGGGTCGAGTTTTAGGATCATGCACCGTGAGATGTAGTCTTCCTTACAATCGTAGCCAAGCAGTTTTGAGGTAAAATATCGTTGGATACTTTCCATCCTTAGCTTGTCACGTGTGCGAGTGCTGCTTATAATAAATGGACAGTATTCTAGTAGTGGTCTGACACATGTTTTGTACAGAATTAGCTTGGCTTCATTGTCGTGAAAGTTCCTGAGTATGCATCCTAAGAGCATCCTCGATTTTCTAGTCTGTGATGCTACTTGCTCTGAGAATGTCAAGTCACTAGAGTACCTCAGGCCTAGGTCAACGACATTTCGGAGTCTTGTTAGGTTAGCAGATTGGAGCGTTAATTTCAGGTCGATTGAGGGTGCACCGAAGCAGATCCAGCCACATTTGTTCAGATTAAATTGGAGATTCCATAGGGACGACCAAGCAGCCATTTTATCTAATTCCTTCTGTACTACATTCTCGAAGTTCCCTAAGTCATCACGTTGGAATGTATAAGCTACTTTTAGGTCATCTGCAAAGATGAATGGTTTCCCGTGCGTGAAGCAAGCGCATATGTCATTGATGTATAGTGTAAATAGGAGGGGTCCAATGACACTACCTTGTACTACACCAGAAGTGATAGGGCTAGGTTTGGAGGTTGCAGACCCGAGTTTAACTATTTGGGACCTATTGTTAAGGAATGATTTAAGCCATCCTAATAATGGGTCACGTATTCCTAAGGAGTTCAGTTTATTTGTTAGCAGTAAATGGTCAACACGGTCAAATGCCTTAGAAATGTCAAAGTAGATGACAAGTACTAGTTGCCGTCTGTCACGACTGCTGGTTACAAAATTGAAGAAGTCTAGGTGACATGTTAAACATGATCTGGATTTCAGGAATCCATGTTGGTTCGGACTTATGATGTTGCAGCTAAGCATATGTTTGATTAGGTTATTTTTGACTAGTCTCTCCATGATTCTAGATGCTATAGGTGTGATATTGATTGGCCGGTAGTTACTGACTTCAGTTTTCGAGCCAGATTTGTGTTTAGGCATAATGAATGTAGTCTTCCATATGTCAGGGTAAGTTTGGGTTTCTAGGGACATTGTGAATATTTTAAGCAGTAGTAGAGGAATGTCAGGGCCACCATATTTATAGAAGTAAGATGATATACCGTCGGTACCGAAACCTTTTGAACTTTTGAGGGTTCTTATAGTTTGGTTAATGTCAGCGTAAGTGAATTGAACAGTGCTAATTTGGTTTGGTGTCAGTGGAGTTGGTGCCATTTTAGTAATAGGGTGTATATCGAGTAGCTGGACTGAGGGCTTAAGGTAGTTACCTGCAAACGTTTTGTTGAATAGTTCACATATGTCTGCAGAGTTAGTGCATAGCCTGCCTTTGTCTATGAGGAGAGAAATGCTGTGATTTTTGCGATTCATTCGCTTCCTTAAGATTTCTGTGAGTGCATACACTCTAGCAGGACTGGCTACTGCGATGCGTTCTTCCTTTCTCATACGGAAATCTTGAGCTTGTGTGATGGAGCTAAGGGTTTTAAGTATTAGACCTAGAGTGCCAAAGTCGTGGTGTTTGAAGTAACTTGTTGAGAGTTTCTTCAGTTTCTTACGATCCTTTGGTTTTATGAATGACTTTCTGTGTGGGGAAACCTTTAGTGTTTGGAGTGGAATGACAGCATCTAAGCATATGTTTGAGTTATGGTAGAAGATGGTTAGGGCTCTCGATAGGTCATCAGTAGTGAAGTATTCATCCCATTTGGAGGATCTTAGCATCGATTCAACTAAGGCCCAGTTTGCCTTACTATAGTTCCTATATATTACTTGTTGTGAAGTGGAGGTATGAGATGCATTGCTACTCAGCGGAATTGGCAGTGCACACATTACTGTTTTGTGGTCGCTCCCTGGGAACTCAGAACCTACTAGCGTTGAAAGGGGGCTTATATTGTGGCAGAAGATTAAGTCTAGTACGTTGTTACCTCTTGTGGGAGTAGTGACAGTTTGTTTCCAGCCAAGTATATCCAGTGTGTCTAAGAACTTATCAAATTTAGTTGGACCTGTGGGTATATCCCAGTTGATTTCAGGTAAGTTAAAGTCCCCACATAGGATCTTATGATCGTATTGTAAGTCGGTTAATTGCTCCAGAGTATTAATGAGTTGGGTCTCGTAATTACTAAAGGTGCCAGGTGCTCTGTAGGAGCATCCAATTAATGCTGTTACGTTATTTAAGTGTACATTAACCCATAGAGTCTCAGGCATGTTAAGTGTACTACTTTCTAGCTGTGATACAGTAAGTTCATTCAGAAAGTACATGAGACAACCCCCTCCCTTACCACCTTCCCTGTCACACCGAAAGTGTGTGTAGTTATCTAAGCTTATTTCATCATCCAGGATGTCCGAATGACACCAAGATTCAGTGATGACAATTACAGGGGGTTTGTATATTACTGTGAGTGCTCTGAGCATCGGCAATTTATTTAGAACAGATCTAGCATTTATGAGGATTACGTAAAGATGAGAGTTGAAGTAGCATTTGAAGTATTTAAGTTCGTTAGTCAGCCCCGAATATGGTTCAGCACCCAGTAGTTCTGCTGGACATGACGATCCTATGTTAAGAGGAGTTCCAGCATCATGCTCACCTATGTCTATCGAGTTGTTGTGTGCTGTTTTCGGTGGAGAATTAGGAGTTGGAGTACTGGATTTGCTATAGACTAAGGAACTTTTATTTTTAGTTAGGTTACAGAAGTGGGTAGGGTTCTTTATTTGGCCTATACTTGTGCAAGTGTCAAGTGTGTCCAATGGATACGGGTGCACTAGACCGTTCCTGTTTTCATGCAAGGAGGGAGCCAGCACTAGTGGTTTAGGAGTGTTAACATCCCTACCAGCTGTTTTTTCAACGCTGACAGGGACGCGGGGGATAAAAAATGATTGGATCCTTGTGATGACCATGGCTTATTATTCCACCTATTGTTTGATGCTAGTTGTGTCCTTGTGTGGGTTTCGTGTGTACTGCATTGTGGGTTAGTTCCCAGCAGACTTGTACCATATATCCGGTCGAAATTTGTTTGTGTGCCATACTCTGAAGACCCTGAGTTGTTGGTAGCCGAGTTCTGACTATTACCACTTGTACTATTTAGGGTGACATCGTTGTGACATTGGATATTAGTGTGTGCCACGGTGCGATTTAGCACGTTGTGAGTGCTAATACTATTAACCGTGGGGAGTGTGGGCTTATTTAAGCTGCCACTGTTTTTGTTGGTATGATTTAGGGGCATATTTTCCTTATCTTTACCAATGGAATTATAGCTAGGAGAGGACAAAGTCGAGTTTCGGGGGGTTTTAACTTTTTTTCTGGGGTTATTTAGTGGCATTTTAGATTCTGCGGTGATGGGTGGTATGGTTTTATTATTTATTTGGTTACAGTCTAGTGGCCTTTCGGCTGGTGTTGCACTCTGATGGGACATTTCTGTGTGTTTTGAGAGGGGTGATGCGGTGGGGTCTACTGTATCTTTCACAGGGTTGGGGATAATGGCTTGCTGCAATGTCCTATTACCTATTTCACAATTAGTCTTAGTGAGATAGTTGTGTGCGCGCCTTTCTATAACTGTTTTGTCCACCCCGACCTTTATATGTTTGTAGTTTCTGGCTTGCGATAGGGTGTGTTGGGAGTGAATGAATTTTCTGGTCTCTGCCGGTGTTTCGAACTGAAAACGAATAGGACAACACTTTTCATGTTGACTCTTCTTCAGCCTGTAGCACTTAGTCTTGGAGTTAGGCATTTTCGCTTCACTAAGTAAGATGCGCTGTACCTTTTTTAGTGCCTCATTGTCCGGAACGTTGTAGACAATAGCACTCAGTTTTGCGTCGAGTCGTTTTGTTACTTCTGTGGTAACAAAGTTAATGAGGTTATCTACCTTAGTTACCGATTCTGTGTCAAGCTTGTTAAGGTTTACCGTTTTCATGAGGATAGTTAGAGGTGTCAGTTCACAGACCTGCGATCTGATATCGCTGATCTGATCTGATAATTTGGATATCTCGGTATTGGTTTCGATGTTTCCAGCATTTACTGACTTGCTGTTTTTTATTTCCCTTAACTCAGCCTTAAGTTCTCCTATAGACAACTTTAGAAGTTCTATTTCTGAAGATAGTACTGAAAAAGAGCTTGATGGCTGGAGTTTCTCCATAAGCACATAAGGTGAAGGGAGGAGTTCTGTATGAGCAGAGGGTACCGAATTTTTAGGAGTAGTGCTAATACTGGCTGTCAGTACAGTTTTATTTTCAGTTTCAGCTCGACGCTTACGGCATACACGTGAGTTATGTGACTCACTATAGCCGTTTGTTGGGGGTGTGTTGCTTGATGTAGCAATCAAGGACGTTAAATTAGACACCAGTTTTACAGGGGATTGGGTTCGTTGCTTTTTACTTTGATTAACCATAACTATTAGAAATAAGAGTTAGTGGTTACAAGTATGGAAGTGGTATAGTACTTGTGCAAGTACTACAACAAGATAAATTTTATGTAACGAATCACGTAAAAATGTAACGCAAACGTTGAACGTACCGCGATACGGCCATCCATAACAGTCGATAGTGGCAAGTAATTCGTCAAAGCGTTGGGGGCCGGAACTACTTAACCAATTGACTTCTGGAAGATTGAAGTCACCCGCAATTAAGGGAGGGTGGCCATGCGCATATAGTGAAAGCTGCTATTAGTATTCTGTGGACAAGGTGAAATGTATAATTGATTTCACTAGTGTAGATAGACGTGTAAATAAGCAGAAGGGGACACTAGCTTAGGGGTGAAGATCCAAATATTTTGCCCCAAACACGGATAAAGATGTGAAGAAGTTCACCTAGGTGAAACCGAATACGAGCCTGAATGAATGATTCAACGTTGAAGACTACACCCGGAATCCAAGAAATAGCAAAAAATTCGGAGGCGCTTTACGATATTATTATTGTCATTATATCGCTTAACAAGCATATTGCCAAAGAGAATCTTCGAACAAATGAGAAATATTTCCTGCAGAGAGGAGATAAAGCTGTCTACGAAAATTTAATCGGGCGACAGCAACTCTGGGCAGATAACTGATGGCAAAGCCATTGCTACATAGCACAACCTTTATATTTGAGGATGTTCCAAATGGTAGTAAAAGTAACTCGGTGTTGTCATCACTCTAGCACACCTTATCAACAAACTGGAGTGTTAGTGGAAAATTTTAACCAGAACAAAGATGAGTGACAAAACAAAGGTAGGAAGTTTCAAAAATATTGCGTTGATCCACGAGAGGTGAAAGCATGAAGAAAAACTTCATCACTGTCAAACATATATTTTTGGATGGATTTCAGAGTCATTCATTTTGCATTAACGACAGCTTAGAAGCACCTGTCTTTTCTTATAAAATAAGAGTAGTACTTGGGCATTGAAGCAGAGTAAATTTCCATGTTAGTTAGTTTATATAAGAAGATGACAGATGGAAAAAGTCTAAAACTATCCGGAGATCACAGCAAAGGTCACCTTTATCATTTTACTCATCTCAACCCACATTATCTACACTACAACCTATTATTATTACTACTATTCTGCTTTTATGACTACACAGAATGACCCACGGGAGTTAGGTCAAACTCTATTCACGGCAGCAACACAGTCCTAACATACCGCATACTAAAAACCTCATCTTGACCGATCCCCGTACCACTCCTATTGGAGTCTACCAGAGCTAAAGCAGTCGAGTGGCGGGACTTACTACGCAGAAGCTCACCGAAGATCTGGAACCTCTATCTCACAATCAAGAAGGGAGCTCAACAAAATCACTGGTTTATACCAGCTCGTAATCAGGATATTGGATACTGGAAGAAGATAAAGGCTAACTACATCCTTTAGAGCACCAATTCTCTTAGCTAGGTGTAGGCTTCAGTGATTGACTCAACTCATACAGTGAATATGCATGCATGAACAACCGATAAAAGAGAAGCCGGAATGATTCTAAACCTCCTTGTTAGCGGGAAAGGATTCTAATATTTAAAGAAAAGCAATTATCTTCTCAAAATTTCCTCTCTTTGCAGCATAACCGATTAACTCTCAGCGAGTAGAAGAGAAGAAGAATAGGGAGACGAGGAAACGAATTAAATATGGTTTTACACTACAGGAAAACAAAAGTATGTCCGGTATTCTTTAAAATGTGATGATCATCGGTCACCATTTATTGTGCTGACGCGGTTTCTGTTGGACATTGACCATAGACTACCTCGTCCCGCTCATCTAACATTGATTAACTCTCCAAAGCTGCTGTGTGTCACATTCAACTCCCCGGAGCAGTTGTCCATATCACTTCAACGGTGGTATGAGACCAAGGGAAAAATTGGAGGACACATCCGATGCTGTGAAAGCAGACCCAGAAATGTAAGGAGGCAGCAAACTGAGGCCTTAATACGACCCCAAGCTTCGGTGACACTAGAGCGATGCAGCTCTGAGAATAATAGTCTGTGTCTCCCAAGTGTCCTGCCTAAATCCATTGAAAAAAACTACAACGGGCCGGTTCTATCGGAATTGGCCAACTAGTTCCAACATCAAGTCCCCCACCAGCAGACGGTTTCACGTCAACTACCCCACAACACTCTGAGGTTGTTAGACTCACTGTCAGTTGCCTATATAGCAATGTGAGGGGGCTGAGAGGGAAAGTAGGTGAACTCCGAAATCTCCAAGCACACCTTCAACTGAAAATAATCATTCTTACTGAAACGTGGCTAAACCCCACTATCGCCGACAATGAAATCAGTATAGGTGATATGGTACTGGTCAGGAGAGACAGGGATAATAAGGAAGGAGGGGGAGTTGCTATATACTTTGATAGGCAACTTAAATGTGTGCGCGCAACGGACCCACCACTTATCGAACTCCCAGACTCCATATGGTGTCATTTCACCGTAGGCCACACCAAGCACTTACTGGGTGGCATCTACCGATCTCCCACCTATGGGGCAGAGCACAATCAGCTACTGCTCAGCACTATCACAGGAATACGAGATTTGGGTTACGACCAAATCACCATAGCTGGAGATTTCAATGCTCCATCACTGAACCTTGGCTCCGGGTGTGCTAAGGGAAAATTTGGCCGAAACCTACTGCAAACTATTCGAAACACGGGACTGACTGAGAATGTTGGAGACGACACTAGGTGGGGCCCTAGTGGAAAGTCTTCAAAACTAGATTATATTCTAACTAGTGACCAGCTACTCGTCGAAAAGGTCCAGATCATGACTCCTCTGGGAAGCAGTGACCATGCAGTCATAGGTTTCGATCTTGTCCTCCGTGAGCGTTTGCAATGGGATGTTACGCGACCATGTCTGTGCTACAGCAAGGCTGACTATGCTGAAATGCGGAGGCTCTTGTCCGACGCAGACTGGCCCTTAGCATGGGACGACCTATCTGTGGATGAACACTGGGAAGTGGTAAAAAAGATTATCCATGCAGCAATCTCGAATACCGTCCCTTTAGTCACAACACAGCCTAAGAGAAAGACGTCATGGTTGAAGAGAGGCACGCAACGTATTCTGCAAGCAAAGCGGAGGGCTTGGTTTACGTGGCGTGTATCTAAGAGTCAGACCGACCATGATGCATACCTCGAACTCAGGAACCGGTGTAATGCAAGAGTTAGGAGGGACAGAAGGTCACTCCAGGCTAACCTTGCTAAAAAACTCCTATCAAACCCTAAAAACTTGTACCGATTCATGTCGGAAAGAAAACCGACAAACCAAGGGGCATGCGCCTTAGTAGGTCCAAACGGTCAATATCTCACTAGTCTGGAGATGGCTGAAACATTCAGTTCAGCCTTCGCTAAACAGCTAAACAGCAATGTGGATATTACAGTTACGGACCAAAATGGTGGCACCACTATTTCAGAGGAGGAAGACCTAGCGACTACTCCCCAAATAAACCCCGCAATAGTACTAAGGAAGCTACAGCGACTCATACCTGGGAAGTCCCCAGGTTGTGATGACATCAGGCCATCTGTTCTGAAACAGTGCGCGGAGGCTCTCTGTAGACCCCTGTGCGACTTGTTCCAACACTCAATGGATTCGGGGACCCTGCCAAGGGAGTGGAAAAGAGCCATCCTTTCTCCAATCTTCAAGGGTGGGGACAGGCAAAACGCTGCTAGCTATAGACCAGTAGCTCTACTCCCAGTGGTATCAAAAGTACTGGAAAGTATTATTGACGACCACATCAGGGAACATTTCGATAGGACTAATATACTGCATGAAGCCCAACATGGTTTCAGAAAAGGCAGATCCTGCGTCACTAACCTACTGTCAGCTTGGGACGACTGGACATCATGCTGGGACTTGAACGTACCAGTCCATGTGGTCTTCCTAGACTTTGAGAAGGCATTTGACACTGTTCACCATGACCTTCTCCTACATAAAATAAGACAGGCAGGCATAAGTGAGCCACTTCTGTCATGGTTGAAGGACTACCTAGCCGACAGGCAATTTTGCACTAAGGTTAACCGAGTCCGATCATCTTGGCACAGATCGTCATCAGGAGTGTCGCAGGGTTCTATCCTAGGACCACTGATGTTTTTGATTTTCATCAATGATCTACCACGCCGTCTGAGCTGCCCGACTCTCCTGTACGCTGACGACGTAAAAATATGGAGGGCGATAAAGTGTCCGGAGGACTCAGATAGGCTACAGGAAGACCTAAACCTTCTGGAAGACTGGGCGGTGGCCAGTGGCATGACTTTCAACTTGAAAAAGTGCAAAGTAGTGAAGTTGCGCACCTGTAGACTGCAGAATGCATGTTACACCCTGTGCAATGAAAGCTTGTCCTGCACAACGTCGGAACGCGACTTAGGTCTAGTTCTAACGGAAAAAATGGACACAAGCGTAAATTACACAGGGGATGTAGCGAGGGCATATGCGGTCATACACTTTACGCATAGACAGTTAGGTGCACTCACTCCTGAGCTCTTTCTAATGTTGTACAAAACATACGTCAGGCCACACCTTGAGGTGCATAATATTATTGCACCCCCAATGCTGAGAAGAGATGCCAACCTCTTGGAGAGAGTCCAACGACGGGCAACAAAAGGAGTGGTTGGTCTCCGAAACAAACCATATGATGAAAGGCTGAAGAAATTAGGCCTGTTCACACTTAGTTACCGTCGGCTTAGAGGGGATTTGATTACTGCCTACAAAATAAAAAATGACCAGAATCACCCAAACAAAGGTGTTCTGCCATTGAGTAGGTATAGGCTTCCACGTGGAAATCCCAGAAGGATAGCTCACCAGAGGGCAAGGACCCGGGTGCGCTCCCACTTCTTTTCACTGCGGGTTTGTCATCCCTGGAATTCCTTACCGGCAGATGTAGCTATGGCACCGTCTTTGGACGCCTTTAAGCGAAGGCTGGACAACCATGCAGCGATACAAGGACTGCATCCAAATGGCCTATCTCCTTAAAATCGCATTTACCAATCAGGGTAGATAATTAAACTCGTCATTTTACTTCTTTACATTCTCTCCCGTCTTACTCTCCTGACAACTTATTAATATTATAATTACTATTATTATTATTATTATTACTATTACTGATATATATATTATTCTTCAAACTTCATGAGCTGACTGTTGTTACGTTTCCTATTTTCGTTTCTGTCTCTTAGTCTGAATAGCTTCACTAATTATATCTATTATTATTATTATTACTATTATTATTATTATTACTATCTCTTTTCTCTTGTCGACAATACCGAAGGACTAACTGGCGAAAGGATCAACTCCAATCACAGTAGTAACAGTCTTAACATACCTCATACTACAAACCACATATAATTAATCCCAGCACTACTCCCTTTGGAGTCAACCAAAGCTACGACAGTCGAGTGGCGGGACAAGCTACGCAGAAGTTTACCGAAGATCAAGAACCTATACCTCACAATCAAGAAGCGAGCACAAAGAAATCAAATTGGTTTATACTAGCTCGTAAAAACGATATTGGATATTGGATATTAGACCTTGAATACCCCAAATAATTTGACTCTACTTAATGGACGTTCGGGATGTATTGTCATTTGCGGTACAATTTGCAATTTATTTTATTTATTCATTCAGTCACCAAGTCCTCAGCTAAGGCGATCTTTAAAGCCTCCTCCCCCACCGTCATTTCAAGATGAAGTGGAACCTAAACGACCTAAAACCAGCGTTGATAACAGTTCTACTTCATTTTCCGAAACGTCTTCTAATGCAGGAGATCTAGAAGGTACATTTTTCAAGCATCTGTCCGTATCAGTAATGAATTTCGTTTCATTTCTACTTTTCACTCACTTAAAGGAGTGAAAACTGGAGTTTTTCCTACACTTATTCCCCTTAATGAATCGTAATAAGGCTAAAACAACGCATTTTGCAGATGGTACCATCGTTTATTTCGTTATCCTCTTATCAGCTGTGCGTAGCCTAGAATTGCAAAGTTTCTATACAGAGCAACCTTAGCATGTCTGTAAACGTGACGTGATGTTAGTGTGCCGGTGACTCCTTTGATTGCACCATCTGCATAAACCGTTGATTTTGCTTTATTCAGAGTAAGAATCCTCGGTGTTAAAGGAACCCAAAATCTGCAAAGCCATGAAAATTCTGTTTGCGTTCGGTGCTGGAGTGATTCAGAAATAACCGAACATTTCTTGTCACTTAACGATTGGTCCCAAGTACTTTAGAAACCGCTGGTGCTTCGTAAAGTTAACGAAACAAACATTGATTAGTCATCAACAACCTACCGAAATTTGGGTAGGTCGAAAAATTATTACTAGTATATGGTATTGTAAGACTGTTTTTAGCTTCAGTGTGCCAAAATATATGAACAGTAATGTAGGTCTCGAATATGAGAATGTAGGAAAATTGTAATTCAGTTAGCTTAAATTAATATTTTCTACCAGCTATTTTGAGGGGCACTAAATCTGATCTTACTGCCTAGTTGAGCGAATTATTTCATAACCTTAGTCTTTTCATTGCCCATATGATGAGGCATTTAAGTTGTATTTGACTCGAAGTTTCCTAGTTCCCTAATACTGACACGACAATATCGAATAGAATTGATACTTGGTTCACTTGAAATATTGCGAAGAGTTAACCTTTCTGAAAGTTGTATTCTGAACAAAAGGGATTCAAACGAAAGATGTTTATTTTTTAAAATTTTGGATTATAGCTTGATTCCACGCCACATTTTTTGGTACAGGTATGGAATTTTCAGCATGTGATATCGATAGCCCAAGTTTTGCAGGCCGACCATAGATATCAAGTGTGCGTCGGCACGGGATCGAACATCATACCATGTGCATGGTCGGCGAGAGTCTTAACCACTGTGTCACCGACGCAGTGATTTAAGAGGTCACGAATTATAATTGTTTGCTGCTGTGTAACAGTAACTACCGTTGGTTTTCATTATATAGCAGTGTATTTTGGTTCTTTTATGTTGCTAGGACTTGTAGTGCTGGCACTTTCACTTATTTTGTAAGGCGTATCAACACTAGTGGGCTGATTGCTAACGAAGTCTCAGCATGTATACAGAAAGCCGAGTTAAGTTATCTTAGGCACAACCATGAGATCTGGCTGTTCATCAAAGGGCATGCATATTTTGATCAGTGCCATCTTTCTACTTCATGTCTGTGAGACATGGTCACTGAAGGTTAGAGACTAGCGGTTTTTGATAATTATTGTTGCCGTTCATTTTCATGTTGGGTAGGACAATATAGTCAGTGATAAATGAGGTTAGATGTAGTGTTATGTATCAAGGAAATTTCAGTCCATGAGGTTGTGAGTATGTATCATTTGAGATGGCTAGAGCATGCATTATGCTAACCAAACCTCATTTGACGCACGATGCTATTGATGATGTGACTAATCCTTTAAGGTCTTAGCCTTTTGGTTTGGGTTACAAGGAGGTATAACTGCCCAGCTGGATTTTCTGGGATGTTGTGAATTATTGATGGGTTCCAAATCGTTTGACTTGATGAGGGTGTATTCACACTTATTTTTCACATCCTGAGAATCACTGATCTTCATGTGTTTACTCTGCTGTGTGTATTAGCCGACTATTTTTCATTACATTCCTTCTTATTCGCTTTTGTGTTTTTTACCACATTGGGGTAACTTGATTTGTTACACTTTTGTGCTAAGTTCTATGTTAATTCACTAAGTCTCGAGTTACACAATTAGACATATGTAGTGTCTTCAACTTGTGACTTATGATTTCCAATAAAACTGTTTTGTCCTTCGTAGTTACTATTCCTTTGTCTCACACCTCAGTTTACTGTCTCTTTTATGCATTTCTTCTACTTTCTTCTTTTGCTTTGTGTGCTAAATGGAGTGTGGCGACTTGAACTGCCGCACATATGTGCAAAGTTCTATGTCAAAGGCAGACAGAGTGTCTTTAACTACGAAGATATTGAATACTGTCTGGTAAGTATGGCTGCACTATACTGATTCTCATTATGCCTTTCATTAAGTGACATTTTTTCAAGTGAAAAGAAAGAAAGAATTTTAACTGTATAAAATCTTAAGTTTGTCAAATGTTATCTGTGTAACAAACGTTTTTTACTACTTTTGATTTTATAGATGCTACGCTTCCATTAAGTGTATCAGATTCATTGGATCTTGAAATAAGTAACGAGCCTACAACTGTCGGAGCAAATGAAGTTACTGAGACTACCGTTCGTCGACTTACCGTACTTCTTGAGAAACGTGCTCTAACCAATCAAGAAGCACGAACTAAATTTCCTGATCAGCCAAAGCGTTTTATGCAGTCGGAAGTGGAACTTCAGGAAACACTTGAAGAAATGCAGGTTAGTCTCTTCTAACTGTAAGACGTAAATGATAGTGTTATGAATTCCTTTCCGAATGAAAATCCTTAGAATTTTGAATTAATTACTTGTATTGCCACAGAAATTGTATAGACTGCAGCTAAATGTCAGGTCTCATGTGTTTTATATACTGTAATGAATATCGTGGCGGAAGTATTTCATGTTCTCAAGGCAATTAGAAAATTGTGATTGAGTTGTTAGAAGAGCTTTGTTTACTTGTGACTACCGGCGTCCAACAGTCATATTTCTTGACCTAAAGGCAGCATTCGACTCTGTCGATCGAGAAGTTCTCTGGAGATGCTTGGCTGTAAAGGGAATCCCGAGAAAATATATTGCACTAATCAAGGCACTCTACTCCTACTCATACAGCCAGGTGAGGGCTTACAGCGAGTTGTCATCTGAACTGGTGACGACTAGTGTTGTCCGTCAAGGATGCCCATTATCCCCTTTTCTATTCAACTTCATCATAGATGTACTAATGGACTTAACCCTAAGTGACTTCAGCGACTCAGGGATTGACTTGCTACCAGGGAATAATCTCGTTGACTTGGAATATGCAGACGATATAGTCCTTCTAGGCGAAGACGCTGACGAAATGCAGAGTCTTCTAAACACCTTGAGCCGCAATCTACGAATGTTTGGCATGCGATTCGCTCCCGCCAAATGCAAGATGATGTTACAGGACTGGACTACATCGACGCCTAGTTTAAAAATAGGAAGTGAAGTGGTAGAGCACGTTGACCGCTTCACTTATTTGGGAAGTACCATCAGCCAATGCCAACGGGCTGATCTCTGACGAAATCTCAGCACGAATACAAGGGGCTCGTTTCGCATTTGTTAGTTTACGCCGACTCTGGCGTAGACGAGATGTTCGACTATCGACCAAAGGGCGGGTGTACTGCTCATCAGTCCGCTCCGTCCTCCTTTATGGTTGTGAGACCTGGCCACTGAGAGTGGAAGACATGAAAAGACTAGCTGTCTTTGATCATAGGTGCCTGCGTTCTATTTCCCGTGTAAAGTGGCACAATAAGGTGAGCAACATGGAGGTTAGGCGTAGAGTTCTAGGTAAACAGGGGAAATCAATCGACGAAGTCGTGAAGCTACAAAGACTGAGATGGTTAGGAGATGTGTTACGTATGCCAAGCCATCGCCTCCCTCGACGAGCAATGTTAGCGGATATAGGGTGAGGCTGGAAGAAAGCTAGCGGCGGTCAAACAAAAACTTGGCACCAGTCAATGAAATCCACAACAGTTGGTCTAAGCCACGTAGAAAGGTGTAGACTTCCAGGCTGGGGTCCTCGGGACGGTAAAAATCTATGGTTGGAAACAATTGGTGACATGGCTCAAAACCGTTCTCAGTGGCAAGCGCAGATGCATCCACTCCCTGTGACTTATGATCTTCAATGAAACTGTTTTGTATTTCTTTATTACTCCTTTGTCTCACACCTCTGCTCACTGTTTCTATTATGCTTTTCTTGTACTTTCTTCTCTTGCTTCGCGTGCTACACGGAATGTGGCGACTTGAACTGGTGCACATTTGTGCAAAGTTCTATGTCGAAAACAGACAGACAGACAGACTTGTGACTACTCAGCTTCTCCTTCTTTGTGTTGCTTTCCTGTGTGCACTGGAAGAATTCAATTCGAAAAAAATAGGGATCGTACCTGTTTATTACAGATAAGACCTTGTTGATCTTTGAGATGGAGTTGTGGTATGAAAAGGCTTTAATGTTTCATTGTAGTTAATTCACTAACCTCATATAATGTGACTTTTCTATTATCTGTGTGCGTATATGCTGCCTTATTAAGTGTGTGATGTTTTATTTTCGTAAATGGATTAACCTATGTTGTTGTCTGTCTTTATTTTTTACCTCTGCTACTTATTCCTTCATGTTCCAACTAGTTCATAAAGGCTTTTTAGACGTCATTAAAACCGGATTCATCCGGTAACATGAACGGCGATACTAAGAATCGTACATCAGAGTCATAATAAGGTGAGCAGTATTGAGGTAAGGCATCGAGTGCTAGATAAGGAGGAGTAATCAGTCGACGAGACTGTGAATTTATACCGATTGAGATGGTTAGGAAATGTGTTATGCATGCATGCTTCGTCATCGCCTTCCTCGACAGGCAATGTTAACTGATATAGGATCAGGTTGGAAAACAGTTAGTTATTGGTAGTCAAAGCAAAACATAACTTCATCAGTCAATGAAATCCACAACAGTTAGTCTAAGCCACATTGGGAGGTGTAGACTTCCTGAATGGGGTCCTTGGGACGGTAAAAACCATTGTATGGAAATAATTGGTGATATGGCTCAGAATCATTCTCAATGACTGTCGCAGATGCATCCACTCCTTGTGATTTATAATATCCGATAAAATTCCATTGTTCTTCCACATTACTATTCCTTTTACCTCATATCCTAGTTTATTATCTCTGTTTTGAATGTTTTTCTACTCTCTTCTCTTACTTTGTGTTCAACATAAATGGAGAGTAGCAACTTGAACTGATGCACATCTGTGCAAAGTTCTACGTTGAAATCAGTCAGTCAGATCGAGAATCACTGCCTAGAGACTGCGGCATGACTCAAAGCCATTGCCTACGGAACAGATGTACAGACCTTTTTCATTTTCCGAAGTCTTAAAATGTTCATTTAATTCTCCCACGTTCTTTTTCCTCTGTTGTGATTTCATGACGTTTTTTCTGTACTTTTATGTGCTTTCCCGAAGTGTGACAAATGGAGCTGTTGCATGTGTGTGGAAATTTGCGCATTGGTATGCATGCAAGTAAGTCAATAGAGTTACAATGCGGCACTGGTTTACTCAAGGAGGACAGTATAAATAATAAAGGTAGAAGCCTCGTCCATCAGGGAGGGAGCAGAAATATGTTACATACAGAGTCATTACCTGCTCTGACATCTTTATCTTTTTAATTGTAGGGTTCGTGCAATAGAAATCTGAGCTTAATTAAACCAGTACACTTCTATGAAGTCATCCACTATAGATGGTGTATGTTTCATATTTCTTTATTGATATCTATAAGTTGATATATAATAGATTAACCGACTTGGTGCACATCTAGGTTGCACTTCGTATGTATAAACTAAGTAAAATGAACCTGAAATCCGCGCTCCATTTTCAGTCGTGTCTGAACATCAGCTTCTGTAGCTTTAAATGCTGGTTTTTTATATTTTATTTTAATTATTATTATCATTCTTACTTATTTTACCTTACTTCGGCTATCTCCTACGGGAGGATGAGCCGGTTTCATGAACCATGAAGTTTCATGGGAATTGGGTACGAGTGATGTCCCCAGCATCACTCAACCTTTGTTTGAGAGTGCAGCTCTAGCCTTTACACAACCAAGTGTGACCTACAAGGCAGTAGGAGTGGAGTAGGGAGTCCACTATCCATTGGCAGCCGGTGATCGGAGTCCGGTTCATACGCCTTTTTGAATGGGGCCAGACATCCAGGGCATCCAATAAGCCCTTTGTCCATCATTCCCTTGGGTTCCGAGTGAAACATAAGAATTCAACAACGCATCTCTACTTTGTTGTATTTAGTGGTGTCATTTTCAGCTGGCTTTACGATTGCCCATCATCTCTCATCTCCTCGCACGATCTCCTTGATGTCACCCTCGCACTGACGACCCACTCGTCGCTTCCCATCGGGATTCTACTCGAGTGCCTAGCACGCAATGTCACGCAATGCATGCCAAATCCAGCTCTATTTTCTCTTGCATATTTCTTTAGCGATCGGCTCTTGCTTTTTCCTATAGTCTCTTGTTGCTAATTCTTCCTGGCCGGCCATCTGATCTTCAATATGGGGCCAGTGAAGACAGCTGCTGATATAAATCTGTAACTTGCTGGAACTCCTTTTCGCGACACGCAGTGCAAGTTTCTGACGCGTATATAAGCACTGACTGACTTCACATTTGTGTTGAAAATCGGAATCTCTTTGTTTATGCTGCGTGAGTGAGTGTACAAGATTTCCAAACTGATTTCAGGTTGATGAACGCGTATCTTGTCCTTCCGATTCTGGTTGGCTGGCTTTAACGTCTTCATCCGTCCCGACTGCCTGTGGTTAAAATGATGCTTCCTTGATAAGTGAAGGAAGTAACCTCTGTTAAATCTCTCCTGCTGATGGTGATTGGTGCTGTTTATTGTTGTTTTTGCTGTTTGTTGGTTATCTTCATCACCTCCGTCCTCTCTATGTTCGCCTAGAGTCTTATCATCTTCGCTGCCCGCTTCTTCAACCACTTTGTTGGTTTTCGCCTGCAATTCTTCGAGTTTGTGTGACATCAAACATATATCATCTGCGAAATCGAAATCTTCTAAAGTTTGGATTTTTATAATAATGATAATTTGCTTTATTCCCAAATAGTACTTATGTTACAGTGTGGAACTCTCAGCATTTGGTACCACAGTGCATCTAATTTACTCGACAAGAGCAAAAACCAAAAATAAAAAACTAATATTACAGGATTAATAATAGAAGCTTTCTTGTATCAGCAGTGACAATAAAGTCGAAAATGTACGAAAAGTGTAAAATTACAAAATAATTGAAGTCGTGTCACCATAGATCATAAATAGGAGAGAATAAAAGCCAATTATTTTGCTGATGACATAGTAAGTCATAGGTTTCGCGCTCAACAGTATTTCTATCACATAGAGGACTCTGGTCAGATATGGTATCGTTGAATTCCTGTACACTCCGTGTTCGCAATTATCCTCCGTATGCTCTTATAGCCTACTTTATCTTATTGTACTACTTGGTATGTTACAGTTTGAATAGATACACTGTTTCGCTAAGTCAGTCTGGTAGCCCGAACCGCATCTACACCAATTCTTGTCCAAAGAATCATTTGGCTTATCTACTTTCTTACGAGTTGATCACGGATTAATATCAGACAACCATTGAAAACCAGCACTGGAGTGCTGGACAGCTGCTGTTTCATCCTAGTTTGGGACTTATCTGTAGTACGCACCCGCCACCAGGGTTCCAACCCAGGGCCTTCCGGTTACAAGGCAAGCTGGCTCGTATACCATTCAGCCGCTGAGACCCGATTCTAACTTCTACCAAATCTAACCCTTACAAACCAAACTTTAGAAAATTAATCTGATGCTCGCTAGTGACTTGCTACAGGACTGAGTTTCCTGGAGTTCTAGTGAGAAGTCGTGACCAGTGATGTTCATCCAGATGTCACTTGTGAGGATGGTTGTCTTACCTACGACAATGGTTGGGGTTACGCTAAATCATGAATTGCTAGAAGTTAGAATTTGTGGACTAGCTATTGAATCGGGTCCCAGTGGCTGAGTGGTATACGAGCCAGCTTGCCTTGTAACCGGAAGGCCCTGGGTTGGAACCCTGGTGGTGGGTGCGTACTACAGATAAGTCCCAAACTAGGATGAAACAGCAGCTGTCCAGCACTCCAGTGCTGGTTTTAAATGGTTCTCTGATATTAATCTGTGATCAACTCGTAAAAACAAAACTAACCCTTACAAACCAAACTGTAGAAAATTATCTACTTTCTCCAGTTATAAATCACATCATTAAAGCTTTATTTTCATTCATTTTTAGATTCTTGCAGCAAATCCCGAATTATATCCAATCTTAGCAGAACAAACACGTCCTGTATCTTTATTACTGGGATTATTATCCCATGAAAATACAGATATAAGTTTGTCAGTCATTGATCTACTCCATGAATTACTTGAACCAACTTGTTTAAAAGAAGCTGGTCTGGGTAAAGTGAATACATTTTTAGAAGTTTTATTCTCTGGACAACTGATTCAATCCCTTATACAAAATATTACACGTTTAGATGAGACAAAAAAAGATGAAGCTGATGGTGTACACAAAACCCTCGGTGCGTTAACACATCTTTATTTGTTTTCTTTTATTATTTGTTACTATTTTTGCAAGTGCATTCTCACTGTATGTCTTAAACTGAATTCCCAAAATATGTCATTCATGTTCCCGATCATAATCTATACCTTATTCTATGTGATGATACTGTAATGACAGAAGATGAGAAACGTTGTGACAGACCCTTTACTAAGGAAAAACACATCATGCTGGTTTGCAGAAAGTTGATTGGTTTCCGGATTTCATCATAAGCTGACATCAGTTAGAGAACCATCGGAAAACCTGGGAGTACTGGATAGCCGTTTTGTCAGTCTAGTTTGGGACTCTTCAGCAGTAGGCACCCACCGGGGTCGAAACCCAAGACCTTCCTGTTACAAGGTGAGCTTGCAATCCATGAAGCCACTGGGACTCGATCCAATGGCCCATGAATTCCAGCTCCTGCCAATTAACGATGTAGCTCAATCACTAGCCAATTTCATCTACGAATGTTTGACCTCACACCCGACCTGCTATACCCCACTTGCCACGACTTCTCACCAGAACCCACGTGAATAGGTTCGCCAGTGAGCATCGTGAGTTGGCAGAAGTCGGAATTCATGAGTCATTCAATCAGTTCCCGGTGGCTTAATGGTCTACGAGCTTGCCCTGTAACCAGAAGGTCCTGTGTTTGAACCGCGGCGGTGGGTGCGTACTTCTGAAGAGTCCAAAACTAGGACGAAACAGCTGTCCAGTATCTTAGGTGGTTCTACACTAGTCCTCTAACCGGTATCAGTTCATGGTGAAATCCTGAGACAAGCCAACACTTGAAGATGAGTTTAGTTTATTTCACTGTATTTATTTTTGACGTTTTGTTTTTGTTTTGATTTTTTAAAAGGAATTATTGAAAGTTTACTAGAAATTCGTCCAGATATGAATGTTATTATGGCAAATCAAGGTCTGTTTGCTTGGCTTCTTCGACGTTTACAAAGACGTCCTATATTTGATAAGAATAAATTGTATGTCAGTGAATTACTCTCTATACTTCTTCAAATGGATGAAGCTAATCGTCGTCAACTTGGTGAAGTTGATGGAATTGATATCCTCCTGCAACAATTATCTGTTTATAAACGACATGATCCTAATAGTCGTGAAGAAATTGAATTAATGCTCAATCTGTTTGACTGCCTATGTAGTTCATTAATGTTAACTGAAAATAAAGATAGATTTTTAAAAGGTGAAGGTATACAACTAATGAATCTAATGCTTCGGTAAGTAGTTGTCTTAGTAGTAGTAATAGTAGTTAATCAATAAGTGTTTATCGTTTTCATGTTATTATTAATTTTGTTAAATATGCTGACGACCTGACTGTATCTTTGCCTGTCAAATGTCAAAGTGACTGCTCCAAACTAAATGGCTTTTTATCAGAAATTAACCAGTGGTCTGAGGAAGACGGTCTAACCTTAAATCCCTCTAAATGCCAAACAGTCAATTTCACTTACTTACTTTACTTTACTTCGGCTATTTCCTATGGGAGGATGAGCTGGCTTCATGAACATCTCGAATCATAGCTGCCCAGGCGCGGCGATCTGATGCAAGGTTTTGCGACAGGGTTATCCAATTCTTGTTCCACAGACGAAGTCCGTAGACGGTTTGTACCCCCAGGCACTCCATATCAGCCTTGACTGTACCAAGCCATGTTTTCAGCTATCCACGCCTGCGACATCGCCAAGATGGTAATGGTGAGGGATTTAGAACTGATTTGACCAGATCGTCATCTGGTCGGCGCAGAACATGGCCAAACCACCGACCATTGGTTTTTACCTTCCCGAGGACCCCAACCAGCCGGGAAGTCTACACCTTCCTACATGGCTTAGACTAACTGTTGTAGATTTCATTGACTGATGCCATGTTTTTGTTTGACCTCCACTAGCTCTTTTCCAGCCTGACCCTGTATCCGCTAACATTGCTCGTCGAGGAAGGCGATGACTAGGCATACGCAACACATGTCCTAACCATCTCAGTCTTTGTAGCTTCACGACTTCGTCGATTGATTTCCCCTGTTTACCTAGAACCCGACGCCTAACCTCCATGTTGCTCACCTTACTATGCCGCTTCACACGGGAGATAGAACGCAGGCACCTATGATCAAAGACAGCTAATCTTTTCATGTCTTCCACTCTCAGTGGCCAGGTCTCACAGCCATAAAGGAGGACGGAGCGGACTGATGAGCAGTACACCCGCCCTTTGGTCGATAGTCGAACATCTCGTCTACGCCAGAGACGGCGTAAACTGGGACATGCGAAACGAACCCCCTGTATCCGTGCTGAGATTTCGTCAGAGATCAAGCCGTTGGGGCCGATGGTACTTACCAAATAAGTGAAGCGGCCAACGTGCTCTACCGCTTCGTTCCCTATTTCTAATCTAGGAGTCGCTGCAGTCCAGTCTTGTAACATCATCTTGCATTTGGCGGGAGCGAATCTCATGCCAAACATTCGTAGATTGCTGCTCAAAGTGTTCAGAAGACTGTGCATTTGTCAGCGTCTTCGCCTAGAAGGACTATATCGTCTGCATATTCCAAGTCAACGAGATTATTCCCTGGTAGGAAGTCAATCCCTGAGTCGCTGAAATCACTTAGGGTTAAGTCCATTAGTACATCTATGATGAAGTTGAATAGAAAAGGGGATAATGGGCATCCTTGACGGACAACACTAGTCGTCACCAGTTCAGATGACAACTCGCTGTAAGCCCTCACCTGGCTGTATGAGTAGGAGTAGAGTGCCTTGATTAGTGCAATATATTTTCTCGGGATTCCCTTTACGGCCAAGCATCTCCAGAGAACTTCTCGATCGACAGAGTCGAATGCTGCCTTTAGGTCAAGAAATATAATGACTGTTGGACGCCGGTAGGAATGCCTATGTTCTAGAATCTGTCGGAGGGTGAAGATATGATCAATACACCCCCTTCCTGGTCTAAAGCCTGCCTGGCTTTCTCGTGTTTGTGCCTTCCGAGCATCACTTAGTCTACGCATTATTATTGAGCCTTGGACTTTAGATACTATATTAGTCAAGCTAATCCCTCTGTGATTATCACAGGAAGACTTGTCTCCCTTCTTGTATATAGGGATAATCAGTGACTTACACCAACCCGATGGGACTTCCTCTGATTCCCAGACGCTGCCTAGAGCCTCAGTTAATGCAGACAGTAAACTGTCTCCACCGTACTTAATACCTCTGGAGTCATTCCATCAGGTCCCGCCGCTTTGCCTAGTTTCAGATTGGTGATAGCTTTAGTAACCTCAGTTAGGGAAGGAGGACCTGTGTTTATATCCCATTCAGGTGTGTGCTGGATGGCGGGGAGGTTCAGTGTGGCTGTAGGCAGGTTAAATTGTTCCTCAAAGTGTTCTTTCCAACGTTCAAGGCGTCTGTCCTGAGAGCTAATTAAGGAGCCATTTTTCTCAGAAATAGTCTCACTTATGATTTGCCTTCTCCCCCCCGTTTCCCTGATGATTTTAAAGAGTTGCCTAGTGTTGCCTATCGCCGATGCTTTTTCCATCTCTTTCGCCTTTGTTACCCACCACTGTTCACGGTTTTTGCGGAGACTTTTCGTAAGTTTCCTTTTGTGTAGCTTTCGCTCCTCGTTGAATTCGGAGCTCGCCGGAATAAATCTTCTAGCATCTATCAGTTCGGATGAGGCGGTAGAGATCCAATGGTTTTTACTCACCTTTGGGTTTACCTTATTCACAGCTTTTACAGCTGTATCTATGGCTGACTGAAAAGTCTAATAACTGCTTCTTTCTGAACACATAAATCTGGTTTCAAGCGTTTGATAGAAATTGCTTCGGCAAACCTGAGGGGAATGGAGTTCCTTTGTCTATTGGTAATTTTAAAGGATTCCTCGATTTCCACCTCATGACCCGTGTCGAGGAGATGTCTGGTAATAGCGCTACTATAAGACGTAGGCTCTTCAATACATGTTCATAAAATCGGAGGTGTACCCTTCTTTCTGTTCTCCCAATCTTATTTGTGTATACAAATTTATGTGTATCTGCGGGAGCAGTTACATTGGGATTACGTAATCTTTGTCTTTAACCTCACCCTCCCCCCTTTATAATCTGTAATTTTGCTTGTCTCTTCTTTCTAAGATTTGAGTTGAACTCAGTACAATGTTAGCTAATTTATTAGTCACTCTGCATCTAATGCATATTTCGTCCTTATTACCTAACTCCTCTACCATTGTGTGCATACATTTATTTTGTTTAAACTTGAACCGCCTGTGTAAAAACTATATAAGCGAAATTTTCTCAGCACTGTTCATCACTAATTGTGGAACTCTCTGTCAACTGACGACATGTAAAATTTGCAAGTATGTTAAAACCGTTTCTGCACGTAAGCGTCATAATTTATTTAGGCTGTAAGCAGCAGCTGATGAGAAGTCAACGAAATAAACAAAGGATGGTACCATATTATTCTGCACAAACCACCACTGTTGTTCTTGCTTTATTCAAATTCATCAAGAGGAATAAATGCATGAAATTTCTTTAAAAAATTTCATTTAACATTAGCATAATATTTCATTTTGACAAGACTTTCTAATCATGTAAGCTTATCTCTTTTTATTCTAGTGAAAAGCACATGTCTCGTGATAGTGCTCTACGTGTTCTTGATTATGCTCTATGTCCTGTTAGTCCGACAGCTAGTCAAACCTCAAGTGAATTAGAACTACCACAAAAACCACACTCATCTGTTGATCCCGAAGCTGTTGTCGTTGCCAATTGTTCTAAATTTGTTGAAATTTTAGGTCTTCGAACCATTTTCCCACTATTTATGCATACTCCACGTGAACATGCATTACGTTCCACTTCGTCGAAATCTAAAACCAAGCCTAAAGTGATTAGTGGGCCTACTTCAGCTGAGATGGAAGAACATGTGATCAAGTAAGTTTATATCATGATTTAATTGTGAAGATTAATCTCGTACTGGTATTTTTCAAGAAAGTAATCGTTGGCTTAAGACGTAAATGTTTTTGAGGGTTTCTTCTGTTTTTACTTTAATTGGGGTGCTCGGGCTTGCATATTTCAATGACCCAACGAACTATATTGGCTGGAATAAATGTTCCTGCAGGTCCGACTACACCATAAAGACCACTTGAATAGCTGTTAAACTGAAAGCAGTTGCCGTAAGTGTAAGAAGTGTAACTCATTGGTACTATGGTGGAGGTATGAAGGGAAGTCGTACTGCAATGATTATAAGGTCAAATACGTTGGTTAGAATGGTGGAACGGGGTTAGTCAGGCTAGTGGAGAGTTGTCGTCTGAAGTTGTGACAACCAGTAGTTTCCGTCAGGGATGCCAACCGTCCCCATTTCTGTTTAATTTCATCATAAATGCACTAATGGACTTAACCCTAACTGACTTCAGCGACTCAGGGATTGGCTTATTACCATCAGGGAATAATCTCGTTGACTTAAAATATGCAGATGATATAGTCCTTCTCGGTGAAGACTCTGGTTGACGAAATTCAGAGTCTTCTGAATACGTTGAACAGGAATCTTCCAATGTTTGGCATGCGATTTTCTCCCTTCAAATGTAAAATGATCAGGCTACAGGACCAGACTACATTGACTCACTCCTAGCTTAAAGATACGGAGTGAAGTGGTAGAGCGTGTTGACCACTTCACTTATTTGGGCAGTTGCATAAGCCAGCCCCAATGGGTTTGTCGCTGACGAAATCTCAACGCGGATATATAAGGCTCGTTTGACCATTTGTCAACTTACGCCATCTCTGGCGTAGACGCGACATCTGGCTGTTGACCAAAGGGCATGTGTACTGTTCAGCATTTCGCTCCCACCTCCTCCTTTATGTCTTTGAGACATGGCGATTAAAAGGGGAAAATACGAAAAGGCCGGCCATACGTGTCTGCGTTCTATCTCCCGTGTTACGTGGGAGGTGTTGTAAAAAGGTGAGCAATATTGAGGGGAGACGTCGGTCGAGTGCTAGGTAGGTTGGAGGAGAAATCAATCGACGAGGCTGTGAAGTAACACCGATTGAGGTGGTTAGGACATGTGTTACGCATGCATCCTTAGTTACCGCCTTCCTCGACAGCTGACATAGGATGAGACAGGTTGGAAAAGAGTCAGCTAGTGGTGGTCAAAGCAAAACATGGCACCAGTCAGTGAAATTCACAACAGTTAGTTTAAGCCAGCTAGCCACGTAGGGAAATGTGGACTTTCTGACTGATAGGGACGGTA
This sequence comes from Trichobilharzia regenti, assembly GCA_944472135.2. Classification (NCBI taxonomy): domain Eukaryota; kingdom Metazoa; phylum Platyhelminthes; class Trematoda; order Strigeidida; family Schistosomatidae; genus Trichobilharzia; species Trichobilharzia regenti. Next base: position 30,658,148 of record OX235267.1, read on the forward strand.
AACGCCAGTAGCTGGAGACAATCAGTGATATGGCTCAAAATTGTTCTCAATGGTGGAGATGCATTCACTCTTTGTGACTTATATATCATATCTTTGAATTCATATTTTATTTCTAAAAGGTACTTATCTGTCGTTGTAAAACAGCTTATTGCTCGTGTTATTTCCTTTCTTGTTTTGTGTTCTTCACAGCATTGTTTCCGCCCTACTCCGGCATTGTCCTGAAGCATTTAAATCTCGTGTGTTAGCCAAATTTGTAGAGAATGATCATGAAAAGGTGGACAGACTTATTGAACTGCACTTAAAGTATATTGATATCGTGAAAGAAACTGATAACAAAGTGGAAGCTATGCGAAAAGTAAATTTGTTTTTTTTGTTTCTTGTTTTTTTCACTCTTTTGATGTAGTTTTTTTTAACTTCATTATCACGATTTAAGTACAAAAAATACTCATTCTACATATAATGTATAAATATCAACCAAATTTGAAATAAATAATTCTAATATTGGTTTGTAGGGATTTGGATGATTGGTTACAGGATTTCATCATGAGCTGACATTGGTCAGAGAACCATTGGAAAACCTGGAAGTACCGAAAGCCGTTTCCTCCTAGTTTTGGGCTCCTCAGCAGTACGCACCCACCGGGGTTCGTGAATTGGCAGAAGTTAGAATTCATGGGCTATTGGATCGTGTCCAGTGGCCTAATGGTGTACGAGTTTGTCTTGTAACCAGAAGGTCCTGGGTTTGAACCCCGGTGGTTGAGTACTGCTGAGGAGTCCCGAACTAGGACGAAACGGCTGTCCGGTACTTCCAGGTTTTCCAATGGTTCTCTAACCAATGTCAGCTCATGATGAAATCCTGTAACCAAATAATTCTAACGTTTTGTTTAGCAAACTGATCCGAACCCTTTTTTAAGGAAATAATCCAAAAAGAGGATATCAAAGGAATACATAAAATGGGCACAAATTGTCTTTAAAATCTTTGTCTAATCATCAGAAACAAAGTCAATTAAGTTTGCATGATTTGTGGTCAAGATTCGATGACATAAGTTGATGACACAAATATTCGATCAAATCTTGATCACAGTGTTTGTATTGGGTACACTTACGCGACGTTCAACTCAATCTGGATTTCCGCGTTAATTGATTGTGGGGCTAGGTATACCGATCGTTCGACTCGAGTTTTTTCCAAGAGGGTGCAAGAACACTATCCTGCACGGGTACGAAGAGGTGGAAGTGGAGCAATAAGAAGCGTGATCATTGAACATCTGGTCGATAATGATCACCCTATCTCTATAGCCTCCACCTTTAAAGTCATCTACAGGGCAAAGAGTAACTTACCCAAATCCCTACGTACCCGACTCATCTGTATTGCTGAAACCATCTTTGGCTATCGAAACAGAAAAGCCAGATCTCTGTGTACAGAAAAAGTTTGTTCAACCCGCCCAACTTTCATGGTCTTAATCCCTCTATGCTAAAGTATCGTAAACCCCAATCATATTTTAGCTCTACCAATTTTTCGTTTTCTTTTCATTTTGTCTGTTCAATTTGTATTCTCTTCCTTATTACGTCACTTGATTGAATCGAAGTGTCCTGCCTCTGTTGACTTTGAAAATTTAACAGACACCTGTTGCACGAGAGGGTGGTGGCATTCTATAATATGTTTATTGGTGTGTTAAACATTCTATGTACTTTTAGAAACTATCTTTTAGTTATCGTAAGTTTTGTTTATTGATCAATACTTGCCATTTAGGCTATAATTTTTGATGTAGTTGTGTCTGTCCCCTGAGCTCAGAGAGCACAACCACATCAAAATCGTCCACCTGAGCTACAAATCTTCTGTATCATATCTAGGTTATAATTGTTACAGTTCTTTTATTATTCTCGTAGACCTGAACTCTGCTAACGGAGGCTTTATGTATCATTCTAAGCATAGATGGTTATTAGTTCTAATTTCTCATGAATTTAAGGTTACGGAATATACACATTGGATCATAGGAGTTATTAAAAAGACAATTGCAGCGAGAAAATTTTCCTTTCGACGAAGTCATCGACTAAGCTGTATATTCGTGTATTTATATCAAATGGATGGGAAATTCCAGAATAATTTTCGGTTTAGGGTCAAATTAATAAAAATTAAAATTAGGAATTGGAATGCCATAATAAACAGGGGGACGGATAAAACTCAAACAAAGTAGCATCATAATAACTAAGAAGATTGACATTGTGCAATTAGGGGTTAGAAATGTAGAAATAACAAAAATAGGCAAGATGTACGGATAATAAAACTAATGTGATGAATAATTGTTAATGCAATCAGGGATTAAATATGTAGAAATAGTAAAATGACAAAATAAACACGAAGTTCGGATATGAAAATATGGTGGTGTAAACAGGGATTAAGAAAAACTTAAAAAATAACATGAATAAACAGGAAGTTTAGATAAGAAAGGCAATGGGATGGTCATTACTAAAAGAATTACCTGTTTATGATGGCCATGACAGGAACAAGGGTTGGACGTATTTCTTTTGGATACAAAGTGTGGGTTTGGGCTTTTGGGATGGCTAATGCCTCGGCTATGCCCATAGGTCTTGATTTTACACTCTTTGTTAGGTTTGATCGAATCTTGTATATGATCTTGAAGGATCTTTCGAATGGCACTGAATGTCCTGAACTAACCAGATATTTCTCACTGAACTATATACACATTTACGTTCTTCTTTTACTAGCCAGGCTGGATAGTATACACGAGCGCATTCTGCAAGTTGGCGCATGGTACTGCCGATATACTCAGCTCCACACGAGCAGGTAAATTGGTACATCCACGTTGAAGTGGCCAAATGTGACGGCTTGTCTTTCGCGTTCTGGCTGAACAGTTTTTTTTGCAGGAAAACGTCAGTCGTAGGCTCGCGGCGAAGTATGTTTTCCTCAGCGATTTGGAGAGGCGTTTACAAAGGATTTCTGCTTTAATATCACCTTTGAATTCTAGATTAAGCAGAAGTCTTCGTAGATTTGAGATTCTTGTCTATGAACCTGGGCGGGAAACCGTTTTCCATCAAGGTTTTTCGGAGATTACGCAGTTCTTCTTCAATCACTTCCCCACTGCATATCTTCCGAATCCTCGAGGAAACAGCGTATATCAAGTTCCGCTTTCTGCTTAGAGGCACGAAGTTTTGAAAGTTGATAAATTGTCCATTCCATGTAGACTTTTTGTATATGGACCTCTTCAGAGAGTTGTTTTTTGGCGTTTCTTGTCAGATGGACGTCGAGGAAGTTGAACATTCCGTCGGATTCAGTCTCAAGTGTAAAGTCGATGTTTGAGTGGGCGTTATGGAAGATTTGAAGTTGGTTTTTTAAATCACAATTGTCATCACAAATAATGAAAGTTTCATGGATGTATCCCTTGTAGAGATGGAGGTCGTTAAGGTTAAATATGCAGTAAAACTATCAGAATTTAATGTGTATCTAGTTTTTTTCTAATAATTTCATTGTTATTATTATTTGCTTCAAATATCAATAATAATAGAACTATAAAAGATGGATTGGTTATACAGCTGATGAAATCGAGACTGAATTAATGCTAAAACGATTGGAAGGTGGACTGTTACCTTTGCAAGTTTTAGACGTGATAATTCTGGATGTCTGTGTAAATGGTGCATCAACGGTAAGTTCTTTTTTTGTTAAAAGAAATATTTCGTTGTATGATAAGAATTTCGGTGTATGTTGTGTTTGTGGTGTATATATTTGTCACAGATGAGACCACCGTTTCCGGTATTAAGGTAAGTAACACTTGACTGTCGTTTGTACCACTGTCGTAGAAACTGTAACGATCAAAATCGTCTCGTTGTGGTCTCTGAACGCAGGAAACCAATCCCTGTATCCTATTATATAGCTAACCAATAAATTCCTTGAAGACGTACAGTTACAAAACGCTCCAAAAACAGCAAAAGAGATGTTTATTATTCATCGACAGATTTGTAGCAACAGAAGACAAGGGTCAGGCAACAGATCGTTTATTGAGAAAATCAAGGGATATCAATAGATTTTTATGTACATTATTATTCGTGATTATTAGCAGAGAAGCAACGTCTTCTGATTTGTTGTTTTCTTACTGACAGTTATTCTGTACTGCTTGCAACCGTTTCTTAGAAAGTTAAGCCATATATCTACGAATCGTATTTGCACATGTTAAGTCTGCTGTGATTGGTTGGTGAGTTCCTCAAATTTAAGCCTTGTTATTGTTCTTTTTTTCATGACCCCGATTCGGGACGTAAACACTGACGTAACTTGTTGTTTACAATTTTGGCTTGCAGGCAGCTCTCACCGCAGATATATGTGGCTCTAAACAAACACTAATAACTTCAAAAACTAAAAATTACCTCAACGGTGCCGTTTAGGCAGCTATACAGATAAGGTAAACTTCCAAGCACAAAACAAGTACTATGGAACAATATAAATTAACCGAAATTCAAGTGTAAGAAATACGTGGGAATCAAGTGGAATATTCCAAAGGTGGCATCAAAAGCTCTGTCCACAAGAATCATACACCAACGCTTCCCACAAACAGTTCAAGGTCAGAATCTGGCCTCCATTCACTTAAACAAAGTCACACCGTAAAACAATACGTTTTCAGTGTATCGCACAATGACGAAGAGAAGCATTCAAATTACAGTTTAAACAGGAACAAAGACAAATAATGAGCATCAATACGTTAAACGCAAATTTAATTTAATTTTAGATTTTCCCGCCGATCGATTGAACCGAAGTGCTTGGTCTCAGGTCGACATGTCAGCTTCTTGTCCAGATGCTTCGACGATGTCTGGGCACTTAATTAGTATTTCATTTGTGGATGATGACTAGCAGTGGAATCCAGGATGCGCATTTCGTCCTGTTTGGGGCTCATCGGCTGGATGTACCTGCATTTCTCAGTGAGTGATGATGTTCCCATCGAGGCTCGAATCCAGTGCCCATAGTTTCAAACGCCAAAGAGTAATCCACTAGACCACTTGGGCCACGAAAGCCACCTCTTGTGCATCGGGTCGATTGATTGGACTGAAGTGCTCGGTCTCAGCTGACGAGTCCCAAATAGGACGAAATGCACATCCTGGATTCCACTGCTAGTCACTATTCACCAATTAAATGCTAGTTAAATGCAAATGTCTAAGTTATGATACATAGTCTAGGAGAAAAACGGAAAATAATTACCTAGTTAGTTGAAATGTCCAAATGAGTGTAAATATTGTGATTAGGTCGTTGAGGGAGGATTTTTAGAGACTGAAGGTATTGACGTTTACGGATGATACGAAGTATACTAACGCAAGATCTAATACCCACAACTTCTATAGTATTCTTTCCGCGTAGACCAAAGGCAAAGCAGAACACCAGAATTGACCGTCCCAGTTACGAGTTATATTTCGGGACCAAATCGGAGTGCGAGATGATTGCTTAACTAGTTAGGGATCGTGCAAAAACCAACAAACAAACGTGACACGATGACCTACCAAATGGCGTGGATACTTGACGAGGGGAAGCCTTCAGGTAAACAAGTTGACTGAAACAGTGACGGTCAGCATCCAATGTTCAATGATGAATACTGTAGCCAATAATTCTGGGGAATTACCTACCGCTACAGATTTTTCAAACGGTCATTCTGTTACACAGAGTCACAACATCTGTCCAACTATGGCTGCCGCCAATTTGCAATATTTCAGTATTCTAGTAATTTAGTCCACTCGGGTTAAACTGATTGAAATCCTCCCGCGCTTAATTTAGCATCAAAGTAGGCTGACGGAATTGCTTCAGAATTAACAAAGTTGGCTAAATACTAGAGATTGGAAAAACTGTCCTGGGTTGATTGGATATTAAAGTGTTAATCTGTGTGTCGGTAGCGCCAACCACATACGTGGTGCGGGTTCGATTTCTGCTGACGCACTTCTAAACACGGGACATACAAATAAGCTCACAAGAGATATAAAAAAAGGCAATTGCAGCAAAGAAAATTTTCTTTTCGATGAGGTCATCAACTAGACTGTACACATTTGTGTATTTACAATAAATGGGTGAGTAAATTACAGAACTACTTCCCGTCAAGGGTTAAATCAATAGAATTGTAAGCGTGGATTAAAATGTGATAATAAATAGGAAGATCGGATAAAAACTTAGTAGGATCATAAATACTGAGGAAAATGATTTTGTGTGCAATTAAGGATTAAAAATATAGTAATCACAAAATGGACAAGAAGTTTAGTGTAAAACCATAGTAGTGAAAATAGAGATTTAAAAACGTAAACATAACAGAAATAAAGAGGAAATTTGGATAAGAAAGGCAGTAGGATAATCGCTATTGAGAGAATTGACTTTTTATGATGGCCATAGGAGAGAAGTAACAGTTGGGTGTATTTATTTTGAATACATAGTGTAGACTTGGACTTTTGGATCGCTAGTGTCTCAGCTATATCTACATCCCTTGGTCTCACTGCCTTTGAGAAGTTTGATCAGATCTTGTATATGTCTTTGGAGGACTTTTCTAATGGAGGAGTTGGATGTCTGATTTCACCAGATGTTCTGTTACCAAACCATATACACATTTGCATTCTTTCTTTGCTACCCAGCTAGTCTGGACGGTGTTGCCGAAAGCGTTGGACAGACGACGCATAGTGCGACCAATGTATTTAGCTCTCCACAAAAGGCAGTGAATTGCTATGGGCGACAGCTTGTCTTTTACATACTGGTTGATGAGTTTCTTGCAAGAAAATGTCACTCGTGGACTGGTGGTGAAGTATGTTTTATTGAGAGATTTCGAAAGCTGTTTACAGAGAATTTCTACTTTAGTATCACTTTTAAATTTTGGATTAAACATCAGCATCTTTTTGGGAGTGATTTGGATCTACCTATTCAGAAGTTTTCTTTTCTGTCAGATACTTGTGTATAAATCTAGGCGGAAAAGCATTTTCCATCAAGATTCCTCGGAGACTTTGCATTTCTTCGTAAAAGGATTCCTCAGTAAATATATTTTCTGGAACGTCGAGGAAAGAGAATATATAAGGTTTCCCTTTCTGTTTAGAGAAAACACAACTCTGAAAACTGATAAATTGTTCATTCCTCAGGACTTCTAGCCTCACCTAATTTTCCTAACTGTTAGTTGGGCTCAGCAAAGAAGGAAAGCTGGTCGTAAATCTAGCAAAACCCTACCTGGTTAAAATAACACCCATTGCTATAGAAAAAAACACACCCAAAGCTTGTGAGGTCATATATACTCCCCAAAGAATTCATGGAATGCGAAATGCCGTAAAAATACCTTCACAAAGACAACTATTCCAGTAGGAGTTTACTGCTTGCTGGTGACTCATTTTAAGATAAACTTCGTGCATCAAAATCAGTGGAATTAAGGAAATTAGATGTTGAGTTAGCCAGCCGTACTAACCTTTTGTAGCTTTGACTATCGCTAATTAAGGTAGGATTAACAAAATAGCTTTGAAAAAATGAGGCAATAGCAGTTGTTAAAAATTGTCATTCATTTTAGTACTACAATAAATCTCATTTATTGTCTTAATGTTCTCTTATCTGGTCCTTGTATTCTTTTGTGAAGTTTGTGTTATTAATGATAACATGCTTAATAGTAGTAGTAGTAATAGTAACGATAATGATAATAATACGAAGAGTGATGTCTGTGCCTCCAAAGCCTCAGGATGGTCGGGGGTGGGTGCCTTGCGCTGCGGGTTGGCCACCCCTCCGTACACCTCTTGAAATGCTCCCATATGACCGGGCGTCTTACATAGCCTCTCCTGAGGAAGTCCTACTTGCTGCCTTCACGTGGCGGTGTTTATTTCACCGAAGTGAGAGGGCAAAAGCGGATGCCCGGCGCTCTTCACCGGGTTGACTGTCCATTGGATGACATTCTAGGGGAGACGGCTAAACCCTGATTCCAAACCTCCAACGACTGGCGTATGAAGCTCACCGGAGCTCACCGGCAGACGTATGGACAAAGGGCTTATTGGATGCCCTGGATGTCTGGCCCCATTCAAAAAGGCGTATGAACCGGACTCCGGTCACCGGCTGCCAATGGATAGTGGACTCCCTACTCCACTCCTACTGCCTTGTAGGTCACACTTGGTTGTGTAAAGGCTAGAGCTGCACTCTCAAACAAAGGTTGAGTGATGCTGGGGACACCACTCGTACCTAATTCCCATGAAACTTCATCAACTCTCTTACAAACATTCGAGATGTTCATGAAGCCGGTTCATCCTCCCGTAGGATATAGCCGAAGTAAAGAAAGAAGAAGTGATGTCTGTACAAGTTCACTTAGCCGGAACTGATATTTCACACAGTGAAGTGATAGATCACAGTGTGTGGAAACCTAAGATACCAAATTGTTTAAAGCGACTAGTCGCTTTTATTAATTTGGATAGTATTATTAGATGACGGAGATTATCTGGAACATGTGATGTATTTGCGCTATGCATTTCGAACAATTTGATCCCTCACACATTTACTTGTCAAGTCGATATATATGAAAAAACTAAGGGGAATTAAATTAAACAAAGTGACCAAAAAAGATTTAAGAATGATTAACACAACGTTTGGTAACCTCTACCTTGGTAATCCTTATTTGATTTGATCAGATTGTTCGAAATGCATAGCGCAAATACATCACATTTCCGAGATAATCTTCGTCTTCTAGTAACACTATCCAAATACTAAATTGTAATAAAAATTCCTCCTGTAAGATAATTTTAGAACACGATTTAACTATTTTGACTCGGGCTTGAATTGAAGGCCATGGGAGAGAGATGGGATTGAAAAAGCTTTTCTGAACACAAAGGTTAGGCTTGAAATCTTTTATGGTGACTGCCTCAGTTTTGCTTAGTTCCCGAAGGTGTATCAATCTAAGGAATTGAGGTAGCACCTTGTATAGAATAAATAGTAAAGGTGGAATTTTTTTATCAATCTTGTGTTCCGTATCCATAAAGTGTGCTTATATAGAACCCCTGACTAACTTTTATGACTTCTTTACCTAATCACGTTGGAGTAATGCTGAAGAAGGCGACAATGGGCTTTCCGAGTCGTTTTACCTCAGTAGCTGTCTTCATATGAACAGCTAAATTCGTAGATGCACATTAAGTTGGCCAGACTTGGAAGCGTATCCCTCACCTGCATTGAAATTATACAACGAATGGTGAATTTGGAACATAGTGTTGTGGCAAAAAAATGTTTTAGTTATTATTCTGTAGAAGTTCGATGTCAGTAATTCAATGGCTGCGTCTCCTTTGAATGATAAATTCATATATATATATATATATATATATATATATATATATATATACATTTCTTCTGCACAGTTGGCAAGTATTCCTCTCTGTGTGTTCTTATCGTGGATACTGTAACAAATACTTCTGGACATCCGTTCTCATATTATACGTTTTCTATATTCCTTATTTCGTCTTCAAAATTATCGGTTGTGCGGATTTTTCTAGCGCAAAATATCAGGGTACTGATGGCATTTCGTTTTATGTGCAAGAGGAACTAGTGACTTGAAATGGGTGTATTCGACAACCCATAATCTTTCCGGGAAAATACCCAGCCTAACTTATTTACATATCTAAATGGTCTTCTATACAAGATGATTTCACAGGCAGGAGTTGGTGGAGCACATTTTGATGGTGAAGAAGTACTTACTGAATGTCAAATTACCTTCAACTAATAATGGCGCTAAATGTACTGACCGAAACATGGTGGTACCTTTAGTTCCAAAATCATTAAGAAATTACATTTCTATTTCATGCTTAATCATTAACCACTTATTGGAATACAAGTTATCGTTACTTCTCTGAAGATGTTACTCAATATATTACTTATAGCTACATATAAGTAGTTCATTGTACAGTGGTATTATTGAGTGTATTTGTTCTGTTGTGTTTTCCCGTACAACTTACAAGTTGGATTTACCCTATACTTGGATATTGTTCTCCTCTTTCGTAAAGTTCAAAGTGTCTTCCATATTCCATACATTTATTTGATATAACATGCAGTGAGTGACACTGAGTACAATTTATTCACACAGTTTCATAATTCGCCTTATGATATTTGGTATCGACTGTTGATTCGATGGAAAAAGATTCTGTGACTAGCCTCTCACCCTCTCCCTCTTCACCCAACTAAATTACTTTTTAATACTTTCACCCTATTCCACCCTTGGCTTGTGGCTTATATTACTGAAAAGATTTGTCAGTAGTATATATAGGTAAAGAGATGTTCATCGGCATAAAACACACATCAAACATCAGGGAGATACATTCAATGTCAGAGAAAGCAAATGACACTGGGTTGTAGAGATACATAAGAGACGTGAAAGGAATACGAATGAAGGGCAGAAGTCCCACAGCACGGAAGATCTGTACAAATGGTGCGTGCGTTGAAGATAAGTTGTACATAATTTTGCTGTATAGAGATACCAAATTCTAAATAAACGTTCCTTTGCCATGTCTCTCTTCTTCTACCGTTACAAGCCGAGATTTTCTCTAGATTATTTGCCTTAGCAGGATCAATCATCGTCTCACCTGTATGTTCCAATAGTACTGTTGACCCGATCTACTAGTTGGATCAAAATAATTGACCTCACAGTCATTACATGATATTTGGCAAATCATGTTATTTTTCTTAATTGGATCTATTGGGAGGGTCCTTAAACCGACAAAGTTGATCTCTAAATGGGAGTCGGTTAGCTTAAATGCTACCCTGATTCCAGCCTTATTGAGAATCCTACTTTGGGCCGCTGCTGATATTCCATCCCTTACTTTTCAATGTTTCTTCATTATTGAACTAAGTGTGCTGTAAATGTATTTCATTGAACAAACGTTTATAAGAACAACAAATATATATATATATATACGTTTGTCTTATTTTATTCATCAATTTTACAGGTTTTAGAACGAGTACTCCACTTGTTACGGATGCGATCCATATCAATGAATTCAATATTGAATACAGTTCAAGGTTTGTTGTTGTTGTCGTTGTTTTTTTGTTTGTTTGTTTAACATAATGTGTACTTTGTGCTAATTTTTTTCCTTACAGGCTCCTTTGCACAATTCATAGGTGAATTGATTATTTTGAACTAGGTTATTGTGATCACAAAAAATTAGTACCATCCTATGATATCTATTTTAAATCGAAAACTGTAATATCTGAATAAGGCCAGAATAAGAGTTTGTGGAGAATAAGACGACAGTACCATCATTCCTTATTTTGCTGACTTGTGTGTACACAGTCTGAATAAATGGATAAAGTTTACGTATAGAACAATTTCAACCTATTTGCAATTTTCTATAGTTTGGTTTGTAAGGGTTAGTTTTGCTTTTACGAGTTGATCACAGATTGATATCAGTTAGAGAACCATTGAAAACCAGCACCGGAGTACGGGACAGCTGTTTCATCAGCTTAGTTTGGGAATCATCGCCACTGCGCACCCACTGCCACGGTTCGAACCCGGCACCTTCCGGTTATAAGGCAAGCTGGCTCGTATACCATTCAGCCACTGGGACCCGATTCAATGGCTCATGGTTGGGTGGCTCTAAGTTGGTAGAAGTTAGGATTCATGAACCATTGAATCGAGTCCCAGTGGCTTAATGGTATATACCAGCTAGCTTGCCTTGTAACCAGAAGGTCCTGGGTTCGAACCCCAATGAGTGCGCACTGCAGATGATTCCCGAACAATCTGTTTATGCAGGTGCAGAATGTTGCATACTACTACTAGTAATAGATAAATGGTGATGGTCATTTTGTGCACGTTAAGGGTTGTGGTACTCAAATTTCGCATATCTCCTACGCTTTACAACAGTATCGCATAACTGAAAGGAGTCCACTATTTGTAGTATAGTAAACTTGAGCCTTAATCGACAGTTGAATACTATACCCTTTCAGTAAAAGCCGGATAAATTCAGCAGTGTGGCCAAAGTAGCCAAACAATTCATTCTATACATATTTTCTAACCAATCATGAAGTAGCGATTTACACTTTAATGAATCCGTGAATCATCACTTGGAGAGAGAGGGTGAACATCTTCAACGGATATTATTTAGTATCAATATCTCATTCCAATTCACAGTCTTTAACAAAGAAATTTGCTTAGATGACACTCCTCATTGGAGATTCTACCATTACATAACTAACAAAGTGGAACATCAACTTAAAGTCAAGAAATGCAATTAGTATTGATCTACGGAGACTTTTAGTATTCGATGGAGATTGATGTCTTGTTGATGCAAAAAAATGCAACGAGTGTCTCTGGTGACTGTTGTAGTATTTGATGGGGAGTGAATGTCTGATAGACACATTCATGTCCAATATGGAAGGCAGCTAGATATCTTGGGTTTCTTCCACCTTATATTCTGTCAGGTGTCGTGTGATTACACACACACACACTTTGAGATTCGTCGTCAAGCTAACTCTTTACTTCCTCTTTTTTAACCTGGAGAAATCGTTCATCATTAAAACGCCTCAGGGAAAATTATGTCTGACTATCAAACGCGAAGTAAAATTGTAGCCAACTTTGCTAATAATCATTTTCCATCATCCTTTGCTAACGCTTGACATAACCTACCATATCTTACTGTGTCCCATATGAAGTTGCTTATAACTTTCCAGGCCTCTTTTTCCATTCTGAGTCTTTCATCGATGCTCCCCTCATGTTGAAATTGAGTAGTTTGTCAGCTAAAATGTATTTAACGGTCAGTCTCCCATTTCTACTAAAAGGTAGTCGTTTTAATCAGTCTGCTCTCCTCGTCTTTTTGCTTACATGGTTCATCACTGACAGGATAGTCTTGTTGTGCATATTCTGACCGTTGAATAATCATAACTAAACTTGCGGTTCCCCCAAAACTTTCAGTCGATTATTCTTTCTCTTTTGATATCAGTCAAGATTGTTTTCTTATCATGAAAAATACCCATTTATTCATACGTAAAAACACAGTTTTTTTTGTTCAGCGAAGAAATTCCTTTTCAATGACTTCATTTTCAAGCTGCACAGTCGTATTTATATTACAGAAAAGTGGCACCAAATAACTGCTCAGTCAATATACATATATAAGTGATAAGAATGACGATAATTAAAATGTTAAATGGGGGTAGAGTTGAAGTGGATGGATTACAAAATTATGAAAGATTGTTTTATAAATGAATTGATACCAAAAATATTTTTAAAAGAAAAATGTCAAGCGCTGTCTAAAAATTTTAAAAAATTAGGAGTATGATTACGATAAGAATGAAGATGTGAAGTGAAGTGGAAAGAATTCAAGTGGTAAAATAAAATAAAACGAAAACTAGAAAGAACATTGCTATTGTGGTGAGAGCAGGCTGCTAGCCGATTGGTTGGCATAATCTACGTTAAGGTCTAGGTCACTAATATGGGCCGTGAGAAAATATGAACAAGCCTGAGTCAACAACCAATCACAGCAAAGTTAACGTGGCAGAATATGATTCGCAGAGAGAACTCTATTTGTCAAGGAATCCCGAAACAACCAATCAGAAGCCTGCGTTTGTCTACCTAAACAACCAATCAGATGACTGCGCTTGTCTATAATAATGTAGTTGAAAGATGTATAAATACGTGTTGATTTTCATAATAAAACGATCTGTTGCCTGGCCCTTGTCTTCTGTTGTTACATTTGGTGTCGCTGCCTACCGACAAATGGAAAGCCTATGCCCTGCTGTTTGTGATGGAGACATATGGATCTTCGGGCAGGACTTCAAGGCTTCTGCGCAGTTGAGTGGCGTTCAAGATTTGTCAGCGATGGAGCTGCTACTTGGGACGCTGCTGGGAGGTCGGGTGAAAGCAGCATATGAAAGGGTGAGACGAAATACCGACGAATGTTCGACAGGGTCAGGCAAACAGTTTCCAAAGTGGGAAGGACCACATATGGTCACTTCGAGATGGGATTACGCGGACACAATCGCAATGACGAACAATGAGAGGCGCGTGAACGTCAGCGAGCTCCAGAAATGGATACAGCGAGACAAGCCAACGATGACGCCTGCACCAAGTAGATCAAGCCGACTTCAGTCGCACGTATTTGACGGGGGGACGAGTGTGGTGAGAGCAGGCTGCTAGCCGATTGGTTGGCACTAATCTACGTTAAGGTCTAGGTCACTAATATGGGCCGTGAGAAAATATGAACAAGCCTGAGTAAACAACCAATCAGAAGCCTGCGTTTGTCTACCTAAACAACCAATCAGATGACTGCGCTTGTCTATAATAATGTAGTTGAAAGATGTATAAATACGTGTTGATTTTCATAATAAAACGATCTGTTGCCTGGCCCTTGTCTTCTGTTGTTACACTGATCAAGGTAAAGAAAGGGGTTTGATAAAACGTTTTTGAACACATAATTTAGGTTTCTGTTCATGTATAGCTAAAGCTTCGGCTATGCATAAGTGAAGAAAACGTAAACTTTTGGATCGATTCGATTTCTCCATGTAGATAACTTTGGAATATGAATCACATGGGGCTGAATGACCAGACTCTAACAGGTGATCACAAATAGACGACTTCGCAGTTCTACGTTCGCCTTTCATTAACCAAACCGGATAGTGTTCAGCTACACGTTTTCGAAGAGTACGCTTACAACGTCCAATATAATCAGCTCCATAGGAGCAGGTAAAAGAGTAAATGCACATATTTTTTTATGGTATCAATTCACTTGTAAAACAATCTTTAATAATTTTGTAAATTCTACGCCCTATAACATTTTAATTATCGTTATTGTTATTATTTATATATGTATATTGACTGAACAATTATTTAGTGCCACTTAATAACCTTTTTCTGTAATATAAATACGAATGTACAGCTTGAAAATGAAGTCGTTGACACGGAATTTCGTCGATGAACAAAAAAACTGTGTTTTCTTATCGTTGATAAATTAATTTTTTTATAAAAGATCTCAGCATCGGATTATCTTTTTGACCTTTAGTCAATTAACTTGTGCATACATTTCTTACGTGTTTACGATCTGCCTATTTGACAAAAATAACTAGGATCAAAGTGTGAAATAAACTGTTTCTATTTTCAAAAGCAAACATTGATCATCATTTATCTTGAATATATTATTGAACATTGAATGGTTATTTAAATGAGTTCTGTTTTTCTTGTGTGTGCGCGCGCATGTTTTGATTTGAACTTTGTTTTACCCATTCTTATTGAATTTTTAGAATATCTAGATAATTTGGGCGATGAATCAACCGGGACAAGTTTGTCTGATAAAACGAGAGTCACAGGTCTTTTGCAAAATTTTAAAGAAATGTTACGATGAAGATAATGGTGTTTGTGTGTGTGTGTGTGTATGTATCGCTTGTATGTGATCAGTGTATTATTACTACTCCTGTTTGTAGTAGTAGTAGTAGTGTAGTGTTCATCTTTCGTTATATACTACTTAAATGCATTGATCAATAATATGTTGTGTATAATATATACATTTACTAATGATGTTTTCTTTTACGTCAACATGATGATAACTAAGAAATCTTGTGTGTTACCTTATTGTAAATATATGCCTACCTTAATAAAAGATTTCTATGGTTTGTCGACTATTATTACTAATATATTCAAGTATTGGTTTTGTAGGAATTTAGTTTGATTGGTTGAAGGAGTTCATTATGAGCTGATATCGGTTAGAGGACCATTGGAAAACCACTTGGGAGTACTGGACAACCAACTGTTTCGTCCGTCTAGTTTGGGACTCTTCATCAGTACGCACCCACCGTCGAAGTTCGACCTGTGACCTTCTGTGCAGCAGTTCGAGTCGCCACACTCTATGTAGCACACAAGCAAGAGTAAAAAGTCGAAGAAATGCATAATAGAGACAGTAAACAGAGGTGTGAGACAAAGGAATAGTAATAACGAAGAACAAACAGTTTAATTGGAAATCATGAGTCACAAGGAGTGGATGCATCTGGGCCAGCCATTGAGAACGATTTTGAGCCATATCACCAATTGTCTCCAGACATTGGTTTTTACCGTCCCGAGGACCTCAACCAGTCAGGAAGTCTACACCTTCCTACGTGGCTTAAACTAACTGTTGTGGATTTCATTGACTGATGAGGCCATGTTTTGTTTTAACCTCCGCTAGTTGTTTTCCAGCTTGACCCTATATCAGCTAACATTGCCCGTCGAGAAAGGCAACGGGCATACGTAACGCTTTGACCTTCAGGTTACAAGGCAAGCTAGCCCGTAGATGATTAAGCTACTGGGACCCGATCCAAATGGCTCATGAATTCTAACTTCTGCTAATGTTCTTTTTGAATATATTTCATTGTATATAGTAATTAAATGAAAGCGCATTATACGTCAGCTGTCAGTGAATTACGTCTGTTGTCTCACTTTTCAATATCATTATACCAGTTCAAGTGAATGAGAATAGATTATTAATTGACATGATACTTTTAGAATTTAGAAGTGGATAACTTCGGTGCTGTGAGTGTTTGGAGGAGGCATCAGGATGAGGTTAAACTAAATATAGCCATGATCAAGAGACCTGCCAAAAGTTGATCTTCAAACTCAATAAGATTTAAGGAAGGTTATTCCAAACCAAGTTAATGCTTACCCTTACGGAATTTGATGGAGATGGGTAGGTACAGTAATTCTACTTATTGCCTAGGTGCTTTTTCCTGTAGATCTATGCTCTCCGTTAGGGCTTTTGGGTCCAGGTCAAGATTAAAGAATAGAGTCAATGAATCTCGAAGTAAGTAAGTAACCATGATCTACAGTTACCTAGGTGAATACATTTATCGCGCATGTTATAATTTCTCCATGAGTTATTCTGGGATTCATTAATACAATGCTCGAGAAACACAATTACTCATTAGTTTAATATTGTGTTTGCAATGTTATTAGTACATTTTTTAACAATTATGTGACTTTATTTGTATCTGAATTCAAGGTCACTATGACTTTAGCTATGATAGTTGAACTTTGCTGACATAAATTCCTTCAAGGTTGCTTGTATCGTCTTGCTGACGAAGCCAATAAGCTCGAAATCTCAGTCTAGAACTTCTTATCGCTTGCCTTTGGTCAACTAAAATCAATCAAAAAGGGCATCTCGGTTGGGGACTATATTGCAAGCTTGGCCGACAGAATTCAATCTTCAACACAAAGGACTAGATTCACTGGTTTACGCAGGTTTCAATCACCTTGGAAATTAGGAACAAGGCTTCCTGCCGATTACATCCCACAAACTACTGTTGTTATTATTATTACTATTCTCTTGGGTTTCGAGTGGAACATAAGGCTTCAATAGCATGTCTCTACTTTACCCTGCTTTCTTCAGTCCCCTGTAGCTGGCTCCGCGATCGCTCGTAGTCTCTCATCTCCTCCTCTCACGATCTACTCCATATCACCCTCGGACGCCCCACTCGTCGTTTCCCATATGGATTCAATTCGAGGTTATGTCGGGGGCGGTGTTATTCGACGGCCTCCTCAGCGTCTGCCCAGTCTATATCTTCGGCGTATTTGTTGAGTAATAGGTTCTCGATTGGTTCGTTCCTGGAGTTTCTTGTTGCCAGCTCTTCCTGGCCACTTGATCTTCAAAATAGAGTCAGCGAAGTGGGCAGCTGTTGATAAAAGTTTGCAGTGGCCTATTCGGATGCTTTTCGTGATGCGAACGCCGAGTTTCTGACCAACACAGAAAAGTTGACTGACTCAACATTTGTGTTGAAAATCCTAATTTTTGTTGTTTATGCTGAGTGCAGAAAATTTGCACGCTAATTCCAATTTTGGTTTTGAAGTTCACATCAGTGCTGTCTGCCTGTTATTGGAACAATGCTGCCTTACAGGATGATAAGTGATGGAAGTGACCTCCTTCAAATTTATCCAATTATAATAGTAAATGGTGCTTGTTGTTGTTTGGTTGGTTTTCTTTATAACCTCAGTCTTCTCTATGTTCACTTGAAGTCTTGTTCTCTCTGCTTCTTCAGTCAGTTTTTTTGGTTTTCACCGGTAATTCTTCGAGTTCGTTAGACATAAGACACAGAACACTTAGCTCGTGTTCTGTGCGATAAAGAAAGCATCAGGAGTGATACCTATAACTTATTAAATAGTCAGTAGAACAACTGGATCTCGTCTTTCCAACTCATATCATTTATAGGTACAACGTTTTTCTTTCTTTCTTTTCCTTTTTTCTCTCTCTTTTCTTTTTTTGTTATGTGCTGTTTTGTTTCTTTCTTCTCTGCAAACTCTAATTAAAACATTTTTCTTCGTTCTCTCACACTCTGTATATCTCGACATTTTTTGTTAGCGCTTACGCCAGTAAATATGCTAGTAGTATCTACTTTTCTAACACCTTCAAACATTCTGTTCTCTTTTGGCTTTGCTACCGATATGCTAATATGTTGTTGTCAAAACTAACTGAGACTACCCATAATCTATGTAGAATTTTGTTTATTGTTAATGTACTAACTGGATGCGATACTGTAGTGAAATGCTGAGAATTCCATTCTGTATCGCAAGTACTGTTTTGGAATAAAGCAAATTATTATTATTATTAAATCTTGAGCGAAGCCCAGATCTAGAGGCTTCTTATTGGTCCAACGTATTCCTGTCTTCTCGCTTCCGATGCACAGTCTTCCGCATAATCCCAACCCACCACAATTGGGAATATTGTCAGTGATAATAGGCAGCCTTGTACAACTCCTGCCTTGCTGAATCTTCTGTTGTGTGTCACCTATTTCCCACAAATTATCTAGCATTAATTCAAATGGTGTATCACGATTCGGGAGTCACCTACCATGATGGTCATGTTGGAAATTTAAGTGGCAGAATTCATTCCATACAACTGGTTCCCTTGATAAATTTCGATAAAGAAAGGAAGGCGAAATTTGCAGTATAAAATGATATCATTGTTCTATTTGACAGGTTCTCATCAGCTGCAGACCACCTGAAATTACAATGGTTATATAAATGATAATATACTTTAATGTTTGAGTGGTAGTAGAGAAAAGATACTATAAAACTGACGCATTCAAAATGAAAGTATTACTATGTTTAGTTTAAGTTTTCATCATCAATTTTTGCGCTTTTAAAGTTGAAAAGAGAGGGAGAGGTAAGACAGAAAAAAAATTAATTAATAGAACAGTGTTAGCTTGTAGGTTCATATAGCAACTCCAAAAAACAAAGGCGGTTACAGTTTATGAGATTAAGATTTGTTCAGTGAGTTGAGATCACTGAGTTGGATGACTAATTAATGTAATCAAAATTCAGTTAACAAGGGAGTGAGAGGTTAATCCTACTGTCTTTCTGTATGCATAAGTCTGGTTTAAATCGTTTGATTGCGATCGCTTCGGTAAATCGTAGCAAATTTGCTGTCCTTTCTCTATTTGATATTTTGAAGGACTTAGAAATCTCTACGAGATGTCCGGTATCAACAATGTTTCTGGTAATTGCGCTCTGAGAATATTTGCTTCCATTCAGACATAGGTTTCTTGGAATATGTTTAGAAAACCGGATGGAAGCCCTTCTTTCTGTGCTTTCAATGTATTTGCTCCAGCAAGTGTACGTGAATTCATTAACTCAGTTGGAGCTGACATCAGCAGGGTATTTATCCAGTTTTGAGTGGATTAAAGAAGGAGTGGTGCTGTATACTTTTATGAGTTTTCCTACTGGGTAGCTTCTATTTATTGCAGAATTCAGTTCGTTTCAAATCTAAGGCGTAGACACCACATCATAGCAGCGGTTACTCTCTAGTGCGACTGGTCAAGATCAACTGATACAATTTTACAACCTCACATGATCGCTACTACTGATACAACCCCCCACCCCGTGGTGTCGTCGTCTTCCTGCTGTTAATGGATTGTATGTTAACTAGCTTTAAATCCAAGCTAAACATTTACCGAAAAATTACACCATTCACGTGGTTCAGCGGTAGAATGCCCGCCAACTATGCACTTAGTCCGGTGTTCAACTCTCCGTCAGCGTGTGGTGAGAGCTGGCTGTTAGTCAAAATTGGTAGACAGTAATTTACGTCAATGTTCATGTGCCCAGCATTGATCGTGAGAAAAATGAGAAGAAAGGCTTTGCGTAAGCGGATACAGTTAGCATACAGATGATCTGATATTCAATAAACAGCCAATCAGAAGACTGTGTTTTTCTGCTAACAATAATCTATAATAATGTACATGGAAATATATAAATATGTGTTGATTTCCTTAATAATAAACGATCTCTTGCCTGACTCTTGCCTTCTGTCTTTACAATCGCACACCGTTACTTCTCTTTCACCGGTTGTAATCCCTCGATAAACAAGGAAGGTTGTTTGTGAAGCTATAACAACCTTGCCCCCGTTAAATAAGACCTCATTGCTACTGAGACTTCAAACCTCCACTGGAGAAACACACAAAAGAAGAAAAACACCATCTCTCTTGTAATCAGTTTAGTATACTATTAAAAATTAAACACAACAATTTTCTAACTAGTTTAATCATTAACAGAGTAATTACAGTAATACTTAAATAATAAGAACATAATAAAATCCATGAAAGTATTTGATTCATAATTTTTAAATAGCTTAATAATTGTTTAAAAAGATTTAAATAATTGATCCAATCATCAAAATTATCGTTATCATCACCATCATTTGAGGGTAGTAGTGTCTTTTTGTTTCCCCATGAATAGGCGAAATTTCCAGTGTCTGATGAATCTTGTGTCTTCGCGATAGTGTTAAGTAGCTCTAAGAGTATAGATCCATCAATACCGGGTGCTGTCTTCTTCATATTGTTATGATTATTATGATTGTTTAATCTGCCTTCGATTAGGTGTATTAATAAGGTTGAATAGAGGATAGCGCTACTGAGGATTTGGAACATTGTGGTGTGGTACATGCGTGTGATGCTATGAGTTGTATATTTAGACTTGAATCTCTGTAGGTAGTCTGATATTTACTCTATTAGAGTGTCAATAAATCCTTTACTGACTAATAATAATAATTATGATGATGATAACAATGGTCAACTTTAATCTCAGTGTATTGATTTTCTCTTGTTTTCAAAGTCAAATGGCTGCATGTGTGTACGCGTGTGTGTTTGTGTGTCTTTATAAAGATGTATGTAGGCGTGTAATATATACAAGCATATAGATTGATTTGTAGTATAGTATGCTTGGAGTTGCGTTTCTCTTTTTTCTTTTATGTGTAGTATATCTTTCTTTCAACCAACAGCTGCAGTGAAACAGAAAACATAACTCAAGCACAAATCACTAAGTGCAAATCAACCTTTGTTGTTGTTATTATTTTTGTTTTAATTTATCAATGGTTTTGATTATCTGGTAGAGGGAAAATGGAGGTTTATTCAATATATATATATATATATATATATATATATATATATATAGTTTTAAATAGTAAATGAAAGAATACTGTTGATATTTATACGATAATAGGAGTAGTAGTAGCACAAAAAGTGTAGATATGTGGTTCCTGAAAATCCCCATTGAGTCATATGAAAAACAGAAGACGTTCAGCGAAGAGACTCTTTTCGGCGAATTCATTCACATAGCTGTACAATCGCATTTATATATAATTATTTGTGTATGTGTGTGCACATTGGGTTTGTCAAAATTAGATAATTGATCAGGTAATAAAAGAATGATCTAATATAGAAACAAGGTTAGCCAGACAGCAACTAATTAAGATTGAGTTAGTAAGTTAGATGATGTAATACAATTGACTAAAATTTTTCAACCTTGATCAGGGTAACAACAGAGGTAATTACAGGTGGAGACTAAGTAGAAGTGGGGTAGATAATAATAATGCCACTTAAATTAGAACTGAAATTGAGCAAATAAGTTGAATGACGTAACATAAATGACTAGAAATTGAGCTTTGGTCAAGTCAGTTACAGTGGTAGTGAGGTGTAGAAATTAAATCGGGTGGGGTTTAGAGAACAAGAAAGTTAAAAATAACAATAAAGACCACTAAACCAAATAGCAGAGGTAATAGTACATCTGCTATGGTATTAAAACAAAATTTACCAAGGAAGGTTTAATGTGATGACAAATTGTTTTTGAACGCATAAAGGTGGCTTGAACTTTCTAATTGCTAGGGCTTCTACAAACTTTAGGATACTCCCCAAACACGTTTTATAGATAGGTTTAAAAGATCTGTTAACATCAATTTTGTGACCTGTCTCTATAATATGTTTCGCAATAGAAGAGCCAGGTCTCCTGTTCTCACCGTTAATAGGTTCTGAATATTCCGTTTGTTTCTGGAGCCATTTAGGAATATGCTCTGAAGCCCTTACTTGCAGAGATCGATGAGTCCTCCCTATGTATGTGTGTCCACACGTACATTCAAACTGGTAAATACTGTGGGATGTGACGTCATTTTTCGCATGTTCGCAGGGCTGAAAATGTAAAATATTACAATTGAGAAGACGAAATAATACTAATGAAGAGACAGAAAAAAAAGATTAGGTAGAATTTACTTGTCGGGTAATAAGATAGATTAAGTCCATTGCAAGTGTAGTGATTGAACGAACTTCTGTTTCTATATTAGATCATTCTTTAATTACTTGATCAGTTATCTAAACTTGACAAACCTCATGTACACACACACACACGAATAATTATATATAAATGCGATTGTACAGCTATGTGAATGAATTCGCCGAAAAGAGTCTCTTCGCTGAATGTCTTCTCTTTTTCATATGGGGTTCTCATTGGCTTAGTTTTAACTAAGCGCTTTAAATGCAATGAGAACCCCATATGAAAAAGAGAAGACATTCAGCGAAGAGACTCTTTTCGGCGAATATATATATATATATATATTGATAGAAGTAGAACGTTACTTTATTAGGATACTCATAATGTAATTTCTGACTGAAATCTGTCTATCATCAGAGTGTTGTCATTTTATTCAGGTAAGTAACACATTCCTGTGATGGTTCAATCTTATGTCCCGCGTTTTGAGTTGAGAAATCTATTCGACTTCAAGTTTCATATTGGTTAGTATTTATCAGAAGACTTGGGACATCAAAGTTGTACTACATTGAAGTGTCAATAGTCTTAGTGACATTCTATATTTATAAATTTTAACCCCCCCCCCCCGTCCATTTAAGTGAAGAAAATTAGATCTCAGTCAGGTTTAATTCGAAAATATACATAACTTTATGCATAAATATTTAATATAAACCAGTCATGGCGATTTGTCAATAGAATTGTGGAAATAAATTGTACAATTGGTCATAATAATAGTAATGATAATAATTTATTGAAAACCTACTTGGAAAGGACAATACTTACATTTTAATAGTTTTCGTCCAAATAGCTTTAAACGCGGACTGGTCAAGACCCTAAACTATGAAGCTAGGAGATTATGCTCTATAGAGAAATTAGAGGAAGAATTTTAGTTTCTCGAAAAGCAACGGTTACCCCTCAAAGGTTCATTAACAACTACGAAAGATCTGAAGCCTTAAATGTCAAGCGAATCACAGTGGAGAAAAAGCCCATCTACATTCAACTTGATTATAAAGGTGAAAACATTGCAGCAATGGTCAACAGAAGACAGAGCACGTTACTAACCAGACCCTATCCTGAAGCTAAGTTCGTTCACGTCATTCGAACAACTTGCTCTTTAGTACAGCCAAAAATCGATAGATATCCTTCTCATGTTAACTCCATTTGTATACACAAATTTACACGTATCTGCAGAAGCAGTTACATTGGAAGAACAGAAAGAAGTGCTTATCTACAATTTTCTGAACATGTACCGAAAAGCTTATGTTTAAAGGGCACAAATGCTCTAAACAGTGCCATCGCCAAGCATCTCATTGACACGGGTCACGAGGTGGACATCACAAGATTGTTCAAAATTATCAACAGACAAAAAGTATATCACACACAGAGTGAAACAGTATTATTTACTGGATGACGTTTCGAACACAAGTTATTGGCCATAATCATTTCATCAGTTATAATCACACGATTTCGAAACTTGAGTTTTATAGTTTTCAAATATTAGTTTTGTAGGGATTTTGTTTGATTGGTTGGAGGATTTCATCGTGAGTTGACATCCAGGAGTACTGGACAGTCAACTGTTTCGTCAGCCTAGTTTGGGACTCTTTATCAGTACGCACCTACCGTCGGGGTCGAAACCCAGGACCTTCTGCTTACAACTTTTTTTTGTTCTCTCCTAATTGTCGTCGTAGAGGCAGTAGAATTTTCCAGATATATTCAAGTGGACAGGTGTTCGATCATTCCTATTACATGTGTTTGCAATTGAATCGATAAATAAAGCTTCCATTATCAATCTCTCCCTCTCCACCTTGTTATATTAGATTTTAGAACTGCCATCTTATCCCATCATCCTATTATGTGGTTGTGTGTAGTTGTATGTAATGCTGTAGCTGAGCTGTATTTTAAATTTGTTATCCTATTAGGGTCAAATAATCTTGATTTCAGGATTTAATCATGAGCTGATGTCAGTTAGAGAACCATTGGAAAACCTGGGAGTACTGGACAGCTGTTTCGTCCTAGTTTGGGATTCTTCATCAGTACGCAGCCACCGGAATTTCGCTAGGCTTGTGTTCTCCGCTAGTATGACAGCTCCTGTACTACTACTTTGACCTACAATCATTGCATTAATATAATATGCTTCAATATAACACAAAACTAATTGCATATCAGATAAATTAAGGGAAGTAACACACACAGAATTTATGAATTTATAGAGGTTCGATAGTAGGCTAGGGTAGCAACAGTTGGCTGACAGGACCTGTTTCTTTTTCACACAGAGATCCGAATGATTTAAGCGATTTGTAATGGCCTCTGCTGCTTGCAGTGTTTGGTATCTATTGAGTATCTAATAAATAATCAAAAGCTTCCAGATGTTGAACGTTTCTAACAGTAGAGGCTATTGTGATTCGTTTAAATCAACCCGAGCTCTTTGTGCAAAAGAAACAGGTCCAACCGCTATTGCTACCCATCTGGCCTACTATCGAGCTTATAAATTCTGTGTGTTACTTGCCTTAATTTATCTGATATTCAATGAGTTTAGTATTATATTATAACGCCTATTATATCTTTATTACTGATGCTTTTGAAAATCAATATGTCGATAGTAATTATTGATTTAATCTAGTTTAAAATAACATTAATGTTGTTATTGACAGTATTTCTTTAATTATTAACTGTCATATAAATAAATTTAGAAGCTGATGACGAATTTATTTGAATATTTTTTGTTCATTCATCTCAGTTTTAAAAAAATTTGTTATGGGCATTTTCAATGAATTATTATCATTATTGTTCCCTTGGGTTCCTAGTGGAACATAGGGCTTCAACTCCACGTCTCCACTTGCTTCTGTCTTCCATCTGCTGTACTTTTCACCTGCATCCATGTTAGTCCATACTGTTTCAACTCCTCTTCACACGATCTCCTCCATGTCACCCTCACACCGACGACCCACTCACCGCTTCCCTTTTGGCCTGGTTCCACTCGAGCAATAACCTGACGCGCACGCGATGTCACCCAACATCCTCCTCAGCGAGTAGTGTCCTATCCATCTCCACTTTCTCCTGCATATTTGTTGGTTGGGGATTGCTTCTTGTTTTGTTTCTTCCCATAGTTTGGTTGGTTATTGGTGATTCTTTCCAGCCCGACCATCTGATCTTCAGTATAGAGCCAACGAAGACAGTTGTTGGTTGGTGAAGGTCTGCAACAGGCTGTTGGAAATATTCTTTGTGACCCGCCCACTAAGTTTCTGTCTGATCCGTATAGAAGAACTGACTGACTTGACATTGTTTGTATTGAAAATCCGACCGAATTTTGTTGTTGATGCTGAGTTGAGTGACGAAGATTTCCAGATTGGTTTCAGGTTGATTGATGAATGTGTAACCAATGAATTAAGATGAATTTATTTTGTCTCTGTTAGAATCCTCATCAGCTGCATATAATCTGAAGAATAAATTTAACTGTCCATTTCATAAGCGTGGGATAACATTCCCAAACATGGAGACGATATGTAAACTATACGAGAAGTTAGAGTGATTGGTTATGATCAAAATAGAGACGTTATATATTAGATGGTTGGAGGCAATCGGCCACAAGAAGCCTTGCTTGACCTAGGTTTTGTGCTAGTTGGCACTTACTAGTCAGCAAGGCGTATCTGCAACCTTGAAGGAAGTCATGTCTCTTCTGAGATTCGAACCTGCGTCACCCAGTGCTGCCTGCAGTCAGAGAAACGTTACCACTGACCCATTCGGGCTTGCGATTGACCTCCTGTAGGACTGTTATAGATACTTTGATTTGACACGAGTAACTAGTGTGATGTGTTTAGTCCTCTATTCTATCAGTCAGGTTGTAATGCGGCCACCATTCTAGGTAGCTCGCCATCATGGTGCACATTGACGTTATATGTTGTACAGAGAAGAATATTCTAGAATTCAAGGCAAATTCATGCAATAAATGGAGAGACACCTACATAGTCACGTGCAAAGTTATTCGAATGAAATTAAACAGATCGGGGACACAAAGATGTTGAGAATAAGTAGGGAAGCAGAGTTTTATCATAAAAAATAAAATGAAATCTTGACATATTTAGGTGAAAGAGTCAGTGTTTACCAATGTTAGTAGTAAGTTGGTGGTGGTCTCTTTTTTTGTACACATAATTCGGGTTTCTGTCTTCGGATGGTCACAGATTCAACAATTTAAAGTAGTTTTGAATTGCTTTGACTGTTCACCACCTTAAACGATTATGGCATATTGATTTGTTGTATTGCATGAGCCAGGTGCCAAGCTACAGAGCTATTAAATGATACTTAAGCTCTGATAGGTAGACTGTTGGACACATTTCTAATAACAACCCTTGGGGACAACCATCTATGCGTTCTTCCTGCTTACATGCTAACGCATATGCATGTAAACTGATGAACACAGCTGGAGTTAACAAGAGACGGTCTGGACTCTGTAACCGAATAGATCCTCCTGCATAAAATAACCCTTTTTGATTACGTAGTACAAACTAGATCAATTTTCGGCTTTTTATTCTAAAATGAGCCAGTTATTCAATTACGTTTATTATTATTCGGATTCTATGCAGCTGACGAAAATCCTATGAAATAAAATGAATTCATTTTATCCTGCGTGCGTCGGTGGCACAGTGGTTAGGGCTCTCGCCGACGTGCACATGAACCGGGGTTCGATCCCCTGCCGACGTACAACCGATATCAATCGTCGGCCTGCAAAATCTGGGCTACCGATATCACATGCTGAAGATTCTATACTTGTGCCAAAAATATGGTGTGGAATCAAGCTATAATTTATAAAAAAATAATACTTGACAACCACTCACGTCGTCTGGGGTTCGATTCCTAATCGATACACTCCTAAAACTCGTTAAGCCGGTAATAATTCCGGTAAAGAGGGAAGAGCTAGTTGTGAGGCTCGCAACCCCACCTCTCCCGGTGAAAAACAACACCCTTGCTACTGAAACTTTAAAGCTCAAACTTGGATCCCTGTATTCACATCAGAATTCGAAGGAATAAAATGATGACAAATACATCTCATCCTGAGGAAATTGTTCATATTGAGTTATTTAAATAAGCATATATATTTACATTGGCATTGCATTCGATTTTAAAAGTTCTGTAAGCCAAATGAATTACAAAGTTTGAGTTTATGCCAAAAAACAGCTATTATCATATCATTCATATTGGTTAAAAAAAGGCATATGAGGTATAAAAAGCGCGTTGCGTAACATTTCGATTTTTGTTCTAGCATATAGCAATGCCACGTGTCAAGTGATCTACAAGGGAAAACTCAGTGAGGCATTCGAAGTAGCACACAGGAGTAAGACAATGCCGATGATATTCTTATTTGTAGTGGACTGGATTATGCGTCAGATTGTGCATGGGAGTGAGAAGAAATTAGTACGTTGAACCACCGATAAGAAGACGTGGATTTCAGGGATGATTTATGTTTAATGTCACACAAACTTAAAGACTTACGGGTGAAAAGCAACACAAACTGACTGAAGAAGCAGGTACAGTGAAGACAGGACTGTAGGTGAACATAGAGAAGACGGAGGTGAAGATGAAGATGAACCCAACCAACCAGCACCAATCACTATCAACGAGGAAGATTTAACCGAGGTTACTTCCTTCCTTCACTTACCTAGGAAGCAGGATTTCAACCACAGACAGTCGGCACGGATGAAGTTGTCAAAGCCAGCCAGCGAGCCCGCCAGAATAGGAAAAGAAGATACACCTTCATCAAACTGGAACTAGTTTGGAAATCTTCTGCACTCCTCCGTTTTAAGAACAAGATTCGAATTCTATTCAATACAAATGTGAAGTCAGTCAGTCAGTGAGTGCTTCTATATGGGTTAGTAACTTGTACTGAGTATTATTACGAGAAGGATTTACAACAGGTTACTGCAGACTTTAATCGACAGCTGTCTTCACTGGCTCCATACTGAAGATCAGATGACCAGCCAGCGAGAAAGAATTAGTAACAACAAAAACTCTGGCTGGGAGCAAACCAACAAAGCAAGAGCCGATCACTCAACAAATATTTAAGAGAAAATGGAGATGGATTGATCGGGCATATATATTGAGGAGACTGTCGAGTGATATTGCGAGCCAGGCGATGGCTCAAGTGGAATGCCGATGTGAAGTGACGAGTGCATATCGTCATCGCGAAGGTGCCATAGAGGAGATCGTGTGAGGAAGAGATGACAGAGTTAGGGCAATCATGGACCCAGCTGAAGAGGATGGCAGAAAATAGAACGAAGTGTCGTAGATGTGTTTTTTAAGCCCTATGTTCCACTCGGAACTCAAGGGGATAATAATAATAATATTAATGATATAAATACTGTTGTGATTCGTGGACTGTCACTTTTGAAGCAGTTGTACATTAAATAAAATTCTGTAGTCAGTCTGTGGTGAGAGCAAGCCGCTAGCTAATTGGTAGACATTAATTTACGTCACTATCCTTATCGCTAACACTTGCCGTGAGAAAATATGAACAAGGCTGATTCAACAACCAATCACAACAGACTTAACGTGGGCAAATACTATTCGCAGATATATGGCTTTACTTTCTGAGAAACCAGTCACAAGCAGTACAGAATAACCTTGAGCAAGAGACAACCAATCAGAAGATTGTGTTTGTTTGCTTGAATAAGCTATAATAATGTACATGAAATATATATAGAAATACGTGCTGATTTCCATAATAAACGATCTGTTGCCTGGCCCTGTGTTATGTACTGGTCGAGAATTTAATAGTCCTGACGCAAGAAAGACGGAAATCAGAAGACCACTAGGTTTGCGATGATACTTCTATTTTCCAACACAAGGAGAATCAATGTCACACAAGTGTGTGAGAGCAAAATATGAATGTCCGAACAAGTGTGTGAGCGAATATTCAAAATGAACAAATCAATAGACAGTCTTAACATGATTGGCTAATTAATGGAGTATCGATCCATAAAACATAGCAAAATATAACAGACTGTCAAACAAACACACATATGGATACATATCACCCTGGTCTTCTGTTGTTACAAGTTGACGATGTATCTACAAACATGTACATATGCATTGAGAGAGAGAGTGTTAGTGTGTGTGTGTGTAAAGGAGAGTCAGGGAGACTAAAGGCAATTACTTCTCTTAATTTATCATTTAGTTAAACAGTACTAGTCGGAGTATGAAAAATTCTCATTTCACGTAATTAAGAATACACATGAGTCAGCAAAGGGATCTCCTCTTTTCGTAACTTCATTTAATGATAAAGCAAATCAAAATGGATGAGTAATAACCATGTTTGAAAAAATAAATTAGGAAAAGTCTCACGTAATCAAGAGATTTGACAACTAATTCGTTGATTGGTGAATGATAATAGTAATAATAATTGTTAGGAAAATAGTTGGCGAAAGTACAAGAGTTCTTATTATTCTGCTTTGATATGTTGTTCATCTCGATGAGATGTAGTCATTCTCTTCAACACTTTACTCATTACATACTTCAATAAACAGACAAGCGGATAACATATCTCCAACCAAGCATTATCCACAATCCATTTTAATGTTTTATAAATAATCCATAATCCAATCAATAGTGTTGAACAGATCATAGTACACATGAAGACAACAATTGGTGCATAAGTTAAAAAAGTATGCAGATAGGATTGATAGGGTTCGTTGAAAAGATTTAAAAATAACATCACTGCTCCATAGTATTGATTAATAAGATAGGCTTTTGCTTCATCCAAGAAAATATAAGCATGCAATACTATAATTGTAAAGAATGTAAAATATCCAAATTGTTTAGTTGAATAATGCATTAGAAATATATTTGTAAATAAATAAATAATTTGAATATATATAAGGCGAATAAATCTCTTCAGTTGTAATGACTATATTTGCATGCCATTTTAGAGTTGCTTGATAAATCAATAAATGATAGATAAACTGACTTATACACACACAGACACACTCTGTTGCACTGTTCACATTTTAATTGTGATTCGTTACTTTCTTTTTCGATGATACACACTATTCAACCAATCATTTCGTTTGTTATGTGATGTAAAAATATTTCTTTTGTTTAAATATGTATACATATGTATATGAAATTCAAGGTCATGCGTAACACAAACCATTTAGTGCTTAGTTTAAATGATCAAATTATTAGAAGACAATAGGTTTTTGATTGTTAGATTTTTCAAGTGTTGGTTTGTAGGGATTTGATTGGTTACAGGATTTCATCATGAACTGACACCAGTTAGAGAACTATTCGAAAACCTGGGGGTACTGGACAGCTGTTTCGTCCTAGTTTGGGACTTTTCACAAACCAAAAACAAGCAGGGACAACAAGGGTTTGAATCCCGGTGGGTGCGTACTGTTGAAAAGTTCCAAACTAGGACGAAACAGCTGTCCAGTACTCCCAGGTTTTCCAGTGGTTCTCTAAATAATGTTAGATTTTTGTCTTAAACCAGTATCAGTAAGAGAACACGTTCTGAGACTCTTCATCACTGCGCACCCATAACCACGTCAGGCGTCGAACCTGGGACCTCCAGGTTACAGTAATACTGGTTTCTACAAATGATGGTCGTTCATGACGAAATCTAACAAAAGAAATTGAAAGAATCCCAATCCCATAATCTACATATATCAATATTTAGCTCATTGGTGGCTGATGGATGGACGTCTTGAAGTTGTAGTGAGAAGTCGTGAGCAATGGGATTCAGCTTGTCGAGGAGAAATGGTTGCTTGTTGAAGACATTGGCTGTCAGTAGCGGTATATAACGGGTCGACAAGGTTAGAATTCACGGGTCGGCCAGGTTAAACTTTAAGCACCACCAATTACTAATGAAGTGTGGATGCACCAATGACCTTGAAACACTGACTGAGCAAGTTAGTGAAACCTGGTGAATAATGTCGTCATCATCAATAAAATATGCTCATCGAAGTCCTATGCTATTGTTAGGGATTTCTGGTAAGTTTCAGCTTTGGTTTGGGAAAGATTAAGTTACGGTTTAAGCCAAGGACAAGTTAGGGTTAGGTTAACCTAATAAGGGCGACATTAGGCTTGGTTTCGAGTTAGATTACAGTTAGCTGGGGGATATGTTCACGTTAGGCTTAGGATCAGGACAACTGTACCTAAACAACTGTACGCATAGAATGGGGTTAAATTACTCTGTCGATATAAGAATAAAACTTGTACACTGTGGAAGTAGAGTATAAATGCATTGTCGGTAAAATTTATTCTGATAAAGTCTCACAGTGTTGTACAGGAATATTTACTGATGACATTTCGAGCAAAATTTATTCCTCAGGAAATATTACTGTATCATAATATTAGGCTTTATAAAAATAAATTCTACCCACAATAGAATTATACTCTGTTGATATTCCAACCTAAAAATGAGAGCTGTTTTTATCATACGTGGAAGAAAGGTATCCTCTGAAATACTTTTATACAGTTTTTGTGTATTTATTTCATAAGTATATGTATTCTATACACAAAAGTGCCACCTTCACGTGATTGGTGCGTTCGATGTGATTGGTAGTCAGTGGTGCTTAAAGTTTAACTTTGCCCACGGGCCATTTGACTCCAGCCCATGTGGTTTGAATGGTCAACTAACTTGGTCTTGTAACATCTGATGGCCCTGGTTTTGATCCTTGGTAGAGTTGTGGGTGAAAACTTATGAAGAGTCCCATAATGATATCTAATTGATGTTAATTTGTAGTGAAAATTGAACAACTGACGGATTTTTTATACAAAATTCCTACTGTTTTGAGATAAATGAATTTTTATTCTTCAATTACTTGAATAGCAGTTGGTAAGGAAGTTAAGTTTTGTAAATGATTTGCATAGGTTTCAGTCTCTGCGGGAGCAACAATTTCGTCTGAGGACTAAAAGACACCTTATCGCTAGGTTTCAACGAACATAAAACCTAGCGAAACAAGTCTTCCTTCTAACTGAATCCCAAGAACTGACATCCAAGGGAATTCCTTTTCATTCCTTGATCTCCAAATGGAATAGTGATCCTTTGATGGTTATTACTGACAAGATTTGTCAGTGGTGAATGGACGCAGATTGATAGGAAGCAAATAAAATTGATAACAACATTTTAAATCAGCGGCTGCTGAAGTAGAATTATTTATTCCTCAAATTTCGATTTAGTTTGCGTTGTGATCAAGGAATAATCTCATTGGTCAACTTTTAGCCTCAGGTTTTAACCTTCTGAAATATTGCCAACCAATCAGAACAGTTTATTATAGACTGACTGACTGGCTAAACTGAATAAATAAATAAATATAATTGTCTTTTACCAAGTCTAAAGTCTTCTGCCGTTACACTTCAAGCTTTGAACTTTTAAGTAGCGGTGGCTTTGTGGTGTGTATATGTCGGCCTCTCAACCAACCTTCTCTTTTTACCAGACCTACTGATGGCTAGAAAACTAGGTTAGGTTAAACAATGCATCAGCTAGGAATTGAATTCAGACCTCTGAACTACCGATTTACTTCAAAGAGCATATAACACACTACCTGAAATTATTGTTTTACTAATATTAGTTACTTGACAGCTAAAAGCCAATCAGCTTCAAGGACAAAGTGTGATACTTCTGATATGTATCCATGTATATATATTTATGTGTGTTGTATGTTGGTCTCTCTTTCTGTTCGCTCTCTTAGTCTGTGACCATTTCACTGGTATGAACTTGTCTCCTTTAACAATGTATATTCTCCTTATATTATATTATATATAATATGAGTGTATGTTGATAGTCCGTTGCTTGGTGACATATATCCATATATGGTTGTTGACATGTCTGCTATATTCGCTATGTATATTTGGATCGACACTCCATTATAATTAGCCATTCATGTTAAGACTGTCTAATGATTTTTCCCACGCTTTGTCTGAAACATTCATATATATTTCGCATTCACAATTTGTGTGAACTACTTTACTTACTTACCACTTTGGTGTGAGACCATTTATTTTCGTCTCCTTGTGTTTGGACAATAGAAGTATCATCGCAAACCTAGTGGTCTTCTGATTTCCGCCTTCTTGCGTCAGGACTATTAATTTCTCGACCAGTCCATAACAATAATTTAGCGACGAGTACATAACAATTTGGCGACGGGGAAAACTAGTACATAACAACTTCATAAGTAGTATAATCTGATTGGTGGAAACTATTGAAACGTAGTTTTTGAACTTCTAAGTGATGTCCTCTTAATTGGACACCTTTTAAAGGGAAGAAATAAATCGAGTAATGGATTAGGCCTGTCTCCAACACGATATGCGAATGTCTAGCTCTATGTTTACGATCTCCAGTGACCAAACTCCGCAATTTATCAAAACTCACAAGTAAAGACTTCACATCGCATACTGCTAGTAAAGTTTAGTTTCACTCGCTCAATCAAACAAAAGGAGGAGGTTATTCATTCAATGCATAACAAGATGATGTAGAACATCACACAAAAAGTGTTCAGAATTCTCTAAATTATGTCGACAATAACACTTAGAAGCACAATATTATCTGTGTACTCTAAACCGCCAGGACTGTACCAAGTCAATGCCTATGACAGTAAACCCGACCAGCGTAGCATCGATTAGTACATCTATGATGAAAATAAACGAAACTGGGGATAGTTAGCAACCTTGACAGACACCATTTATTGCTATCACCTCATGTGGCAATTCTCAGTAAGCTCTTAGACAGCTTCGTGAGTGTGAGTACCTTCATTAGTGTGATATACTTTCTTGATCAGGTATTACCACAACAACTTACGGTAGACAAATTTGGATGCCGTCTTTAGGTGAAGCAATATGGGAGATGTTCGATGCCAGTAAGTATGGTTATGTTCCATAATTTGTCCAAGGATAAAGTAATGATCAGTATATCCTGTCCTAGCCTGAAGCCTGCCTGATTTTTCAGGTATTTTTCTCTCCTGAGCATCGCTTAGTCTACATAGGATTATTGAATATAGAATTCTAGATACTATGTTAGTCACGCTTATCGCCTCCACATTTAATACAGGAAGATTTGTCTCTTTCTGAGAGCCTGCAGAAATCCATCATTTAAAACAGTCCAACCAGTCCTTTCTAGAATTTCGACACATTACCAAGTATCTTAGTTAATTCACTTAACAGTTCATGATCACCTCTGGAGTCATACAATCGGGTCCCTCTGCTAAGCCTCATTTTACACTGGAGAAAGCTTTTGCATCTTCAATTAAAGTTGGAGGACTGATATAGACATACTTAAATATCCCAGATTACGTAAGTGTAGGGTGTTGGACATATCTAGAACGGCTTTTGGCAATTATAATAAGACACTTAAGAAAAACGTTCATTTAGTGGCAAACAGATACAATAAGAATATTCAGCGAGAGTACCCATAATCGACATGATAGAACCTCAGATAAACATGTCAGAAGCTTTTAGTTTAAGGAGGCAGAAGGCATACATTAAACTTATGTGACAAGACATGAACCTAAAATAAAATATTATCATGCGTTTTCTATCCATAATTTCGAGGTTAGTATTCCCACTAATCTACAACAATTTTTCTGTTATCATCTGGACATTTGTAGTACGCATTCTCTTATCTGTAAAATGAGATCATGCCGTTTTGCACTGCCATTTCCTCTGTCTTTTGTTTTGTTTGACGTAATTTCGGATTTTCTTTCTTATGTCTTCTTTCAAGGTCATATTCCCTGATGAATAAATACAAAAATATAGCGAAAATTGGCATTCAGAATTTAGAAGACAAAGGAAAATTTGAGCAACGAATATTCTTTTCGATAATTTCCTTTTCTGGGTCTACAATTTAGTATATACATAACATTCTAGAATAATAGTAAATAACAATATTGATGTTTTTTAAATAATATCGATTTGTTAATTAAGATAAATGGAATTACAGTACAAGGAAAGTGCATAAGTTTTAATGTACAGGAAAAATGTAATTGTACATAGAATATCAAATAAAATTAAGTAAATCTCTATAATAAATTAGGGATCATTAAGACCATCAAGTGACTCACTAGAAAAGCCCTCGAGTGGAACCCGAAAGGGAGGCGGCGAGTTGGTCGTCAGTGCAAGGGTGACTTGGAGGAGGTCATGCGAGGAGGAGATGAAACATGTGGACAGACCTGGGCGGGGTGAAAAATTTGTCAGAAAACAGAAGGCAATGGAGGTGCGCAGCTGAAGCCCTATGTTCCTCTAGGAACTAAAGGATACAATAATAATATAATATAATAATAATAAGACCCTGATGGCCAAGATAAGGAAAGCGTTTGAACCAACTTGTTTCAGATACATAAATTAGGCTTGTCGATGTAATTCCAACACCAGCCTAAGAAATATGTATTGGACGAACTCTTGAGTTAAAATTAGTTGGTATATGTTAGATAACCTTGGAAGCCACCTGTTAACATCAGTTTTGTGTTCTGTATCTACGAGATGAGACAGAATGGAACTATAAATGGATATTGTTTGACCCTTTCTTAACCACGTAGACTGGTGTTCAGAAATCCACGATGAACACGCCCGATTGTATGGACTACGTAACTAGCTCCATAGAAGCAGTCAAATTGATATATATATATATATATATATATATATATATATATATTTATACTTTAGGTGTCTTATGGTCCTGGTGTTCTATTTCACTATATGATCCCAAAATATGCTTGTTAATAGACAAAAGTCTATTGAAATTGTACACTGATTTATTTTTATAAAAGACTGTAGAATGTACCCAGCTGATGAGAAAACGAAATAAAATGTATCCATGTTATTAAGCACAAATGTTTGTTCTTTCTCTGTTCAGATTTGTCTATCTGTCTGTTTTCGACATAGAACTTTTCACATATATGCGGCAGTTCAAGTCGCCACACTCCATGTACCACACACAGCAGGAGAAGAAAGTAGAAGAAATACATAATAGAGACAGTAGAAGGGATACGGCACACAATGAATAGTGATAATGAAGAACAAAACAGTTTCATTGGAAATTAAAGGTCACAAGGTGTGGATACATCTGCGTCAGCCATTGAGAACGATTTTGAGCCATAACACCGATTGTCTCCAGGCTCCCTTGGTGTTCACCGTCCGGATAACTCCAACCAAGAAGTCTACACCTTTCTATGTGGCTTTAACAAACTGCTGTAGATTTTATTGACTGATGAGAACATGTTTTGGTTTGACCGCCGCTAGCTGTTTTCCAGCCTGACGCTATGTCAGCTAACATTCCCATTGTCGAGGAAGGTAATCACTAGGCATAGGTAACACATATCCTAACCATTTCAGTCGATGTAATTTCACAGCTTCTGTCATCCAACTCTCATAAACTGTCAATGTCCAGCTCTTATCACGCTGGCTGTCCCTGGAAGACTTTCAGAAACACTTTGTATTAACCAACGCAAAAACCAGAACACTGATTGGCGACTCGAGAATCCTTTATTCTTACACCAACATGTAACAAACAATAAGGTTATTACACAAGATTTCTGATAGCTTTCGATCTTCCACTGAACAGCAAACGATGAAACGATGGCTGATGGATGGATGACTCCCGCGAAAAATATGGAGGAGTTGGATTTGAGCAAACGACCATGAATTGATCGTTCAGTCTTCAACTACACTGACATTCCCCGTCAAAAAACGGATCCATCTCTTTTTTCCATCACGATCAATACACGCTAATTTGGATGCCATTGCAAGAACATGGGTCACACGGACAAAGCTGAAATGGAAAACAAACAGCAAAGCCAACGCACCACAGCACAACCACACTACACCTTTCAGTTAAATGCATCCTCTTGATATCTTGCAACACAACCGCCACTTGCTAGAATGACTCTTGCAGAACGTAACGTGACCATAGCAGCACCTCATGATACTCTTCACACATCCTCTTATCTATTCACTACCAATTACTACTGCAATCGCTTGTCACTCATTCTGCCTCAGTTCTAGTGACGGTGACGTGTGCAAGCCTCAGTCGTCTACACTCTCGCTCCCCGGCGTGTGGGACGACAGCCGATCCTTATCTCCGTGTGCATGTCATTCTCAGCAATAGCCTTCCCGGCGTATACGACCCATCTGCTGTCTTTAACATCAATTAATTCATTCACGGATGTAGACTCGAAACAACTTCAAAAGTAAGGACGACGAAAAATTCAACAAAATTATGCAATACAAAAAAGTACGAAAACAACAGGTAAACACAATGAATTCAAAAACACCAATTGATATGATACACCACACGTATATACAAAGAGTGCACACAACCTCGCAGATCATGTCTTGATGCAATTCCTTTGAAGAATCGCAGGACTTATTTTATTTTTATTTATTTTTGATTACAGCTTGATTCCACGCCGTATTTTTGGTACAAGTATGGAATTTTCAACATGGATATCGGTAGCCCAAATTTTGCAGGCTGACCATAGATATCAGGTGTGCGTCGGCAGCGGATCGAACCTCGGACCATGTGCATGGTCGGCGAGAGTCCTAACCACTGTGCCACCGACGCACCACCAGTACGCCTGCAACCTTTCTCAGGTTGACGATTGTAAGTTGAAGAATGTCCGGACACAAACAAGATTAACCAACAATTACATTAATTCGAACCCACTCAATTACTTAACACAAACATATGTACAATCAATACATCAAATGTTGTGGATTCTGCCTTGACGAACTACCCCTGAAGAACTGTAGGACATACAGCTGTACGAATACATTTCTTCTCAGGTTGATGATACAAGTGGAAGACGTCCGGACACAAACAAAGTTATGAACAGATAGATGAGAGATAATACCAATTCAGTATATACAACATGAACATATGTACGAAACAACACTCTAAGCACGCTGGACTGCGCTTCAACGTACTACCCTTGAAGAATTGTACGAGTTACAGCAGTACACCTACAACCCTCCTCAGGTTGACGCCCCAGGTTGGAAAATCGTCGCAGAGTTCATTTTCTGACCTCCTTCTATCATCTAGATCGTTTACTCTGAACGGTGACACGCCCAAGTCATTGTATCTTAGAATATAGATGACTAACAAACATACGACGTATCTGACCAACCAAGCGTAGGCACAGAGTAATTTACACCAGAGATAATAGCATTCAAATAGCAACTTGAAACTCGAAAGGCCTTTATTCGTACAGGTCCTTTTAACAATTACACTCTCATACACAGTTAGCTTATCCTCACTAAACTGACCATTGACATTCGTCCTTTCAAACGGACCGATACTAACATAGTCATAGCATAAGGCACGTGAGTTCATGGACGTCCCTTTCATTGTGGATGACAATACCAATGACGACTGAGTGACACAAGTTGATGAAATTAGTGGTGCATCAGAAGTTGTTATTGTTCGGCTTTTAGAAGACTGTCTAACTGTGAGGTTACCACCACTGCTGTCTTTTATTATTAGCTCCAATTAAGCATTAACATCTGTCGACAGGCTACACGCTGATCATTTACACTGACGGTCTCACAAGTATCCATACCTTTTGCAACCGCATCTACCTTTAAGTCTTCTTCACTTTCAAGTTGTACAGAACCTTTGTTCAACTCACCAGTAGTAGGCATTCCCCTCATCTCATCATGATCAACCATAGACAAAAGCGCACCATAATGATCATTATCACGAATATTCACTTTACCGTCGTCTATCTGGTCGACTTCATCGTTTTCAAACTCTTTAATAACAGCAGTAGATGATTTGGGTTCTTCCCCACAAATCCCTAAAGACTTTATACCTTCACTCTGACTAGTAATACCTTGTAAACTTGTGGAGTCAGAAGTAGACTCTGCAACTGTAGCTCTCTTCCCTTGCACAAAGTGGATGTCGTCTCTGACACTCTATTTAACAATGGCTTACCAGTTACAACTACAGACTTCTTCGCTGCACCATTATCGTCACACAACTAGGAGTCAGACCTTGATTTCGCATTTAGCTTACCACTAAACTTGGTCACTGATTCACAGTTCACCTTTGTGTGCACTTCTTGCAAACTTATAAAACACAACCGTGTTTGTCTCGCAACTTGTAACCTATCTGTTGAGGATGTCCCACGAAAGCTGTTACACTCACTAAGTTTATATGGATTACTACACACCATAAAGAGCAAAGGTTGGGCATGAGGCTAGCAACCCCATCCTGTAAAATACACTCTGCTACAGAAACTTCAAGCTACTAGCTTGAAGCCCTATGTTCCACTGGGGAACGTGAAGGAAAAATTTAAAAAAAATAAAGCTTTCACGATATCCACCTCTCTGAGACGCTTTCGTCATAAATGATTGCGTTTTACCCTCAGACTTCTCTATTCTAGGGGTGGGATGCAACACACTGGCGAACTTGCTCATAACTTGATTGACACTATCTTTTACCAGTTTCAGAATATCATCGAACTTTGACTCACTACCTTCATCCTCTATACGAGCGCTTATCTTCACCCACTTCCTTCGCAGTCGAGTAGATAGGCGTCTCGCTATTACCTCTAGGACTGAACTTGAGTTCAGATCACTCATGCAATTCATCGAAATCAACGTATTCTTGTAAGTCATCAGATTATCCAAAAACTCAGAGAGTGCCTTGGAGTCATCTCGTAATTGACTATCATTACCTCTAACAGCCTCGAATAATTTCCCTACAAACATCGAAGGTCTTCCGAATCTTTGACGCAGGATACTCATAGCCTCAGTATATCCTTCGTTTGGGGGCATGAACTTACGGCACTGTATAGCTCTTGAAACAACTCCAGTGCAATACTTCAATAAATACATCAACTTCATTTCATAATTTATTCCAAACCTACTCAACATGTCTTCAAACTCCTTTACCAACTGTAAATAGTCAGCTGGGTTTCCGTCGAAATACCGGGGTTCATATTTAGGCCTATTATCCCTAGACTGCGAAACATGAACAATAGTCTCATCATGCTGAGCATCATACATATGTAAGATACATGTAACAAACAACTCAACATTACTTACTTTCCTGCTTGCTCCCAAGATGCCCTGTCCCTTCTTTGACCCAGGCATCACTGAACTTGACCAAAAATTCCAGAAAATTTCCAGGTAACACTTGTCCAAAGAAGACTTGCAGGCACCAAGAAAGACGAACAGAAACTGTCAGCAAACTCTCAGAAACCGTCAATGTCCAGCTCTTATCACGCTGTCCCTGGAAGACTTTCAGAAACACTTTGTATTAACCAACGCAAAAACCAGAACACTGATTGGCGACTCGAGAATCCTTTATTCTTACACCAACATGTAACAAACAATAAGGTTATTACACAAGATTTCTGATAGCTTTCGATCTTCCACTTAACAGCAAACGATGAAACGATGGCTGATGGATGGATGACTCCCGCGAAAAATATGGAGGAGTTGGATTTGAGCAAACGACCATGAATTGATCGTTCAATCTTCAACTAAATTGACGGCCTCCTAGATTGATTTCCCCTGTTTACCTGGAACTCGAATGTGGGCTAACCTCAAGATTTCTCACCTTATTATACACCTTCTCACGGGAAATAGAGCTCAGGCACTTATGGTCAAAGACAGCTAGTCTTTTCATGTCCTCCACTCTAAATGGTCAAGTCTCACAGCCATAAAGAAGGACGGAGCGGACTGATGAGTAGTTCACTCGCCCTTTGGTCAACAGCCGGATATCACGTCTACGGCAGAAACTGGCATATGCGGAACTAGCCTTCTGTATCCATGCTGAGATTTCGTCAGAGATCAACCCGTCAGGGCTGATGGTACTTCCCAAATAATTGAAGCGGTCGAAGTGTTCTATCACTTCACTCCCTATTTCTAAACTAGGAGGCAGTGTAGTCCAGTCCTGTAACATCATGTTGCATTTGGCGGGAGTGAATCGCCAACATTGGTAGATTGCAGCTCAAGGTGTTTAGTGTTATGTACTAGTTTCCCCGTCGCCAAATTGTTATGTACTCGTCGCTAAATTATTGTTATGGACTGGTCGAGAAACTAATAGTCCTGACGCAAGAAGGCGGAAATCAGAAGACCACTAGGTTTGCGATGAGACTTCTATTGTCCAAACACAAGGAGACGAAAATAAATGGTCTCACACCAAAGTGGTAAGTAAGTAAAGTAGTTCACACAAATTGTGAATGCGAAATATATATAAATAATTCAGACAAAGCGTGGGAAAAATCATTAGACAGTCTTAACATGAATGGCTAATTATAATGGAGTGTCGATCCAATTATACATAGCGAATATAGCAGACATGTCAACAAACATATATGGATATATGTCACCAAGCAACGGACTATCAACATACACTCATATTATATATAATATAATATAAGGAGAATATACATTGTTAAAGGAGACAAGTTCAGACCAGTGAAATGGTCACAGACTAAGAGAGCGAACAGAAAGAGAGACCAACATCACACACACACATAAATATATATATGTGGATACATATCATTTAGAAAACTATGCATTTTGTCAGCGTCCTCGCCTAGAAGGACTATATCGTTTGCATATTCTAGGTCAACGAGATCAGTCCCTGGTACCAAGTCAATCCCTGTGTCTCTGAAGTGTGTAAGGGTTATTTCCATTAGTACATCTATGATGATACTGAATAGAAATGGGGACAGTGGGCATCCCTGAGGACACCACTAGTTGTCACTACTTCAGATGACAACTCGTCATAAGCCCTCACCTGGCTTTATGAATACGACTAGAGTGCCTTAATCAGTGCAATGTATTTTCTCGGCATTCTCTTTACAGCCAAGCATCGCCAGAGTACCTCTCGGTCGACAGAATCGAATTCCGTCTTTAGGTGAAGAAATATAATGATTGTTGGACGCCTACGTAGGAATGCCTGTGTTCTAGATTCTGTAGAAGGGTAATGATCTGTTCAAATTTATTAAAATGATATCCTGGTATAAAATTTTTGAAGAAACACCTCCCTACTGAATCATATATTTATATAGATAATCTCCGTCTGACTGCTGGCATGACCTTGAGAACCCCTCAAAAAAATCAATCAATCAAAAATCAGGTTATTATGTCAGCGGAGGCCTTGATCACAACTTTACGGATAACAAAGATAATCAGTCCGTCCTAAAAAAATCATAGAATTATTTCTTCTATTACTACGTTTATATGTGTGCTGCTTTCCTCATTTCTAACACTTTATATAACATAAGTTTCATAAATACAAAAGGTTTATGCATAAATATTATAATTTTTAGTAATTATCAATACACTTTAACGTTGAATGTGAATTAAGGTCATTGTACTTTATTGTATTTTTT
This sequence comes from Trichobilharzia regenti, assembly GCA_944472135.2. Taxonomy (NCBI): domain Eukaryota; kingdom Metazoa; phylum Platyhelminthes; class Trematoda; order Strigeidida; family Schistosomatidae; genus Trichobilharzia; species Trichobilharzia regenti. The sequence goes on from OX235267.1 coordinate 30,700,965, forward strand.
CTGAATACTATTAAAAAATAATAATAATAGATATACAAACAAACAAATGAGTATGAATATATATATATATATGTCCTAAAATGACCTTCATTCATTCGTAATATAAAGAACACAGAATTTAGCAAAGAGACATTTTCATCGAATTTATTATCAAACTATACACAGTTGTATGCACTGGGACTTTTTAAAAACTATATATAACATTAGTCTTCTAATGAATGCGTGTTGCCAAAGAGAGTTCGTAAATATTACTTCTAACCTTGATATCATATGATAGTGACTAAAGATAAACATCCTACTTTGTTACAGATTGGAAGGAAGCCATTGGTTTCGTGATTGCTGGTACTCGTTAGCAAAGTGTGTGTGTGTGCAACCCTGAGAGAGCTAAGCTCCCATTCGAGACTCGAACTCGCGTTACCCAGTGCTGCAATCAAAATTTTACCATCAGTTCAGAATGCATAGAGACCCAGAATCACCACCTAGCTTGGTGACCAACCGCCTTGCAAACTTGATAAATATAATTCAGTAAGAGAAACATTGGAAACCCACCAGGGAGTACTGATCAGCGGTCTCATTCTCATCAGCTTAGTTTAGGACTCTTCATCAGTACGCACTCACAACCACGGTTCGAACCCAGGACATTCTGGTTACAAGGCTAGCGAGCTCATAGACCATTATTATTTTATTTATTTTTGATTACAGCTTGATTCCACGCCATTTTTGGAACATGTGTGGAATTTTCAGCGTGGATATCGGTAGCCCAAAATTCGCGGGTCGACCATAGATATCAGGTGTGCGTCGGCGTGGGCTCGAACCCCGGACCATGTGCATGGTCGGCGAGAGTCCTAACCACTGTGCCACTGGGAACCAGACGAATGGCCTATGAATTCTAACTTCTACGCGACCACTTCGCAATGTCTTCTTCGATGAGTTACTGCCTCACCTTCAACCTGTTGTACCCTACTGGTGGTCACTGCTTGCTGTAAGACACACGTTTCGCATGGTGTTGAAGCCTTAGGTTCCACTCGAAACCAAAGGGATTAGTATTAATAATAATAATACTAGCATAATTCATCGAAAATACAACTTTTATTTGCAATACATTATTACTATTGTTAATATTATTATTAGTAGTAGTAAGCAAACATGTGTACACGGAAACCTTTCAAAATACAAACACACACACACACGACGCGCGCACAGGCACACACATACCCTCCTTTTCAATAAAATAATAATTTTTTTTAAGAAGAAAGAGAGAGAAGATGGACAAATTTACAAGAGAATTAAAAAACAACAAACTAACTTACACACACACACACAAGAAAAAAAGAAAATGCATTTAAAAATTCATTCATTATCCATAGAAAAAAACCAAAGGAGAGGAGGAGGAGGAGGACGTGGTCTACGACGACGACGACGCCGACGAGGAGGCGAAGAACGAGGAGGAAGTGGATAAAAAAATGAAAGAAAACATTTTTTTTCAATCTAATCCACTTCTATCAATTAGGAGATATAAACACGAACAAATAAACCAACAAGTAAACAAACAAACATATGTGGGTAGGATGGTGATGGTGCTGGTGGTAGTTGTGATTCGTAATTACACATATACTACTGATAATAATAAAAAACGCACTTTTATTCATCATCATCATCATCACCGCCACCAACACGACCACCACCACGAATAAAGAATCGACTAGGTTCATCAAACATTCAAGAACAAAGGGAATAATGATTAAAGTAGAAAGTGTTGTATGCATTACAACCCTTGCGAAAAAAGTTACAAGGTGTTGTCATAAAATATTGAAATAACAACATTGTGTGTGCGTATGTATGAATGAAGATAGATAACAACGATATAATATACAAAAATTATAGTGTTGTAAATGTTTGAGTGCGTATACACAACATATATAAGGGTTGATGATGGTGATGAGTACATTTCACAGTTGTCAATGTTTATTTGTCAATAACGGGATTAAATTAGGATATGAAAGAAAAAAAAATTACAAAAAACAAGACAAAACAGAAATGAAAAATAATTAACAACAAACAAGAAAGCAAGGAGGTGAACACCAATTCCACCGACCGACCGCCCCCCTCCCCTCGTCCAAGTTCACAACTTGAACATCTCTTCTACACGCAGGACGATAAGATGTTCACAGTTGTAGAGGAAAAAGAAGGAAAAGAGGACGACAACGACGAGGGAGAGGAGGAGGAGGAGTCGGAGGACGACGGAGAAGAACAGCCAGAGTGGTACACACACATCACATTTAGAATAGAATACACTTTTTTGTTGTTCTCCTTGATTCATTATATAATGCACATGAGAAGAAGGGAAGAGAAGAGACGAGATAAAGCACACATTGAAGGTATTTCACTGGATAAAAAATATCAAAAACAAGAAAAGAAACAAACTATGATGAACAACAAAAAAAAAAAACAAATAAATCAATGGTTGGTGTGTACATTTGACAACTTGCTTTGCTTCTCTTTTTTTCTTACAATAATTTTTGTCGTTTAGCATAACTTGTATCATTATTGCTGGTGGCGGCGGCGGCTGTTACAGTCACTTTAGCAGTACCAATTGAAGTAGGTATAGTAGTTACATTGAAGGATGTTGATGACGATGAAGTTGGATCATTAGGGAGAGAATTTTCGCTTAGATTAACAATATTACTATTACTTGATAAAAGAGTTAAACCGCAACCAGATAATGATGATGGTGAAGACTGTTTTAAAGTAATAGGACGTGTAGTCACTGTTGTAGTCAGTGGAGTAGAGTTTTTAAACGATGAATCGTTACTTTGTTGTCTTGAATCACAGAATGTTGTTACACGAACCACTTTACGTACAGGCGTAGGCTATTTTTAAAAAAATTAAAAAAGAAGGCATAAGAAAGCATCAACTATTAAAAAAGAATTTACTTTATTTCTTTGAGTTCCCAGTGAAACGTAGATTGGCTTTAAGTTAGAGCTCTGAAGTTTCAGTATCACTGGTGTTAATTTTTACGGACGGGATTGCTAGCCTAATGCTCAACTTTTCCCCTTTACTGAGCTTACTGCCGACTAAATGTGGTAAACGAGTGGCGTCAGCTGGGAATCGAACCCCAGAACATTTGCCTGGTTGGTTTTTTTATGAGCTACTAAAACATGTATTAAAAAAAATTAAAAATACACTTTTTTTCCTAGATATTTACTTGAATATTGGATTGCATAGCTAAACAGTTCAATTTGAACCAGTGGGGTAGAAGGTTCGAAACCATAAACCTAACCTTGCAACTTTTCCCCGTTTTACTACCAGATAGCTAGGTGAGGTTTAGAAGTGTGATGGCCAAGAATCGGTTGGTGAGCATACTACTCTAGAACCACTATTATATATTATTACTATTATTTACACATATGGCAACTGAAAAATCACTTTAAAAGTAGAAATCATACTAACGTAAGGGCGTCGGTGGCACAGCGGTTAAGACGCTCGTCAACCATGCACATGGTCCGAGGTTCGACCCCCAGCCACTGGACGCACTCCTTTACCTCGCTAAGCCAGAAATAATCCTGGTAAAGAGGAAAGGTTGGGCATAAGGCAAGCAACCCCATCCTGTAAAATAAACACTGCTACAAAAAACTTCAGGCCACTAGCTTGAAGCCCAATGTTCCACTGGGGAACGTGAAGGAAAAAAAGAGTAGAATTAGAACACTATGGTAGAATATAATTTTATATTAGATAAGTTTCTATGATGTGACACACACACACACATAGTGAGTGACACTACGGTATCAATAAATGAATGACATTTCAAGTACAATTAATTCCTCATAATCATATCAGTGCATTCATCACATGATTTGCTTTTTTATAGTCTTACTTCCTCTCATTTTTTATATTACAATATTCCTATATCCGATATAGGTGTTGTGTCATTTCAGTTGGTAGTGTTTGTGTTGGTTGATTCAGTCAGTGATTGACCACTCTGTCTCACTCTCTCTCTCTTTCTCCACCAAATAACACCACTTTTTAATACTTCGATAAAACAGACGGACGGAAACGATGTTAGATATATAGAATCCTTATAATAAAAGTTTTTTTCTATAGTTTGGTTTGTAAGGGTTAGTTAAGTTTTTACGAGTTGATCACGGATTGATATTAATTAGAAACCATTGAAAACCACAGCTGAGAGTATTGGACAGCTGTTTCATCCTAGTTTGGGAATCATCAGCAGTACGCACCCACTGGGTCTCAGTGACTGAATGGTTTACGAGCTTGCCTTGTAACCGGAAGGTCTTGGGTTCAAACCCTGGTGGTAAGTGCGTACTGCCAATGATTCCCAAACTATGATGAAACAGCTGTCCAGTACTCTCAGCTGTGGTTTTCAATGGTTCTCTAATTAATATCAATCTGTGATCAACTCGTAAAAAGATAAAGGTTTTCGTATCTCCCAATGAATGAAAAACAAAGTGATATTGTTTTTACAGACCTTTCGCTATTTAATGCTGTTAATAGCTTTATCAAAGCAGGATTATTAAACCGAAATTTAAAAATTTCAGCATATATATAACAAAGAGTTAAGAGGTGAGAAAATGGACTTAGATCTACACACATGATTTTATTATTTTTACCAATTGACCCACTTGACAACGAAAAATGACCCTATGCTGACGAACGACAATCAAATTAGTAAACTTTGTTTTGATATCATAACAGATGTACTATTACCTTTGTGATCTTCATTGTTATTTTGACTTTCAATATGTCCCTTTAACTTGACTTAAGTAGTCTATTTTCTCAGCCCTTAACTCTTTGTTATATATAGCTGAGTGGATTTTGTAAATTCTGGTTTAATATCACTAATTTGATAAAGCTATTAGCAGCATTAAATAGCGTAACGTCAGTAAAAACAATATCGTTTTGTTTTTCATTCATTGGGAAATACAAGAGAACCTTTAGTATAATGAACTCAGTACCAAATATAGGCTATAAGAATGACGCTACGCCCATCCCGTATATGCAGAAATCAAAAAGACAGGAGGAATTAAATTAATGGATGATAGCTAGCAATGGAATCCAGAATAACGCGCATTTCATCCTATTTGGAAATTGTCATCCGGATGCATTTGCGACATATTACTTCAGGTTAAATACACACACGTAGTCGAAGCATTCGCACAACGAGTCAATATGTCAACAGAGACCGAGGATTTCGATTCAATCAATCAATCAATCGGAAAAGTTAAAATTGAATTAAATTACGACGAATGAATACAACAAAAAAAGTGGTACGAAAAGATTTATATGACTACGAGTAACAAATAGTGATCATAACACCATCTAGTTATGAATATCATGTCATTGTGTGCGTGTGTGTTATATCAAATCAACTTCTTTAATATGGAATAAGTCACTCTAAGTAGCGAAATGCCGAATCTAAGTCTTAACCTAACTGGCTCTCATCGTAAGATGTATCTGTAAAACCTTGAAGGAACTGTGATACCCCCCCCATCTCACAGTTATCTATTAGCACAGACAAGCTTCTTAGTTAATCATGAAATCATAATTTATGCATCCAATAAACATGATAACGTGATTGGGCAGTTTTTTTAAAAATTTGTTTATTTATGGCTTAAATTTCCGAGGTTTTTTTTTTTTAAAATAAACGTTATCGTTGTTATTCAAGTATTGGCTTGTACGTATTAAGTTGATTGGATGCAGGATTTCAACATGAGCTGACATTAGTTAGAGAACCATTGGAAAACCTGGAAGTACTGGACAGCCAAGTGCTTCGTCCTAGTTTGGGACTCTTCAGCAGTACGCACCCACCGGGATTCGAACACAGGACCTTCTGGTTACAAGGCGAGCTAACTCGTAGACCATTCAGCCACTGGGACCCGATCCAATGGCCAGCCCATAAATTCTAACTTCTGCCAATTCACGACATAGCGCGATCCCGAGCCAATGTCTTCGGTGAGTATTTGTCCTCACACCCGACCTGCTGCACCCTACTGATTATCGTTGTTGTCTGACTTTTATGTCTATCTCAATATAGAGAGGAGGGGATATTTTCAAATGGTCAGTAGGTGCTAGTGTTGTGTTTACAGGCAATCTCTGTCATAACAACATTATTCAAATCCACAATTAATCTGTTGTAGGATTATGATTGGTCAGCGTTGTGACTGGATTCAGCACTCAATTAACTGAACTATAAGACCAAACGAAGCACACGATCAATCTTGCTAAATCTTACGGCTAAGTTAGTACAACACTATATCAATTATCAGGTGACTTTTGCTGCAAAACTTTGACTGTATGACCAGAATCGACTCACTGGTTCTGACCTGTTACAATAAAAAATTCACTCATGAAACTATTATACACCCTGATTGATTGTATAAAGGACATTCGTTATGTTTAAGTGTTGGTTTGTAGGGATTTGATTGGATGCAGGACTTCATCATGAGCTGACATTAGTTAGAGAACTATTGGAAAACCTGCAGGGAATACTGGACAGCTGTTTCGTCCTAGTTTGGGACTCTTCACCAGTACACACCCATCAACACGGTTCCAACCCAGGACCTTCTGGTTACAAGGCGAACTAGCTCGTAGACCATCAAGCCACTTGGATCCAATCCAATGACCAGTCTATGAATTCTAACTTCAGGCAATTCACGACATAGCGCGACCCCTAGCCAATATTCGTTATGCATTAGTAATAAATACAAAAGCAAGACAGCACACATACACAGACAAGCAGAAATGAACATAAAAAATAAATGCTTAAATGTACATTACCATTGTTACAATCGATGGTGGTGAACAATTACGAATTGTTGTCGTTTTCTCCTTCTCCGAATGATGATGATTAGGAATATTGACTTGATTCCCCGTCAATAATGATGATGTCTTGTCACTTCGAATTGTACCGCTATTGTTATTATTATTATTATTACTATTACTATTACCATCATCATTATCACCACCACCATCCTTTTTAATATCACCACCTACAGTATCTTTATTCTTTGTACCTTGAGTTTCTTCTTCAGCAGTATCCTTTTGACTTCCATCAATTATTATCTCATTAGTAGTATTATCAGCAATACTATTTGTTGATTGAAATATAATATTGCCAGATGTTGTAGTAGTAGTAGTAGTACTACGACGACAATAGGCTTGTGCTGATGCATGTGCTTGTTTTAGCATAGCACTTTCATCACCGAATGAATCATCCACTTCTTCTTCATCATCTAAATATTCATCAACTTCTTCATCAAAATCATCAATATCAGGACTAGTATTCAGATTATTATTATTAGTATTGCTATTATTATTATTATTATTATTATCATTATTATCATCATCAATATCATCAAGTGCACCATCTACTCGATCCTGTTGATCAGTACTAGTTGAATTATTATTAGTAGTACTGATATTGCCTTCTTTAGATGAATTTGACGCATCTCTATGACTTCCATCAATATCATTATGATGTTGTGAAGAGTCTAGAGAATTTGAGAGTTTTACTGATGAAGAATTATTTGTATCATTAATAATAATATTATTGTGATTAGTATTAATATTGTTTGATTTTGAAGATCGTACAGTGTCACTACGAATAGGTAAATCCAAGTGTAAACGGGTTTGAGCACAATGTTGTTGAGTAATATCCTAAATATATATATATGAGAAGACAGAAAAGCAATCATATATGATGACGTAAATATAAGTGATGATGGTGAAAACAAAATTACTAAGGATCTAGAACGCGTTTTTTTTTACTTAACTTGTGTATGACAAGGTCCCCCCTCAGTCGTTAGCTTGAAAAATTTACCCCACTGATCGAGTGCAAGAATGAGTATTTTGTCTTTTCATTCCATTGCGCTCCGAAAGCGATATAGGGCGTCATGATTTGGAGAATTTTAAGTAGTGTTGCCATTTTTACGGATGGAGAGGTTGCTAGCCACAAAGCCTAACTGTCTCTCTTTTCTAAGCTTTTAAATGAACCAGGCGATGTTTAGGAGACTGTCAGTCTCTGGAATTGAACTCCCCACTAGTGAGCACATTCTACTAACAGCATTAAAAAACAGACGCACCAGAATGATGCGTACTGAGATACAAAAAAGTATATTAGAACAAGACATATACGCAAACAGTATTGTTCTTCAGGCTTTACTCGAATTTACATAGATTTATACATAGAAAATTCAACTAATAACAGTGAGTTTGTGGATCAAATAATAATCATACTAAACTGCTCCTGCAGAGAAAGCTATAAAGGGCAAACAACCAGACAGCTCAACAAATGTATTAATGAGCATTTCCTTCGTGGTTCGGAAAAGGCCAAATAAAATCTATAAGAAGTTCTATTTTGCCTCATCTGATTGATGATAGAGCTCACCAAGTGCCTTCAAAGTTATCTATCGCATTCCATCGAACCTTCCGAACGGAATGCGAATCCGCCTTTTACACATAACCGCGAACTATGGGAATTAATTTGAGACAACAATCCTAGTGTCTTTGCATACAAAAAAAGTTTGTTCTACGTTTGTCTCTCCTTTGGCCTAGGTAAATTCTAATTCAAACCCTCCCAACCTTTCATACTTTCTTCATACTCTGATTATCTGTCCACTTCTTTTTAAGTATTACGTAACTTTTTAAAATTTGATCTAATTTATTTATTGAATTACCTGTATTTACACATATTAATTAATACCTTCATTAGTCTTATTGCCACCTGCATAAACCTTATTATCATTATTTTTGTTGTCATTATAATCTTCAATAGTTGGTTTGCAAGGATTAGATTTATTTTATACGAGTTTAACCAGGGATTGATAAAAGTTAGAGAACCATTGAAAACCAGCACAGGAGTACTGGATAGCTGTTTCATTCTAGTTTGGGACTCATCGGCAGTACGCACCCACTGGGGTTCGAACCCAGTTACAAGACAAGCTCGTATACCATTCAGCTAAAGGGAGCCGATTCAATAACCAGTCCATGAATTCTAACTTCTACCAATTCGTGATTTAGTGAGACTACCAACCAATGTCATCGGTGGGACATCCATCCTCACACGTGGTTAGATGGACCTCACTGGTCACGACTTCTCATTAGAACTCCAGGAAACTCAGTCTTGTAGCAAGTCACCAGCGAGCATCATATTAATTTTCAATAGTTGGTTTGTCCAGTACTCTTTGGTTTTCAATGGATCAGAGCCATTAATGGGTAGTAAAGCGATGTCATAGTTATTTCGATGAATATATGTATAGGATTTGGTGTAACTTTTTCACTGATACTCCTATGCAAAACCGAGAGATGTTTTTATCACATATGAGAGAAAGGTATCCTCATATCCGTTTTTATACAGTTTTTATGCATTTTTCTGTAAACATATGTATTCCACACCGAAAAATACCTCTTTTATGTGATTGGTGCGTTCAAGGCCATTCACTGATTGGTAGTTAGTGGTGCTCAAAATTTAACATTGCCTAATAAATGATATGAATAAAATAATAATTACACAAGAAAAATTGTTAGATGGTATAATCAATGACAAATTTGACTTACCCTACCCATTTCACCCATTACAGCAACTGGTGTCATGCCTAAATGAGCGGCAACTTTATGTTCAACCAAATAAAATATATATTCATCATAAAGTAGGCGGATAAGATGAAAACTACCAAAACTTGATGCTGATCTTAACGTCAAATCACGTATCACCATTGAACTGAGATAAGGAGAAAAAAAGATAATATTAATAATGCCAAAAATATATAGAACAACAAATGACTAGATGAAAAATACATGACAGTATAAACTAGTAAGTTACTGAGTTCTACAAAAAAAGGAAAGCAAAATGAGTTGTACAATATTCTTAGGTTGATCAAATAAAGGATTTATGACGTAAATAGGTGGTATTATAACCGTGAATATACTTGGTAGTCTGCGCTAATGAATTTCCTACCTAGTTGATTCCCGAGCCTACTGTTCTAATCACTGTTAACAACGACGACACGATACGAAACTACCGAACTAGTGACGCAATAAAACAAACCGTTGATGTAGAGAGATTTTACTGTCTCGTGTATATATATGCTTCGAATGGCCTTGCAGACACTAATTGCATTGATAAGTTAAGACAGTCAACAACCAGGTTAAGTGCTCTGGAGGGGGGTATACAAACAGCACTGTAAAGACAAATGTATTTTAGGAAAATTAGGTCTAAATAACAATAGGTAACTACTCTTGAGTAGTAAATTTGTACATAACACCTACCCCTGAAGATTGACAGTCTGTAAATTCAGATGTCAAGAAAATCCATTGATTAGGATGTCCCAGATATTTGTTACACTTACCAAACTCTCGCTTTCTTCGTCGAGCAATCTTAGATAAATCAGAAGTAGATTGGAAAAGAGTTACAGGTGGTCAAACCAAAACCTAGCACCATCAATCCATGAAGTCTTTGACTGTTGGCTTGAGGAAATCACGTAAGAAGGTGTACAGTACCTGGTTGCAGTCCCCAATACGCTGCGAAGCAATGGTTTGAAACTTTTGGTGATGAAGCTCAAGACGCAAGCTAAACTGCTGTGCTCTTGTACAAAGTTCTCACTTGAAACTTGAGTTCAGTTCCGAGGAAATGTGGCAATCTGTAATTGGCACTACACCAACAAGCACTAGACGTAGGTTAGAAAATACTCCTTGATGACTGGCTTCTACCATCCAATACTATATATTTCAGATTGGTTTTGGATATTGCCATATTTTCCAAAGTAAAAATAACACTATATGTATAGTTTTGACTGCTATAGACGTGCATAAAACACAGTATAAGAAGAGAATTTAGGCACTATACTAGTGTATAATTCCGTGATCGGGTTTCCATATCGAAATGGACAAATTGTTTGAAAAATCCCTCCTGAACAATGCATTTATAACATTAATACTTATTTAGACGTTTCAACTAACTTTGTATTTTATTATACGTCTTTCCCCCTAGACCATTTATCATTCATTAGTTTTACATTTTTTGTATCACATGTGGACTTTGACCTTTATCCGTGTTTAATCTTTATTTGTAATACATTTCTTCGTGGCTGTGTGCATTTACAGTGTGTTGTTTAACAGTATGAATTTGTTTGACTGAATGAAGGTCACTCTGACTTGGGACTGTGTCTGTGGGAAGCGTTGGTGTGTGATTCTAATAGATGGAGCTTTTGATCCCACTTCGTTGGGAATACTTTGTTGATTTTTGATGACTTTATTTTGTTTGTTTGCATGTTTCTTTAATTGCTTGTAATTCTTGTATTCATTTATAACTTTTATGTAATTTCGTATAATATACTTTGTTCCTATGTGTATCCTGAGTAAAGCCCAATCATCAAATTATTCATATTATTATGTAACTTCTTTTTAACAACTGTTTGTGACAACTCATCACCTTACTACACTAATTTCACTAACACCCAATTTTGTTGACTATTTTTGTATTACGTAACTCTACCCAAAACTTACTAACTCTCACCTGTTTACTTAAAATAACGATAACCAATTGTAGTTATGCTTGACAAACTTAATGTACACATACATACAAAATAACTGATATATTTGCGATTATACAGCTAAGAAAACGAATTCGCTGACGAAGAGACTTTTCGCTGAACTACGTGTTTTGTTTTCATTAATGCCTGGATGGGAATTATTCATCAATATAAACGCGTCTCAATGGAGGTTTGTCGGCTATATAATATAAAATGTAGAGATCAGTTTTTTGCATTCCACCTATAATCGAATGATTTTGGTCGTTACAAAGTTAGCGCTTAAACTGAATGCAGGTTACTCCCATAGTGTGTAAGTTGTGGTTGATACTTGTGACTGGTTCATAAAAAAATCTGTTCTAGATATAACTAAGCCTAAACAAACAACCACATTGGGCTGTCTAAATTCCCGTCACTTTTCTTCCTCTATTTCTTATCATTTTAATCATTTAATTATATCACCGCGCAAATTGTTTATCTTATTACCCAGGATAGATTGTCACGAACCAGACTAAGAGATACATTTCATATGATGACTGGTGATACTAACCAGCTGTATCTAGGCTAAAGTAGATGGTAAAATGGAACTCGAACCCACGACTAATCAATCAGTTGAAAGTCGAGCGCATAAGCCAATGAACTACATATCTCCATATCCTTGGATAGCAATGAAGGAAAAAGATTTTTCAAGGAAATGGATTTTGTGCTATACGATGTAACTGTTGATTAGTACTGTTACTCGAAGATTATGTAATACAATGCAGTACGAATTCTCATTACTATTATCTATAAACACTGACTTAAGTAAAAGTATCATATAAATGACATCAAGACACTCCCACTTCAATCTCAAGTATCCTTAAATTTGAAGAAAATGAAGTTTTTTTTCAAGTCTACTTTAGCACTTTAATAATGAAAGAGTATGATTTTATACTTTATTTATTTCACATCTAAATTTATGTGAAATAAGAATTCCTTTCAAATGAATACACTTCTAAACATCAAGTCATTTCTTCTATACGGATCAGAAAGAATATTTCCAACAGCCTGTTGCAGACCTTCACCAACCAACAACTGTATTCGCTGGCTCTATACTGAAGATCAGATGGCTTGGTCGGAAAGAATCACCAACAAGAAACTATGGCTGGGAACAAACAAAACAAGAACCAATCGCCAACCAACAAATATGCAGGAGAAAGTGGAAATGGATTGGACACTCGTGGCTGAGGAGGCCGCTGGGTGATATTGCGCGTCAGGCCATTGCTCGAGTGGAACCCAAAAGGGAAGCGGCGAGTGGGTCGTCGGTGCAAGGGGTGATGTGGAGGAGATCGTGTGAAGAGAGAGGAGTTGAAAGAGTATGGATTAACATGGATACAGGTGAAAAGTACAGCAGAAGGAAGACAGAAGCAAGTGGAGACGTGAAGTTGAAGCCCTATTTTCCACTAGGAACCCAAGGGAACAATAATGTAATAATAATAATAATACACATTTAAACAGTACACGAAAATGCATTGAACAAAATTAAATGATGAAATACAGTGGAGAAATGTGACTGCAAGACAAAAGCGACAATGAAATGAGGAATTTTGAAGAGAGTTAACTTGTAGGAATTTAATTTTTCTCAAGTTTTCGATCAGGGATTTATATCAGTTAGGGAACCACTAAAAACCAGTAGGTGGTGTACTGGACAGCCGTTTCATCAACCCAATTTAGGACTCCTCATCAGCAAGCAACAACTAAGGCTCAAATCCAGGACCTCCATGTTACACAAGGCAAGCTCATAAACCAGTCATCCACTGAAACCTAACTCAATGGACCATAAACTCCATCTTCTAACGAGCTTACCTTGTAATCTCAGGAGGTCCTGGGTCCGATCGAACCCCTACACGGTGCGCAATGCAGATGAGTCTCAGACAACGACGAAACAACTGTCCACTACTCCCTGGTTTTTAATGACTCTTTAACTGGTATCAATCCGTGATCAGACTTTTAATAAAGAATAGTGATGATTTCCTATTTGATGGAGGTGGTGGTGGTTAGCGGTGGAATCCATAATATACGCGTTTCCCCGTCTTGAGACTTCTCACAGTTAGATGTACCTGTTATCCAGCAGTAAGTGATGGCTTTCCCACCAAAATTCAAACCCTATACCCATCATTTCAAAAATGCGAAAACATTATCCTCACTGGACCATTTGACAGTATCACGCTAAGCGTTCAAGGAGCCCATAACGTGCTAAAGTAAGGTTGACATACCACCACCAATGGAGAATCATAAACAGGAATAGTCTAAACGTTAGTGACGTTTAAAATTTCCAAGGTAATAATAATAGACTGTACACTATTACGCAAACCATAATCAAACCACAAGAGTTATTGATTCCTTAATATTTCGAGTCTCGACTGACTGTCAACTTAAACGTCTTTAGACAGCTCTAAGCATCCCTGTTATAATAAAAAATTCTTATCTAATCCCAGATCGTTTCCTCCCAACCAGCTAGAGGGAAGGGGTGAATAACAATCTCACTGAGTGATTTACTTTCTACAAACCAACACATGTCAAGATGGGAAAAATAAGTAAAAGAAAACACAACTGGAAATGTACAATAATGAAATAACATTTGCTAATTTATGGAAAAATTTTAAAAAACAAACAAAACAATTATTCTAATTGAAATACCCACCTGTAAAAGGACCATTTTAGGACTAATTGATGTGCAGCTTTAGTATAGGCTAAGCTATTACCTTCAAGTGGTTGTAAAATACTAGTAACTACTGTATCTAACCATTGAGCCCATTCTTCTAGAGAGGCATGCTTTTGTAATATTCTCTTGAAATCATGCTCTAATTGGCTTACAGTAGCATCACTGCATTGACAAACCCATGAAGCTTGTTCCTTTGAGGGTGGAAAGGAGATAGAGAGAGATGTAGAGGGAAAAAATCAATAAACGAAAATGCTATGGTTGAAATCAATTGATAACTTTATGTATTATGATTTAGTACACTGGGATAGATACAATTAGACAGTGAAGCGTTCACATCCTGTAAGAACCAGTCATACGAATTACATTTGAGTAGACAGAGTAGAGCTCGAACCCGCAACCCGTTGATTGAAAATTGACCAAACCTATATGAATGAGCAATGCATTTCTACATATATAGCAGTGATGGCATTTAGAGGCATGAAATGTGGTTAATTGGTGTATGTATCCACTAAGTCTCCGATCACTGAATGTTAAGTTAAAATCTGAACATCCGAGTAATTTCATAAGCGTCCCCCCTCCCTAAATATCAATTAAGACTCAGTATCTAGTAGTAAATGGGAAATACCGGATATCCGAGTTGTTTTGTGTTCTATTAAAGAAACCAAACCTACATAGACCATCAAATAAATAGCCTATTTTTCTCTACACGAGTGAAATAAACATTCAATGACTTCACGATTTGATATGAAGCTTTGATCCATTCACTATACATTTTCTTTTAAACTCATTCTACTTTAGCTGGCATAGTATACTGAAATGACTCAGGGAGTGACTTGTTACCATCAGGGAATAACCTCGTTGACTTAGATGATTATATGCAGATGATATAGTCCTCCCTCCTAGGTGAAGATGGTGACAAAATGCACAGTTTTCAGAACACCTTGAGCGGCAGCAATCTTCGAATTTGTGGCATCCGATTAGCTCCTGTCGTCAAATGTAAGATGAAGCTACAGGACTGGACTACATTGTCTTCTAGCTTAGAAATAGGGAGTGAAGTGGTTGGTGGAGCGTGTTGACCACTTCACCTATTTGGGAAGTTGCATCAGCCAGTGCGAACGAGTTGATTGCTGACGAAATCTCAGTACGGATACAGAGGGCTAGTTTCGCATATGCCAGTTTACGCCATCGCTGGCGTAGACGTGATATCCGGCTGTTGACCAAAGGGCGTGTGTACTGCTCAAAATTTCGTCCCCACCCCCTTCTTTATGTCTGTGTGACATGGAGATTGCAAGTCAAAAATACGAAAAGGCCGGCTAGCTGTCTTTGACCATACGCGTCTGCGTTTTATCTCCAGTGTTGCATGGTAGGTGTAATAAGATGAGCAATATTGAAGTGAGGCGTCGGTCGAGTACTAGGTAAGGTAGGAGGGGAAATCAATCGACGAGGCTGTGAAGCTACATCGACTGAGATGGTTAGGACATGTGTTACGAATGCATGCCTAGCCATCGCCTTCCCCTACACTACCGGGCAATATTAGCTGACGTAGGGTCAGGTTGGAAAATAGGCTGTATTGGTCAAACTAAAACATGGCCTCATCAGTCAATGAAATCCACAACAGTCAGTTTAAGCCGCGTAGGAAGGTGGAGACTTCCCGGCTGGGGTCTTCAGGACAGTAAAAACCAATGAAGGCTGGAGACAATTGGTGATATGGCTCAAAATCGTTTTAATGGCTAGCGGAGATGCATCCACTCCTTGTGACTTATTATACTTACTATTCCTTTTGTCTCATATCCCTGTCTACTGTCTCTATTTTGCATTCCTTTTTACTTTCTTCTCTTGCTTTGTTTGGTACATGGAGTGTGGCGACTCGAACTGCTGCACATATGTGCTAAGTTCTATGTTGAAAACAGACAGGCAGCACAATGAAATGACAGGTGATTAAGCTTGCAAGCGATGACGATAAAACGGTTGAAAATTAAATAGTTATCTGGTGTGTACTACTGACAAATCTTGTCAGTAGTATATATAGGGAGACGTTCATCGACAGTAAAATATCAAATAACAGGGAGATAGATTTGATGTCAAACTCAGCGAATCAACGAGTGATGTAGTAAAACACGGGAGACATGAAAAGATGATAAAGAAACACAATACGAAGGGCAGAAGTAGCACGACACGGTAGATCTGTGCAAATGACGATTTTCATATAAGGTGTGCCAAGTCTCTGGTCTTCTACCGTTACACCTACTGCATCCATCATTTTTGTACTCACTATAATGCAGGTGTTTATATTACGACGCTCTAAGAAGCAGCTTAGGAGTATTTATGTCCAGACAGGTGTATTCACATCTTGAAACCATTTAAATACTAGCTGATGGAAAGGTTTTACCATCACTTGGTCTCCCATACATCATACTACTAAACATTTTTCGCTAGTCACTGATGGACTCTTCAATGTATCTTTTAAATGTTCAAAGTATTCTATCGAAAACAACTGCAAACTAATCGTCATATTCGTCGACATTCAAAATAAATTCACAATACTTGTTAAAATGTATGCGTATTCATGTGGCTAGTTTGATTGAGTACTTAACTTTCAACCAGTGAGTCTCAGGTTCGGACGCCAATTTATCTAATTCAGCCAGGGGAATGTCTATCTATCTGTTTTCGACATAGAACTTTGTACAAATGTGCGGCACACTCCACTCCTTGTAGCACACAAAGCAAGAGAAGAAAGTACAAGAAATGCATAACAGAGACAGTAAACAGAGGTGTGAGACAAAGGAATAGTAATAACGAAGAACAAAACAGTTTCATTGGAAATCATAAGTCACAAGAAGTGGATGCCTCCGTGCCAGCCATTGAGAACGATTTTGAGCCATATCACCGATTGTCTCCAACCATTGGTTTTTACTGTCCCGAGGACCCCAACCAATCAGGAAGTCTACACCTTCCTACGAGACTGTCTTAAACTAACTGTTGTGGATTGCATTGACTGATGAGACCATGTTTTAGTTTGACCGCCGCTAGCTCTTTTCCAACCTGACCATTTGTCAGCTAACATTCCCCGTCGAGGAAAGCGACGGCTAGGCGTGCATACGTAACACATGTTCTAACCATCTTGTTTATTGATTTCCCCTCCTTACATAACCTCAATATCGCTCATCTTATTATACCACTTCACACGGGAGATATTACTCAGACACCTAAGGTCAAAGACAGCTAGGCGACCTTTTCATGTCTTCCACTCCCAATGGCCATGTGTTGCTCACAGCCATAAAGGAGGACGGAGCGGGCTGCTAAGCAGTACACTCGCCCTTTGGTCGATAGTCGGATATCACGTCTACACCAGAGACGGCGTAAACTGGCATATGTGAAACTAGCCCTCTGTATCCGTACGGAGATTTCGTCAGCCAGGGGAATTCAGTAGTATCATTAGCTGTCACACAAAATAATAGTCTACCCCATAGGTATTTTACTACATGATAACTCAATTCCTACCAACTGAATTTACACAACAACAACAACAAACCTACAAACAACTCTCAACAGTAAAATAATTGCAGAATCTCTTGAAAAATTGTTCAAATAATAAAACAATAAGCTGAATTAAACAATAACGAACGGTATATGTAACCATGGTGACGCTGATTATTTATGTCTTTCAAGAGGAACAAATTTCCAGTGATTATTAATTCCATTAACTAGTTTGATATTTTATAATTAGTAGTAAGGGCGTTTCAGCTTTTTCTTCTTCTTAAAGAATTTAAACAAAAAATAGTTGACACAACATCATACATTTTATAGAGTATAACAATGTAGAAAGAAAAATTAAAAGTATAAAATGGTAAACTTAGGGCTGATACATTTGACCCGAGTAAATCATTCACTCACCAACTCACTCACTCACCTGTACATTATTAAAGTCAACACGATTAAGATCAGTTAACATTTGATTAATTTGATTAGCATTTTTTAAAACAGCTCGTGCAGCTTGAGCTAAATGATTTAGACTAGTATAACGTCGTAGAGTTTGTGCCAGTGCTGAAACAGCAGAGACTTTTAAACCAACAAGAGCTGAATCTAAACCAAGCGTGGCTTGACGCATCCAACCCTAAATAAAGGAGAAAACAAAATATTTTGATAAATTAGAAACAGAGAAAGTAAACTATCTGCTAATAACACACAGTACACGGTTAATGAAGTGACAAGACATCAGCTTCACTTCCTAATGATCAAGACAAATAATTCATTTTTTTCTCAATTATTTAAATCACTCTCTGTCCAAAACAATCTGGCTTCAGGAAAGGCAAATCATGTGAGCATAAAAATTGCAATTCTACGCATCGACATGGGACAGAGTGTAGAATGGCAGTCAAATCTCCAACTCCAATATATCGACTTCGGGAAAGCTTTCGACAGCGTTGACAGCAAATTCATTTGGAAACTACTTCAAGGCTATGGCGTGCAGTGCATCAAATGTATAGTCAACTGATTCAATAGCTATATGAAAATGACACGTGCCAGGTGATCCACAACGGAAAACTCAGGGGAACCTTTGAAGTGAAAACAGAAGTAAGGCAAGATATGGACGGGACAGTATCTAAATTATCGTAGTTTCTGTCCACTACAGTATAAAAAGGCGTTGGTTAAGTGTTTGTTCAAGCGCATTCACCGTATATGTACTGCCAATACAATTGAAGAAGAAAGACAACACCTCACTGAAATATCCTTAGATAACAACTACCCACTGAGATTTATTAGGCCTAAGGAAGTGTCAACCATACAGCTCTACCAATCCAATCAGCTCCCAAAAGGATGTTTACATATCCTTGCCGTTCAGACGTTATCAATGAGGTCTGGTCACTAGACAAAGACTCAAGGCCGCAATTAATAGAACTTCTTATGCAGCTAAACTTATCTTCATAGAGAAAACAAGAACTATGCTGTCCTGTAAACCCTCACATTATCAAACGATAGTGTCACATCCCACTGTGTTTATCAATTTACATGTATGTGTGGAGTCACGTACATAGGGAGGACCTATCGGTCTCTGCAGGTTAAGGCTACAGAACACATTCCAAAGTGGTTCCAACAACAAATAAAATCGCCAGACATAAATGACCCCGAAAACAGATGTCCAACATCATCTATAGCGAATCACATTATAGAGACGTGTCTTAAGGTTGTTTGCAACAATGCCTTTAAACCGATATATAAAAAAAAGGTTGGGTCACATAGTAAAATTCAATGAAGCCTTAGCCATAAAAAGACTTAAACCTGTCTTATGTGTCCAAAAGTTATTTGTTATCACCTTAAACCTGCCTTGGTAATCCAAGCCAGAACCAAGGACCAATTTAATTCATAATATTTTCAACCCCTTCTTTGCCTTGTTTTTTCTCTTTTCTCATTTTATCTTTCTCACCCACACCTTTTGTGTCTGCCTACCCATTATTTGTGACCTTTACCTGTACACAATCTGACCTGTATTGTAATTATTCATGCCTTCTTGCCTTTTATAAAAACTGTGTATGAAATGTACGTGTGTAATCAGAATGTCCGAAACGTGTTGCGCCAATACATTACACGTTTCAGATAAACTACGACTTCTTATTGTGCTGTCGAAATTCATAAATGGAACTAATTGCTTTAAATTTCTATTATCACCAGTGATATTCCTAATTGTAGAGTACTGGATTGTGCGGAACACAGTACGTGGGAGGCGAGGAGACAGAAATACGTTAGACCGATACGAAGCCTTTGGAAGATCTAGATCTAGCGGGTGACTTATGTTTAGTGTCACAGAAACTCGAAGACTTACAGATGAGAACCAACAAACTGGCAGAAGAGGCTGGAGGCAAAGACAGGATTTCAAGTGAACATAGAGAAGACAGAGGTGATGAAAATAACTAAACAGCTAAGAACAAGAATCACCAATTATTGTTGACAGAATAAATTTGGAAGTAGTTACATCTTTCACCTATCTACGAAGCATCGTTTCAACAAATTTAAGTGGAATGGATGAAGATGTCAAAACCAGAATCGGAAAAGGAAGACTGACTTTCATCACTATCAAGTCAGTTTGCGAACCATCTGCACTCACCATAAAGAGCGAAATTCGCATTTCCAACACCAATGTCAAAGTCAGTCACCTTCCCTAAACGGACCAGAGATTTGCAATGCGCGTCACGAAAAGCATTTTCAACAGACCACTGCAGACTTTCGTCAAAAGCTGACTTTACTCAGATGGCAGGAAAGAATTAGCGACAAAAAACTCTGGGAACAAACCAATCAAGAATCCATTCCGCGACAAATATCCCGAAAAAATGGAGATAGATCGGATAGGCACTGAGAAGACCGTTGGATGATATCGCGCGCCAGACCATTGCTTGAGTCGAACCCAAGTGTGTGTGGGGGGGGGACGATGAGTTTGGAGTGACTACGAGGATGATATGGAGATCATGCAAGGAGGAGATGAAAGCTTATGGGGAATCGTGGAGCCAGCTGAAGAAGACTGCAGAGAACAGAACAAAGTGGAGACATGCTGTGAAGCCCTATATTCCACTCGGAACCCAAGGAAGTAGTAATAATAATACAAAGTAGTTTTCAAACGAATTGTGTAGTTAGTGATAACATTGGAAATCGAATAATTGAGAGAGAAAAAGCACAAGACAAGAAATAAGTTGAAATAGCAGCTATATTAGAGATGTAAACCAAGTGTTTCTGCACTCATAGAATAAACTGTGACTACTATCAGACTGCTGACAATGGAGTTTTTTAAAAACTACCAGAAATGTATACATGTCAAAAAACTTGGAGGATCTGGACTTCCCCGATGATATTTGTTAATTTCCCATAAACTGAGAGATATGCAAGGTGGCAGAAGAAGCATCAAAGATATGACTTCACTTCAGGTGAACATAAAGAAAACAGAGGTGACCAAGATCCCTGCGCAACACCGACAGCAACAACAACAACAGACAACAATCAGCCTGCATAAATGGGAGGAACCTGAAAGAAACAACCTCCTTCATCCACCTACCTGGGAAGCATCGTTTCGACTACAGGCGGAACTGACGAGGATATCGAAGCAGGGGTCGGAAAAGCAAGACAAGCTTTCATTACTCTCAAGTCTGTGTGGAGGTCAACAGCACTCAGCATGAAAATGAAAATAAGGTCCGGATTTTCAACTCCAATGTGAAGTCAGTCAGTGCTATTAGTATATGGATCAGAGACTTGGTGCGTTATGAAGAGAACCTCAAACAAACTACAGACCTCCACCAGCAGTTGTCTTCGCTCAATACCTCTCAAGATCAGATGGCCAGAACAGATCAGAAACGGGGATCTCTGGGAGAGAACCAACTACGAACCGATTGTGCAACAAATCTGCAGGAAGGAATGGAGGTGGATTGGCTATACTCTGAGGAAACCATCAAGCGACACCACTAGACAAGCCATTGCTCGAGTGGAACCCGAAAGGGAAGCGGCGAGTTGGTCGTCCAAGGGTGACTTGGAGGAGGCCATGTGAAGAGGAAATGAAAGCATGTGGGCAGACTTGGAGCCAGGTGAAAACTCTAGCAGAGAACCGAACGCAATGGAGACGTGCGTGGCTGAAGCCCTAAGTTCCTCTAGGAATTAAAGGAGATAATAATAATATTATAATAATGTGTACGTGTTATTTTTACTCGGAACCTATTCATAATGGCGTTAACTTAAGAAAAATAATCCCTTAATGCAACAAACAAAGCATTAAAATACACTAACTATGTAAAGGGTGTTGATACTATTTTACAGGTTCTGAAAGAGGGATATATATACCAATATCTAATACCTACTACATTTCTCGAGATGAGAGAAGCATTTAATTCTACCAACTGAGAAGTAGATTACCAGACTGTGAGAGGAAGACCAAGGAAGTGTATTATTATAATAGAAGTATATTACTCTAACTTTTTTATTTACTTTCCCAAAGTGTGATAGATAGCATGAACTGATGCCCTTCTGTGCACAATTCTACACTGACTAATGAATGAATTTTCAGCTAACAACTATAAATTGGATAGACCGTCAGTCGACTAAATCACTTTTACGTTTTAACATCACTTACACTAAGTTTGTTTCTCTTAAAGGAGTATATGAATTTCTAACATTCCTGAATAATTGTTTTACATTATATTAATCAACTCTAATAAATGAAGTTGACATAATACTGTGGTGAGAGATGGCTGTATGCCAAAATTGTTGACAACAAATTTACGTTAATGTTCACAACCCGAATCAGGGTCATGAGAAAAAAACAATAACAAGGCGTAACATTGAGAAAATCACCAGCCAATCACAATAGAGTTAACGTGTGGAAATATGATTTGCAGATATATGGCTTGATTTTCTGAGAAATGGCCACAAAGAAATAATAGAATAACCTTCAGGAAGAAAACAATCAATCAGAAGAGGTTGCTTCTCCGTTAACAATAATGTACATAAAAATCTATAAATACCTCTTGATTTTCTCAATGAACAATCTGTTAACTGGTTCTTGTCTTCTGTCGTTACAATATTACACTACTCGATCAATATAAGTAGTTGGAAACCCCTCACATCAAACAGCTATTGCTTACAAATCACTTCATTCCCGGGCTTATCAAGTAGTAGTAAAGTAAGACTATTAAGTGTACTCAAAACCTCGACAGCTTTCAAGAAGTATCAAACACAACTGAAATATTGAATGATGACAAAAGGTGGACTTTTGGATTTATTAAGTGTAAAGTTGCTCTAATGTTTTATCATGACCCTTAACAACAACTGCTCAACTATAGTAGTAATAACCCAATTAGTTATCCACAAAAAGAAACTGTGTGCAGACATTGTTTAAAAGAGTTCAAACACACTGTACTACTCCAGTGTTGAAAAGAATGGAGGAAACACACCTGCTAACCAACCGTCTTCAAAGAGAATGCATATCCCCACAATTTCATCAGAAGTTGCTTAAAACCGAGTCAAAACACACCAACAACAAACCATCATCAAAGACCATACAAGAAAATTCATCCTACCATGTATAAAAAAAATCTCCGAAATAACAACTAGAATATTAAAACCGTTTGAAACAGATATAGCACACAAGCCAGCCAACCAGCACAATCACTTCATTCGATATTGTGCAAACCGATAGATCCAACAGAAAACGAAAAGAAAGTTAATACAATTTACAAAATAAATTGTATGAACTGTAACAGGTAGTACATCGGTCAAAGTGGGCGCCCGCTTCGAATCAGAATACAAGAACACAAATTAGCTGTAAAAAGACATGATATACATTCTTTCATATCAATGCATGTGGATAATTATGGACACCAATTTGATGCTTGGGATAATGTCAAAATTTCAAACAGAGGAAACACCGAAAATACTGCCAGAGAATTCCTAGATGCCTGGTAATCACTCAATTGAATCAGTCAGCAATTAACAAACACATCACCTCTATAGACTAAATTTACTAAGTAATAAAAACTAAATCACGTGACAAAGAAAGTTCAAATTCCATATCAATAAAAAATGATCAATACAAATGTTAGTCGACTACCAATTACGACGATGGTTGCTAAGAGACATAATTAGATCCTTCGTGGAGAATTTAAATCAGTTCAATTTATGCTAAAACTTGTGCTAAAAATGTTGTCCAGAAGGACGACGAAAGCTTCACAATCAAACCAACCAGCTCCTCAGAGAACACAACTAATTCAAAATCATCCACCTGAGCTCTATTACTCTTAAAAAACTTAGTCAAGATAAACTTTCTTGTGTTAATTAAACACATATAAGAAAAAATTTATACAATAAAAATAAACATACTTCAAGAGATTTAGCAAAATTACGAATTGCTTGTGTTAAAGTTGGCGGAATAGGTCGAAGTACATTTGGAATTAAAACTTCAGCTAATGATTGATAGAAAGTATGATCATAAAGTCGAACAAATTGTAAAATAGCAGGATCTGATACAAGTGAATATAAGCGTTCCTGAGATAAACTTTGTTTTAAACGAGAATCCTAAAATAAAGAATAAAAAAGGGAGAAAATAAAGAATAAATTATAACGCGTATACGAAGTGATCACTTCGGCGATTGCCAACACAGCTGACTGATGAACGTTGACAATCTAATAAGTAAGTCGATCTAATTTTCAAATGTCGGCGGCTTGCAGGGAATCGATTGGTTAAAGGATTTCATCATGAGTTGATTTCGGTTAGAGAACCATTGGATAGCCTGTAGGGAGTTCTGAACAGCTGTTTCGTCCTAGTTTGGGACTTTTCATCAGTACGCACACATCAATAGGGTCTGAACCCAGCACTTCCCGGTTACGAAGCGAGCTAGTAGACCAGCAAGCCATTGGGACCCGATCCAATAGCTCATCCAATACCTTATTACGCAGGATGTTAAGGTTTGTCAGCAGGGTAAGCAACGTGCCACTTAACCAGCCTGTTAATATTCTGGCCGACAGGTGCTTGGACTCATGTGAAAAATGGGCTAAATCCATTTTATCTGACTCACACCACCCTCTTCATTTACAACTTTCCCCTTGTATATCTCTTCAGGGAAAACCAGAGGCCTATATAGAAAACTATAGGTTCGCACTAGAAAGTACAAAAACTCAACCATACCCTACTTAGCTCGTGTTCTGTGCGATAAAGAAAGCATAAGGCGTCATACCTATGACTTATTAAATAGTCAGTAGAACAACTGGATCTCATCTTTCCAACTCATATCATTTACAGGTACAACGTTTTTCTTTCCTTGTTTTCCTTTTCTCTCTCTCTTTTCTTTTTGTGTTATGTGCAGCTTTGTTTGTTTCTTCTGCTTACGCCAGTAAATATGCTACCATCTACTTTTCTAACACCTTCAAACACTTTGTTCACTTTTGGCTTTGCTACTGACATGCTAATATGTTGTTGTCAAAACTAACTGAGATTACCCATAATCTATCTAGAACTTTTTTATTGTTAATGTACTAACTGGATGGAATACTGTAGTGAAATGCAGAGAATTCCATTCTATATCACAAGTACTGTTTTGGAATAAAGCAAATTATTATTATCACTATTATTATGAATTCCAACTTCTGTCAATTCACGACATAGTCCTACAACTACCTAATGTATTCCATCGTTTTTAGTGGATGCAGAGTGGAGAGGAAGTGGAGAGCTACCAAGTCGAGGAGTTGCATCAGTGGAAGGAAGGCAAGATGATAGAGATGAAGATGAAAACAAAGATGAGTGAGTAGTAGAGAGGTTTCGCGTGCGTTTCGGATTGTGAGGGCGATTGTTACTTCCCGGCTGCCCACACCGTGGAAGTTGGTTGCGTGACCGCAGATGTGTTAGTGGACTTAACCCTAGGTGACTTCAGCGACTCAGGGATTGACTTGCTACCAGGGAATAATCTCGTTGATTTGGAATATGCAGACGATATAGTCCTTCTAGGCGAAGACGCTGACGAAATGCAGAGTCTTCTGAACACCTTGAGCCGCAATCTACGAATGTTTGGCATGCGATTCGCTCCCGCCAAATGCAAGATGATGTTACAGGACTGGACTACATCGACGCCTAGTTTAAAAATAGGAAGTGAAGTGGTAGAGCACGTTGACCGCTTCACTTATTTGGGAAGTACCATCAGCCAATGCCAACGGGCTGATCTCTGACGAAATCTCAGCACGAATACAAGGGGCTCGTTTCGCATTTGTTAGTTTACGCCGACTCTGGCGTAGACGAGATGTTCGACTGTCGACCAAAGGGCGGGTGTACTGCTCATCAGTCCGCTCCGTCCTCCTTTATGGTGTGAGACCTGGCCACTGAGAGTGGAAGACATGAAAAGACTAGCTGTCTTTGATCAAAGATGCCTGCGCTCTATTTCCCGTGTAAAGTGGCATAATAAGGTGAGCAACATTGAGGTTAGGCGCCGAGTTCTAGGTAAACAGGGGAAATCAATCAACGAAGTCGTGAAGCTACAAAGACTGAGATGGTTAGGACATGTGTTACGTATGCCAAGTCATCGCCTCCCTCGACGAGCAATGTTAGCGGATATAGGGTCAGACTGGAAAAAAGCTAGCGGCGGTCAAACAAAAACTTGGCCTCACCAGTCAATGAAATCCACAACAGTTGGTCTAAGCCACGTAGGAAGGTGTAGACTTCCAGGCTGGGGTCCTCGGGACAGTAAAAATCTATGGTTGGAAACAATTGGTGACATGGCTCAAAATCGTTCTCAGTGGCAAGCGCAGATGCATCCACTCCTTGTGACTTATGATCTCCAATGAAACTGTTTTGTTCTTCGTTATTACTCCTTTGTCTCACACCTCTGCTCACTGTTTCTATTATGCTTTTCTTGTACTTTCTTCTCTTGCTTCGCGTGCTACACGGAATGTGGCGACTTGAACTTCCGCACATTTGTGCAAAGTTCTATGTCGAAAACAGACAGAGACAGACAGACCTAATGTCTTCCGCGAGTATTTGTTACACAATATTATGTGGTGCGCTCTACTTTTAATAACCAACCAGATACCTAGTATTTAAAGGAAGCTAAAAATCTCATATAATAGAGATCTCTTCTCGTAACTTCACCTCAGAGCTGTACAGTTATTTAAGGGTGAGTGTTTTATTATGCAATACAGATTGATAACTGAGGTCAAAGGTTATCATTGTCAGCCAGTAGAAAAGCAAATCAGAGTGTATGAGTAGTAATAATATGTTTGAAGAATTAATAATGGTCTTACGTAATCAAGATGGTTGACAAATAATTAGTTCAGTGATGAAGAATCATTTGGAAATAGTTGATGAGACAAGAGAACAAAAATAAAAAGAAAGATAAAACGAACTACATAGAGCTTATTAAACTGTTATTCTGGAAGACAGAGAAAAGAGAAAAAATACTACTAAGGCCATGGAAATAAAATAGTCTGGATGAAACGTTTCTGAACATAAGGATCACTAAGACTTCACAGTTGCATAAAGATATAGACGAAATCCTTACGAACGACTTGATCGTACTCGATATATGACTCTGAAAATCTCTACTGATGCTCTATGACCAGAAACGATATGCTCCTGAATTGAGCTATTGACTGTTCTATGTTTTCCCTTTGACGATCATGCTGGTTGATAAGTGTTCATGGCCACATCTACACGACGTCCTGCTGGTATGGCCTGTGGTACTTAGCTCCACAGGAGCAGGTGGAGTGGTAAATACACATTGAAGTCGCCAATAAATAGCGGGATCCTGTCTTTGACGCTCTGGTGAATAAAAGCATGTGTAGAGAACGTGAGGCGTAGAGATGTAACAAAGAACGCTCGTCGAAATGCTCTTGACAGAAGTCCTAGGAGAATCTTCACTAATTGTATCTCCCTTGTATTTCAGATTTACAATTAGTTGTTTCTTTGGCACATTCAGGTTACAAGGAGTATTGGTTTTTCTGAAGGATTGCAATTCCTTATTCAACGCATCTTCACCTGCATATGAAGTAGATTCACGTCGCAAGAAAGGCGATGAAATTTCTTTTTCTACTCATTGGGATAAAATTGTGATAGTTAGTCAAACTGCCTGCCTTCCAATTTACCTTGTGTTAGACTGATCTTTGTAGACTTCCATGCGATCACCTAGTAAGCTGGATATCTAGAAAGGATAATTTACCTTCTGACTGATGAATATTGACAATCTAATAAACTGATTTTCTTCTGCTTAAAGTTTTACGCTTAATATTTCCATAGCTAATGTGATTGTTACATTTTGCATGAAAGAATGAACACTAACACCTCAAACAATTAAAGATAACATTTAATGATGTATGACAACTAAACTATGGAGTGAGTAAGACAGAATACAATGATGTTACAAGGTTACTTGAATATCAATGAGATGCTCACTGGTGACTTGCCCTATTCAGGTAGGTAGTTACCTGGGTTCCAGGGGAAGTCGTGAGGGTGCAGCAGGTCGGGTGTGAGGACAAATACTCGCCGAAGACATTGGCTAGGGGGTCGCGATATGTCGTGAATTGGCAGAAGTTTGAATTCATGGGCCATTGGATCGGGTCCCAGTGGCTTAATGGTATACGAGCTCGCCTTGTAGCCGGAAAGTCCTGGGTTGGAATCCCGGTGGATGCGTACTGATGAAGAGTCCCAAACTAGGACGAAACAGCTGTCCAGTACTCCCAGGTTTTCCAGTGGTTCTGTAACTGATATTAGCTCATGATGAAATCCTGTAACTAATTCAATATGATTAGGACTAACGTAGGACAAGTAATGCACCATTGATTTACATGACAGCCAAGGATTATCTGTAGTAATTTCAGTCGTGTCTAGTAGCTAGTAAAACACCGGGTTATTATTTTTCAGAGGTTACTGCAGCTACAAATCCTGTCGCTTCATCTCCAATTATCAAATGCATCAACAGAAAATAGCCGCTTCACTCGTTTCCAGTCAAGTTAATCAATGATGTCCCTAAATCGATTCAACTCTGAGAAATTACCAATATTTTTAATCTGCTATCTTAGTAATTGTTAATTTACGAGGGGAAAAAACAAATGAAAATTACAACCATCATCTACAAGACTTACTCGTACTTCTTCTGTACACCAAAAAGCTTTCCATACTGTTTCAATTGCAGTAAAGTCCAGGTTTACAACAGCATCTAACATGTAACCAGCAGATAAGGCATATAGACGACAGAATGTTACAACATCTTCATTAAATGAACTTGTAGATGATGATGACGATGAGGAGGATAATGATGATTCATTTTTTAAACGACTACCACCACCTTTACCTGAAGGACTATCTGAGGTTGTATTAGTTAAATCAACTGAAAAACAAGTGGAAACAAGAGAGAGAGAGAAATACTTATCATTTAAGCATATCGACATGTGTATAAGAGAAATAAACATTCGTTTAAAAAAACACGATTTCATTTTGAATATGAACACCTTAAAAAGTTGTGTGTGTTACGTATGCCTAGTCATCGCCTTCCTCGACCGAAGGGCTATGTCAGCTGACATAGGGTCAGGCTGGAAAAGAGCTAGTGGCGGTCAAACCAAAACATGGATTCATCAGTCAATGAAATCTACAACAGTTAGTTTAAGCCACATAAGAAGGCGTAGACTTCCTGGTTGGGTCCTCGGAACGGTAAAAACCAATGTCTGGAGACAATCAGTGATATGGCTCAAAATCGTTCTCAATGGCTGGCACGGAGGCATCCACTCCTTGTGATTTATGATTTCCAATGAAACTGTTTTGTTCTTCGTTATTACTATTCCTTTGTCTCACACCTCTGTTTACTGTCTCTGTTATGCATTTCTTCTTTCTTCTCTTGCTTTGTGTGTTACAAGGAGTGGAGTGTGGCGACTTGAACTGCCGCACATCGGTGCAAAGTTCTATGTCGAAAACAGATAGACAGACTTCAGAATGGTAGAATGTTCACCAATAGACCTGGAGGTCAAGGTTCAACTCCCAGCCAGTAGTGAAGCCCATTCTGAGCGCAAGCGCTGGGGAAAATACTTAACACATATAATCGTCAGATGGTAATTCAAGCCGTAAAAAAACATAAATTCCAATATAGCAAGATCCAAAGACAGATCATGTGTACGTATAACCAGAAACAAAAACGATCGTAAAACCTTAGAGGCAGATAGAGGCTTGATAATTCCACTATGGAATGGTTTCACAAGATAAGTAATGTTGATGTTAGGCGTAGAGTGTTGGCAAAGAGGGAAAATCAATCGACGAGGCTATAAAGTTACATAGACTAAGATGGCTAGGTCACGTGCTGCGCATGCCTAACCACCGCCTCCCCCGACGGGCTTTGCTAGCTGATATAGGTTCAGGTTGGAAAAGAGCCAGTGGTGGCCAAACAAAAACATGGCCTCATCAATCCATGAAATCCTTGACAGTTAAACTGAGTCAGGTAGGGAGATGCAGACTCCCGGGTTGGGGCCCTCGGGACTCTAGGAATCAATGGCTGGAGACAATAGGTGACATGGCTCAAAATCGTTGTCAATGGCGCAGATGTATTCAGTCTCTGTAATCTTTCATATTCCTTTCTACCATTACCCATTCTGTTTCACTCTTATACTTGTCAAACTCTATTAATTCTCTTCACTCATCTTCTTGTCTACCTCTGTGGGCTATTTGGAACGTGGCAACTCGAACTGCTGCACTTCGGTGCCAAGTTCTATGTTGAATCCAGACAGAATTCCACTATGCACAAAAGATACTGTAGTACAACGCAAGACATTCAGCAAACAAATATTGTGCGATGTCATCAAGTCATTTCTTTACAACCGCGTTACCATTAGACTAGTTGACGATAATAAAAATAAGCTAGACAACTAATAATTATAATTAATATTACAAAAAATTCAATAGACTTAAACATATGCCAAACCTGAAATGCTTAACTTATTGAAATACTATTGGTTATCGAACATCACTTTTTACTTTGCTTTATTAAAACTATTTAATTCCCAAACATTTTATTCACTTTGACTGAAGACTAGGTGATAAAGTAACTAGTGTCATGCGTCCAGAGTCTTTTGTTTGGTGCAGATTGAATTCTATCTCACAGTCAAGCTTGCAATGTGGCCACCCTGCCCCACTAGGTGACTCGCCATCACAGTACACTATGAATTGTTGTTATTAGATGGTACGAGGAAATCGACAGGAAGCCTTGCTTGATCTAGGTTCGATGCATGTTGACACTCGTCAGTAAGGCGTATCAGCAAACTTGACTGATGGAAGTCAGTCTGCATCAAACAAAAAGGACTACCTGGCGTTCAATCAAAGTATTTAATACAACCCTATAAGAGGTCAATCGCGAGCTTGAATACCTCAGTGGTAACATCTCTCTGACTGCAGCAGCTCTGGGTGACAAGGACTCGAATCTCGGAGGGGAAACGAGTTCCTTCAAGGTTGCAGATACGCCTTGCTAACAAGTGCCAAGTAGCACAAAACTTAGATGCAAAACATCCTGCTGATCACCTCGAACCATCTAGTAACAACTATTTTATTTTATTATCGTCAACTATGCTACCATGTGTATAACGTGATTGTGATGAAACTACAAAATGATGATATTATCTCGCAATAATATTTGTCTTTTGAATGCCTTATTTAAATTTATCAGAGAGATTAACTGTTTCAAGATACTAGGAAAACCAATTGTGGCCTGGAACTGTCCTTTAAACAACCAAATTTTACAGTGCTATTACAGAAATTATATTGAAGTAAATAAAATAAATATTAAAGAAACCAATGAAATTTCAACAAATTCGATGTATAATAAGTACGTCTGTTACTAGAACTAAGTTTGAGTTATAAGCAATCCATCCTGTCTATGGCTTTCTCCATCTTTGTGGTAAGAGAATATAACGAAGATGACTCCTAAATATTTCTGCGGTTACTTCTCATCGTACGGACACAACTCAATAAATCCTATTAATGTTAAGTCAATTGTAAAGGATTACCGGTCAAACAGACATCTCTGAGCCTATGCAGTTTCACAAGGAACCAACTTTTTCCACGCATAACAAGAAAACACCAACGTTGAGGAATGAAGAAATTGCCTCGGTGATTCAATAGTCAATTACTCTCCGGCGCTCGATTCCCGAAGAAAAGTTTTTATTTATTTATTTAAACGCGGAAAAAACTTGGTACAATATGACACCAAGAAAGATGCACCACACAATAATAATAAAACAACATAGATCAAAAGTAATAAAAAGAAATGAGTAGAGAACGGATTAAGGATTTCATCTGGAAGGAAAACAGACATACTTCACAAGTTCAAACAGTATTCATCAACTATCTTCAGGAAGGGAAGAGAGAGGGAAATTGCAACACGTTCGCCACTGAATACGATTCCCGGCCATATCCGATAACGTGTCGAGCCATCGATTCGAGCTATATCTCGGATTCCAACCAGGGAGGCGTGACAAACCAATCGATGCTAATCTAGCACAAACATCCTTCATCCCACGATGCCACGTCATGGACTGATCACCCCTCCGCCTTTTCCATCCCGTCCCAGGGCTGGCTAGCGAGTAGAGACTTGTACGGAAGCCTCCAGGATGACATTCGATGAATGAATGAATGATAACAGCTTTATTCCAAAACAGTACTTGCGGTACAGAATGGAATTCTCATCATTCTAATACAGTATTGCATCCAGTTAGTAAATTAACGATTAAATAAAATTCCACATAGATTAAGGCTAATCTCAGTTAGCTTTGACAACATATTAGCCAAAATTGAACTGAGTGTTTGAAGGTTTTTAGAAAAGTAGATGGTAGCATATTTACTGGCGTAAGCAGAAGAAAGAAACAAAGCTGCACATAACACAAAAAGAAAAGAGAAGAGAAAAGGAAAAGAAAGAGAGGAAAAACGTTGTACCTGTAAATGATATGAGTTGGAAAGATGAGATCCAGTTGTTCTACTGACTACTTAATAAGTTATAGGTTTCACGCCTAATGCTTTCTTTATCGCACAGAACACGAGCTAAGTTGGGGCATGGTTGAGTTTTTGTACTTACTAGTGCGAGCGTATAGTTTTCAATATTAGCAGCACATGTCCAAGCCACTGGAGCCGGTGTTTCCAGATGACGACACTCAATGAATGGTGATCTCCATCGTGTTCAAACACACGCCACCGAACTTCGGAATTACTCACGCGATGATGCTATCGAACGCAAGTAATCCTGCGGAGACAGTGATGATCGAACACGCTGATTCCCGAAGAATGTACTCTCGTCTGGTCTACTAAGCCGTTGTAAGCCAGGGAAAGAGTAAGGCTTGAGTGCGAGGCTGGTAACCCTACTACTCTGTATGACAAACAATACAACTGCTAATGAAACTTCCAAGCTTGAAGCCGTGTTTTCCTCTCAGAACACAAAGAAGAAAAATGAATGAAGTATTGGCTGTTTACAGGCTTCAAACAAGGCTTAGATCTCAATAGCAATAAAGTAACCTATAAAATATATGAATTCTGCAACACACACATAAACACACAACGTTAAATTATACTAAAGTCATGATACATAGTAAGATTCTTACCTTCACTAGGCACCGGGAGACCAGATGATCGACAAATTTCATCTAAATTCGGCAAGGCAGAACTAGCTTCACCAAGGAATTGTGCATGATGTTGACCGGCAGAAGGTAATAAAGGACTAGATAGTGAATTGGTTGCTATACTTTCAATTTTTTGATTACCAGAAATTGAGATAGCATTTCCACCAATACTACTATTATTATTATTACCGGTAGTATAAGAATTATTTGTCAAGCATTTATCCGGACGTAGCAGACCCGGGGTATGATGTGATGATGATAGCTGAGAATAATTATTAGTAGTAAGTGATGTAGAATGAAGATTTGCACTATTGTTATTTGAATTGTTTAATCCAATAATAGTACTGCCTAGACCAGAACCACCAGTACTACTACTATTATTACTACTGTTAATTCCATTCCCAGTAGTATTTAATGATTTTAAACGATTCAACGTTGAATTACCACCACCAGTACTATTACTAGTATTACTATTATTAGTAGTATTATTAAAATATTTCCATTCAGCTGCAGCTTCCATTGTTTGACGATGATAATTTGGATAATGTCGAAGTGAGAAACCAGCATCCTCGACAAAATGATTTAATGGTGAATTTGGTTTAATACGTATTCCATAATAATGATATTTAGAATTTCCACGTGTACCAAGACGTCGTGTACGCAGACCATAGAAAACTGAACGTATCAATTTACCAAATGATGCTGGATTCATTGGTTCTAACTTGTGTTCATTACAATGATGAAGATAATGAAAGTAGAGTGTACTACGTGGTAGACTAACACCTTCAGCTGTTTCATAATTATCAACAAGCCATTGAACCTAAGAAAAAAAAATTCGAATGAAATAGTAATCAGTAATAATCTAGATAAAATAATGATAATTATTTCAGACAATATGTGAACACATAGTGCAGAAATTTTCAGCGTTTCAAAATCTTTCCACTTCATACAGAATTTACATGTAAAGTAATAACCTGAAATATATTATGCAGTGTAATATTTTTGCGTATGAAGAGAGAACCACTTCTGTAAGTTTTTCCCCTTCTTTTCCCGAATGAATTGCACAGCGTTTCGTTGAAAGGTGAGAGCTTCCAACACAAATGTGAAGCCAATCAGTTAGTTCTTAGATACGGGTCAGAAACTTGCACACTGAGTGTCACGCGAAGGATTTCCAACAGGTTACGAACTTTTATCAACAGCTGTCTTCCCCACCTCCATACTGAAGATCAAATGACCAAAAAGAATTAGCAAAAAGAAACTCTGACTGGAAACAAACCAAATGAGCAAGAGCCGATCGCTCAACAAATATGTAGGAGAAAATGGAGATGGATTAGGGTATACGTTGGGGAGGCCGTCGAATGACATCGCATACAATACAGGCCAGCGCTCGAGTGGTATCCAAATGCGAAGCGACCAGTGGGTCTTCATTGCTAGGGTTACATGGAGGAAATCGTGTGTGTTGGGGAGGAGGAGATGAAAGATTATGGGAAATCGTGGGCGCAGCTGAAGAGGACAGCAGAGAACAGAACAAAGTGTAGATGTTTTTTGTTAAAGCCCTATATTCCACTCGGAACCCAAGGGAATAACAATAATAAATATGTGCGTGATCATTTGATATAATGGTATGATTAAAACAATAAGAAATGCTGAAGATTTTAAGCATGTTAGTGGATGGAAACTGTGGTAGTCCAGTGATTTAAGCAGGCCGCCGTTATATGAACACACTACAGTGATGTGTTTTTATTTGTCTAACCTAAATGATGTAGATATGTATATTCATAAGCTGTAGCTTTAGCTTTTTAGTGTAACATGTGAAAATAAGGGAAAAAAAGCAGTACTATTTACTGGATGACGTATCGAACACAATTTATCGTTCATAATCTTATCAGTTGTAACTACACAACTTCGAAACTTTCCTTTCATGGTTCTTTATTCCTTCCTATTAGCCATAGGGGCAGTATGGTTTCCCAGATGTCTAAGTAGACAGATATTGAAACGCTTCTATCACACGTATTCTTAGTTGACTCGACAAATAAGGCCTCCACTGTCAATCTCTCCTTTAAACCTTTTATATTAGATATTAGAACAGTCATTTTATTCCATCATATTGTGTGTGGTTGCATGTAATGCTATAGCTAATCTGTTTTTTATATTTACCATGTAATTAGGGTCAAATAATCTAGATTTTTCTTCGTTTTTGTACCGTACTAGTCGGACTGAATGTCTATCTTAAAAACTTTGACCTACGTATTGTACCTGACAATCATCATCGCAAGGTAAAAGACTAACAAAAAATGATTTGGTTGAATGGGCTTCACAGGAAAGTGGAAGCTCTATTTCATCGAATCAACTGAGAATATGTGCAGGGGGAATGATTCAATGCTTGTCCTACAAAATTCTACTAATCCTACGACAAATGGAAATGAATAAACAGAACTGTAAAACTAATTTTTCGAAGTTTTGTAATTACAATTGGTGGTAAAGATTATGAACAATTAATTATGTTCAAAACTGTGTCCGATAAATAATACTGTTTCACTTTGTGATATGTCTAATAGGACCGATCAAGAGCTGAAATCAGTAAGAAAACCACTGGGGAATCTGTGAGTACTGGACACCTGTTTCGTCAGATTTGGGACTCTTCAACAGTACACACCTTCCGGCTATGAAGCCAACTCGTAGACCATTCAGCCGCTGGGACCCGACCTAATGCTTCATGAGCTCCAAGTTCTGGTGAATCGTGATATAAAGCGGAACCACTAGCCAGTTTCACAAGCGAATAGTTGTCCTCTTGTCTGACTTGGTGCACCCCGCTGGTCACGACTTCTCACTAGAACCCCAAGACAACTCCCTGTATAAGGCCAGTCTTTAGTGGACACCAGATTAATTAACAAAAGTGTTCATTTTCAGGGATACGATTAACTACAGGAATTCAGTTAGAGAACCACTGGAAAACCTGGTGGGTACGTATTGATGAAGAGACCCAAACTGAGCTGACGAAACAGATATCCAGTACTCTCTGGTCTTCCAGTGGTTCTCCAATCGGTGTCAGCTCATGATAAACCCTGTAATCAATTAAATCCCCATAAAAAAACACTTGATAATATGTCCAATAAACAAATTAATATAGAATTACATACTACCACAGTGCCCAGGTTTTACACATACATAATAACAAGGAGAACAAACTTACAGTAACGGGACTAGCTTTTGCTGTATGTGAAATAGCTGATGGATCATCGTCTAGTTGAGCGCCTTGGACTAGATATGTAGCACCGTGATGCGTAACTAATTGAGCATGTCCAGCGCCTAAATTTGTATGTGCAGCAGCTGCATGAAGACTACTACCAGCTTGTCCAGCTGTCACAGTAGAACCAAAAGCGGTAGCTAAAACCTGGATGATAATAATAATAATAATAGAAAAACATAATCACTTAGTTAGTTGTTAATTCTAAAAGCAACCTGAACTAAGCAATATATTTTACACTAAACAATATATTTCACACTAAACTAGTTCTATTTGTTTGAACTTAGTTTCCAGGACAGGTCTTTCATGTTTGAGGTGATGAGACACACTTACTGTGTGTGAGGGCTCGTTTTATTACTCACTTAGCCTCCCAGAACTCGAGCCCAGGATCCACTGACTGAAGGTTGTGTGCACAAGCCAGCTGGGGCTACATATCTACAAACTAGTACACTAATGAACATATATTACATCCGTTACCATTAGGCTCTCTTCAGTCATAAATTATGTAATGAAACTTCGGAAATTTAATTTAAAACAGCTTTCGTCAGAAACCTATGTTAGATGAAAAATGCCGGGAATCAGTGGACAG
Organism: Trichobilharzia regenti; assembly: GCA_944472135.2. Taxonomy (NCBI): domain Eukaryota; kingdom Metazoa; phylum Platyhelminthes; class Trematoda; order Strigeidida; family Schistosomatidae; genus Trichobilharzia; species Trichobilharzia regenti. The sequence continues at coordinate 30,738,143 of OX235267.1, forward strand.
ATCTTTCCCCCTAGTAAGCAAATCTTTAGGGCAGTGTTCACCTTCGGCCGTATAAGCAACTTAAGTCAAGAATCTCAAGGTTTTAAAACAAATTCTACAATTTACACAACAGACTGGAGTGTAATTCCCCGTACTTTTTAACTTCTCGCGCCATCAGCATTCAAAGCTACCTGCGGCTTAATGTACCAATACACAACTTGACGGATTTAACCTATTCTATGTCTACTTATTAAATAATTTAGTTTCATTCGAAGAGACGATTAGAAGGAGAATGCAAATAAGTTTACTGATGACTGTAAATTAATATATGCGACTATGTAGCTTTAATGTGTGCACGTCTGTGATTTATTGATAAAGTGCTCACAAGCCACAACACACTCCTCAGAGGGAGTAAAGTCTGCAAAAGAGAGAAGGTTGGCTTTGAGACTGCCAACTCCACTCTGTAAGACAGACAACAAACAACACCCCCCTCCTCTCAGGAGCTACTGAAACTTCAAAGTTTGAAGCCTTATACCCCCACTTGGAACGCAAGGTGGCACATATAAACGACTTTTCGATAAAATAAAATAATAAATTTTAATAGACGAACTTGTCCATTAGCTGTTTGATAATAAGTTTGTCCACTTGAAACAGGAGCATAAATAATCGGTGTATATTCTTGGTACTGTCTGGAAATAAATCAAAACAAAAAGGGGAACATTCAATAAAACGACATTGTATTTTGTTATTGTTACTGCACCAACACTATTAATGAAAGGCCAAACGGAAAACTGCATTACACATGTAAAGAATAACAGTCTCATGTACATAACATTACACACTGTGGTTTACTCTAGACAATCCGAGATATATTCAAGCTATAAAAAGTAAAAAATACAAAGCAACCAAGCATACCCCCCAATCCAACCAATAAACAATCATTGTTATTATAAACCATCTGATTGACTGACTGACTAACTAACTTTCAACACATAGAACATTGGCATATATAAATGCATCAGTTCAATTTGCTGACACATTCATTCCATATGACACACAGAAGAAGACAAAAAATGAAGAGGAAAAAGGCATTCAACAGTATGATGGACAGAGAGAGAGAGAGAAGATTAACACGGAGAAACATTAGGAAATCACAAAGAGTGAATGTATTTGTACCAGTATAAGAAGTATTTTAAGCCATATCTCCAATAGTCTCTCCAGTCATTATTAATTCTTAGCATTTCTAGGACCCCAGTTAGCTAGCTAGCTAACTAACTAGCTAAGCGGTCTACACCCCCTCAGGTGACTTACACTAACTGTCAAAGATGTCATGAACTAATTCCAAGTTTTCGTTTAACCGCCTCTAACTCTTTTTTCAATGCAATACTATGTCAGCTAACATTACCCATTGAAGAAGGCGATGGACTTGAGATTGGTAACACATGAGTCCTAGTAGTTCTCTCAACCAATTCACCTTTACAACCTTTTCGGTTGACTTAACCCCTTACGTTCCCAGTGGAATATAGGGCTTCAAGTTAAAGGCTTAAAATTTCTGTAGTAGTGGTGATTATTATTTACAGGATGGGGTCGCTAGCCTCATGCCCAACCTTCCCTCTTTACCAATCTTACTACTTACTGGCTTAGTGAGATAAAGGAGTGCGTCCAGTGGCCGGGGATCGTACCCCGGATCCCCTGCGTGGTCGGCGAGCACTCTACCGCTGGTGCCACCAACGCACCCTTCCTTACCATGTATACACATCATATCATCTAAACAACTAAATGGTCATTTCAAACTATTCTCATGACAGTCAAGATCTCATCAGGTTATGTATGATTATTTAGGTTGGGACGCTCGCCGACAATGCACATGGTCCGGAGTTCGATCCCCAGCCACTGGACGCACTCCTTTACCTCGCTAAGCCAGAAATAATCCTGGTAAAGAGGAAAGGTTGGGCATGAGGCTAGCAACCCCATCCTGTAAAATAAAAACTGCTACAGAAACTTCAGGCCACTAGCTTGAAGTCCTATGTTCTACTGGGGTACGTGAAGGGAAAAAAGTTTAGGATGTTAAATAATGAGAACCACTCAAGTCTTGATTAGATAGATACTTAAGTACAAGGACAGGTAGAACACACATTTATGGATACATATATAAGCGAATAACTTCACAAGCAAAAAAAGCAGGAATAATCAGTACATCGAAAAAATTAAATCAAAGGATAATTATTTTTTTATATCATGTAACATAAAGAGAACACATGTGTTATGATTAATTTATGAACAAAGAAGTTTCTAATCATGCTAAGATATGTTAAATAACAATATTCTTTTTTAATCAAAGCAGGTTAGCACACTGTAAATGTGGCGGGTGGGGGAGAGGGGGTCATAGAGAACATCAATGTTCTCTTTTCTTTCGATATAAAAAAAGGAAAGAAGAAAAGGATATCATCATATCAAGCAAAACTACGCACACATACACACAAACACACCAATTCAATACCAAACTAAGGTTAAGAAATTACAAAAAAATATAGATTTTTTAAAAATTGGGAGATGAAAAGCAGCATGCAGGTCAAAAGTTAATTTAATCTCTCAAATGGGTAACTGGTACATCAAACATTTCGATAATAATAATACAAGAAAGGCATTCCATATATATATCCATTTGAAAGGATTAAGGAGGTACACACAAATGCGGTTGGTTGGTTAGTTAGTTAGTTAGTTAGCTAGGTTAATAAAGCAGAACACGTCACACACACACACACACCGGCCACTTCCACACCACGAAAGAAGAAGGAGAAGAGATATCAATCAAGCAGTAAATTACCCAGACACAGATTTCGTGACTGATGCAAATAGTTTTCTTAAAGGCGTACCAGACTTAATCTCGAGAATCCCACTGTAAAAATTTAAAATTATATACATTCAAGAATATAATTGCGAGAGAGAAAAATGACACCAAGTATCAACTATGCAATATGTTACAAACAAAAAATAATACAACAAACAAGCACACTGGATATTATCCAGTTAGTTTATTAAGATTTGGAATGAAGAAGCAAGGCAATCCGCCGCCGCTACTACTACTAATACTACCTACTACCAGCTAGGGAAGTTAGTACTATATTTTTAGGGGTAAGAAGTGAAATTAAACACAAACCAACACAATACCAATGAAAATGAGCTGGTGTATAAACCAAGTTTTTACATTTCTAAGTGTTGCTTATGTATAACTTGGTCAATAAAATGCAGTGCATTTCTTACCTCCTTTTGGGGTTGCAAATCTGAAATTTAGCAAGGTGGCACACTATCGACATAGTACTATGGAATAAATGAAATGTTAGTGAATAACACAACAGGTGCGTGTGTGTGTGTGTATGAACCACAGCTATCAGCACGACCTATAAGCTGTTGTTCAAGTTTTCAGTAATTTCTGAGACCGTTGCTCTAGAAAGTTGATTTTTTCGTACTCGAGAACATATCCCCACTATGGCTAAGTAAAGGTGTAGTGAAAACCATTAACAGTTCGACATTGCACCATCTGGTGCAAACCGGCCACAAAGCCAGCTAGCGTGGAAGAATCCTTCTCTATAATCTACCGGGTGCCTAATAAACTGCCAAAAACATCGGAGCACCACATGCTCCAAACAGCAGAGGCTATTGAAATTCGCCTTTTTGTTCAAAAGAAGCAAGTCCAGCCCCTGCTGCTGCCCTGGCCATCAGTAGAGACTATAAACTCATTAATTTGTAATATTATCTTTCCTAATTTTTCTGACATTCAGCTTATTTTATGTTGATACTATTGAACTGTAATCAATTAATATTATTGATTAGATGTTATTTAAACAGCATTAATGTTGTTCATAACACTAACTCATTCACTATTATGTATATATGTTAAGGACCTGACGCAAGAAAGACGGAAATCAGAAGACCACTAAGTTTGCGATGATACTTCCATTTTCCGAACACAAGGAGAGTCAATGTCACACAAGTGTGTGAGGGCAAAATATGAATGTCCGAACAAGTGTGTGAGCGAATATTCAAAATGAACAAATCAATAGACAGTCTTAACATGATTGGCTAATTATAATGGAATATCGATCCATATATACCTAGCAAAATATATCAGACTCAAACAAACACATATGGATACATATCAATATATAACTGTAGAACCTGATGATGAACTTATCGGAAAGAGTATTCTTTGTTCAGTATTCATTCTTTTGTGTATTTGAGTTTGTCAACTATCACCTCAAATACTTTTGTCTACACTATTGACCCACATCTTTAATAAGCTACAAGCTAAAATTAATTTCAGATGACTTAAAATACTACCCAGCTATCTATTAATTCAAACCAGAGTAAGAGGTGAACGAAAGTGTGCACAAAAATTGGTTGTTAGTTGAATGTGAGTAATACAATGGAAAACACGTCCGTTGGTGCAGTTGGCAATGTATATTATTTTATTTATTATTCATTGTTCCCTTGAGTTCCATGTGGATTGTAGGGCTTCAGCAGCACATCTCCACTCTGTCCTATTCCCTAAGTCCCTCTTTAATGATATTAGATGATTGCAGGCAATCGACAGGAAGCCTTGCTTGACCTAGGTTTTTGTGCTAGTTGGCACTTGTCGTCAATAGGGCGTATCTGCAAACTTGACTGACAGAAATCAGTCTTCACTAAACAAAGGGCTAGCTAGACACATTACACTAGTTACTAGTGTCCAAAGTCTCTCATCTCCTCCTGACACGATCTCCTACATATCGCCCTCACAGTCACGCCAAACTCGTCCTTTCCCGTTCAGGTTCCACACGAGAAGATAGTGCACGACGTCATTCGACGGTCTCTTCAGTGTGCTACCGGTCTATATCCTTTTTCTTCGTCATATTTCATTGATTTGTCCTCAGTTTCCTGTTGCTAATTTCTCCTGATCATGTGATGTTTAGCATAGAGCCAGAGAAGACAGCTGTTGATAAAAGTTTTCAGTGGCTTGTTGGAAATCCTCTTAGTGATGACAGCGCCAAGTTTCTGACCCATATAGAAGAACTGACTGACTTAACATTTGTGTTGAAAATCCAAAGGATGTTCTTTTCGCTGAGTGCAGAAGATTTCTAAACCGCTCTCAGATTGATGAATGTTTGCCTTACCTTTCCAACTCTGACTGGTTTTGACATCCTTATCCTTTCCTTCCGCTCGTAGTCGGAACTATACTGTCTAGATAAGTGAAGGAACCGACCTCTCTCCAAATTTATTCCGTCTTCTCTATGCTCACCTGAAGTCCTGTCCTTGCTGCTAGCATCTTCTGACAGTTTGTTTGGTTTCCACCTGTATGTCCTCCAGTTACATATGTGTGATATTAGACATAAGTCATCCGCATAGTTGACAATGAGTCACATCTATTTATAGTATGAGGGTTGATAATGCCAACGTACTATAAAAACTTAAATAACTAAAGCAGGACTCAGACTTATAACCCACCGGTTGAAAATTGAATACCTAATCACTTCAACCATAAACCCACTATTTTAGTCAGATACCTACACACAAATAACCTACTAATATATGGAAATTAATAAACATCGCTGTTTCTACAAAAATACACAGCTGAACTTCATCTACACGTCATCGCATTATGAGAAGAAAAAGAGTTGTATCAATGGATAATAGGAAAAATAAATCAGAAAAAAGTCAACTTTAAGGTTGAGTACAAAACCAATAATCCAAGTGAACTACTGACGATATATATGTATTTGAATGGTTAAAAGATAGTATTTCCATGACGCCTTAAAATACATAACTTGCATTCTGCATACATTTCACAACAATATATGAAACCTACATAAGTACATACATATATACAAATCTTTCTATCTTTAGATTATCCTTAATGTGTAATACATCAAACCAAATGACTGTAACATGTTTTACACACGCATACATACACACTCATCCACTCACAACCAACCAAAATATGCGACTACTTTAGATTAGGCTGAATAAAACAAAAGACAGAACATGACTTAGACGAAGATATGGCGCTAAGTTATGATATTTCATGAATCTCATTTAAGGTCATATATGCGCACGCCTTACAAGTCTTTAGCTAGATGATGGGTGACACTATTGCCCCGTCAATGTTGGTTTATGAAAAAAAAAACACTCAGATTGAAATCAATCGAATCATTGTACAGTACATAACGTGTAGGAAACCGTTTCATCATCATATACAGTGAAGATGTAACTCACGTAGTCGTGTAAGGGCTTATGGGGAATTGTCATCTGAATTAGTAACAACCAGTGGTGTCCGACAGGGATGTCCACTTTCCCCATTTCTGTTTAACTTCATCATAGATATGCTAATGGAAGTATCCTTAACTGAACGTAGTGACTTAGGAATCGACTTGTTACCAGGGAATAATCTAATGGACTTAGAATATGCAGATGACATAGTCCTGTTAGGGGAGGATGCTGACAAAATGCAGAGTCTTCTGAACACCTTGAGCAGCAATCTTCGTATGTTTGGCATGCGATTCGCCCCTGCAAAATGTAAGATGCTGCTACAGGACTGGACGACGTCAACCCCTAACTTAGTGATAGGGAGTGAAGTGATAGAACATGTTGACCACTTCACCTACTTGGGAAGTTGTATTAGCACCAACGGACTGATTGGCGATGAAATCTCAGCACGGATCCGAAAAGCTCGAGCTGCTTTCGCTGACTTACACCATCTCTGGCGTAGGCGTGACATCCGGTTATCAACCAAGGGACGTGTGTACTGCTCATCAGTTCGCTCCGTCCTTCTCTATGGCTCTGAAACATGGCCAATACGCGTTGAAGACATGAAAAGGTTGACTGCTTTCGATCATAGATGTCTGCGATCTCTGTCTCACGTTAGGTGGTTTCACAAGATAAGTAATGTTGACGTTAGGCGTAGAGTGTTGGGCAAAGAGGGAAAATCAATCGACGAGGTTATAAAGTTACATAGACTAAGATGGCTAGGTCACGTGGTGCGCATGCCTAACCACCGCCTCCCCCGACGGGCATTGTTAGCTGATATAGGTTCAGGTTGGAAAAGAGCCAGTGGTGGCCAAACAAAAACATGGCATCAATCCATGAAATCCTTGACAGTTAAACTGAGTCAGGTAGGGAGATGCAGACTCCCGGGTTGGGGCCCTCGGGACTCTAGGAATCAATGGCTGGAGACAATAGGTGACATGGCTCAAAATCGTTGTCAATGGCGCAGATGTATTCAATCTCTGTAATCTTTCATATTCCTTTCTACCATTACCCATTCTGTTTCACTCCTATATTTGTCAAACTCTATTAATTCTCTCCACTCATCTTCTTGTCTACCTCTGTGTGCTATTTGGAACGTGGCAACTCGAACTGCTGCACTTCGGTGCCAAGTTCTATGTTGAATCCAGACAGACAGACAGAAGATGACTGTTAAAATGATGATTTGGTTAACAGTTGGATGTTGTAGGTCAACTGGTAGAACACATAGACTCACACACGGCAAGTAACCCGGAACCGAATTGGTTTGAATATTACTGTGACCCAGGTTTTCATTTCACTTTCAATCATTATCCATTACGACGTTTAACGGTGATTTTTATTTATTATTCAGAATCAATAGAAAGAAAAACAACTGAAGCATGACAATCAAGGATTACAATTTTTAGCCGCATTTGATAATGTATCTACTTGTTTTTTTTTGTTTAGTTGCATTATTTTTCACGTTCCAGTCAGAGATATTTTATGAAGGTTAAACAAATATTAATGTGTAAGACAATCGCTTCTACAAATCCACGTTATAGACTGATCGCTTCTCTACTTTTCCGATCAGTTACAAGTGGGAAACAGCAAAAGTCAAACAGAGGACATTCGTAACACGCTTTAACCGATAAAGCGGTTGTTCCGATATGACTTCAATAGAAAATATTTACATAGCTTGTCCTAATCTTAGCGTTACATAGATCATCACTGGATGGAGGCAACAGTTAGGTAGTTAGTTACTTAGAACTCAGCTATCCGGAAAAGGTTTTCCCTATATAGAGAACTATATGCTCCCTATATAGAAAACTATAGGTTCGCACTAGAAAGTACAAAAACTCAACCATACCCTACTTAGCTCGTGTTCTGTGCGATAAAGAAAGCATTAGGCGTGATACCTATGACTTATTAAATAGTCAGTAGAACAACTGAATCTCGCCTTTTCAACTCATATCATTTATAGGTACAACGTTTTCTTTCTCTCTCTTTTTTTCTGTTATGTGCTGCTTTGTTTGTTTCTTCTGCTTACGCCAGTAAATATGCTACCATCTACTTTTCTAACACCTTCAAACACTTTGTTCACTTTTGGCTTTGCTACTGACATGCCAATATGTTATTGTAAAAATGAACTGAGATTACCTTAATCTATGTAGAATTTTATTTATTGATAATGTACTAACTGGATGCAATACTGTATTAGAATGATGAGAATTCCATTCTGTATCACAAGTACTGTTTTGGAATAAAGCAAATTATTATTAAATTTACCAAGCTACAATCCACACCTGTGAGTGTATGTCTTTGATGACTGGTGACACTACCAAGTGGCCTAGGCTGCAGTAGGTGAAGCCAGATTCGAACCATGGATCACCCATTGACCAAAGGTATAGTGCTTAAGCCAGTGCAGACAGACAATACTACAGAAACAACTGTTATTCAATAAAAAAAAGTCAGCAAATATATTTTAACTGTACAGAGTTCTAGATATTCACAGTTCTGCGGATGTTATAGTAAAACCAAGTGTGGTGACTCCAAACTGTATCACAAATTATTGATTTGTTATTACTTGTTTTTACTTTCTATCAACATTTTCAATGCACATAGAACACTCATTTTTGAATTAAAATCATTAACATAATACGAAAGAATTAAAATTTATCAACAAAAATCCCAGGAAACAAATTATTAAGAACAACATGACATACCCGCCTTCTCCATTTCCCGCGTAAACCATTTGTTCAGCTATAGCTTCAATATAATGAGCAGGATATATAGTTTGGGAGTTATTTGAGTGGACTGCCTGTAATAGGCTAGTTTCAACTCCACTTGTTGGAGGACGATTGTTAGAAGACTCTGAGGTTGAGAAGAAAAAAAGTGACGATAATCAACACAAATAAAATAACTTACCAAGTTTTCCAAGTAAAACATGCTGACTACCTTGTTGTAAGATGGTATGACTCTTTGGAGGAACGTGTACGATGGTGGCACCCGGTCCAGATGCAGATTGCATGACCACCAGAGGGTAAAATGCAAAGATCTGTACACCTGAAAAATAAACATTACATATAATTATAGGCATAAATAAACTGCATTCAAAACATTATCTGGTAAATAATGTCCCACCGTGTGATATATCTCACAAACACGTTAGCATGGAACTATATAACGACTGAGTTATCAACGTAGAAATTTGCATAGAGGTGCCTTTTAATTTTTCACGCTTTTGTCGCCTATCATTTAAAGTTGTTGCGAATACTTTGATAATATTTCAGTAGCGTTTGCTCCCCCATCGTGTTCGGAGCTTGTCAGGATAAGTCTAATTGAATCCATCAGTTTGCATTCACTGGTATTTACTCATTTTTGGCTGCAGGTCGCCATGTGAATTCATAAGTGTTTCTGTAGCAGATTGGATCTGCCAAGGTAAGCATTTCTATCATGCTTGGATAATTGCTTGATCGTCTCCCTGAAGTATATCTAAGCACTTACGTACTCGGTAGTTGTTTACTATTCCCACTAAGTCATATGGGTTCCAGAAAGCGCAGGGATCTCCAAAGATCTTGTTCATTTACAACTTAAAGCAAAGTAATCTACCTCTGCCTATCGTTGACTGCAGGTCAGCAGTCAGCGGGTGAGACAATGTCTCCTTATGCTTAAACTTACTACTGATAGAAAACACGGTTATTCGAACAAAATAGTAAAAGGTATATGCTCCCAAAGTGAGTTCCAGTTACCTTATCTATGTGTCCTGTTTTTAGCAACAAAGAGGACGGCATCTCATGAAACGCATTCTTTACTTGGTTCAAAATAGTCAGTGAATTTGTAAGCATAGTTTACAAAAAGATAGCGATAATCTTTCCTAATTCATCCTGACTCAATACACCGGACAGTGCCTAGTTAAGAGTATCCTGCTCGAGAGTGATACTATCTCGACACCAGCACCAAGTTTACAAAAACCAGTCAAAATCTCTGCATGGTGGATTCCGCGAAATCCCTGTGTTCCCCAGATTCGGGTTAAATGAGTAACTAAACTAGTGTCTTGTGTCCATAGCCTCAGAGATACAATATACACCAGTTCAAAGTACCAGTTTTGTCCACTGAAGTCTGTTGCTACATAGAAAAAGATCCGGACGCTGGGAGCTCTGATGTAAAGTTTTCAGCGTGGTTTTAAGTAAACAGGAATGTTTCTCAAACTTAATTCGCTATCAATTGTTAAAAGTTGAAGAAGCCGTTTGTGGAAGAGTATTAAAAATTGGTTTGAACTTCACTCCAACTACCACGGTTTGAGCAGCCAACCAGTATCACATAATAAGTGTGATCTATTGTCAACTGCATGAGGAAAACAAGTGGTTCTTGACCAAATTTAGTTCATTATTAATACTGCAAAGAAAATAAGAAATGGATGTGCGAAACTTAACACTCGGTGCGATTATTTTAGCATGCAAGCGATTGCTGCATTCTGGTTGCCTATACATTGAGAGTTGTTTTATTCTTCGAATATATGAAATAAAACTTTGTTCTGAGTAACCCCTCAGTGCTCGTGACCAATCACAAATGGCCTCGCATGAAATAACTCACCATCGTTGATCAAGTCGAGATGAACAAGCTCCTCCCTAAGTCAGTAATATAGGAAATTTGTAATACAAGTCCAGCTGTTACATAAGCTACTCACGGACATAGGCTACATCTACCGAATTCAGACTTGGAAGGGAAAGTAGGTCAACTGAAACCCCATGAATCTTCAGATTACATAACCCACAACTTAGATCAACTGATATTAGAGAGGTATGTTAGAAGGGCGCAAGCTTATTTAACTGTAGTCAGAGTGAGACATTGCATTAACCAATGAACTCCGCAACTTCTGATTCAAGTCATTAAGGAAGGTGTTGCTCGACTAGGATTGCTGAAATGGGGTAATCCTGATTGGCTGCGAACGGAATTAGACTCCGGATGACTCTTAAACATTTATTTAAGTATACTTTCTTAGGTTTGGTGTCATTACACTTTGATTTATTTCTTATTAATGTATTTCAGCAATTCTAAAATATTTGACGGCTTTCATCTATCTATTTAAATTCTCAAACACAGTGCCACCCACTCTAGAATACATCTTGTCATTGACTAGTTTCAACATGGAACTTTGCACAGATGTGCAACACCTCGAGTTGTCACACCCCATGTCAGGTATGGCTGCATCATGGATACCACAATAATCTTAGTTATTTAGCTGTAAACCCGTTGCCTAGGAAAAACTTATCTCCTAGGCTACAAGCCACACTTATTGTGTAACTGCTGATGACACTATCAAGTTGCGTTGAGTGGGAATGAATTTGAACCCGGGTCCCATTGGCTAGAAGTTGAGTTGTTAGAACAGTTGGTAAAGTTTTAGCCGAGGATTTCAGTGTTCAACTAAAAACACCAATAAGCAATTAATTATCGAAATTATGTCCAGGTGTATGGTATATGTCATATCAAGAGATACTGACGACCAAGAAGTGGTGTTATAACTACATATTTTAATCACTTTGGCTACCGATTAATAATTTTTGGGGTTGAAAAATATAATGACTTCAAGAAGATACTGGTTGCTGAAGTTTCATCCTACAAATGATGTGTCGCGTATAACCTATACATTCGAGGAAGCCAGATTTCAGGATTTCCTCAGCATATGTCTGACTTAAACTTCCTCACTAATCATCTAGACGAAATAAATGTTTTATTAAGTTTTATTCACCACACTACACACTAATATACAGCTACTAGCATGCTAAGCATGTTATGATTTAGCACCAAGGATGGTAAGCCAAGAATACCGCGTTACTCCTAAAAACAATCACATACTAATCAACATGTTTTACAAAACAGATTTCACAACAGACAATGAAATATTCCCTGAAGCTGAAATGAATTGTAGCAAAAAGAAAGGCACACAACGTAATTCAATTTAACAACCGGTCAGTTGGAAGACCTCCAAATAAAACATAACTTTCTCAGTTTAAAAGTAAGACTGGTCAGTTTTATCGCTTTACGTGCGCAAATATGTAGTCCTGCTACATATTGACGCGATATACCTACTAGACAATTTCAGAAATCAAAACGTGACTGCAGCGAAGAATTTCCCCCTAGAAAATATTTATCAACCAGGGTGTGAATATTCAACAAAATGATGAGGAATTTCCAAACTTACTTCCAGTCATGCCACAGAATACGTTAAGTAGAAAAATTGTATTGTGATACAAAAGGATTAAAAATAAGAAAATGAACAGATCAGAATAATAGTCGTTACACAACAATGATCTGACCAAAAAGATAAACTGGCCACAGTAACACATCTCTCAACAACCTGAAGTGGAGCTTTACGACTTTTTCCAAAAACTATCCTCAAAACTCTGGAAAATATGCAGTAATGGATATGTAAAATCTGTAGAGAAACTTGACGGGAGACGATCAATTAACTAACACTACAAGTGTGAAACTAGGAACAGAAAACACCACGGGATAGACCTATCTTATAACTCTTAAAATGTTTTCCTGATAAATCTGGAATCTGATTGATACTGTTACATGCTCTGCTGCTAGTGTTCGAATAATCTTCTGAGGCCGAAAAAGTTCTATCCGAAATGTAAGTAACTAGCTGGAGCATTAAGCAACATCAGTATGCCTAAACCAGTTCACATGCCTCTGCTGTGTCCACTTAAGTGGACAGGTCATACCGAGTCCGCTCGCGCAACAAACAGGTAAACACTACCAACCCTTGTTGGCGAAGGCACAGCAGGCTTGTCTCACTTTTGTAACATAACCTCGACTAAAGACAATCAGCTCCCGTTGGATTCCTTAAAATCTTATGCGATTTTCGGGCACGTCTCTCAAATGGAAGATCAGTGCTGATGCATCGGGAATTCAACGTCGTGTGCACAAAATTTATGTTCAGTAACTTTTTCCACTTTGGCTATCATAAAAATTACTTTCTTGAGCAAATAGCTATTCGAATATGACTACTCTTCTAATCTTCAGTTAATTTTCTTATTTTTAATCCTTTAGCATCACTCAACTTCAATTTGCTACTTAACGTATTTTGAGGCATGACTGGAAGTAAATCAGGAGTTTTCGCACCATTTTGTTAAATATCCGTATCTTGAATGATAACTTTTCGGAAAAGAAATTTTTTCTTAGCCGTAACGATGTTTTTGTCCTTTCCTAAATACACAGCCACTGCTGACATGGAATGCAAGATTTTATTTGTTATATGACTACAAAAAGTAAAATATCCATAGTTTGTATCATTACATTTTATTTCAACTTTTATTACTGAGATAACACCAAGTAGACTCCAAACTGCTATTTAAATCACAAAATGAAAAGCCCACCTTAGTTGACAGGAAACAGTCGCCAACAGCTACGGTGACTATGGCGCTCACTATGGCGGCAAAGCGTCTTGTTGACAACGCAGTTGTTTTAAAGAGTACCGCAAACAATATTATTTGCTGACATCACTTGTGAAAAATATAGGAACGTAAAATTTATAAATAATTTTTCGGTTGTCTACGTTATTCTTACTGTCGTAACCACTCACCCGCCCTTCTCAAATATACATGTATGTGAGTTTGGCACACACGTCCTGAAGCCAGCTTCTTCTTAAATTGCACTCGGTATGTAGACCTATAGCCTTTTTCTTTCACATGCAAACTAAGTGGCACAACAGTTTCCTTTTGGGAAGAGAATGAAGGACCTGTTACCCAGAACCTGTTGTAAACCGGTTTCGTTACAGCCGTCTACTGATTGAGATACACCATTTCTGACCACATTCAGACTGTACGTATGCACATATAATGATATCTACAACAGTTTAAAACTCTTCAGAGAACCTTCCAAGTATTAATTAACGCGGGAAATAAGGAGAACGGAGTAACATAAGAGAATTATATTTGTCCACTTGAAGTTTATCGTCTCCACAGACTGTCGTTAGTGCCTTCGGTTATATACATTCCACGTCTCTGAACCACATAGAGGCATTAGCTTGGTGATGGCTTAGAAAATTTTTATATCGCTCATTCTGCTAAGAGCCTCCAGCCTCCACTCACTTTTAAGGAGTGAACCTTTGTCCTACTCTCCTCATTAGTTCCTGGCCCCAACATTCTTTTGTAGTTTGTAGTTGAGACTACGCCCCCAGTATATGTGCAAATAACTGGCTGCTCTAGATTTCACCCGTTGGTGGCGACTGTTGGTTTCTCTAGTTGGATGGACATCCAAACTATTTCTGCCTCCTTCAATTTCACTTGGGGTTCATCCTTCGCTAATTTGTGGTTTCCTTTAAACAAATATAAATTTACTTCCACTCTTGCAGACTTGTATGTTGTCGTTTGTACGTCTTCCAGTTTGCAAGACACAAGGTACATATCATCCCAGTGATCTACATCTTTCATGATCATTTTATTTGCACAGTGTAGGCTAGTCTTCTCACCCCAGTCCATCATACACGAGAAGATAACCGGTGTCTTACTCCTAGCTCTGCTTCTAACCATTCTCTGAGCTCTAAATTGTAATTTAACCCATAGTATTGAAACGGTAATCATACTGTTATGGTCAACTCCGTAGAACGCTTTTACAAAATCGAATTTGTGGTGAAAAGTTGATTGCCTTTCCAAGCCTCGTTCGACGACGATGCACAGTGTGACAGCTTATTCTCACATGACTTATGTCAATGGAGTTGAAGATTGAACGATCAATTCTCGGTTGTTTGCTCAAAATCAACTTCCCCAATTTTCGCGGAGGCATCAATACGACAGTCATCGTCTCATCGGTCGCTGTTCTGAAAGAAGTCAGGAGACAACCATCAGAAGTATTCTTGTGATTTATTATTGTAATATTTGTTCACAGACCTTAATAGAAATATTTTTTATATGTTGGTGTTACAATAAAGAATTCCCAAGCGGCCAATCGGTGTTTTGGTTTTTCGTCCGTTATTACTAAGCGTTTCTGAAAAACTGCAAGGAACAGCGTGGGCCCGAGCGTAGCAAGAGCTGGGCATTAACGGTTTATGAGACGTGATTGACAACTTATTTTTCCTGAACCAAGGCTGTTTCAGGTGAAACTTTTCACCCAGAACATTGTAGTGCACCTTCCATAGCACCAAAATTAACCTAAGTTTGAATAAATAGATCAAGGTGACTCAAATTAACATTAACTGAATGAATGCCGAAACTGTTCGTGGATGCTTTATGTATTTTAGAGGCGATGCATCCGGACACCACATCGCTGTCTTCCTTTGTGTTGTCAACATGGATATCCTACGAGTCCTAAGTTCAGCCACTTCAGCAAGCTAAGTGCCAGGTCTTTTCACCGGAGAACTCCTAACATTACATTCTATTTAAGTATGATGCTCATCGTGGTTTATTCCTATACAGCACTTGCAAATCCATCAGTGTTCTGGTCAGGTGGGTAATTTAAAACCGTGTTTATGGAAGCCCGAAAAGTACAGCATTCCAGCAACGGAATGGCTGGCCCGACCACTGATTTAATGATTTCAGCATATCTTGGACATATTTAGTCCGTATTTTTATTCTGTGTTGCTTGTATTATTTTGCGTTTTGAGCGACAGGGTATTGCTGTTTTTGTACTGTTGTGGACGTCAATTTCATCCCTTAATTGCCGTACAATATTACATTCACACCATAAATCATTGTACAGTGGCTGAAAACGACTTCATCGTGCAAATGGTAGTCGTAATGTGGCCTCCTACATTCTCGGTGGAACTACCATCTGCATGATTTTCCCCATACGGAAGCTCAGTTTGCCCTGAGTCGTGTCAGCTCACCAGAAACCAGGTCCACCTTATTGACAATGACCCATCCCGGAAATGTTATTTCGGATGCCCTTGATTATCCCTGCTCAAAGCAGTACTATCATGTAAATTCCTTCTCAGTGAAGGCAGCTGCACCTGTGTGCCAGCAAAAGATGCGAGAGCTTTCCAGAGACCCACTTAGATGCATCACCAGATGAAACATCTGATTATTGATCTCAAGACTGATGACACTTTACCTGAACAACTATAGCTGAGACGACTGCCTGAGACGGTTCAGGGATTTCCAGCACGAAGTAAAATGGGCTATATGATCCCGAAAATCTGTTCGTTCTATCAATGATTAAGTCCTAGCACCCTTCCATAATTCACCTCAGTCGAGTCAGCACGGGCACCCTACAGAGATGCCAAAGCTGCTAGGCCAAGCGCAGGTACTTCGACCGGGTCGCACACTGGTTCCAACCGTTGCGGTAGACCTCTTCTCTTAACCAGTGAGTCGTCGAATGGACTACAATACGAGGTGTTGTAAAGATTACGAAGGAAATGGGAGCTACAAACCCATCTCATAGTCACACACACAGCTGTCTCAGCAGATCCTTCTTACTTTCTGAAGATGGAAGATGGAAACCACTACAATTGCAATACAGACCGTGCATGCTTCTGTAGAAATTGTTGGGTCATTGTACACAGGCGCACCTATCCCTACACCTTCAACATCAAGAAGGCGGCCAAATTCGCATCAGAACCACTTCAATGCTGACGGCCTCCACACACGCATACTGTTCTTGGTTAACGCACTGACAGAAGCTAGCTTAATCCAACATGCATCGGAATATGTGACGTGCCACTTGTGGACGAAAACTCTTCAGTCTCAACATCAGAACGTGCCGAATTACCTGTTCGAGTCTTGTTGTCACCGGCGTGATCTCTGCTATTCTTGGCATGGACCTCTTGTAGCACTCGGTGGTTGATGCTGGCAGTTAGAAGGTGATAGATTCTATCGCACAGCTCCCATTCCGTGGTTCGTAACACATTCTTTCTTTAAGCCAAGTGCATTCCAGATACTTCAGGTCCCTGCGACTTCATCGTCCTAAGTTTCCAGATATTTTCAGACCCTATCGTGACTAATCACGTAACTCCCGGTGAGTCACATTATTTCTCGACGATTGGCCAACCTGTATTCGCTTAATCAAGGCGCTTTTTCCAGGGAAGTTCCAGGCTGTCTAAACCGAAGATCTTCACTGCTACATCCGGCGCCTGAAACACCAGTATAGATCAGACGACTTGTGGCGATTACCGAAGACTTAAAGGCTGAGAGGCCTCTGAGTGCTATTCACTCTTGCGTACCCGGTTTCTCTGCCCCCTTGAAAGAAACACGTGTACTCCATAGGTTTAGTCTGCCGTGCGCCCGTCATTAGGTTCCAGTTGACTTTAATGATACTTCGAAGACTATGTTCATTACACACTTCGATCTTTTGTAGTTTGTTTGCATGCAATACCTTGAAGACATTCCAGTTTTTCGTTCATAACGTCTCCAGCCGGCTAGATTTCGCTTGAGCGTATATTAGAGATATCCTGCTAGCTAGTTTAGATGAAGAAACTTATCTTGATTGCCTGAAAACATCTAATCACGACTTCTGAAATATTCGACAACAATCAAACTAAGAACCAGGATGGCGTGTGCTCTCCGATTTTGCTGCGACATGCAACCAAGAAGTATGACAGAGCGTTCACAACTTTTCACTGCCACTATTACTGAACCCTTTGCATAAACTTGTAAGGATGGCAAGCTGGTATTTTCATTTCCATCCCTCAGGTATGTTTATTTTAAGTGGACAGAATAGTCTTCTCAAAGCTAAGTGCGAAACACTAAGTTTGTCTCTGGAAGCCTTTATGGAAACCCAAACTGTCACTGTAGACATTATTTTATTACCTTCCTCGTACGTCCGATGCTTGCGTAACATTTTAGCGTGGTTCCTGATATGCATCCATTTTTGTTTTGAGACTCGCACAAGTGTTTATCCAGTTCTACAATTGTAACCAACAAACTCTTTCACTAATTAGTTATGGTTAATCATAGGAAAAAGAAACGAACTCAGTCACCTGTTAACCTCATGACTGATAGCATATAAATGCTTGAAACAGCGAGCAACACAACTCACACAAAACATGAAAGTGGGACACATAGCTTCTCAATATGCCACAAGCATCGAGCTTCGGCGTCACTACCATCTACTGTGGCTAGAATTGACAAAGAAAATATGCTGACAACTAGTAGCAGCATCTCTCCTGCAAACTCAGCGACTATTCCTCACACAGACCACTTCACTACAAATTATGTATGTGTCACCAAAATATCAGATAGCATCTCCAGCTTCAAGGCTTCAGAAATAGAACGAATAAAGCTTCCTGTAAAAGAGATGAAAACTGACATCCGGTGTAGTGAGGCTATCAATGCAGGATGTTCAGAAAATCTGGCTACAATACATGAAAAATTAACACAGATTAGTGACATAAAATCGGGCATATGTGAACTCTCACCTCTGCGTATCCTGACCAGAACCATGAACCCCGGTGAATTTGTCACACAACGAGCTACCATGGCAGGGATCCTGATAAACTTCTTCACAACAAAGGTTATCAAAAGACCAGATATTAAACTAAGTGTGGTAGTGCCGGATAAGGAGTGTTTCAAAAAGGTTCAAATCATCTTACTTAGAGCGGCGAATGTGCCTAACTCCCAAACAAAGTGCCACGGGCTGAAAAAGAGCCATCACGATCACTGCCGCCTTATGTGCCTTCAGTTTGAAACACAAACAGAGGCTGAGAAATTAGCATTTTCACAACGGATCATATCACGGGATACGGGCCACAAACAATTAAAGAATTGTAGCGGATAAGACAGTGATTCATAGGCGCGCTTACAATCACCTCACGAAACCTAGAGGTAAAAACAGTGAGACGCCGCAAGTCACCAACACGGTAGGACTCATAGCTTCCTCCCCTAAGATCTCACAAACATAGCTCAACTCAGTCGCAGATCTCAGTATCAGATATACTAATAACTTGACGTTCTCTGAACAAAATGACTACGCCAGACGTAAAACACGAAGGCTACAAGGATGCATAACACGCACTTTCTTCTGTTGTGAAACAATGGTTTTATTATACAAAATATGTGTCCGACCTATTTTAGAATACTGCCCGTCTATTCTCAGCGGACTCAGACAAAATGACGAGCTTAGATTAGAGGGAGTGCGACGGCAGTTTACCTCAGGAACTCTTGGCTTAGAAAGTGGTCTGGAATACTATAGTAACAGCAGAAGACGAGGGCCAGGCAACAGATCGTTTTATTACGAAAATCAGCGCGTATTTATATATATTTTATGTACATTAATAAGGCTTATGCAAGCAGAAATAGGCAGTATTTTAGTTGGTTGTTTCTCGGAAGAAAAACACAGTCTCCTGATTAGTTGCTTTCGATAATTTTCGGAAAGTTGAGCCATTTATCTGCGAATCATATTTGCCCACGTTTAAGTCTCCTGTGGTTGGTTGTTGAATCAGCCTAGATTAATATCTACCAATCAGCGTCGCTTAATGTCTACCAATTGGCTAGCAGCCTGCTCTCACCACACTCGTCCCCCGTCAAATAGCTTCGTGCGCAGACGTTCCGACCTTCTGGGTGCTACATCCTCTAGTTGAGGATTGTTACTGACCGGCTTGTCCCACTGTACCCATCTTTGGAGCTGACTGGCGTTAACTCGTTTCTGTTTATCACCTCTTCGGATGGTATATACTTGACCCCGTCTTTTTGTGATTGTGTATGGTCCTTCCCACTTTGGAAGGAGTTTCCGTGAACCTAGCCCGCCTCCAACTGTATATCTCCTGTCTCTACACTTCACTTGGTCCCCGACTGCAAAGGTAATGCACTGCGTCCTTTCTTTCATCTGAGACTTCGCGACATCACTGCGCTGCTTCCGTATTACATTCTTGACTGCCTCTTTCCTCTCTGCTTTTAATTTCGTCGTACTCCACTTTTGGTGCATGGGCCAGGTCTCATTGTGTACCGGTAATCGTGGTTTTCTACCATACATCAGTTGGAAGGGTGACTTCTTCGTTGTTTCCTGAGTGGTAGCCCGATGTGTTAGTAAAATCAGTGGAAGCTCCGTTTCCCAGTTCCCGCCCTTCGAGGCCAGCCACTCCTTCAGTGTACGGTTGTTTCTCTCCGTTAGGCCATTCGTTTGTGGATGGTATGGGGTCGTTCTGATCCTCTTGATGCCCAGCTGTTGCAAACGGGAAGTAAACTCTTCACTCTCGAAACAGGGACCTTGGTCTGTCAGTATTGTCTTCGGTACGCCGTGGTCTGCAACAATGTGTCTAACTACTGCATCTGTCACGGTTCTTGCACGTTGGTCTGGGATTGCTACGGCGTCTACCCATCGTGTCGCGTGTTCCGTCATCACCAAGAGGTACTGATTACCATTGGATGTCTGAGGAAATGGACCCATGACATCTACGGACCACAAGTCACCTATCGCGGTAACTGGAATCGACTGAAGTGGTGGTCGTATCACCGGTCACCTTTCATCAGCTGGCACCGTGGACATCCAAGTACGTATCTTGCTACGTCTTCTCTCATACCTGGCCAGTACATACTTTGTCTTAGGAGGTCGGTCGTTCTGGCCACGCCTGTATGCGCTAGCTGGTGACATTCTTCTATCATGTCGTGGCGCGACGATTGAGGTATGACAGCCAGCCAGCTTCCGTCGTTCTCTCGCCAGGTCAGAGTCCCGTAGGCATTCACTCTGAGTCGATCCCTCTGTCTGAGTAGTGTGGTTAGCTCCTTACTCGCCGTAGTTTGATCCACTTCTATTCCGTTGGTGATCACCTGTATTACTGTATTCAGCGTATCGTCCAACCTCTGCCTACGTGCAAGTCTTAGTGGGTCTTGTTCTACTGCATGCACTCCGTAAGCGACCTCGGGCAACTCAGACTCATCTTCTGGTCTCGATAACAAATCTGCCAAGACATTTTCACTTCCAGGAACGTGTGAGATCGTAAAATCGTACTCCTGAAGACGCAACATCCACCGTGACAACTTCCCCCGTGGGTCTCTCGCTGTCTTCAAAAATTGTAGCGGCTTATGATCAGTTTCGATGTGGAACCGCCGGCCGAGTAAATAAGGTCTCCATTTGTCGACTGCCCATACCATTGCTAAACATTCTTTCTCTATCGTTGAATACTTTCTCTCTGTGAGTGTCAAAACCCTACTGGCATACTCAACGATTCCCTCGTCCTGTCTTAGGACCGCACCTATAGCGTAGTCACTGGCATCTGTGCACACTGTGAACTGTCTTCCTGGCACAGGTAGTTTTAGCGTCATTTGTTGGTGGTCGAGCAGCTGTTTAATTCTGTCGAATGTCCTCTGCGATTCTTCCGACCAAACAAACTTTGGCTCACCTAGTAGCCTGTATAGAGGGGCTGCTATCTCATTGAAGTTCTTCACGAAGCGACTATAAAACGCTGCTCTACCCAAGAATTGTCTCAGTTTTCTCTTTGAATTCGGGGCTGGAATCGTTTTAATCGTCAAAATTTTCTCCGGCAGTGGTTTAATCTCACCATTTCCCACTTTATGTCCCAACAGAGTAACATTCTTTTTGGCTATCTGGGACTTGGTTTTGTTGACGCGTAGTCCAAACTCTTCGATGCGTCGCAGCACGGCTTCTACATGGTTGACGTGATCGTTTTCGTTTTGACTGTATATGACGAGATCATCACCATAAACCTCCACGTTTTTCAAGTTCTTAAGTAATAGCTTCATCAGTCGTCTGAACGTAAACGGTGCACCTGCTAGTCCAAACGGCATGCGTTTAAATCGATATTGTGTCTGACCCACGATGAAAGCCGTCTTATCTCTATCACCTTGTTTTATCGGTATCTGCCAGTATCCTGAGCGAAGATCGAGAACCGAAAACACATTCGCACCTTGTAGGCGATCTAAAGTTTCTACCACTGTTGGCATGGCACACGGTCTTAACTCTGTCATACTGTTTAACTGTCGAAAATCAACACAGAATCTATACTTCCCATTCGCTTTTTTTACTAACAGCACTGGAGAGTTGTACGGGCTATCAGCTTCCTCAATAATATCATCTTTTAACATCTCTTGCACTTGTCGCTCCACTTCGCCTTCCAGATGACATGGAACTCTTCGCGTTGTAAATGACCTTACTTTCGGATCACTTAACGGAATTTCATGATTCACCTTATCGCAATAACCGTATGGGTCGCCATCTCCAGTGAACAGATGATCGTATTTACTAATTAACTCTGTCACATTGTGTACCGTCGACAGCTTAATCGCTGCTATCTCGCTGGTCTCATACATGTTGATATGCCCGTATTTCGTGATCACCACGTTCGCTTGCGTGTCGATTATTGCACCAATCTCACGCAGAAAATCCGCTCCTAATATCGTTCGCTGTAGTTCGGGTACAACAATGAAAGGAAACGTCACCTCGCAGCCACCAACAACGACCGTACAGTTCGATCTACCCGTTATACGCAACACATACCCGCCTACTGTTTGTACTGTCAATGAACACGGACTAACACTCTTACATAAATTCTTATCTATTAACGACACGGCCGCCCCTGTATCTATCAAACATACTACTTCTCGATCATTCACTCGCAACTTCGAATACAGAGCCCTTTCTCAATAGCCCCCACTAAATCTAGGTTCATACGAAAGAAAGAACAAGCATTATACCGTCTGAAATTTTTTCTTTTTCGCCTTTCTGGGCAGTATCTTCTCCAGTGTCCCGGCTTACCGCATTCAAAACACCGGTCTTTTCTATCAGCCAACTTTAACGCCGCCACTTCCCGCTGCAATGCTTCAATTTTCTGCTCATATTCGTTTGGTTTTGGTTGGTCTATAGCGGCTACCGTTGTGCTCAGCAGCTGTCTGGTCACCTTCGCCAGCTCACTAATATCCATCGGCTGCGTTGCGTTAACCAGTTTTAATCGCTGAGAAATGTGGTCTGGGACACTCTCGATGAATTGGGAAGACAGTAACTGCGCTTCTGATTCTTCATCTAAAGTGGGAAGCGCGCGTCGAAGTAGATTAGTCAGTTTCACCGCCAACACTAGCGGGTCTCCATCAGGTCCAAGCTTCATTGACCGGAACTGCTGCATTGCTAGCTGTCTGTCTGTTTCGCTGTCAAACTCGGACACTAAACTTTCAACCAATTTCTTCCAAGACGCTGTGCCATTTGACCTGTCTACGCTGTCATATGCAGCCTTCGCTCGGCCTCTCAACAGCGTCCCCAGAACAACTGCCTTCGCCGCCTGCTCCTTGACACCCACCAGCTCAGCAACGGCCTCGAAGTCACGTAAGAAGCTCCGTATGTCTCCTTCTTCAAACGCAGTTGGCCACGGGATCTTCATTTTTTAAAGGCAGCGACACCAAATGTAACAACAGAAGACAAGGGCCAGGCAACAGATCGTTTTATTACGAAAATCAACGCGTATTTATATATATTTTATGTACATTAATAAGGCTTATGCAAGCAGAAATAGGCAGTATTTTAGTTGGTTGTTTCTCGTTAGAAAAACACAGTCTCCTGATTAGTTGCTTTTGATAATTTTCGGAAAGTTGAGCCATTTATCTGCGAATCATATTTGCCCACGTTTAAGTCTCCTGTGGTTGGTTGTTGAATCAGCCTAGATTAATATCTACCAATCAGCGTCGCTTAATGTCTACCAATTGGCTAGCAGCCTGCTTTTAACATACTACGAGCGATGCGACAGACTAAGATTAAAACCACTCTGGAAAAGACGTCTTAAGCTAAACCTTATCTTTCACTACATGCTAGCTAATCTTCTCTTGCATTCCTCCGAGCCAATAACTAAACCTTCTGCTGTCATCAGTTACAATCTCAGAAATTATCATAACCTAGCTGCTGTAGAGCATTGTCGGACGTATATGCGGTACAACCTCTTCTTAAATAAGTTTTCAGTCATTTGGAATAAACTACCAGATGATGTGCATGATGCAAACATACTTCCAGTGTTCATCTCCTCAGTCACCAGACTGCTCAAAGATGACAATGCACTTCTACGTTTGACTCTTATACTCTTCATAGATATTTTAAGTTCTTTGAAAGTGTAGTTACAACAACCTACAATTATAAATTTTAATATTATTGGAACTAGATGATAAACATTTCTACACAGGACAGTAATATTAGTTCACACATAATATAAAAGTTGCCATAACGGGACTAGTTAGTTTGTGTACCAAAATAACCATAGTTACTAAACAGAATATGTATGTATATATTTATTTATCAGTTCATGAGGACTTCACTTGCTTTCTTTTGTGTTACTGTCTATTGTCCTCTTTTTCTCTCAACATTTAAGCTTCTATATGATTTTTGATTGAGAATGAATAATGTGGATATTTGACTATTTTTAATGACAAATGATCTGCAAATATTATTGGTCCTATATCTTTCAGTTGCCTAGTTAATAACGAGTTAACTTTCCCCACGACGCAACCTGGATTACATTCGTTAACTATACTCTTATACCAATCGAAATGTCTCAATTTGTAATACAACGTCACGATTGTAACTTATAACATAACTGATCGTATGTGTAGAAATAGCTTTCTTATTACACAATTTGGATATAAATCAAAAATGAAATTCGGATTTGTACACGCCTAGGTTATATTGTGGAATTACTTCAAGCTTTATTTTTTCCCAAGTATTTTTAATCCATTCAAAACATACTTGGGTTTTTTGTTAATGCGAAGTCAATATTCCTATATTTTATGATGTGCTCCATTGAATGACTGGTTATCACGTTGTTCCCACAAACCAAAGACAAAATCGTCAGCAACCATGTAATTTGACCATAAACCAAATCTATGAAATTTAAATAATGCTTATCCATGCCTGTACATTTGGTGTGTCCTACACAGGTAGGAAAAAAACATGTATTTCATTAAAACAGTATTGTTAAGTATGATTGCTAATCGTATATGTAATTTATCATATTGATGATGCCTGTAAACTGGCGTCCCTCATGTACAAAATGAGAATATTATTATTATTATTATAACACTAAAGAAAGTAAGTGAAGTCCTCATGAACTGATAAATAAATATATACATACATATTCTGTTTAGTAACTATGGTTATTTTGGTACACAAACTAACTAGTCCCGTTATGGCAACTTTTATATTATGTGTGAACTAATATTACTGTCCTGTGTAGAAATGTTTATCATCTAGTTCCAATAATATTAAAATTTATAATTGTAGGTTGTTGTAACTACACTTTCAAAGAACTTAAAATATCTATGTAGAGTATAAGAGTCAGACGCAGAAGTGCATTGCCATCTTTGAGCAGTCCGGTGACTGAGGAGATGAACACTGGAAGTGTGTTTGCATCATGCACATCAGCTGGTAGTTTATTCGAAATGACTGAAAACTTATTTAAGAAGAAGTTGTACCGCATATACGTCCGACAATGCTCTACAGCAACTAGGTTATGATGATTTCTAAGATTGTAACTGATGACAGCAGAAGGTTTAGTTATTGGCTCGGAGGAATGCAAGAGAAGATTAATTAGCTTGTAGTGAAAGATAAGGTTTAGCTTGAGACATCTTTTCCAGAGTGGTTTTAATCTTAGTCTGTCGCATCGCTCATAGTATTCCAGACCACTTTCTAAACCAAGAGTTCTCGAGGTAAACTGCCGTTGCACTCCCTCTAATTTAAGCTCGTCATTTTGTCTGAGTCCGCTGAGAATAGACGGGCAGTATTCTAAAATAGGTCGGACACATATTTTGTATAATAAAACTAATGTTTCACAACAGAAGAAATTTCGTTTATTCATTCTATAAGCTCTGTATTCGGTGACCGTTTGTTTATTAGGTTGTCTGAAATCGAGATCTCTGACTGAGTTGAGCTTAGCTAGTTTTCGCCCATTTATTTCAAGAATTAGATCACGGTTACTTTTGCCGATACTAATCCAGCCGCATTTGTCAATGTTAAAATTTAGACAGGATTCAGCACACCATTTTGCGAGACTACTTAGTTCAAGATGCATTTTATTAACCATATCGCTCAATCCATGAGTGTAGCAGGAGTAGGCGACTTTGAGGTCGTCAACATATGGGAATGGTTTACCTGAGGAGAATCATTTGAAAATGCTGTTAATGTAGACTGTGAATAAAAGTGACCCTAGGACACTACCTTGCACGGCCCCACTTGAGATCTGCCTAGGATGAGACAATACAGATCCAACTTTGGTTATTTGTACCCTGTTGCTTAGAAAGGATTTTAAGCGGTTCAGTGGCAGGCCGCGAATTCCACAAGAGTACAGCTTCTCAAAGAGAATACTGTGAGATACCATGTCAAATGACTTAGATATATCGAATTAGAGAACAACGACTAGCTTACGTGCTTCGCGACTACTAGTGATGCAGTTGAAAAAGTCGAAGTGTCAAGTAACGCAGGATCTATTTTTGAGAAATCCTTGTTGAAATCTTGTAACAAGATCCTCCCTAGGTAGGTAGTCTGACAATCGATCTTTAACAACTTTCTCCTTACTTTACCTCCTTACCTTGTCGTGAAGTAAGTAGGGGATTTCCCTCGCCGAATGCATTCGTTTTCTAAGAAGTGCCGTTAAGTTATAAACTTTGGAGGTACTTTTCAAGTGTCGTTAACTCTTCGTCGAGGTCCTTTTGAGAGCATAGGCGCTTGATAGACTCAAGAGACTCGTGGATTGAGAGCAATAGTGATATATCCTAGTGAAATAGTACTGTTTCTTCAACTTCCTTAACTTATTGCGGTTTGCCCTTGGAATATATTCAGCTCGGTGTCTACTTAATTTCACTATTTTCTTTGGAGCAACTGTATCTAGACAAAGGGTAACATTCCTGTAAAATTGGGACACTACGGCCTCCAGGGAGTCAGTGGTAAAATAGTCATCCCATTGACAGAGTCGAATGAGTTCTTGGACTAATCCCCAGTCTGTATGCTTCCTGAATCTTGTTTGTTTCCCGTATTTGGTGGTGAGAAAGCCAGAGGACAGAGTACCATTCTATGGTCACTACTGAAAAAACTCTTACAAACATAGGTGGAGACCGGGATTGTGTCATGACAAAAAACAAGGTCCAACATGTATCACGAGTAGGCGTCTGGACGTGTTGTTTCCATCCACAACAGTTGATAGTGGCAAGTAATTCGTCGAAGCGTTGGGGGCCGGAACTAGTTAACCAATTGACTTCTGAAAGATTGAAGTCCCCTGCAGTTATTTTGTAATTAGCACTAAACAAGGAGGCGTGTGCAAACGATTTAGCTAATAACGCATCAGTTTCTATTGTTGCGCTTGGTGCTCGATAGAAACAGCCAATGAAAAGTTTGTACTTACCTCCATGTAAGACAAACCAGAGTGGGTCACTTACATTAGTTGCCAATGTAGTTGAAGATTGAACGATCAATACATGGTTGTTTGCTCAAAATCAACTTCCCCAATTTTCGTGGAGGCATCAATACGACAGTCATCGTCTCATCGGTCGCTGTTCAGAAAGAAGATTAAAAAACCGTCAGAAGTAATATTGTGATTTATTATTGTAATATTTGTTCACAGACCTTAGTCATACGTCATTTATATGTTGGTGTAACAATAAAGAATCCTCGAGTAAACAATTGGTGTTTTGGTTTTTGCGTCCGTTATTACTAAGCGTTTCTGAGAAAATTCAAGGAACAGCGTGAGCCCTAGTGTAGCAAGAGCTGGGCATTAACGGTTTACGAGACGTGGCTGACAGTTTCTGACGGCACAACGTCAGATTTTAAACGGTTTTGGACAGTTGGAAGGACTTTGGATAGTCATCGTTCATCTTTCCTAGTGCCGGTCAAGTCCTCTTTGAACAAGCAATATCTGGAACTTTTTGGAATTGGGTCAAGCTCAACAATGCCTGGGTCAAAGAAGAGACAGAGCGCCTTGGGAGCAAGCAGGAAATTAAGTAATGTTGAGTTGTCTGCTATGTGTAACGATGTGTTTGATGGTCAGCATGATATGGTTGATGTTAATAATAATAATAATTTTAATTTCTGTAACAGAAACCAGCCATTTTTACAGGCATGAACATATGTACACTTATGAAAACTTATAGATTATATAATATGGTTTGTTAATTTAGAAATAAGTTGAATACTGGTAAATGTGAGAGAAACATTTAAAATGAAGTGTACAAGTAAGGAAATAGATATAGCGTCAAATCTAAACTGTGATTGAAAAAAATACATGTCAATTTCACGCGGGAATCATAAATGATTGCGTTAGTTGGGAAGGTAAGTAGCATTTCTGTACAGGTGCTGACGTGGTACATAAGAGATGCAGAATAAACAATAATTATCAGTAAATCATTCAGAAAGAGTTTTAAAGTCTATTAAATTTTATATTCACCTGTAGGTACATCATACTTGTGACACTTCCAGTTGTTTATGAGACCCACTTTGAACTTGTCAGCAGATCTTATAATACCGATGATCCCGTTATTCACCAGGTGAGCTAGCAATATCACGAATAAGTAGAGAATTGCAGCGCTGTATCAGTACCTTCGTTGAAAGCAGTATCTTTGAAAAGAGAAGAAGACACAAGAAAACCGGCAGACAGGTGCAGAAGTATATAAAAGGTGTTAATAATTCAAAATATATAACAGGCATGGGGTTCATCATTTTTCATTGTTTTTTTTGAAGAAATATTATTTTCCCGATATTTTACAGTCTTTTCTGCGAACAATTAGTTTAAAGTGAAAGACAGGAGATAATTTCACCTACTTACGAGGTTTAAAAGGAATTAAACACAAAAGTCAGTGAGTGAGCTATGTGAAAGAAAAGCGAGGGCCTAGTGATATATGTTTTTCTGAGGTATACAGTTCGGTGTCCTTCTGAAGTAGTGGACTCATACCATTTACTTTCATTCGGGAGTTTGCATTTAAACTTCGGCTCTAGGCAATTTTCAACTTCTATTTCTTTTTTCATTATATTTTTGTTTTAGTTTTTACTTTTTTAATTATTCTCATTTTGCAGAAGCCATCCGAACTCAGGAGACATAGCAATAGAGTGCTGTCCCACAGATAAGGGTGGTTCACATATGTTCCCCAATTTTCGCGGAGGCATCAATACGACAGTCATCGTCTCATCGGTCGCTGTTCAGAAAGAAGATTAAAAAACCGTCAGAAGTAATATTGTGATTTATTATTGTAATATTTGTTCACAGACCTTAGTCATACGTCATTTATATGTTGGTGTAACAATAAAGAATCCTCGAGTAAACAATTGGTGTTTTGGTTTTTGCGTCCGTTATTACTAAGCGTTTCTGAGAAAATTCAAGGAACAGCGTGAGCCCTAGTGTAGCAAGAGCTGGGCATTAACGGTTTACGAGACGTGGCTGACAGTTTCTGACGGCACAACGTCAGATTTTAAACGGTTTTGGACAGTTGCAAGGACTTTGGATAGTCATCGTTCATCTTTCCTAGTGCCGGTCAAGTCCTCTTTGAACAAGCAATATCTGGAACTTTTTGGAATTGGGTCAAGCTCAACAATGCCTGGGTCAAAGAAGAGACAGAGCGCCTTGGGAGCAAGCAGGAAATTAAGTAATGTTGAGTTGTCTGCTATGTGTAACGATGTGTTTGATGGTCAGCATGATATGGTTGATGTTAATAATAATAATAATTTTATTTCTGTAACAGAAACCAGCCATTTTTACAGGCATGAACATATGTACACTTATGAAAACTTATAGATTATATAATATGGTTTGTTAATTTAGAAATAAGTTGAATACTGGTAAATGTGAGAGAAACATTTAAAATGAAGTGTACAAGTAAGGAAATAGATATAGCGTCAAATCTAAACTGTGATTGAAAAAAATACATGTCAATTTCACGCGGGAATCATAAATGATTGCGTTAGTTGGGAAGGTAAGTAGCATTTCTGTACAGGTGCTGACGTGGTACATAAGAGATGCAGAATAAACAATAATTATCAGTAAATCATTCAGAAAGAGTTTTAAAGTCTATTAAATTTTATATTCACCTGTAGGCACATCATACTTGTGACACTTCCAGTTGTTTATGAGACCCACTTTGAACTTGTCAGCAGATCTTATAATACCGATGATCCCGTTATTCACCAGGTGAGCTAGCAATATCACGAATAAGTAGAGAATTGCAGCGCTGTATCAGTACCTTCGTTGAAAGCAGTATCTTTGAAAAGAGAAGAAGACACAAGAAAACCAGCAGACAGGTGCAGAAGTATATAAAGGTGTTAATAATTCAAAATATATAACAGGCATGGGGTTCATCATTTTTCATTGTTTTTTTTGAAGAAATATTATTTTCCCGATATTTTACAGTCTTTTCTGCGAACAATTAGTTTAAAGTGAAAGACAGGAGATAATTTCACCTACTTACGAGGTTTAAAAGGAATTAAACACAAAAGTCAGTGAGTGAGCTATGTGAAAGAAAAGCGAGGGCCTAGTAATATATGTTTTTCTGAGGTATACAGTTCGGTGTCCTTCTGAAGTAGTGGACTCATACCATTTACTTTCATTCGGGAGTTTGCATTTAAACTTCGGCTCTAGGCAATTTTCAACTTCTATTTCTTTTTTCATTATTTTTTGTTTTAGTTTTTACTTTTTTAATTATTCTCATTTTGCAGAAGCCATCCGAACTCAGGAGACTTAGCAATAGAGTGCTGTCCCACAGATAAGGGTGGTTTACATATGTTCCCCAATTTTCGCGGAGGCATCAATACGACAGTCATCGTCTCATCGGTCGCTGTTCAGAAAGAAGATTAAAAAACCGTCAGAAGTAATATTGTGATTTATTATTGTAATATTTGTTCACAGACCTTAGTCATACGTCATTTATATGTTGGTGTAACAATAAAGAATCCTCGAGTAAACAATTGGTGTTTTGGTTTTTGCGTCCGTTATTACTAAGCGTTTCTGAGAAAATTCAAGGAACAGCGTGAGCCCTAGTGTAGCAAGAGCTGGGCATTAACGGTTTACGAGACGTGGCTGACAGTTTCTGACGGCACAACGTCAGATTTTAAACGGTTTTGGACAGTTGCAAGGACTTTGGATAGTCATCGTTCATCTTTCCTAGTGCCGGTCAAGTCCTCTTTGAACAAGCAATATCTGGAACTTTTTGGAATTGGGTCAAGCTCAACAATGCCTGGGTCAAAGAAGAGACAGAGCGTCTTGGGAGCAAGCAGGAAATTAAGTAATGTTGAGTTGTCTGCTATGTGTAACGATGTGCTTGATGGTCAGCATGATATGGTTGATGTTAATAATAATAATAATTTTATTTCTGTAACAGAAACCAGCCATTTTTACAGGCATGAACATATGTACACTTATGAAAACTTATAGATTATATAATATGGTTTGTTAATTTAGAAATAAGTTGAATACTG
This sequence comes from Trichobilharzia regenti, assembly GCA_944472135.2. Taxonomy (NCBI): domain Eukaryota; kingdom Metazoa; phylum Platyhelminthes; class Trematoda; order Strigeidida; family Schistosomatidae; genus Trichobilharzia; species Trichobilharzia regenti. The sequence goes on from OX235267.1 coordinate 30,769,697, forward strand.
GTAAATGTGAGAGAAACATTTAAAATGAAGTGTACAAGTAAGGAAATAGATATAGCGTCAAATCTAAACTGTGATTGAAAAAAATACATGTCAATTTCACGCGGGAATCATAAATGATTGCGTTAGTTGGGAAGGTAAGTAGCATTTCTGTACAGGTGCTGACGTGGTACATAAGAGATGCAGAATAAACAATAATTATCAGTAAATCATTCAGAAAGAGTTTTAAAGTCTAATAAATTTTATATTCACCTGTAGGCACATCATATTTGTGACACTTCCAGTTGTTTATGAGACCCACTTTGAACTTGTCAGCAGATCTTATAATACCGATGATCCCGTTATTCACCAGGTGAGCTAGCAATATCACGAATAAGTAGAGAATTGCAGCGCTGTATCAGTACCTTCGTTGAAAGCAGTATCTTTGAAAAGAGAAGAAGACACAAGAAAACCAGCAGACAGGTGCAGAAGTATATAAAAGGTGTTAATAATTCAAAATATATAACAGGCATGGGGTTCATCATTTTTCATTGTTTTTTTTGAAGAAATATTATTTTCCCGATATTTTACAGTCTTTTCTGCGAACAATTAGTTTAAAGTGAAAGACAGGAGATAATTTCACCTACTTACGAGGTTTAAAAGGAATTAAACACAAAAGTCAGTGAGTGAGCTATGTGAAAGAAAAGCGAGGGCCTAGTAATATATGTTTTTCTGAGGTATACAGTTCGGTGTCCTTCTGAAGTAGTGGACTCATACCATTTACTTTCATTCGGGAGTTTGCATTTAAACTTCGGCTCTAGGCAATTTTCAACTTCTATTTCTTTTTTCATTATATTTTTGTTTTAGTTTTTACTTTTTTAATTATTCTCATTTTGCAGAAGCCATCCGAACTCAGGAGACATAGCAATAGAGTGCTGTCCCACAGATAAGGGTGGTTTACATATGTTCCCCAATTTTCGCGGAGGCATCAATACGACAGTCATCGTCTCATCGGTCGCTGTTCAGAAAGAAGATTAAAAAACCGTCAGAAGTAATATTGTGATTTATTATTGTAATATTTGTTCACAGACCTTAGTCATACGTCATTTATATGTTGGTGTAACAATAAAGAATCCTCGAGTAAACAATTGGTGTTTTGGTTTTTGCGTCCGTTATTACTAAGCGTTTCTGAGAAAATTCAAGGAACAGCGTGAGCCCTAGTGTAGCAAGAGCTGGGCATTAACGGTTTACGAGACGTGGCTGACAGTTTCTGACGGCACAACGTCAGATTTTAAACGGTTTTGGACAGTTGCAAGGACTTTGGATAGTCATCGTTCATCTTTCCTAGTGCCGGTCAAGTCCTCTTTGAACAAGCAATATCTGGAACTTTTTGGAATTGGGTCAAGCTCAACAATGCCTGGGTCAAAGAAGAGACAGAGCGTCTTGGGAGCAAGCAGGAAATTAAGTAATGTTGAGTTGTCTGCTATGTGTAACGATGTGCTTGATGGTCAGCATGATATGGTTGATGTTAATAATAATAATAATTTTATTTCTGTAACAGAAACCAGCCATTTTTACAGGCATGAACATATGTACACTTATGAAAACTTATAGATTATATAATATGGTTTGTTAATTTAGAAATAAGTTGAATACTGGTAAATGTGAGAGAAACATTTAAAATGAAGTGTACAAGTAAGGAAATAGATATAGCGTCAAATCTAAACTGTGATTGAAAAAAATACATGTCAATTTCACGCGGGAATCATAAATGATTGCGTTAGTTGGGAAGGTAAGTAGCATTTCTGTACAGGTGCTGACGTGGTACATAAGAGATGCAGAATAAACAATAATTATCAGTAAATCATTCAGAAAGAGTTTTAAAGTCTATTAAATTTTATATTCACCTGTAGTTACATCATATTTGTGACACTTCCAGTTGTTTATGAGACCCACTTTGAACTTGTCAGCAGATCTTATAATTCCGATGATCCCGTTATTCACCAGGTGAGCTAGCAATATCACGAATAAGTAGAGAATTGCAGCGCTGTATCAGTACCTTCGTTGAAAGCAGTATCTTTGAAAAGAGAAGAAGACACAAGAAAACCAGCAGACAGGTGCAGAAGTATATAAAAGGTGTTAATAATTCAAAATATATAACAGGCATGGGGTTCATCATTTTTCATTGTTTTTTTGAAGAAATATTATTTTCCCGATATTTTACAGTCTTTTCTGCGAACAATTAGTTTAAAGTGAAAGACAGGAGATAATTTCACCTACTTACGAGGTTTAAAAGGAATTAAACACAAAAGTCAGTGAGTGAGCTATGTGAAAGAAAAGCGAGGGCCTAGTAATATATGTTTTTCTGAGGTATACAGTTCGGTGTCCTTCTGAAGTAGTGGACTCATACCATTTACTTTCATTCGGGAGTTTGCATTTAAACTTCGGCTCTAGGCAATTTTCAACTTCTATTTCTTTTTTCATTATATTTTTGTTTTAGTTTTTACTTTTTTAATTATTCTCATTTTGCAGAAGCCATCCGAACTCAGGAGACATAGCAATAGAGTGCTGTCCCACAGATAAGGGTGGTTTACATATGTTCCCCAATTTTCGCGGAGGCATCAATACGACAGTCATCGTCTCATCGGTCGCTGTTCAGAAAGAAGATTAAAAAACCGTCAGAAGTAATATTGTGATTTATTATTGTAATATTTGTTCACAGACCTTAGTCATACGTCATTTATATGTTGGTGTAACAATAAAGAATCCTCGAGTAAACAATTGGTGTTTTGGTTTTTGCGTCCGTTATTACTAAGCGTTTCTGAGAAAATTCAAGGAACAGCGTGAGCCCTAGTGTAGCAAGAGCTGGGCATTAACGGTTTACGAGACGTGGCTGACAGTTTCTGACGGCACAACGTCAGATTTTAAACGGTTTTGGACAGTTGCAAGGACTTTGGATAGTCATCGTTCATCTTTCCTAGTGCCGGTCAAGTCCTCTTTGAACAAGCAATATCTGGAACTTTTTGGAATTGGGTCAAGCTCAACAATGCCTGGGTCAAAGAAGAGACAGAGCGCCTTGGGAGCAAGCAGGAAATTAAGTAATGTTGAGTTGTCTGCTATGTGTAACGATGTGTTTGATGGTCAGTATGATATGGTTGATGTTAATAATAATAATAATTTTATTTCTGTAACATAAACCAGCCATTTTTACAGGCATGAACATATGTACACTTATGAAAACTTATAGATTATATAATATGGTTTGTTAATTTAGAAATAAGTTGAATACTGGTAAATGTGAGAGAAACATTTAAAATGAAGTGTACAAGTAAGGAAATAGATATAGCGTCAAATCTAAACTGTGATTGAAAAAAATACATGTCAATTTCACGCGGGAATCGTAAATGATTGCGTTAGTTGGGAAGGTAAGTAGCATTTCTGTACAGGTGCTGACGTGGTACATAAGAGATGCAGAATAAACAATAATTATCAGTAAATCATTCAGAAAGAGTTTTAAAGTCTATTAAATTTTATATTCACCTGTAGGTACATCATACTTGTGACACTTCCAGTTGTTTATGAGACCCACTTTGAACTTGTCAGCAGATCTTATAATACCGATGATCCCGTTATTCACCAGGTGAGCTAGCAATATCACGAATAAGTAGAGAATTGCAGCGCTGTATCAGTACCTTCGTTGAAAGCAGTATCTTTGAAAAGAGAAGAAGACACAAGAAAACCGGCAGACAGGTGCAGAAGTATATAAAAGGTGTTAATAATTCAAAATATATAACAGGCATGGGGTTCATCATTTTTTATTGTTTTTTTTGAAGAAATATTATTTTCCCGATATTTTACAGTCTTTTCTGCGAACAATTAGTTTAAAGTGAAAGACAGGAGATAATTTCACCTACTTACGAGGTTTAAAAGGAATTAAACACAAAAGTCAGTGAGTGAGCTATGTGAAAGAAAAGCGAGGGCCTAGTGATATATGTTTTTCTGAGGTATACAGTTCGGTGTCCTTCTGAAGTAGTGGACTCATACCATTTACTTTCATTCGGGAGTTTGCATTTAAACTTCGGCTCTAGGCAATTTTCAACTTCTATTGCTTTTTTCATTATATTTTTGTTTTAGTTTTTACTTTTTTAATTATTCTCATTTTGCAGAAGCCATCCGAACTCAGGAGACTTAGCAATAGAGTGCTGTCCCACAGATAAGGGTGGTTCACATATGTTCCCCAATTTTCGCGGAGGCATCAATACGACAGTCATCGTCTCATCGGTCGCTGTTCAGAAAGAAGATTAAAAAACCGTCAGAAGTAATATTGTGATTTATTATTGTAATATTTGTTCACAGACCTTAGTCATACGTCATTTATATGTTGGTGTAACAATAAAGAATCCTCGAGTAAACAATTGGTGTTTTGGTTTTTGCGTCCGTTATTACTAAGCGTTTCTGAGAAAATTCAAGGAACAGCGTGAGCCCTAGTGTAGCAAGAGCTGGGCATTAACGGTTTACGAGACGTGGCTGACAGTTTCTGACGGCACAACGTCAGATTTTAAACGGTTTTGGACAGTTGGAAGGACTTTGGATAGTCATCGTTCATCTTTCCTAGTGCCGGTCAAGTCCTCTTTGAACAAGCAATATCTGGAACTTTTTGGAATTGGGTCAAGCTCAACAATGCCTGGGTCAAAGAAGAGACAGAGCGCCTTGGGAGCAAGCAGGAAATTAAGTAATGTTGAGTTGTCTGCTATGTGTAACGATGTGTTTGATGGTCAGCATGATATGGTTGATGTTAATAATAATAATAATTTTATTTCTGTAACAGAAACCAGCCATTTTTACAGGCATGAACATATGTACACTTATGAAAACTTATAGATTATATAATATGGTTTGTTAATTTAGAAATAAGTTGAATACTGGTAAATGTGAGAGAAACATTTAAAATGAAGTGTACAAGTAAGGAAATAGATATAGCGTCAAATCTAAACTGTGATTGAAAAAAATACATGTCAATTTCACGCGGGAATCATAAATGATTGCGTTAGTTGGGAAGGTAAGTAGCATTTCTGTACAGGTGCTGACGTGGTACATAAGAGATGCAGAATAAACAATAATTATCAGTAAATCATTCAGAAAGAGTTTTAAAGTCTATTAAATTTTATATTCACCTGTAGGTACATCATACTTGTGACACTTCCAGTTGTTTATGAGACCCACTTTGAACTTGTCAGCAGATCTTATAATACCGATGATCCCGTTATTCACCAGGTGAGCTAGCAATATCACGAATAAGTAGAGAATTGCAGCGCTGTATCAGTACCTTCGTTGAAAGCAGTATCTTTGAAAAGAGAAGAAGACACAAGAAAACCGGCAGACAGGTGCAGAAGTATATAAAAGGTGTTAATAATTCAAAATATATAACAGGCATGGGGTTCATCATTTTTTATTGTTTTTTTTGAAGAAATATTATTTTCCCGATATTTTACAGTCTTTTCTGCGAACAATTAGTTTAAAGTGAAAGACAGGAGATAATTTCACCTACTTACGAGGTTTAAAAGGAATTAAACACAAAAGTCAGTGAGTGAGCTATGTGAAAGAAAAGCGAGGGCCTAGTGATATATGTTTTTCTGAGGTATACAGTTCGGTGTCCTTCTGAAGTAGTGGACTCATACCATTTACTTTCATTCGGGAGTTTGCATTTAAACTTCGGCTCTAGGCAATTTTCAACTTCTATTGCTTTTTTCATTATATTTTTGTTTTAGTTTTTACTTTTTTAATTATTCTCATTTTGCAGAAGCCATCCGAACTCAGGAGACTTAGCAATAGAGTGCTGTCCCACAGATAAGGGTGGTTCACATATGTTCCCCAATTTTCGCGGAGGCATCAATACGACAGTCATCGTCTCATCGGTCGCTGTTCAGAAAGAAGATTAAAAAACCGTCAGAAGTAATATTGTGATTTATTATTGTAATATTTGTTCACAGACCTTAGTCATACGTCATTTATATGTTGGTGTAACAATAAAGAATCCTCGAGTAAACAATTGGTGTTTTGGTTTTTGCGTCCGTTATTACTAAGCGTTTCTGAGAAAATTCAAGGAACAGCGTGAGCCCTAGTGTAGCAAGAGCTGGGCATTAACGGTTTACGAGACGTGGCTGACAGTTTCTGACGGCACAACGTCAGATTTTAAACGGTTTTGGACAGTTGGAAGGACTTTGGATAGTCATCGTTCATCTTTCCTAGTGCCGGTCAAGTCCTCTTTGAACAAGCAATATCTGGAACTTTTTGGAATTGGGTCAAGCTCAACAATGCCTGGGTCAAAGAAGAGACAGAGCGCCTTGGGAGCAAGCAGGAAATTAAGTAATGTTGAGTTGTCTGCTATGTGTAACGATGTGTTTGATGGTCAGCATGATATGGTTGATGTTAATAATAATAATAATTTTAATTTCTGTAACAGAAACCAGCCATTTTTACAGGCATGAACATATGTACACTTATGAAAACTTATAGATTATATAATATGGTTTGTTAATTTAGAAATAAGTTGAATACTGGTAAATGTGAGAGAAACATTTAAAATGAAGTGTACAAGTAAGGAAATAGATATAGCGTCAAATCTAAACTGTGATTGAAAAAAATACATGTCAATTTCACGCGGGAATCATAAATGATTGCGTTAGTTGGGAAGGTAAGTAGCATTTCTGTACAGGTGCTGACGTGGTACATAAGAGATGCAGAATAAACAATAATTATCAGTAAATCATTCAGAAAGAGTTTTAAAGTCTATTAAATTTTATATTCACCTGTAGGTACATCATACTTGTGACACTTCCAGTTGTTTATGAGACCCACTTTGAACTTGTCAGCAGATCTTATAATACCGATGATCCCGTTATTCACCAGGTGAGCTAGCAATATCACGAATAAGTAGAGAATTGCAGCGCTGTATCAGTACCTTCGTTGAAAGCAGTATCTTTGAAAAGAGAAGAAGACACAAGAAAACCGGCAGACAGGTGCAGAAGTATATAAAAGGTGTTAATAATTCAAAATATATAACAGGCATGGGGTTCATCATTTTTCATTGTTTTTTTTGAAGAAATATTATTTTCCCGATATTTTACAGTCTTTTCTGCGAACAATTAGTTTAAAGTGAAAGACAGGAGATAATTTCACCTACTTACGAGGTTTAAAAGGAATTAAACACAAAAGTCAGTGAGTGAGCTATGTGAAAGAAAAGCGAGGGCCTAGTGATATATGTTTTTCTGAGGTATACAGTTCGGTGTCCTTCTGAAGTAGTGGACTCATACCATTTACTTTCATTCGGGAGTTTGCATTTAAACTTCGGCTCTAGGCAATTTTCAACTTCTATTGCTTTTTTCATTATATTTTTGTTTTAGTTTTTACTTTTTTAATTATTCTCATTTTGCAGAAGCCATCCGAACTCAGGAGACTTAGCAATAGAGTGCTGTCCCACAGATAAGGGTGGTTCACATATGTTCCCCAATTTTCGCGGAGGCATCAATACGACAGTCATCGTCTCATCGGTCGCTGTTCAGAAAGAAGATTAAAAAACCGTCAGAAGTAATATTGTGATTTATTATTGTAATATTTGTTCACAGACCTTAGTCATACGTCATTTATATGTTGGTGTAACAATAAAGAATCCTCGAGTAAACAATTGGTGTTTTGGTTTTTGCGTCCGTTATTACTAAGCGTTTCTGAGAAAATTCAAGGAACAGCGTGAGCCCTAGTGTAGCAAGAGCTGGGCATTAACGGTTTACGAGACGTGGCTGACAGTTTCTGACGGCACAACGTCAGATTTTAAACGGTTTTGGACAGTTGGAAGGACTTTGGATAGTCATCGTTCATCTTTCCTAGTGCCGGTCAAGTCCTCTTTGAACAAGCAATATCTGGAACTTTTTGGAATTGGGTCAAGCTCAACAATGCCTGGGTCAAAGAAGAGACAGAGCGCCTTGGGAGCAAGCAGGAAATTAAGTAATGTTGAGTTGTCTGCTATGTGTAACGATGTGTTTGATGGTCAGCATGATATGGTTGATGTTAATAATAATAATAATTTTATTTCTGTAACAGAAACCAGCCATTTTTACAGGCATGAACATATGTACACTTATGAAAACTTATAGATTATATAATATGGTTTGTTAATTTAGAAATAAGTTGAATACTGGTAAATGTGAGAGAAACATTTAAAATGAAGTGTACAAGTAAGGAAATAGATATAGCGTCAAATCTAAACTGTGATTGAAAAAAATACATGTCAATTTCACGCGGGAATCATAAATGATTGCGTTAGTTGGGAAGGTAAGTAGCATTTCTGTACAGGTGCTGACGTGGTACATAAGAGATGCAGAATAAACAATAATTATCAGTAAATCATTCAGAAAGAGTTTTAAAGTCTATTAAATTTTATATTCACCTGTAGGTACATCATACTTGTGACACTTCCAGTTGTTTATGAGACCCACTTTGAACTTGTCAGCAGATCTTATAATACCGATGATCCCGTTATTCACCAGGTGAGCTAGCAATATCACGAATAAGTAGAGAATTGCAGCGCTGTATCAGTACCTTCGTTGAAAGCAGTATCTTTGAAAAGAGAAGAAGACACAAGAAAACCGGCAGACAGGTGCAGAAGTATATAAAAGGTGTTAATAATTCAAAATATATAACAGGCATGGGGTTCATCATTTTTTATTGTTTTTTTTGAAGAAATATTATTTTCCCGATATTTTACAGTCTTTTCTGCGAACAATTAGTTTAAAGTGAAAGACAGGAGATAATTTCACCTACTTACGAGGTTTAAAAGGAATTAAACACAAAAGTCAGTGAGTGAGCTATGTGAAAGAAAAGCGAGGGCCTAGTGATATATGTTTTTCTGAGTATACAGTTCGGTGTCCTTCTGAAGTAGTGGACTCATACCATTTACTTTCATTCGGGAGTTTGCATTTAAACTTCGGCTCTAGGCAATTTTCAACTTCTATTGCTTTTTTCATTATATTTTTGTTTTAGTTTTTACTTTTTTAATTATTCTCATTTTGCAGAAGCCATCCGAACTCAGGAGACTTAGCAATAGAGTGCTGTCCCACAGATAAGGGTGGTTCACATATGTTCCCCAATTTTCGCGGAGGCATCAATACGACAGTCATCGTCTCATCGGTCGCTGTTCAGAAAGAAGATTAAAAAACCGTCAGAAGTAATATTGTGATTTATTATTGTAATATTTGTTCACAGACCTTAGTCATACGTCATTTATATGTTGGTGTAACAATAAAGAATCCTCGAGTAAACAATTGGTGTTTTGGTTTTTGCGTCCGTTATTACTAAGCGTTTCTGAGAAAATTCAAGGAACAGCGTGAGCCCTAGTGTAGCAAGAGCTGGGCATTAACGGTTTACGAGACGTGGCTGACAGTTTCTGACGGCACAACGTCAGATTTTAAACGGTTTTGGACAGTTGGAAGGACTTTGGATAGTCATCGTTCATCTTTCCTAGTGCCGGTCAAGTCCTCTTTGAACAAGCAATATCTGGAACTTTTTTGGAATTGGGTCAAGCTCAACAATGCCTGGGTCAAAGAAGAGACAGAGCGCCTTGGGAGCAAGCAGGAAATTAAGTAATGTTGAGTTGTCTGCTATGTGTAACGATGTGTTTGATGGTCAGTATGATATGGTTGATGTTAATAATAATAATAATTTTTATTTCTGTAACAGAAACCAGCCATTTTTACAGGCATGAACATATGTACACTTATGAAAACTTATAGATTATATAATATGGTTTGTTAATTTAGAAATAAGTTGAATACTGGTAAATGTGAGAGAAACATTTAAAATGAAGTGTACAAGTAAGGAAATAGATATAGCGTCAAATCTAAACTGTGATTGAAAAAAATACATGTCAATTTCACGCGGGAATCATAAATGATTGCGTTAGTTGGGAAGGTAAGTAGCATTTCTGTACAGGTGCTGACGTGGTACATAAGAGATGCAGAATAAACAATAATTATCAGTAAATCATTCAGAAAGAGTTTTAAAGTCTATTAAATTTTATATTCACCTGTAGGTACATCATACTTGTGACACTTCCAGTTGTTTATGAGACCCACTTTGAACTTGTCAGCAGATCTTATAATACCGATGATCCCGTTATTCACCAGGTGAGCTAGCAATATCACGAATAAGTAGAGAATTGCAGCGCTGTATCAGTACCTTCGTTGAAAGCAGTATCTTTGAAAAGAGAAGAAGACACAAGAAAACCGGCAGACAGGTGCAGAAGTATATAAAAGGTGTTAATAATTCAAAATATATAACAGGCATGGGGTTCATCATTTTTTATTGTTTTTTTTGAAGAAATATTATTTTCCCGATATTTTACAGTCTTTTCTGCGAACAATTAGTTTAAAGTGAAAGACAGGAGATAATTTCACCTACTTACGAGGTTTAAAAGGAATTAAACACAAAAGTCAGTGAGTGAGCTATGTGAAAGAAAAGCGAGGGCCTAGTGATATATGTTTTTCTGAGGTATACAGTTCGGTGTCCTTCTGAAGTAGTGGACTCATACCATTTACTTTCATTCGGGAGTTTGCATTTAAACTTCGGCTCTAGGCAATTTTCAACTTCTATTGCTTTTTTCATTATATTTTTGTTTTAGTTTTTACTTTTTTAATTATTCTCATTTTGCAGAAGCCATCCGAACTCAGGAGACTTAGCAATAGAGTGCTGTCCCACAGATAAGGGTGGTTCACATATGTTCCCCAATTTTCGCGGAGGCATCAATACGACAGTCATCGTCTCATCGGTCGCTGTTCAGAAAGAAGATTAAAAAACCGTCAGAAGTAATATTGTGATTTATTATTGTAATATTTGTTCACAGACCTTAGTCATACGTCATTTATATGTTGGTGTAACAATAAAGAATCCTCGAGTAAACAATTGGTGTTTTGGTTTTTGCGTCCGTTATTACTAAGCGTTTCTGAGAAAATTCAAGGAACAGCGTGAGCCCTAGTGTAGCAAGAGCTGGGCATTAACGGTTTACGAGACATGGCTGACATTTTCCATTATTTCATCTTCCACCTTACTGAGTACAAATGAGTTGTGTATATCTATGATACATCCTCGACCACGCTTGCAAGCTCTATCTGCACGGTGTACAGTGTAATCATCGATACCTATATGCACATCAAGTACAGAGGATGAGCACCATAACCCAGTAATCAGAGCTACACTAGGCTTGGCGATGAATAATAATGTCCTTAGTTCAGATATCTTATTGATTTAGGAACGTGCATTAATTAGCAATATCGTGAATAAGTCACGGGATACTACAAACTGGCTTAAAATGTCACCATAACCTAAATCTATTTGTGCGTCAGCACCGCAAGAGTTTATGAATGAAAGGGAGGTCGGACTGGGTGTCTGTACATCGGAGTTGGTGTGCAATGAGGTGGTCCTAGGTGCCATAGGTCGTACCAGTGATTTGAGACACCTGGAAAATTTACCATGTGTTCCTGGATATAAGGGTAGTAGAGGTTGGGCCTGGGTCGACGCTTGAAATGCACAGCATCAAAAGGTCTACCCATCCAACTGCTATTCGTCATGCCGGTACACACCTTCGTGTTGTGAGGGAAGGTGCTTTGGCTGCGAGACTTTAGGAGCCTTGGAGTCTGACTTCCGATGAAGTGGAGCATGCTGAAAACCTCCAGATATACTTACGTTTCGAGAGGAGTTTTTCGCAACAAGTGATGTTTTGTTGAGTTTCTTACTCTCACCAGGCTTATTGAATACAAAGTATTCTTCCCCATCATTAGTCTCAACCCTGCGAAGTCTGTTCATCATAGTGAGGTTACTACGTTTAGGGGGGAATTTCTGAGAACGACTTGCAGAAGTTCTGGCTATTTTGACATCTTTCGATGAGGTTTTATTTACAGGAGGTACTGGTATCTAAATCAGTTCCTGGTTCCATTGGCAAGCGTGGTTGTTGTGTAGTTTGCTGAATGCTAGTTTCAACACCAGGCGTCTGTTGCTGTGCACAAACCTTTTTGGTAAATCTAAGCTAGAGGAGGTGACCAGGTTATTACTACGCATTACTCTGCGCTGACACGGTGTTTTATCCTGAGCTACGGTTATAGACTTATAACCGCTATTCAGTCTTAAGTGATCCTGACATTTAAAATATATATATTTCTTCCTGTTTATGCAGGAACATACCAATTGTACAGGCATGGATAAGTTATTATATAAATTACACAAATTTAATGTATGATGAATTTACAGTTTGGTTGTTCTTTCTGACATTAGAGTCAGTCGGAACAGTCTGCTATAAAGTCTGTTTGTGTAGCACATAAAGAGATATAGAAATATTGTCTTCGCATTAACAAAAAACCCAGACATCAGATGAATGTAATACAGATATCTGGGAAAAATAAAGCTTGAAGTCAATTCTCCTATATAACTTTGTTGTGAACAGCACCCTTGGCTTAAAGATTATTGATGTATTATGTTGAGATCAGTGATATATTTATTCCATTTTTTCAGCAGTCTTATCGTAGTTTCATAACAGGAAAGAAATTTGATCGTGGATACGAAAACTAGATAAGGTCATGTTGGGTTGTTTTACTGCATCAAATGGTGCCGAGGTCGATTCCAGAATTCTCCATTTGCTCCATTTGTGTCTGCATGGCGGACTGTATTCGTAAGTTGAGTAAAATGTTGAAAACTGTTTGAAAACCAGTTGCTTCTTCATTTCAGATCATGAATACTCATTTACAGCATGTTCGCCAGCGTCTTCAAATGGTAGAATTGGATCGTTCATGGAATTTGAGTGGTTATGAGATAGACGGTTTGGAATTAATCCTCATTTCAGTTTAGATGCAGGGTTGTTCGACCTCGACCAGAAGATGAATAGGAGCAGCAAAATACCAGAAAGAGAAAGTATGTGAACATGAAAAGGACATTAATATTTATGCATATATAAATGTTTATGTCAATTGTATATTATACTTAAGTAAACATTTTTCTATATTGTATTGTGTTTTCACGTATTTATGCGAAGTCTTAGAGTTTAGTGTCATAATGTGTATTAATGAGTCTGAGCGTTTTAGTGTTCTAATGACTGATGCGTTTTAGAAATAAGTAATGGGTTCTGGTAGGGATAGTCATTGGATAAAAGTTTATATAGCAAGCGTTTGAAGGTTACAATAGAGTGACAGGTCCTATTTCTAAGGGTAAACTAATCCTGTATGTTCCGTACTATGTCTTTATGCATCCATGCTGCTAGTTTATTTATAGTTTAAAGATTGCTAAGGGTGTTGAAGTGCGTCTTTTAGGTGCTGTAGTAGATTAGTAGTTGATTCGTTCTAGGAGTAAATAGTTTATTAATATAATCAGTAGAGTGAAACAGTCTGTATAGAGAGCGTTTGAAGCTTGTAACCGAAGAGCAAGTTCTGACATCTAGGGGTAGGCTATTCCATATTTTAGAATACATGACTGTGAAGAAGTTTTCACGGAGTGTTGACTTAAAAGAATGAGTTGTCACTGTGGAAGTTTGGTTACGCAGATCGTAAGAACCTTCCTGTGCGAATTGTATGTCCCTGTTACCTGAGAATGATATTTTGTGAAGGACCTTAAAGAAGAATATTAGGTTTATAATAAGTCGCCTTGTCCAAAGTGGGTCGAGTTTTAGGATCATGCACCGTGAGATGTAGTCTTTCTTACAATCGTAGCCAAGCAGTTTTGAGGTAAAATATCGTTGGATACTTTCCATCCTTAGCTTGTCACGTGTGCGAGTGCTGCTTATAATAAATGGACAGTATTCTAGTAGTGGTCTGACACATGTTTTGTACAGAATTAGCTTGGCTTCATTGTCGTGAAAGTTCCTGAGTATGCATCCTAAGAGCATCCTCGATTTTCTAGTCTGTGATGCTACTTGCTCTGAGAATGTCAAGTCACTAGAGTACCTCAGGCCTAGGTCAACGACACTTCGGAGTCTTGTTAGGTTAGCAGATTGGAGCGTTAATTTCAGGTCAATTGAGGGTGCACCGAAGCAGATCCAGCCACATTTGTTCAGATTAAATTGGAGATTCCATAGGGACGACCAAGCAGCCATTTTATCTAATTCCTTCTGCACTACATTCTCGAAGTTCCCTAAGTCATCACGTTGGAATGTATAAGCTACTTTTAGGTCATCTGCAAAGATGAATGGTTTCCCGTGCGTGAAGCAAGCGCATATGTCATTGATGTATAGTGTAAATAGGAGGGGTCCAATGACACTACCTTGTACTACACCAGAAGTGATAGGGCTAGGTTTGGAGGTTGCAGACCCGAGTTTAACTATTTGGGACCTATTGTTAAGGAATGATTTAAGCCATCCTAATAATGGGTCACGTATTCCTAAGGAGTTCAGTTTATTTGTTAGCAGTAAATGGTCAACACGGTCAAATGCCTTAGAAATGTCAAAGTAGATGACAAGTACTAGTTGCCGTCTGTCACGACTGCTGGTTACAAAATTGAAGAAGTCTAGGTGACATGTTAAACATGATCTGGATTTCAGGAATCCATGTTGGTTCGGACTTATAATGTTGCAGCTAAGCATATGTTTGATTAAGTTATCTTTGACTAGTCTCTCCATGATTCTAGATGCTATAGGTGTGATATTGATTGGCCGGTAGTTACTGACTTCAGTTTTCGAGCCAGATTTGTGTTTAGGCATAATGAATGTTGTCTTCCATATGTCAGGGTAAGTTTGGGTTTCTAGGGACATTGTGAATATTTTAAGCAGCAGTAGAGGAATGTCAGGGCCACCATATTTATAGAAGTAAGATGATATACCGTCGGTACCGAAACCTTTTGAACTTTTGAGGGTTCTTATAGTTTGGTTAATATCAGCGTAAGTGAATTGAACAGTGCTAATTTGGTTTGGTGTGAGTGGAGTTGGAGTTTGTGCCATTTTAGTAATAGGGTGTATATCGAGTAGCTGGACTGAGGGCTTAAGGTAGTTACCTGCAAACGTTTTGTTGAATAGTTCACATATGTCTGCAGAGTTAGTGCATAGCCTACCTTTGTCTATGAGGAGAGAAATGCTGTGATTTTTGCGATTCATTCGCTTCCTTAAGATTTCTGTGAGTGCATACACTCTAGCAGGACTGGCTACTGCGATGCGTTCTTCCTTTCTCATACGGAAATCTTGAGCTTGTGTGATGGAGCTAAGGGTTTTAAGTATTAGACCTAGAGTGCCAAAGTCGTGGTGTTTGAAGTAACTTGTTGAGAGTTTCTTCAGTTTCTTACGATCCTTTGGTTTTATGAATGACTTTCTGTGTGGGGAAACCTTTAGTGTTTGGAGTGGAATGACAGCATCTAAGCATGTGTTTGAGTTATGGTAGAAGATGGTTAGGGCTCTCGATAGGTCATCAGTAGTGAAGTATTCATCCCATTTGGAGGATCTTAGCATCGATTCAACTAAGGCCCAGTTTGCCTTACTATAGTTCCTATATATTACTTGTTGTGAAGTGGAGGTATGAGATGCATTGCTACTCAGCGGAATTGGCAGTGCACACATTACTGTTTTGTGGTCGCTCCCTGGAAACTCAGAACCTACTAGCGTTGAAAGGGGGCTTATATTGTGGCAGAAGATTAAGTCTAGTACGTTGTTACCTCTTGTGGGAGTAGTGACAGTTTGTTTCCAGCCAAGTATATCCAGTGTGTCTAAGAACTTATCAAATTTAGTTGGACCTGTGGGTATATCCCAGTTGATTTCAGGTAAGTTAAAGTCCCCACATAGGATCTTATGATCGTATTGTAAGTCGGATAATTGCTCCAGAGTATTAATAAGTTGGGTCTCGTAATTACTAAAGGTGCCAGGTGCTCTGTAGGTGCATCCAATTAATGCTGTTACGTTATTTAAGTGTACATTAACCCATAGAGTCTCAGGCATGTTAAGTGTACTACTTTCTAGCTGTGATACAGTAAGTGCATTCAGAAAGTACATGAGACAACCCCCTCCCTTACCACCTTCCCTGTCACACCGAAAGTGTGTGTAGTTATCTAAGCTTATTTCTTCATCCAGGATGTTCGAATGACACCAAGATTCAGTGATGACAATTACAGGGGGTTTGTATATTACTGTGAGTGCTCTGAGCATCGGCAATTTATTTAGAACAGATCTAGCATTTATGAGGATTAGGTAAAGATGAGAGTTGAAGTAGCATTTGAAGTATTTAAGTTCGTTAGTCAGCCCCGAATATGGTTCAGCACCCAGTAGTTCTGCTGGACATGACGATCCTAAAAAAAAAAAAAAAAAAAAAAAAAAAAAAAAAAAAAAAAAAAAAAATGTTAAGAGGAGTTCCAGCATCATGCTCACCTATGTCTATCGAGTTGTTGTGTGCTGTTTTCGGTGGAGAATTAGGAGTTGGAGTACTGGATTTGCTATAGACTAAGGAACTTTTATTTTTAGTTAGGTTACAGAAGTGGGTAGGGTTCTTTATTTGGCCTATACTTGTGCAAGTGTCAAGTGTGCCTAATGGATACGGGTGCACTAGACCGTTCCTGTTTTCATGCAAGGAGGGAGCCAGCACTAGTGGTTTAGGAGTGTTAACATCCCTACCAGCTGTTTTTCAACGCTGACAGGGACGCGGGGGATAAAAAATGATTGGATCCTTGTGATGACCATGGCTTATTATTCCACCTATTGTTTGATGCTAGTTGTGTCCTTGTGTGGGTTTCGTGTGTACTGCATTGTGGGTTAGTTCCCAGCAGACTTGTACCATATATCCGGTCGAAATTTGTTTGTGTGCCATACTCTGAAGACCCTGAGTTGTTGGTAGCCGAGTTCTGACTATTACCACTTGTACTATTGAGGGTGACATTGTTGTGACATTGGATATTAGTGTGTGCCACGGTGCGATTTAGCACGTTGTGAGTGCTAATACTATTAACCGTGGGGAGTGTGGGCTTATTTAAGCTGCCACTGTTTTTGTTGGTATGATTTAGGGGCATATTTTCCTTATCTTTACCAATGGAATTATAGCTAGGAGAGGACAAAGTCGAATTTTATTATTTATTTGGTTACAGTCTAGTGGCCTTTCGGCTGGTGTTGCACTCTGATGGGATATTTCTGTGTGTTTTGAGAGGGGTGATGCGGTGGGGTCTACTGTATCTTTCACAGGGTTGGGAATAATGGCTGCTTGCAATGTCCTATTACCTATTTCACAATTAGTCTTAGTGAGATAGTTGTATGCGCGCCTTTCTATGACTGTTTTGTCCACCCCGACCTTTATATGTTTGTAGTTTCTGGCTTGCGATAGGGTGTGTTGGGAGTGAATGAATTTTCTGGTCTCTGCCGGTGTTTCGAACTGAAAACGAATAGGACAACACTTTTCATGTTGACTCTTCTTCAGCCTATAGCACTTAGTCTTGGAGTTAGGCATTTTCGCTTCACTAAGTAAGATGCGCTGTACCTTTTTTAGTGCCTCATTGTCCGGAACGTTGTAGACAATAGCACTCAGTTTTGCGTCGAGTCGTTTTGTTACTTCTGTGGTAACAAAGTTAATGAGGTTATCTACCTTAGTTACCGATTCTGTGTCAAGCTTGTTAAGGTTTACAGTTTTCATGAGGATAGTTAGAGGTGTCAGTTCACAGACCTGCGATCTGATAATTTGGATATCTCGGTATTGGTTTCGATGTTTCCAGCATTTACTGACTTATTGTTTTTTATTTCCCTTAACTCAGCCTTAAGTTCTCCTATAGACAACTTTAGAAGTTCTATTTCTGAAGATAGTACTGAAAAAGAGCTTGATGGCTGGAGTTTTCGATAAGCACATAAGGTGAAGGGAGGAGTTCTGTATGAGCAGAGGGTACCGAATTTTTAGGAGTAGTGCTAATACTGGCTGTCAGTACAGTTTTATCCTCAGTTTCAGCTCGACGCTTACGGCATACACGTGAGTTATGTGACTCACTATAGCCGTTTGTAGGGGTGTGTTGCTTGATGTAGCAATCAAGGACGTTAAATTAGACACCAGTTTTACAGGGGATTGGGTTCGTTGCTTTTTACTTTGATTAACCATAACTATTAGAAATGAGAGTTAGTGGTTACAAGTATGGAAGTGGTATAGTACTTGTGCAAGTACTACAACAAGATAAATTTTATGTAACGAATCACGTAAAAATGTAACGCAAACGTTGAAAGCAACGCGATGTAAACTTACTAGCATCAAGGAAATTACTGAATAAGAAAACGATGGAACAATTAGCATGGAGAGAATATTTACGAAATAATAATAATGTAATGTATTTCATACAAATTTAAAAATTTACATGAAAATGCACGCCCTTTTTTACAGGCACGATCAAGTAAGATATAGTCTCAAATCTCAGATTGTCTACAAGTTAATCACATTTCAACTGTTAAACATTTGATACATATAATACACTCATTGTCTGAACTAGGCCGTACAGTTGTTGAATAGTACAATTGTCCTCCAGGTTGAGCGGGAAAATCGACTTCGTTTCGTTTTCATCCCGTGGTTGTCGGCATTCGATAACCAACCAATATTGAGGTAAGTACAACTTCTACAAGGGATTCAAAGCTGTTTTAGAAAAGTAAAAGTGCTGAGGTGAATCATTAAATTGTAATGAAATAGGTAAGTGCAAGTATCATTGATAAATGCATTTATAAAGGAAACTCTCTAGGCTGACAACGTTCATTTGCAATGTATAATGCTACACATATATCTATAATAATAATAATAATTTTATTTCTGTAACAGAAACCAGCCATTTTTACAGGCATGAACATATGTACGCTTATGAAAACTTATAGTATATGTCAATGCAGTATAAGATTGAACGATCAATTCTTGGTTGTTTGCTCAAAATCAACTTCCCCAATTTTCGCGGAGGCATCAATACGACGGTCATCGTCTCATCTGTCGCTGTTCGGAAAGAAGTCAGCAGTAAACCATCAGAAGTAATATTGTGATTTATTATTGTAATATTTGTTCGCAGACCCTAGTAAAACCATTATTTTTATATGTTGGTGTAACAATAAAGAATCCTCGAGTCACCAATCGGTCTTTTGGATTTTCGTCCGTTATTACTAAGCGTTTCTGAAAAACTGCAAGGAGCAGCGTGGGCCCGAGCGTAGCAAGAGCTGGGCATTAACGGTTTATGCGACGCGACTGTCAGTTTCTGTGGTAGAATCAGACTCTGGCGGATTCAGACAGTTGGTGAAAATTTGGATAGTCACTGTTCATCTTTCTTGGAGCCGGTCTAGTCCTATTTGATCAAGCAATATCTGGAACCTTTTTGGAATTGGGTCAAGTTCAACAATGCCTGGGTCAAAGAAGGGACAGAGTGTCTTGGTTGCAAACAGGAAAGTAAGTCATTGTTACTTGTCTCTTAATTGTAACGATGTGTCTGATGTTAAGCATGACATGGTTGATGTTACTGTTTCGCCGTTCAGGGATAATAGGAACATCAAACTCCCTAAATTTGAACCACGGTGTTTCGACGGAAACCCAGCTGATTATTTACAATTTGTAAAGGAGTTTGAGATCATGCTGAGTGGTTTTCTATTAAGTGATGAATTGAAGTTAATGTATTTGATGAGATATTGCACTGGAGATGCTGCAAGAGCTATACAGTGCTGTAAGTTTATGAAGCCAAAAGAGGGCTACTACGAGGCTATGGCATATTACGTCAAAGGTTTGGAAGACCTTCGATGATTGCAGGGAAATTATTCGAGGCTGTTAAGGGTAATGGTGGTCAAATACAGGATGCTTCCCAGGCACTCACTGAGTTTTTAGATAATTTGCTAATTTACAAGAATGTATTGATTTCGATGAATCGCATGAGTGACCTCAACTCGAGTTTTATACTAGAAGTAATAGCAAGACGTCTACCTACTCGACTGCAAAGGAAGTGGGTGAAGATAAGCTCCCGTATGGAGGATGAGGGTATCGAGCCAAAGTTTGATGATATCCTGAAACTGGTAAATACTAGTGTCAATCAATCTACGAGCAAGTTTGCCAGTCTATTACATCTCACCCCTAGAATAGAGCAGTCTGAAAACAAAATGCAATTATTGATGACGAGTAGGCCTCAGAGAGGTGGATATCGAGAAGGCTCCATGATTTCTAGTAATGCGTATAGCCCTAGTGAGTGTAACAGGTTTCGTAGTACATCCTCAACAGATAAGTTGCAAGCTGCAAGAGAAACACGGTTGTGTTTTACACGTTTGCAAGAGGTGCATACAAAGGTGAGCTGTGAACCAGTGAGCAAGTTCAGTGATAAGCTAAATGTAAACTCCAGGTCTGACTCCGAATTGTGTGACGATAACGGTGCGGTGAAGAAGTCTGTAGTTACAACTGGTAAGCCATTGTTGAATAGAGTGTCATAGAATAGAGTTACTGCTTCAGAGTGCAGTTCTGACTCCAAAAGTTTACAAAGTATAACTAGTCAGAGTGAAGATATAAAACCTTTAATGATTTGTGAGGAGGAACCAAAATTGTCTACTTCTGTTATTAAAGAGTTTGAAAGTGATGAACTTGACGGTAAATTGAATATTTGCAGTAATGATCATGATAGTGCAGATTTGTCTTTGGTTGATCATGATGAAATGGAGGGAATGCCTACTACTGCTAAGGTGAACAAAGTTTCTGTACAACTTGAACGTGAAGTAGAATTGAACGCAGATGCAGTTCCAGAAGGCATGCATACTTGTGAGACCGTCAGTGTAATTGATCAGCATGTAGCCCACCTATTATCAGATGCTAGTGCTAAACCTGAACTAGTAGTGAAAGACAGCAGTGGTGGTAATCTTGCAGTTAGACAAATATCTGAAAGCCGAAAAAGAACAGCTTCTGATCCACTGCTAAGTTCATCACCTTGTGTCACTCAGTCATCGTTGGTGTTTTTATCCACAATGAAATTGACGTCCATGAACTCACGTACCTTATGCAATGACTATGATAGTATTGGTGCGTTTGAAAAGACGAAAGATATTGCTCAGTTTAGTGAGAATAAGCCAAGTGTAAACGAGAGAGTAATTGTTAAATTGACTTGCATGAATAGAGGCATTTCTAGTTTCAAGTTACTATTTGAATGTTATTATCTTTGGTGTAAATTACTCTGCTTCTACGCTTGGTTGACCGGATACTTCGTGTGTTTGTTCGTCATCTACGTTCTACGATACAATGACATGGGCGTGTTACTGTTCAGATTTGAGGATTTAGCTCATAGAAGGAAATCAGCAAATGAACTCTGCGACGATTTTCCAACCTAGGGCGTCAACCTGATAAGGAATGTAGGCGTACTGCTGTAAGTCCTACAGTTCTTCAAGGGTAGTTTGTCGTGCCAGAATCCACAACATTTGATATGTTGAGTGTACTTATGTTTGTGTTAAATAATTGAGTGAGTTCCAATTGTTGTAATTGTTGGTTAATCTTGTTTGTGTCCGGACATTCCACAACTTACAATCGTCAACCTGTGAAGTGTTGTAGGCGTACTGGTGTAAGTCCTGCGATTCTTCAAAGGAATTCAATCGAGACACGATCTCCGAGTTTGTGTGTACTGTTTGTATATATGTGTGGTGTGTCCCATCAATTGGTGTATTTTGGATCCATTGTTTTTACTTGTTGTTTTCGTACCTCGTTGTTATTACGTAATTTTGTTAACATTTTCGTCGTGATTACTTCTGAAGTAAAGTCCACTCTTCTACATCCGTGAATGAATTGATTGATGTCAAGGACAGCAGATGGGTCGTATACGCCGGAGGGGCTATTGCTGAGAATGAAAAGCATACGGAGATAATTGTTAGCTGTGGTCCCACACGCCGGGGAGAAAGAGTGTAAACGACTGAGGCTCGCATACGTCATCGTTACTAGAATTGAGGCAGAATGAGTGACAAGCGATTTCAGTGGTAATTGGTAGTGAGTTGATAAGAGGATGAGCGTAGAGTATCGTGAGGTGGTGCTATGGCCACATTGCATTCTGCAAGAGTCATTCTAGCAAGTGGCGATCGCGTTGCAACAGGATGCCTTTAACTGGAAGGCGCAGGTCGTCATTGATGTGTGGGATTGTGCTGTGGGTATGCCTGTAGTGTGTTGGCTTTTCTGTTTGTTTTCCATCTCAGCTTTGTCCGTGTGACCCGGGTTCTCACAATAGCATCTAAATCAACGTGTATTGACCGTGATGGAAAAAGGGGATGGATCACTTTATTGCCAGGGAGTGTCAATGCAGTTGAAGATTGAACGATCAATTCTTGGTTGTTTGCTCAAAACCAACTTCCCCAATTTTCGCGGAGGCATCAATACGACGGTCATCGTCTCCTCTGTCGCTGTTCGGAAAGAAGTCAGCAGTAAACCATCAGAAGTAATATTGCGATTTATTATTGTAATATTTGTTCGCAGACCCTAGTAAAACCATTATTTTTATATGTTGGTGTAACAATAAAGAATCCTCGAGTCACCAATCGGTCTTTTGGATTTTCGTCCGTTATTACTAAGCGTTTCTGAAACCTGCAAGGAGCAGCGTGGGCCCGAGCGTAGCAAGAGCTGGGCATTAACGGTTTATAAGACGTGGATGACAGAATATATAATATGATTTGTTAATTTAGAAATAAGTTGAATACTGGTAAATGTGAGAGAAACATTTAAAATGAAGTATACAAGTAAGGAAATAGATATAGCGTCAAATCTAAACTGTGATTGAAAAAAATACATGTCAATTTCACGCGGGAATCATAAATGATTGCGTTAGTTGGGAAGGTAAGTAGCATTTCTGTACAGGTGCTGACGTGGTACATAAGAGATGCAGAATAAACAATAATTATCAGTAAATCATTCAGAAAGAGTTTTAAAGTCTATTAAATTTTATATTCACCTGTAGGTACATCATACTTGTGACACTTCCAGTTGTTTATGAGACCCACTTTGAACTTGTCAGCAGATCTTATAATACCGATGATCCCGTTATTCACCAGGTGAGCTAGCAATATCACGAATAAGTAGAGAATTGCAGCGCTGTATCAGTACCTTCGTTGAAAGCAGTATCTTTGAAAAGAGAAGAAGACACAAGAAAACCGGCAGACAGGTGCAGAAGTATATAAAAGGTGTTAATAATTCAAAATATATAACAGGCATGGGGTTCATCATTTTTTATTGTTTTTTTTGAAGAAATATTATTTTCCCGATATTTTACAGTCTTTTCTGCGAACAATTAGTTTAAAGTGAAAGACAGGAGATAATTTCACCTACTTACGAGGTTTAAAAGGAATTAAACACAAAAGTCAGTGAGTGAGCTATGTGAAAGAAAAGCGAGGGCCTAGTGATATATGTTTTTCTGAGGTATACAGTTCGGTGTCCTTCTGAAGTAGTGGACTCATACCATTTACTTTCATTCGGGAGTTTGCATTTAAACTTCGGCTCTAGGCAATTTTCAACTTCTATTGCTTTTTTCATTATATTTTTGTTTTAGTTTTTACTTTTTTAATTATTCTCATTTTGCAGAAGCCATCCGAACTCAGGAGACTTAGCAATAGAGTGCTGTCCCACAGATAAGGGTGGTTCACATATGTCCCTACCATCATATCCGCTGACTAGCAGTCACCACCGTCCCACCTTTTTCTGCAAGGCCCTGGCCTGGTTAGACTTCTTACGAAATAAAAATAATGTAATGTATTTCATACAAATTTAAAAATTTACATGAAAATGCACGCCCTTTTTTACAGGCACGATCAAGTAAGATATAGTCTCAAATCTCAGATTGTCTACAAGTTAATCACATTTCAACTGTTAAACATTTGATACATATAATACACTCATTGTCTGAACTAGGCCGTACAGTTGTTGAATAGTACAATTGTCCTCCAGGTTGAGCGGGAAAATCGACTTCGTTTCGTTTTCATCCCGTGGTTGTCGGCATTCGATAACCAACCAATATTGAGGTAAGTACAACTTCTACAAGGGATTCAAAGCTGTTTTAGAAAAGTAAAAGTGCTGAGGTGAATCATTAAATTGTAATGAAATAGGTAAGTGCAAGTATCATTGATAAATGCATTTATAAAGGAAACTCTCTAGGCTGAAAACGTTCATTTGCAACGTAAAATCCCACAGGTATATCGGGTATTATCAGCATCCAACGGCCTGGGTAATTATCTCGGTTGATGCATCGGACACTGGAATCGGCGCAGTTCTGTAACAACTAGTCAACAGCTACTGGCAACCAATCACGTGTTTATCGAGGTGACTTCAATTAGCTGAAACGAAATACAGCACATTCGGCAGAGAACTTCTGGCAATATACTGTGCTATACGTCATTTTTGACATTCAGTGGAGGGTCGCGAATTTATAATTTTCACTGAAAACAGACCTCTGACGTACCCTCTGAACTCAGCCTCAGATAAGTATTCACCTAGAGAATCACGACAAATGGGTTACGTTTCACCGTTTACATTGGATATTCGCCATGTATCCAAAGTGAACTACACTGTGGCAGATGCCTTGTCGCCCATTTGTTTCCTCACTCAAAACGATGGCGTCAGACAACTCTCAAAAACTGTCAATGTCCAGCACTTAATACGCTGGGCCTCACGCTGTCCCTCGAAGACTTTCAGAAACACTTTGGATTAACCAACGCGAAAACCAGAACACTGATTAATAATAGTAATGTATTCTCATTTTGTACATGAGGGACGCCAGTTTACAGGCATCATCAATATGATAAATTACATATACGATTAGCAATCATACTTAACAATACTGTTTTAATGAAATACATGTTTTTTTCCTACCTGTGTAGGACACACCAAATGTACAGGCATGGATAAGCATTATTTAAATTTCATAGATTTGGTTTATGGTCAAATTACATGGTTGCTGACGATTTTGTCTTTGGTTTGTGGGAACAACGTGATAACTGGTCATTCAACGGAGCACATCAAGAAATATAGAAACATTGTCTTTGCCTTAACAAAAAACCCAAGTATGTTTTGGATAGATTAGAAAAACTTGGGAAAAAAAGAAGCTTGAATTAATTCCACAATATAACTTGGGTGTGTACAAAACCGAATCTTATTCCTGATTTATATCCAAATTTGGCAATAATTAAAATGAGTGAAACACTCTCGAAGTTTTATCAGCATTTTCACCGTGCCATCACAAGTGAATTGTACACAATGTACAATAATATTAATCATAGTATATGTCTTAGTATATATGGGTGTCTTCAAGAAAAGAAAGCAAATTTTACAGATGCACATAGCTGGTAGTTTATTCCAAATGACTGAAAACTTATTTAAGAAGAAGTTGTACCGCATATACGTCCGACAATGCTCTGCAGCAGCTAGGTTATGATGATTTCTGAGATTGTAACTGATGACAACGGTAGGTTTAGTTATTGGCTCGGAGGAATGCAAGAGAAGATTAGCTAGCTTGTAGTAAAAGATAAGGTTTAGCTTAAGACGTCTTTTCCAGAGTGGTTTTAATCTTAGTCTGTCGCATCGCTCACAGTATTCCAGACCACTTTCTAAGCCAAGAGTTCCTGAGGTAAACTGCCGTCGCACTCCCTCTAATCTAAGCTCGTCATTTTGTCTGAGTCCGCTGAGAATAGACGGGCAGTATTCTAAAATAGGTCGGACACATATTTTGTATAATAAAACCATTGTTTCACAACAGAAGAAAGTGCGTGTTATGCATCCTTGTAGCCTTCGTGTTTTACGTCTGGCGTAGTCATTTTGTTCAGAGAACGTCAAGTTATTAGTATATCTGATACTGAGATCTGCGACTGAGTTGAGCTATGTTTGTGAGATCTTAGGGAGAGGAAGCTATGAGTCCTACCGTGTTGGCTGTGGGTTTTTCCGTTTTGGTGACTCGCGGCGTCTCGCTGTTTTTACCTCTAGGTTTCGTGAGGTGATTGTAAGCGCGCCTTTGAATCACTGTCTTATCCGCTACAATTTTTTAATTGTTTGTGGCCCGTATCCCGTGATATGATCCGTTGTGAAAATGCTAATTTCTCAGCCTCTGTTTGTGTTTCAAACTGAAGGCACATGAGGCGGCAGTGATCGTGCTGGCTCTTTTTCAGTCAGTGGCACTTTGTTTGGGAGTTAGGCACATTCGCCGCTCTAAGTAAGATGATTTGAACCTTTATGGCAAAGAAAAATTTATTAAATTATATTACTCCACGTTTGTAATTTATAACATACTGATATTGCCTGTAGAAATAGCTTGCATTTCTTGTAAACACCCGTCCATAAGACAATATAAACTATCATGATTACTAGTTGTAAATGTAGTTGAAGATTGAACGATCAATTCATGGTTGTTTGCTCAAACCCAAATTCCCCATATTTTCGCGGAGCCTCATCGGTCGCCGTTCAGAAGGAAGATCAAGAAACTGTCAGAAGTAATATTGTGATTTATTGTTGTAATATTTGTCCTTAAACCTTACTATGTAATACCAGTATTGCTGGTTACATGTTGGCGTTAGAGTAAAGAATTCTTGAGTCGACAAACAGTGTTTTGGCTTTTGCGTCGGATAATACTAAGCGTTTTTGAAAATCTTCGAGGAACAGCGTGAGGCCCAGCGTAGCAAGAGCCGGCCACTAATGGTTTATGAGACTTGACTGACAGTTTCTGGCAGAGTTTGTATAGTTTCAGTTCGTCTTTCCTGGTTCCGGCCAAGTCTTCTCTGAACAAGCGTTATCTGGAAATTTTCTGGAATTTCGGTCACGTCCAATGATGCCTGGGTCAAAGAAGAGACAGAGCGTCTTGGGAGCAAGCAGGAAATTAAGTAACGTTGAGTTGTCTGTTATGTGTAACGATGTGTTTGATGTTAAGCATGATATGGTTGATGTTAATGTTTCACCGTCTAGGGATAATAGGAATATCAAGCTTCCTAAGTACGAACCACGGTGTTTCGACGGAAACACAGCTGACTATTTACAGTTTGTAAGGGAGTGTGAAGTCATGTGGAGCGGGCTTGCAATAAATGGTGAAATGAAGTTGATGTATTTGATGAGGTGCTGTACTGAAGTTGCTTCAAGAGCTATCCAGCGCTGTAAGTTCATGCCCCCTAACGAAGGATACCCTGAGGCTATGAGTATACTGCATCAAAGATTCGGAAGACCTTCGATGATTGTAAGGAACGTATTTGAGGCTGTTAAACGTAATGCTAGTGTCAATCACGTCTCATAAACCGTTAATGCCCAGCTCTCGCTACGCTCGGGACCACGCTGTTCCTTTGAGTTTTCAGAAACGCTTAGTTATAACGGACGAAAATACCAAAACACCGATCTGCCGCTTGTTATTTGTTTATTGTTCCACCAACATATAAAAGGAATAAGCGAACTAAGGTCTGAAAACAAATATTACAATAATAAATCTCCGTATTACTTCTGACGATGTTTCACTCATTTTCTGAACAGCGACCGATGAGATGATGACTGTCGTATTGATGCCTCCGCGAAAATTGGAGAAGTTGATTTTAAGCAAACAACCATGAATTGATCGTTCAATCTTCACATACATTGACAGGTAGTCAATTACGAGATGACTCCAAGTCACTCTCTGAATTTCTGGATAATCTGATGACTTACAAGAATACGTTGATTTCGATGAATTGCATGAGTGATCTGAACTCAAGTTCAGTCCTAGAGGTAATAGTGAGACGCCTACCTACTCGACTGCGAAGGAAGTGGGTGAAGATAGGCTGTCGTATAGAGGATGGAGGTATTGAGCCAAAGTTCGATGACATTCTGAAACTGGTGAAAGATGGTGTCAGTCAGTCTATGAGCAAGTTTGCCAGTATTCTGCATCCCACCCCTAGAATAGAGCAGTTTGAGAGCAAAACGCAATCATTTATGGCGAAACGGCCTCAGAGAAGTGGATATCGAGAAAGCTTTATGGTGTCTAGTAATCCATATAAACTTAGTGGGTGTAACAGCTTTCGTGGGACATCGCCAACAGATAGGTTACAAGTTGCGACACAGACACGGTTGTGTTTTACACGTTTGCAAGAAGTTCATACAAAGGTGAACTGTGAACCAGTGACCAAGTTTAGTGATAAGCTGAATGTGAAATCACGGTCTGACTCCGAACCGTGTGACAATAATGGTGGGGTGAAGAAGCCTGTAGTTGCAACTGGTAAGCCATTGTTGAATGGAGTGTCACAGGCGACAGTGCAGTTTGTGCAGGGGAAGAGAGTTACAGTTTCAGAGTGCAGCTCTGACCCCACAAGTTTACAAGGTATTACTAGTCAGAGTTTAGGTATAAAACCTTTAAGGATTTGCGACGAAGAACCCAGATCATGTACCATTGTTATTAAAGAGTTTGAAAATGATGAAGGCGACTGGATAGATGGCGGCAAAGTGAATATTCGTGATAATGATCATGATGCTGCAGATTTTTCTTTGGTTGATCATGCTGAGATGGAGGGAATGCCTATTACTACTAATACTACTGAGTTGAAAAAAGTTCTGTACTACTTGAATGTGAAGTAGATTTAAGAGCAGATGCAGTGGTAGAAGCTAAGGATACTCGTGAGACTGTCAGTGTAAATGATCATCGTACAGCCCACCTATCAACAGATGTTGATGCCAAACTGGATCTAATAAAAAAGACAGCAGTGGTGGTAATCTTACATTTAGACAACCCTCTGAAGGTCGAACAAAAACGGGTTCTGGTGCACCGCTAAGTTCAACTTGTGTGAGTTAGTCGCCGTCGGTGTTGTCGTCCACAATGCAAAGGACGTCCATGAACTCACGTGCTTTATGCTATGACTGTGCTAGTGTCAGTCCGTTTGAAAAGACGAAAGATTTTGGCCAGTTTAATGAGGATAAACCAACTGTGTATGGGAGGGTAATTGTTAAACTGACTTGCACGAACAAAGGCCTTTCAAGTCTGAAGTTACTGTTTGAATGCTATTATCTTTGGTGTAAATTACTATGTGCCTACGCTTGATTGGCCAGATACGTCGTAAGTTTGTTAGTCATCTACGTTCCATGACACAATGTCATCGGCTTGTCAACGTTTAGAGTTGAGGATATAGATGATAGAAGGAAGTCAGCAAATGAACTCTTCGACAATCTCCCAACTTAAGGGCGTCAACCTGAGAAGGGTTACAGTCGTGCTAGTGTAATTCCCGCAATTCTTCAAAGGAATTCCATCAGGACATGATCTGCGAGGCTATTCGTTCTGTTTGTATATATGTGTAGTGTGTCATATCAATTGGTGTTTTTTGGATTCATTGTGTTTACTTGTTTTCATTTCTTGTTGTTATGCATGATTTTGTTAAATTTTTCGTCGTGCTCACTCCTGAAGTTGTTTCGAGTCTTCCACATCTGTGAATGAGTTGATTGATGTTAAGGACAGCAGATGGGTCGTGTTCGCCGTGGAGGCTTGTGCTTAGTATGACATGCACACGGAGATAATTATTAGGTTTGGTCCCAAACGCCGGGGAGCGACAGTGTAGACGACTGAGTTTTGCATATGTCACCGTCACTCGAACTGAGGCAGAATGAGTGACAAGCGATTGCAATGGCAGTTGATAGTGAATAGACAAGAGGATGTGCGAAGAGTATCATGAGGTGGTGCCATGGTCACGTTGCGTTCTGCAAGAGTCATTCTAGGAAGTGGCGATTGTGTTGTAAGATGTCAAGAGGATGCATTTAACTGGCTGGCGTAGGTCGTCATCGATAAGTGAGATTGTGCTGTGGGTATGCCTGTGGTGTGTTGGCTTTTCTGTTTGTTTTCCATCTCAGCTTTGTCCGTGTGACCCGGGTTCTCACAATGGCATCTAAGTCAACGCGTATTGATCGTGATGGAAAAAGGGGATGGATCACTTTATTGCCGGGGAGTGTCAATATAGCTGATGATTGAACGATCAATTCATGGTAGTTTGCTAAAACCCAACTCCTCCATACTTTTCGCGGGTGACATCAATCCATCACTCATCGTCTCATCGTTCGCTTTTCAGTGGAAGATAATAAACTATCAGAGGCATTATCGCCATTTATTGTTATAACATTTATTCTTGGACCTTGTGTAATAACCTTATTGTTGGTTACATGTTGGCGTAAGAATAAAAAATTCTTGAATCGCCAATCAGTGTTCTGGTTTTCGCGTTGGTTAATACAAAGTGTTTCTGAAAGTCTTCGAGGGACAGCGTGAAGTCCAGTGTGGTAAGAGCTGGACATTGACAGTTTATGGAGTTGGCTGACCATTACACTTTCTTCTATATGTACCATTCGGTCTCTGGAGTGCAGCACAAAAATTTAGACGTTCCATTGACGGTGTCGGCTTTGTTTACGCCTACCTCGACAGCTGCCTTATTGCCAGTCCAGACAAGGGAACTCACCTTACACACATGGATTTAGCATTCGAAAGATTACCCCTGTATGTTGTAACCATTAATATTCAAGTGTCAGATAGGCGTTGACTCACTTAACGTTGCGGGCCACACCACTGACTGCAAGGGTATTCGCCCACTGGCTAGTAGAGCTGAGGCGATACTGAACTTTCCAGGGCCGCAGACGGCGAAAAGTCTCCGCACTTTTAACGGCTTGGTAAGTTATTACCGGTGTGTTATTCCCAACTGTGCTTCCTTGATTGGGCCATTAACAGACCTTCTTCGAGGGAGCAACAAGTCCATCGGACTTGACGCCTCTTCTCAAAATGCTTACATTCGGGTTAAAAAAAGCTATCGCGAATGCAACACTTTTAATATATCAGCATCCAACGGCATGGGTAATTATCTCGGTTGATGCATCGGACACTGGAATCGGCGCAGTTCTGTAACAACTAGTCAACAGCTACTGGCAACCAATCACGTGTTTATCGAGGTGACTTCAATTAGCTGAAACGAAGTACAGCACATTCGGCAGAGAACTTCTGGCAATATACTGTGCTATACGTCATTTTTGACATTCAGTGGAGGGTCGCGAATTTATAATTTTCACTGAAAACAGACCTCTGACGTACCCTCTGAACTCAGCCTCAGATAAGTATTCACCTAGAGAATCACGACAAATGGGTTACGTTTCACCGTTTACATTGGATATTCGCCATGTATCCAAAGTGAACTACACTGTGGCAGATGCCTTGTCGCCCATTTGTTTCCTCACTCAAAACGATGGCGTCAGACAACTCTCAAAAACTGTCAATGTCCAGCACTTAATACGCTGGGCCTCACGCTGTCCCTCGAAGACTTTCAGAAACACTTTGGATTAACCAACGCGAAAACCAGAACACTGATTAATAATAGTAATGTATTCTCATTTTGTACATGAGGGACGCCAGTTTACAGGCATCATCAATATGATAAATTACATATACGATTAGCAATCATACTTAACAATACTGTTTTAATGAAATACATGTTTTTTTCCTACCTGTGTAGGACACACCAAATGTACAGGCATGGATAAGCATTATTTAAATTTCATAGATTTGGTTTATGGTCAAATTACATGGTTGCTGACGATTTTGTCTTTGGTTTGTGGGAACAACGTGATAACTGGTCATTCAACGGAGCACATCAAGAAATATAGAAACATTGTCTTTGCCTTAACAAAAAACCCAAGTATGTTTTGGATAGATTAGAAAAACTTGGGAAAAAAAGAAGCTTGAATTAATTCCACAATATAACTTGGGTGTGTACAAAACCGAATCTTATTCCTGATTTATATCCAAATTTGGCAATAATTAAAATGAGTGAAACACTCTCGAAGTTTTATCAGCATTTTCACCGTGCCATCACAAGTGAATTGTACACAATGTACAATAATATTAATCATAGTATATGTCTTAGTATATATGGGTGTCTTCAAGAAAAGAAAGCAAATTTTACAGATGCACATAGCTGGTAGTTTATTCCAAATGACTGAAAACTTATTTAAGAAGAAGTTGTACCGCATATACGTCCGACAATGCTCTGCAGCAGCTAGGTTATGATGATTTCTGAGATTGTAACTGATGACAACGGTAGGTTTAGTTATTGGCTCGGAGGAATGCAAGAGAAGATTAGCTAGCTTGTAGTAAAAGATAAGGTTTAGCTTAAGACGTCTTTTCCAGAGTGGTTTTAATCTTAGTCTGTCGCATCGCTCACAGTATTCCAGACCACTTTCTAAGCCAAGAGTTCCTGAGGTAAACTGCCGTCGCACTCCCTCTAATCTAAGCTCGTCATTTTGTCTGAGTCCGCTGAGAATAGACGGGCAGTATTCTAAAATAGGTCGGACACATATTTTGTATAATAAAACCATTGTTTCACAACAGAAGAAAGTGCGTGTTATGCATCCTTGTAGCCTTCGTGTTTTACGTCTGGCGTAGTCATTTTGTTCAGAGAACGTCAAGTTATTAGTATATCTGATACTGAGATCTGCGACTGAGTTGAGCTATGTTTGTGAGATCTTAGGGAGAGGAAGCTATGAGTCCTACCGTGTTGGCTGTGGGTTTTTCCGTTTTGGTGACTCGCGGCGTCTCGCTGTTTTTACCTCTAGGTTTCGTGAGGTGATTGTAAGCGCGCCTTTGAATCACTGTCTTATCCGCTACAATTTTTTAATTGTTTGTGGCCCGTATCCCGTGATATGATCCGTTGTGAAAATGCTAATTTCTCAGCCTCTGTTTGTGTTTCAAACTGAAGGCACATGAGGCGGCAGTGATCGTGCTGGCTCTTTTTCAGTCAGTGGCACTTTGTTTGGGAGTTAGGCACATTCGCCGCTCTAAGTAAGATGATTTGAACCTTTATGGCAAAGAAAAATTTATTAAATTATATTACTCCACGTTTGTAATTTATAACATACTGATATTGCCTGTAGAAATAGCTTGCATTTCTTGTAAACACCCGTCCATAAGACAATATAAACTATCATGATTACTAGTTGTAAATGTAGTTGAAGATTGAACGATCAATTCATGGTTGTTTGCTCAAACCCAAATTCCCCATATTTTCGCGGAGCCTCATCGGTCGCCGTTCAGAAGGAAGATCAAGAAACTGTCAGAAGTAATATTGTGATTTATTGTTGTAATATTTGTCCTTAAACCTTACTATGTAATACCAGTATTGCTGGTTACATGTTGGCGTTAGAGTAAAGAATTCTTGAGTCGACAAACAGTGTTTTGTTGGGTTTTAGCAAACTACCATGAATTGATCGTTCAATCATCAGCTATATTGACACTCCCCGGCAATAAAGTGATCCATCCCCTTTTTCCATCACGATCAATACGCGTTGACTTAGATGCCATTGTGAGAACCCGGGTCACACGGACAAAGCTGAGATGGAAAACAAACAGAAAAGCCAACACACCACAGGCATACCCACAGCACAATCTCACTTATCGATGACGACCTACGCCAGCCAGTTAAATGCATCCTCTTGACATCTTACAACACAATCGCCACTTCCTAGAATGACTCTTGCAGAACGCAACGTGACCATGGCACCACCTCATGATACTCTTCGCACATCCTCTTGTCTATTCACTATCAACTGCCATTGCAATCGCTTGTCACTCATTCTGCCTCAGTTCGAGTGACGGTGACATATGCAAAACTCAGTCGTCTACACTGTCGCTCCCCGGCGTTTGGGACCAAACCTAATAATTATCTCCGTGTGCATGTCATACTAAGCACAAGCCTCCACGGCGAACACGACCCATCTGCTGTCCTTAACATCAATCAACTCATTCACAGATGTGGAAGACTCGAAACAACTTCAGGAGTGAGCACGACGAAAAATTTAACAAAATCATGCATAACAACAAGAAATGAAAACAAGTAAACACAATGAATCCAAAAAACACCAATTGATATGACACACTACACATATATACAAACAGAACGAATAGCCTCGCAGATCATGTCCTGATGGAATTCCTTTGAAGAATTGCGGGAATTACACTAGCACGACTGTAACCCTTCTCAGGTTGACGCCCTTAAGTTGGGAGATTGTCGAAGAGTTCATTTGCTGACTTCCTTCTATCATCTATATCCTCAACTCTAAACGTTGACAAGCCGATGACATTGTGTCATGGAACGTAGATGACTAACAAACTTACGACGTATCTGGCCAATCAAGCGTAGGCACATAGTAATTTACACCAAAGATAATAGCATTCAAACAGTAACTTCAGACTTGAAAGGCCTTTGTTCGTGCAAGTCAGTTTAACAATTACCCTCCCATACACAGTTGGTTTATCCTCATTAAACTGGCCAAAATCTTTCGTCTTTTCAAACGGACTGACACTAGCACAGTCATAGCATAAAGCACGTGAGTTCATGGACGTCCTTTGCATTGTGGACGACAACACCGACGGCGACTAACTCACACAAGTTGAACTTAGCGGTGCACCAGAACCCGTTTTTGTTCGACCTTCAGAGGGTTGTCTAAATGTAAGATTACCACCACTGCTGTCTTTTTTATTAGATCCAGTTTGGCATCAACATCTGTTGATAGGTGGGCTGTACGATGATCATTTACACTGACAGTCTCACGAGTATCCTTAGCTTCTACCACTGCATCTGCTCTTAAATCTACTTCACATTCAAGTAGTACAGAACTTTTTTCAACTCAGTAGTATTAGTAGTAATAGGCATTCCCTCCATCTCAGCATGATCAACCAAAGAAAAATCTGCAGCATCATGATCATTATCACGAATATTCACTTTGCCGCCATCTATCCAGTCGCCTTCATCATTTTCAAACTCTTTAATAACAATGGTACATGATCTGGGTTCTTCGTCGCAAATCCTTAAAGGTTTTATACCTAAACTCTGACTAGTAATACCTTGTAAACTTGTGGGGTCAGAGCTGCACTCTGAAACTGTAACTCTCTTCCCCTGCACAAACTGCACTGTCGCCTGTGACACTCCATTCAACAATGGCTTACCAGTTGCAACTACAGGCTTCTTCACCCCACCATTATTGTCACACGGTTCGGAGTCAGACCGTGATTTCACATTCAGCTTATCACTAAACTTGGTCACTGGTTCACAGTTCACCTTTGTATGAACTTCTTGCAAACGTGTAAAACACAACCGTGTCTGTGTCGCAACTTGTAACCTATCTGTTGGCGATGTCCCACGAAAGCTGTTACACCCACTAAGTTTATATGGATTACTAGACACCATAAAGCTTTCTCGATATCCACTTCTCTGAGGCCGTTTCGCCATAAATGATTGCGTTTTGCTCTCAAACTGCTCTATTCTAGGGGTGGGATGCAGAATACTGGCAAACTTGCTCATAGACTGACTGACACCATCTTTCACCAGTTTCAGAATGTCATCGAACTTTGGCTCAATACCTCCATCCTCTATACGACAGCCTATCTTCACCCACTTCCTTCGCAGTCGAGTAGGTAGGCGTCTCACTATTACCTCTAGGACTGAACTTGAGTTCAGATCACTCATGCAATTCATCGAAATCAACGTATTCTTGTAAGTCATCAGATTATCCAGAAATTCAGAGAGTGACTTGAGTCATCTCGTAATTGACTACCTGTCAATGTATGTGAAGATTGAACGATCAATTCATGGTTGTTTGCTTAAAATCAACTTCTCCAATTTTCGCGGAGGCATCAATACGACAGTCATCGTCTCATCGGTCGCTGTTCAGAAAGAAGAGTGAAACATCGTCAGAAGTAATACGGAGATTTATTATTGTAATATTTGTTTTCAGACCTTAGTTCGCTTATTCCTTTTATATGTTGGTGTAACAATAAACAAATAACAAGCGGCAGATCGGTGTTTTGGTTTTTTCGTCCGTTATAACTAAGCGTTTCTGAAAACTCAAAGGAACAGCGTGGGCCCGAGCGTAGCGAGAGCTGGGCATTAACGGTTTATGAGACGTGATTGACAGTTTCTGACGATTGAAACAGATCTGGCGGATTCAAACAGTTGGTGAAAGTTTGGATAGTCGCCGTTCATTTTTCCTGGTGCCGGTCAAGTCCTCTTTGAACAAGCAATATCTGGAACATTTTTGGAATTGGGTCAAGTTCAACAATGCCTGGGTCAAAGAAGGGACAGAGTGTCTTGGATGCAAACAGGAAAGTAAGTCATGGTGACTTGTCTGTTAATTGTAACGATGTGTCTGATGTTAAGCATGACATGGTTGATGTTACTGTTTCGCCGTTCAGGGATAATAGGAACATCAAACTCCCTAAATTTGAACCACGGTGTTTTGATGGAAACCCTGTCGATTATTTACAATTTGTAAAGGAGTTTGAGATCATGTTGAGTGGTTTTCTATTAAGTGATGAATTGAAGTTAATGTATTTGATGAGATATTGCACTGGAGATGCTGCAAGAGCTATACAGTGCTGTAAGTTTATGAAGCCAAAAGAGGGCTACTACGAGGCTATGAGCATATTACGTCAAAGGTTTGGAAGACCTTCGATGATTGCAGGGAAATTATTCGAGGCTGTTAAGGGTAATGGTGGTCAATTACAGGATGACTCCCAGGCACTCACTGAGTTTTTAGATAATTTGCTAATTTACAAGAATGGAATGATTTCGATGAATCGCGTGAGTGACCTCAACTCGAGTTTTATACTAGAAGTAATAGCAAGACGTCTACCTACTCGACTGCAAAGGAAGTGGGTGAAGATGAGCTCCCGTATGGAGGATGAGGGTATCGAGCCAAAGTTTGATGATATCCTGAAACTGGTAAATACTAGTGTCAATCAATCTATGAGCAAGTTTGCCAGTCTATTACATCTCACCCCTAGAATAGAGCAGTCTGAAAACAAAATGCAATCATTGATGACGAGTAGGCCTCAGAGAGGTGGATATCGAGAAGGCTCCATGATGTCTAGTAATGCATATAGACCTAGTGAGTGTAACAGGTTTCGTAGTACATCCTCAACAGATAAGTTACAAGATGCAAGACAAACACGGTTGTGTTTTACACGTTTGCAAGAGGTGCATACAAAGGTGAACTGTGAACCAGTGAGCAAGTTCAGTGATAAGCTAAATGTAAACTCCAGGCCTGACTCCGAATTGTGTGACGATAACGGTGCGGTGAAGAAGTCTGTAGTTGCAACTGGTAAGCCATTGTTGAATAGAGTGTCACAGAATAGAGTTACTGCTTCAGAGTGCAGTTCTGACTCCACAAGTTTACAAGGTATAACTAGTCAGAGTGAAGATATAAAACCTTTAATGATTTGTGAGGAGGAACCAAAATTGTCTACTTCTGTTATTAAAGAGTTTGAAAATGATGAACTTGACGGTAAATTGAATATTTGTAGTAATGATCATGATAGTGCAGATTTGTCTTTGGTTGATCATGATGAGATGAGGGATATGCCTACTACTGCTAAGTTAAATAAAGGTTCTGTACAACTACAACGTGAAGTAGAATTGAACGCAGATGCAGTTCCAGAAGGTGTGCATACTTGTGAGACAGTCAGTGTAATTGATCAGCGTGTAGCCCACCTATCATCAGATGATAGTGCTAAACCCGAACTAGTAGTGAAAGACAGCAGTGGTGGTAATCTTGCAGTTGGACAACTATCTGAAAGCCGAACAAGAACAGCTTCTGATCCACCGCTAAGTTCATCACCTTGTGTCACTCAGTCATCGTTGGTGTTTTCATCCACAATGAAACAGATGCCCATCAACTCAAGTATCTTTTGCAATGACTATGATAGTATTGGTGCGTTTGAAAAGACGAAAGATATTGCTCAGTTTAGTGAGAATAAGCCAAGTGTAAACGAGAGAGTAATTGTTAAATTGACTTGCACGAATAAAGGCATTTCTAGTTTCAAGTTACTAATTGAATGTTATTATCTTTGGTGTAAATTACTCTGTTTCTATACTTGGTTGATGAGATATGTCGTGTGTTTGTTAGTCATCTATATTCTACGATACAATGACATGGGCGTGTTGCCGTTCAGATTTGAGGATTTAGCTCATAGAAGGAAGTCAGCAAATGAACTCTGCGACGATTTTCCAACCTAGGGCGTCAACCTGAGAAGGGTTGTAGGCGTACTGCTGTAAGTCCTACAATTCTTCAAAGGGTAGCGCATCAATGAGCAGTCCAATGTGCTTGGTGTGTGATTTTGTACATATGTTCATATTGTATATACTGAATTGATATCATCTGTCATCTAGCTGTTGGTAATTCTGTTTGTGTCCGGACGACTTCCACTTGGATCATCAACCTGAGAAGGAATGTAGGCGTACTGCTGTAAGTCCTACAGTTCTTCAAGGGTAGTTTGTCGTGCCAGAATCCACAACATTTGATGTGTTGATTGTACATATGTTTGTGTTAAATAATTGTGTGAGTTCCAATTGATGTAATTGTTGGTTAATCTTGTTTGTGTCCGGACATTCCACAACTTACAATCGTCAACCTGTGAAGGTTTGCAGGCGTACTGGTGTAAGTCCTGCAATTCTTCAAAGGAATTCCACCAAGACATGATCGGCGAGGTTGTTTGTACTATTTGTATATACGTGTGGTGTGTCATATCAATTGGTGTATTTTGGATTCATTGTGTTTACTCGTTGTTTTCGTACCTTGTTGTTATTGCATAATTTTGTTAAAATTTTCGTCGTGATTACTTCTGAAGTTGTGTCCACTCTTCTACATCCGTGAATGAATTGATTGATGTTAGAGACAGCAGATGGGTCGTATACGCCGGGGAGGCTAGGCTATTGCTGAGAATGAAATGCACACGGAGATAATTGTTAGCTGCGGTCCGACACGCCGGGGAGAAAGAGTGTAAACGACTGAGGCTCGCATGCGTCACCGCTACTAGAACTGAGGCAGAATGAGTGACAAGCGATTTCAGTGGTAATTGGTAGTGAGTAGATAAGAGGATGTGCGTAGAGTATCGTGAGGTGGTGCTATGGTCACATTGCATTCTGCAAGAGTCATTCTAGCAAGTGGCGATTGTGTTGCAAGATGTCAAGAGGAGGTCTCTGTCTGGAGGCGCAGGTCGTCATTGATGTGTGAGATTGTGCTGTGGGTATGCTTGTGGTGTGTTGGCTTTTCTGTTTGTTTTCCATTTCAGCTCTGTCCGTGTGACCCAGGTTCTCGCAATGGCATCCAAGTCAACGTGCATTGGTCGTGAAGGAAAAAAGGGTTGGATCCCTTTTTTGCCGGGGAGTGTCAATGGAGTTGAAGATTGAACGATCAATTCTTGGTTGTTTGCTCAAAATCAACTTCCCCAATTTTCGCGGAGGCATCAATACGACAGTCATCGTCTCATCGGTCGCTGTTCAGAAAGAAGAGTGAAACATCGTCAGAAGTAATACGGAGATTTATTATTGTAATATTTGTTTTCAGACCTTAGTTCGCTTATTCCTTTTATATGTTGGTGTAACAATAAACAAATAACAAGCGGCAGATCGGTGTTTTGGTTTTTTCGTCCGTTATAACTAAGCGTTTCTGAAAACTCAAAGGAACAGCGTGGGCCCGAGCGTAGCGAGAGCTGGGCATTAACGGTTTATGAGACGTGATTGACACTAGCATTACCTTTAACAGCCTCAAATACGTTCCTTACAATCATCGAAGGTCTTCCGAATCTTTGATGCAGTATACTCATAGCCTCAGGGTATCCTTCGTTAGGGGGCATGAACTTACAGCGCTGGATAGCTCTTGAAGCAACTTCAGTACAGCACCTCATCAAATACATCAACTTCATTTCACAATTTATTGCAAGCCCGCTCCACATGACTTCACACTCCCTTACAAACTGTAAATAGTCAGCTGTGTTTCCGTCGAAACACCGTGGTTCGTACTTAGGAAGCTTGATATTCCTATTATCCCTAGACGGTGAAACATTAACATCAACCATATCATGCTTAACATCAAACACATCGTTACACATAACAGACAACTCAACATTACTTAATTTCCTGCTTGCTCCCAAGACGCTCTGTCTCTTCTTTGACCCAGGCATCATTGGACTTGACCGAAATTCCAGAAAATTTCCAGATAACGCTTGTTCAGAGAAGACTTGGCCGGAACCAGGAAAGACGAACTGAAACTATACAAACTCTGCCAGAAACTGTCAGTCAAGTCTCATAAACCATTAGTGGCCGGCTCTTGCTACGCTGGGCCTCACGCTGTTCCTCGAAGATTTTCAAAAACGCTTAGTATTATCCGACGCAAAAGCCAAAACACTGTTTGTCGACTCAAGAATTCTTTACTCTAACGCCAACATGTAACCAGCAATACTGGTATTACATAGTAAGGTTTAAGGACAAATATTACAACAATAAATCACAATATTACTTCTGACAGTTTCTTGATCTTCCTTCTGAACGGCGACCGATGAGGCTCCGCGAAAATATGGGGAATTTGGGTTTGAGCAAACAACCATGAATTGATCGTTCAATCTTCAACTACATTTACAACTAGTAATCATGATAGTTTATATTGTCTTATGGACGGGTGTTTACAAGAAATGCAAGCTATTTCTACAGGCAATATCAGTATGTTATAAATTACAAACGTGGAGTAATATAATTTAATAAATTTTTCTTTGCCATAAAGGTTCAAATCATCTTACTTAGAGCGGCGAATGTGCCTAACTCCCAAACAAAGTGCCACTGACTGAAAAAGAGCCAGCACGATCACTGCCGCCTCATGTGCCTTCAGTTTGAAACACAAACAGAGGCTGAGAAATTAGCATTTTCACAACGGATCATATCACGGGATACGGGCCACAAACAATTAAAAAATTGTAGCGGATAAGACAGTGATTCAAAGGCGCGCTTACAATCACCTCACGAAACCTAGAGGTAAAAACAGCGAGACGCCGCGAGTCACCAAAACGGAAAAACCCACAGCCAACACGGTAGGACTCATAGCTTCCTCTCCCTAAGATCTCACAAACATAGCTCAACTCAGTCGCAGATCTCAGTATCAGATATACTAATAACTTGACGTTCTCTGAACAAAATGACTACGCCAGACGTAAAACACGAAGGCTACAAGGATGCATAACACGCACTTTCTTCTGTTGTGAAACAATGGTTTTATTATACAAAATATGTGTCCGACCTATTTTAGAATACTGCCCGTCTATTCTCAGCGGACTCAGACAAAATGACGAGCTTAGATTAGAGGGAGTGCGACGGCAGTTTACCTCAGGAACTCTTGGCTTAGAAAGTGGTCTGGAATACTGTGAGCGATGCGACAGACTAAGATTAAAACCACTCTGGAAAAGACGTCTTAAGCTAAACCTTATCTTTTACTACAAGCTAGCTAATCTTCTCTTGCATTCCTCCGAGCCAATAACTAAACCTACCGTTGTCATCAGTTACAATCTCAGAAATCATCATAACCTAGCTGCTGCAGAGCATTGTCGGACGTATATGCGGTACAACTTCTTCTTAAATAAGTTTTCAGTCATTTGGAATAAACTACCAGCTATGTGCATCTGTAAAATTTGCTTTCTTTTCTTGAAGACACCCATATATACTAAGACATATACTATGATTAATATTATTGTACATTGTGTACAATTCACTTGTGATGGCACGGTGAAAATGCTGATAAAACTTCGAGAGTGTTTCACTCATTTTAATTATTGCCAAATTTGGATATAAATCAGGAATAAGATTCGGTTTTGTACACACCCAAGTTATATTGTGGAATTAATTCAAGCTTCTTTTTTTCCCAAGTTTTTCTAATCTATCCAAAACATACTTGGGTTTTTTGTTAAGGCAAAGACAATGTTTCTATATTTCTTGATGTGCTCCGTTGAATGACCAGTTATCACGTTGTTCCCACAAACCAAAGACAAAATCGTCAGCAACCATGTAATTTGACCATAAACCAAATCTATGAAATTTAAATAATGCTTATCCATGCCTGTACATTTGGTGTGTCCTACACAGGTAGGAAAAAAACATGTATTTCATTAAAACAGTATTGTTAAGTATGATTGCTAATCGTATATGTAATTTATCATATTGATGATGCCTGTAAACTGGCGTCCCTCATGTACAAAATGAGAATACATTACTATTATTAATCAGTGTTCTGGTTTTCGCGTTGGTTAATCCAAAGTGTTTCTGAAAGTCTTCGAGGGACAGCGTGAGGCCCAGCGTATTAAGTGCTGGACATTGACAGTTTTTGAGAGTTGTCTGACGCCATCGTTTTGAGTGAGGAAACAAATGGGCGACAAGGCATCTGCCACAGTGTAGTTCACTTTGGAT
Organism: Trichobilharzia regenti; assembly: GCA_944472135.2. Lineage (NCBI taxonomy): Eukaryota > Metazoa > Platyhelminthes > Trematoda > Strigeidida > Schistosomatidae > Trichobilharzia > Trichobilharzia regenti. The sequence continues at coordinate 30,811,845 of OX235267.1, forward strand.
ACATGGCGAATATCCAATGTAAACGGTGAAACGTAACCCATTTGTCGTGATTCTCTAGGTGAATACTTATCTGAGGCTGAGTTCAGAGGGTACGTCAGAGGTCTGTTTTCAGTGAAAATTATAAATTCGCGACCCTCCACTGAATGTCAAAAATGACGTATAGCACAGTATATTGCCAGAAGTTCTCTGCCGAATGTGCTGTACTTCGTTTCAGCTAATTGAAGTCACCTCGATAAACACGTGATTGGTTGCCAGTAGCTGTTGACTAGTTGTTACAGAACTGCGCCGATTCCAGTGTCCGATGCATCAACCGAGATAATTACCCATGCCGTTGGATGCTGATATATTAAAAGTGTTGCATTCGCGATAGCTTTTTTTAACCCGAATGTAAGCATTTTGAGAAGAGGCGTCAAGTCCGATGGACTTGTTGCTCCCTCGAAGAAGGTCTGTTAATGGCCCAATCAAGGAAGCACAGTTGGGAATAACACACCGGTAATAACTTACCAAGCCGTTAAAAGTGCGGAGACTTTTCGCCGTCTGCGGCCCTGGAAAGTTCAGTATCGCCTCAGCTCTACTAGCCAGTGGGCGAATACCCTTGCAGTCAGTGGTGTGGCCCGCAACGTTAAGTGAGTCAACGCCTATCTGACACTTGAATATTAATGGTTACAACATACAGGGGTAATCTTTCGAATGCTAAATCCATGTGTGTAAGGTGAGTTCCCTTGTCTGGACTGGCAATAAGGCAGCTGTCGAGGTAGGCGTAAACAAAGCCGACACCGTCAATGGAACGTCTAAATTTTTGTGCTGCACTCCAGAGACCGAATGGTACATATAGAAGAAAGTGTAATGGTCAGCCAACTCCCATAAACTGTCAATGTCCAGCTCTTACCACACTGGACTTCACGCTGTCCCTCGAAGACTTTCAGAAACACTTTGTATTAACCAACGCGAAAACCAGAACACTGATTGGCGATTCAAGAATTTTTTATTCTTACGCCAACATGTAACCAACAATAAGGTTATTACACAAGGTCCAAGAATAAATGTTATAACAATAAATGGCGATAATGCCTCTGATAGTTTATTATCTTCCACTGAAAAGCGAACGATGAGACGATGAGTGATGGATTGATGTCACCCGCGAAAAGTATGGAGGAGTTGGGTTTTAGCAAACTACCATGAATTGATCGTTCAATCATCAGCTATATTGACACTCCCCGGCAATAAAGTGATCCATCCCCTTTTTCCATCACGATCAATACGCGTTGACTTAGATGCCATTGTGAGAACCCGGGTCACACGGACAAAGCTGAGATGGAAAACAAACAGAAAAGCCAACACACCACAGGCATACCCACAGCACAATCTCACTTATCGATGACGACCTACGCCAGCCAGTTAAATGCATCCTCTTGACATCTTACAACACAATCGCCACTTCCTAGAATGACTCTTGCAGAACGCAACGTGACCATGGCACCACCTCATGATACTCTTCGCACATCCTCTTGTCTATTCACTATCAACTGCCATTGCAATCGCTTGTCACTCATTCTGCCTCAGTTCGAGTGACGGTGACATATGCAAAACTCAGTCGTCTACACTGTCGCTCCCCGGCGTTTGGGACCAAACCTAATAATTATCTCCGTGTGCATGTCATACTAAGCACAAGCCTCCACGGCGAACACGACCCATCTGCTGTCCTTAACATCAATCAACTCATTCACAGATGTGGAAGACTCGAAACAACTTCAGGAGTGAGCACGACGAAAAATTTAACAAAATCATGCATAACAACAAGAAATGAAAACAAGTAAACACAATGAATCCAAAAAACACCAATTGATATGACACACTACACATATATACAAACAGAACGAATAGCCTCGCAGATCATGTCCTGATGGAATTCCTTTGAAGAATTGCGGGAATTACACTAGCACGACTGTAACCCTTCTCAGGTTGACGCCCTTAAGTTGGGAGATTGTCGAAGAGTTCATTTGCTGACTTCCTTCTATCATCTATATCCTCAACTCTAAACGTTGACAAGCCGATGACATTGTGTCATGGAACGTAGATGACTAACAAACTTACGACGTATCTGGCCAATCAAGCGTAGGCACATAGTAATTTACACCAAAGATAATAGCATTCAAACAGTAACTTCAGACTTGAAAGGCCTTTGTTCGTGCAAGTCAGTTTAACAATTACCCTCCCATACACAGTTGGTTTATCCTCATTAAACTGGCCAAAATCTTTCGTCTTTTCAAACGGACTGACACTAGCACAGTCATAGCATAAAGCACGTGAGTTCATGGACGTCCTTTGCATTGTGGACGACAACACCGACGGCGACTAACTCACACAAGTTGAACTTAGCGGTGCACCAGAACCCGTTTTTGTTCGACCTTCAGAGGGTTGTCTAAATGTAAGATTACCACCACTGCTGTCTTTTTTATTAGATCCAGTTTGGCATCAACATCTGTTGATAGGTGGGCTGTACGATGATCATTTACACTGACAGTCTCACGAGTATCCTTAGCTTCTACCACTGCATCTGCTCTTAAATCTACTTCACATTCAAGTAGTACAGAACTTTTTTCAACTCAGTAGTATTAGTAGTAATAGGCATTCCCTCCATCTCAGCATGATCAACCAAAGAAAAATCTGCAGCATCATGATCATTATCACGAATATTCACTTTGCCGCCATCTATCCAGTCGCCTTCATCATTTTCAAACTCTTTAATAACAATGGTACATGATCTGGGTTCTTCGTCGCAAATCCTTAAAGGTTTTATACCTAAACTCTGACTAGTAATACCTTGTAAACTTGTGGGGTCAGAGCTGCACTCTGAAACTGTAACTCTCTTCCCCTGCACAAACTGCACTGTCGCCTGTGACACTCCATTCAACAATGGCTTACCAGTTGCAACTACAGGCTTCTTCACCCCACCATTATTGTCACACGGTTCGGAGTCAGACCGTGATTTCACATTCAGCTTATCACTAAACTTGGTCACTGGTTCACAGTTCACCTTTGTATGAACCAGAGGATGTCATGAGGGAGGCTGTAGGAAAAGATAATGGGATATGGTCAATCGCGGGGCAGGCCGAAGAGGGCCACTCAAAACAAGACTACCAGGGACGTGTCTTTAGGGCCCTAAGTTCCACCTAAGACCAAAGAGAACAATAATAATATAATAATAGCTGATCGGAGGGTTGAGAGGTCCGTTTTTCCACGCTGACCCAATTTAAAGTGGTCATCGACTAGCATGGGGAACTAATGGCCAGTTTTAGCTCCCGTTTCCCCCCTTCAGAACGTTCAGCCATTTAAGCCACCTAGGCTTGTATATTTTCGTCAGTATTTCTTCTCGCTAAGAGAGAGATGGCAAGATTTAATCATGCTCTGCTGTTTTAACCCCAATATTATTCGTTCCGAAATATGTCCTAACAGAAAATGGCTGTTTTCTTCTTCACTATCCTTGCTCCACAGCACAGAGTGAATATGAAAAATCGCAAACAATGGGTAGTCCAAAAGTGCAATCTTTAATGTGCGTCATTTTGAAGTCACTGAAATATTTCCAGGCTTTTAACTACTTCACAGCAGTCGGCTATTTAGTCTACAGTTGTAGCTTTGGACCGATATGAGCCTTGCATGTCTTCCAAGAATCTCCACCGTTTAAAAAAATGGTTTAGCAGTAACTTTCGAACGGTTGTGTCACGAGACTTCTTTCACCATAACCACGTATTCTAACTACCACCTAAATCCGTTGCGATGTATTCGCTGTTCGTAGGAGCGCATTCCTCCAAATATCCCTTTGAACCAAGTAACTTCATCAGAATAATGGTGAAAGATCTTCTAAATCTGTTATTGTTTGACCTTACCTGTCGCCTTACTCTTACTAATCAGCAGGTGGCGGCGCACTGAGGATCCTTCTGGGTTATAATTATGAAGCATAGGAACAACACCCCATGCCACTCTTCTACGAAACAAACCAGGTCTTCCAGGTCAGGTTCTTTCCCAGCAGCCGAAAACGTCTTAGTGATACCGGTCAATTGATTCAGTGCAGGAACAGACAAACAGCTGATTATATTTTGGAAAGGTAAATGAACCAAAGTTCAAAATATAGCCAGTGTGACATTACGTGAAACGCATATCATGAAACTTTACTACAGAGTCGGTGAGATCGCTTGTTGCTTCGCAATGGGACAATAATCTCCTATTAAGCCATTTATCAGTGCATGAATGAGCATAATCCCCGAACAAAGGAATCCTGAAGTATCCACCTTGCCCTATTATAGCCAATGGCCACGTAGGTTTAAAAGTGCACCCTAGCCTTTTCATCGAAAAAGCGCTACAAGTATGTTAACATCTATGTTCTATAGGACAGTTTACTTTTAACGGCATTTTGAAACCCGCAGGTTAACACTTTATAATGACTTAGCCACTTATTGAAAGGAGTTACATCGAACTCAGATATGCATGATGTGACCATGGAAGACGAGACAATCGGTAAAGGAATGTTTACTTGAAATTTAGTATCTCTATATGACGAAGTTATGTACACCTTATCTTCAAATCACCGTTTGCACAGATCTCCCGTGTTATACTTATGGCCCTCACATTATGTTCATTTGTGTTTATTTCATATCTGCCATGCACTTCCTCAGCACTGTTTCATTTGCTTTCTCTGACGTCAAATCTATCTTCCTGCTACTTGATGTATTTTATGCCGATGAACACCTCTTTGGTTACATAATACTGATAAATCTTATAAGTAGCACACGCCACACTCGTCGCCAACCAAATACTTTTGAACGGAGCCGCCCCAACCTTCTTGGTTCACCCCTTCCTGTTGTACTTTGTTCCGGACTTCCTCATCCCAATGAATCTATTTATGAACTCAGCTGATACTAGCCCGTTTCTGCGTGTTTCCCCTTTTGATGGTTTTAAACGAAACCATGTCTCTCGGTGAGAGTGTATGGTTCTTCCCACAGAGTGAGTTCCCGTCAATCTAGCCCACATCTAACGGAGCCCTTTCTATCTCAACAGTTTACTTGATTACCGACCTCAAAAGTCATGCGTACCATCTTTTCTACCTGTTCTGATTTCATTTTGCCTTACCTCTGTCTACGTTTGACATTCCTGACAACTTCTTTCCATTTCCTTTTACTCTTGATGGAGGATGCAAGTTTTGTTGTGTATTGGTAGTCGTGGCCTCCCTCCATACATCAAGTGAAATGTTGACTTCTATGTTGTTTTCCAGTTGGACGCACGATGTGCTAGTACAATCAATGGAAGTTCTATCTCCCAGTTACCTCCCTTCGAGGCCAGCCACTCTTTCAGTGTACGATTATTTCTCTCTGTTAGACCATTCATTTGCGGATGATATGGTGTTGTTCGGATCTTTCTAATTCCCGGCTGTTGCAAACGGGGATTGAATTATTCACTTTCAAAACAAGGACCCTGATATGTCAATACTGGTCTTGGTACACCATAATCTACAAAGATGTGTCGAACTACTGAGTCACCCACGGTTCTCGCTCTTTGATCGGGAATCGCCACTGCGTTTACTAATCGTTTGGCGTACTCTGGCATCACCAAGACGTGTTGGTTGCCACTGGATGTGTACAGAAACGGACCAGTCACATGTGCGGACCACAAGTCACTTTCTGCTGTGACTGGAATTGTCTGCAGGGGCGGTCGTATGCATCGATCTCTCAACACCAGCTGGCACTACATATTTCGCCTCATCTCTGATACCTGGCCAGCACGTGCTTTGTCTTAAGAGGTCGGTGGTTCCGGATACTCCCGAACGCGCTAGCTGGTGACTTTCTTGTATCGCCTCATGGCGTTAAGACTGAGGTATTACTTCCAACTGGCTTTCATCCTTCCCTCACGAAGTCAGAGTTCTGTAGGCGTTCACTTTAAAACGACTTTTCTGTCTGAGCGGCTCAGTCAGTTCCTTGCGCGCCGTAGTTTGATTCACTTCTGTTCCATAGGTGATCGTTGCATTGACTGCATTCAGGGTAAGGTCCGTTTTCTGTGTGCAGCTGGAGTTTTGATTTGTCATTGGTAGTATAAGACATGGTGGGTTTGGAGGTTTTCCAATGTTTTAACTATGCTTGTCTGATTTCAGGTTGGCTACGTAGCTTGCAGGAGTTGGTCGCCCAAGCCTATGCTGCAAAGCTCCTCAAAACAGATATTTAACCCATGTCTCTTGGGGTTACTCTCTTTCAAGATCCTGAATCTCGAAGAATAACTTTTGTGACATCACACATTGTCAGTAGTCTTTTTACAACCTAAAATATAAAACCACTAGCAAATGTCAAACTCTAAGGCTTCCAAACGAAAACAAAAGTCACTTCTATGCATAACGTCTTTAAATGTTTGTCTGTCTTGTAATAATTCACTTGGGATATCAAGATACCTTAAGTCAAATGTCTAGGTCTAACCACACTGGACTTCACGCTGTCCTTAGAAGACTTTCCAATAACCAACGCGAAAAACCAGAACACAGATTGGTGACTAAAGAATCCCTTATTCTTGCACCAATACTGAACCAACCATAAGGCTATTCTACACAAAGTCTAAGAATAAATGTCATAACAATTAATCCCATAATACTTCTGATGGTATTTCTCCGTCTTCTAAAGAACAGTGAACGATGGAACGATGAATGCAGTATCGATGACTCCCGCCAAAATATAGAGTTGGGTTTGAGGAAACAACCATGAATTGATCGTTCAATCTTCAGCTACACTGACACATTTACTCATTATTACGAGCATAATACAAGAGGGTGTCGCTTTTTTCTAATGCAGAAGCGTAAAATTAATTAAACTTTCACAATAATAGACGCTTATAATACCTTTATGAGCATAGACACGATAACCCATAATATGCGCGAAAATACACTGCGATGGACTCTAACCTCACCAGTCGAGGAACGCACTGCATTTTAAATTGCAAACCGAAGCTGCATACACTTTACAATGAATCTTTTCAAACAAAAGTTATCTACAGTGTTTCCGATTTTATTATCTAACAAAATACCGTACAACCACATTGTCCAAAACTCCACAAAATTTTATCTGGTTGTAAGTGTGGGGTTATGCTTAAGATAGAACTCAAATAACCTCACTTACTAAGCACTTCACCGCCTAATAACCTTATCAGCACTCTACCTAGTGTGTAATTACCGACCAACGAAATCAAAATAAAAAAAGACTTAAGACGGGAAGTGTGTCTGGGATAAAGTTGTATTTTACACAAATAAAATATCAATTTTTATAAATAAAGATGTTGTACAACTTATTTGATGCCTTTAAGAACGCGCTGAATGAAAGCACAACAAGGGAGCGAACCAAGCACCTACAGTCGCGTAGCAAATCAAAAGTTGAAGAAATAGCGCCAAAAGTGGTTGAATGCGTTGAAATAAAATTTCAAGGGCTGAAGGTGCACTGCATGCTCTGATAGCCATTTAGTCATCTTAATTATTTGCGTGATACAGATATTATTACTTTTATCCTAGTTTATTTCGGTTTTTCAGCTGTTTATATCTCTGATTCGTAAGTTTGAATGTCCTCGAAGACCTCCGGTGTTTACATGAATCTCAGTGAAATAATAATAATAATAATAATAGTAGTATATTCTCATTTTGTACATGAGAGACGCCAGTTTACAGGCATCATCAATATGATAAATTACATATACGATTAGCAATCATAATTAATAATAATGTTTTAATAAAATACACATTTTTCCTACTTGTGTAGGACACACCAAATATACAGGCATGGATAAGCATTATATAAATTTCATAAATTTGGTTCATGGTTAAGTTACATGGTTGCTGGCGTTTTTGTCTTAGGTCTGTGGGAACAATATGATAACCAGTCATTCAATGGAGCACGTCATGAAATATAGGAATATTGTCTTCGCATTAACAAAAAAACCCAAGTAAGTTTTGGATGGATTAAAAATACTTGGGAAAAAATAAAGCTTGAAGTAATTCCTCAATATAACTTGGGTGTGTACAAATCCGAATCTTATTTTTGATTTGATTTATATCCAAATTGGGTAATAAGGAAGCTATTTTTACAGATACGATCAGTTATGTTATAAGCTACAATCGTGACGTTGTATTACAAATAGATACTTTTCCATTGGTATAAGAGTATATTCCACAAATGTAATCCAGGTTGCGTCGTGGAGAAAGTTAATTCGTTATTAACCAGGCAACTGAAAGATACTGGACCAATAATGTTTGCAGATCATTTGTCATTGTAAATGGTCAAATATCCACATTATTCATTCTCATTCAAAAAGTCAAATGGAAGCTGAAATGGTGAGAGAAAAAAGAAGACAAACAACAGCAACGCAAAAGAAAGCAACGGGAGTCCTTAAGGAGTGATTAATAAATATATACATATATATTCTGTTTAGTAACTGTGGTTATTTTGGTACACAAACTAACTAGTCCCGTTATGCTAACTTTTATATTATGTGTAAACTAATATTATTACTGTCCTGTGTAGAAATGTTAATCATCTAGTTCCAATAATATTAAAATTTATAATTGTAGTTTGTTGTAACTACACGTTTAAAGAACTTAAAATATCTATGTAGGGTGAAAAAGAAGGTGTAAGAGTCAGGCGCAAAAGTGCATTGTCATCTTTGAGTAGTCTGGTGACTGAGGAGATGAACACTGGAAGTGTGTTTGCATCGCGCACATTAGCTGGTAGTCTATTCCAAATGACTGAAAACTTATTTAAGAAGAAGTTGTACCGCACGTAAGTCTGACAGTGCTCCATAGCAGCTAGGTTGTGATGATTTCTAAGATTGTAACTGATGACAGCGGCAGGTTTAGTTATTGGCTCGGAGGAATGCAAGAGAAGATTAGTTAGCTTATAGTAAAAGATAAGGTTTAGCTTAAGGCGTCTTTTCCAGAGGGGTTCTAATCTTAGTCTTCGCATCGCTCATGGTATTCCAGACCACTTTCTAAACCAAGAGTTCTTGAGGTAAACTGCCGTTGCACTCCCTCTAATTTAAGCTTGTCATTTTGTCTTAGTCCGCTAAGAATAAACGGGCAGTATTCTAAGATAGGTCGGACACATACTTTGTATAATAAAACCCTAGTTTCACAACAAAAGAAATTGCGTGTTATGCATCCTATCAGCCTTCGCGTTTTACGTCTGGCATAATCAGTCTGTTCAGCGAACGTTAGGTTACTAGAGTATCTAATACCGAGATCTACGACTGAGTTGAGCTTAGCTAGTTTTCGCCCATTTATTTCAAGAGTTAGATCAAGGTTACTGTTGCCGATACAAATCCAGCCGCATTTGTCAATGTTAAAATTTAGACAGGATTCAGCACACCACGTTGCAAGGCTACTTAGTTCAAGATGTATTTTAGTAACCATATCGCTTAATTCATGAGTGTAGCAGGAGTAGACGACTTTGAGGTCGTCAGCATATAGGAATGGTTTGCCTAAGGTGAAGCACTTGCAAATGCTGTTAATGTAGACTGTGAATAAAAGTGGACCTAGGACACTACCTTGCACGACCCCACTTGAGATCTGCCTAGGATGAGACAATACAGATCCAACTTTGGTTATTTGTACCCTGTTGCTTAGAAATGATTTTAACCAGTTCAGTAATGGGTTGCGAATTCCACAAGAGTACAGCTTCTCAAAGAGAATACTGTGAGATACCATGTCAAATGCCCTAGATATATCGAAGTAGAGAACAACGACTAGCTTACGTGCTTCGCGACTACTAGTGATGCAGTTGAAAAAGTCGAAGTGGCAAGTAACGCAGGATCTATTTTTGAGAAATCCGTGTTGAGACCTTGTAACAAGATCTTCCCTAATTAGGTAGTCTGACAATTGATCTTTTACAACTTTCTCCATGATTCGTGAGATAACTGGGGTTATATTTATGGGTCTGTAATTGCGGACGTTTGCCCTATCACCAGATTTGTAATGTGGAATTATGAAGCTAGTTTTCCACTCACTAGGGTAAGTGCCAGTGTCCATAGATATTGAGAAGAATTTAAGAAGTAACAAGGGTATATCACACCCACTGTTTTTGAAAATTATCGAAGCGAGGCCATCCGGTCCCGTACTAGTGGAAGGTTTAAGGCTTTTAATTGCTTGTACTATTAACTGATTAGTGAACACAATGCTTTCAAGGGAAGAGATCGAAAAAGTCACATGATTAATCGACTGTATTATATACATATCTGAAATAAAAAATAACTGTGCATAATTTATTCACTATCCTGTATAATTAATGCTTGTGGATAATACCAGCTTTACTATTCTGGTAGTATGTGTGTGTAGATTCGTGTGTTACGGTACATCTGTTTGGCATTTTATCCAATGTCGTTTCCTGGATGTAGTACAATCTCAAAAATCCGTGTTTATTTCGTAATTCGTCTTCCCTCAATGTATTTCATTTTAATCAAAACAGTTTCACGGATAGACATTGCAGATCTGATTGGACACCAGTAACTAATGTGAAATGTTCAGTTCTATCTTTGTTACATAATGAATTCTATCAGTCAAGTTTGCAACATGGTCACCATGCTAGGTGGCTCGCCATTACACTGTACTTGTGAATTGTTGGCATTGGGTGGTTGAAGACAATTGGCGGGAAGCCTAGCCTTGCCTGACCTAGGTTTTGTGCTAGTTGGCATTCACCACCAGTCAACAAGGCGTATCTGCAACCTCAAAGGAACTCATTTCCCTTCTGAGATTCGAACCCGCGTCACCCAGTTAGTGCTGCAGTCAGACAGGCTACCACTGAGCAGCTATTCAGGCTCGTGATTGACCTCCTGACATACCATGGTAGCCAAATTGCAAACTTGACTGACAGAATTCAGTATGCACCAAAGATAGGACCAGACACACACATCACACTAGTTACTGGTGTCCGATCAAAGTAATCAGTACTGTCCTACAGGAGGGCAATCACGAGCGTGATTATCACAATCGTAACGTCTCTGACTGCAGCACTCAATGAGTGACGCTGGTTTGATTCTTAGAGGGGATACAAGTTCTTTCGAGGTTGCAGATACGCCCTGCTGACTGGTGGTTAGTGTCAACTAACACGAAACCTGGGTGGTTCAAGGCTGAGCTTCCCGCCGATTATCTCCAGCCATCCAATACCTGACATTATAAATCTAGTCGACATGTCATAGGTTGAATTTTCCAAAGGGCAAATTCGTGATATTCGTGGTGTGTTGAAAGCTGGCTGCTGGCCAAAATCGGTAGACAATAATTTACGTCAATGTGTACGTCCCCGATATTGGTCATGAGAAAAGTAGGAACGAAGACTAACTCAAAAACCAATCACAGCAAAATTTGCGTAGGCGGATACAATTTGCAGATAAATAATCTGAACTTCAAGAAACAGCCACAAAGAGATGAAAGATTAACGTTCAATGAGAAATCACCAATCAGAAGACTATGTCTGTTTGCTTACAGTAATCTATAATAATGTACATCAACATACATAAATGTCTGTTGATTTCGTAAATAAACGATCTGTTGTCTGGCCCCTGTCTTCTGTTGTTAAAGTAGTACTGATGAACTGTATATACGAGACTGTCTTCGTCTTTTGTTACAGCGGTCCCTACAGGTCGAATCAAAAATCACTTGAGTAAAATAAATAGCATGTTGTTCAGGAATAGCCCCAACCTTTAAAAAATGTACCTACCAAATAAACAAAACATTTGGATTGTTATACTGAACATACTCTTTCATAACAGACAGTATCAGTCAATCTTATGGTTATTATTACACAAAAACAGTCAATACACCTACCGCAAAACTCAGTTTTCCTTAGTCTGTAACTCAGCAAGTGTGATGCATCTAGTCCTCTCATTGGTGCAGACTGAATTTTATCAGTCAGGTTGTAATGTGGCCACCATTCTAGCTAGCTCGGCATCACGGTGCACATTGATTAGATGGTATTAGATGGTTGGAGGCGATCGGCAGGAAGCCTTGGACCTAGGTTTCGTGCTAGCTGACACTCGTCAGCAAGGCGTATCTGCAACTATGAAGGGACTCATTTCCCTTCTGAGATTCGAACCCGCGTCACCCAGTGCTGCAGTCAGAGACGTTACCACTGAGCTATTCGGCCTTGCAATTGACCTCCTGTAGGACTGTAGTGGATATTTTGATTTGACATTAGTAACTAGTGTGATGCGTCTTGTCCTCTCAGTCAGTCTTATGATTACTACACAAAAACAGTTAGTGCCGTTACTCACCATAAAACTCAGTTTCCCTCAGTTTGAAACTCAGTAAGTAGCTAAGTTAATAAGAGAAACCGATATGGCTATTATAATATTATTATTATTAGCAAATCGAAACAGAATATAATTTACTGGCAGTCAAATAACGGTTTAACATCATCTAAACGGAGAGCAACATCTCTTCAACCTTAAACATGCAGAATATTTAATTAAAATGCCAACATAACTGGGAAAGAAGGAGTGTTACTTAAAGAAGAAGGTTCAGAGACTGACGTTATTGACGTTCGCGAATTGTACGGAGTATACTAACGCAAGATCTAATACCAACAACTTCTATAGTATTCGTTCCGCGTAGAACAAAGGCAAAGCAAAAGACACGATTTCATCTTCCAAATTACGAGATAAATTTCGGGACCAAACTGTAGTGCGAGATGATTGCTTAGCTGGCTAGAGATTGTGTACGGACGAACGTGACACGACGGAGTACCAAATGGCGTGGATGCTTGGCCGGAAGCCTTCAGCTAAACAAGTCGACTTATAAACAGTGGTGGTCAGCATTCAACGTGCAGCGATGAGTGCTGTGGTCAATAATTTTAGGGAATTATTTACCGCTACAAAGGCATTACTCTTCAGAATCATTCTTAACTTGTACTTCACTGTAGTCTATTGTTTAGTAACGCGAAGCTTTGAGTCTTATGTCTTGTTTAGCATATGTATTTAAACAAAATCTCTCGTTCGGTGATTGTAACAGTTTTCCTCATATCTGAAAAGAAATTAGTGACTTATGATGAAGTATAACCCGTTTAGGTTCTCGACACTGTAACCTAAGTGTTATAATTATTTGCAATAGTAGTATTTCACAATGACCGAATTACAGGAAATCAACCAATAACACAGAGAGAGAGGGATGAATTTATGAATTTGTATTTGACAGAATTATTTGTAATTCATATAATAAATATATTAACAAACAACGGTGGTAGGTGAATACTGTCAATCACCATACTAATTTTTAACTGTTTGATACCATTTAAGCGACATTATATTCTATGTGGATTAATGACATAATACGAATGTTCTGGTTGATAGAAATAGCTTATTTATATTTCAGAAATGACTTCATATTATTATTATTATCATCACCAACATCAATAATACCTGTTCTTCATCATCACTGTTCAGTCACTTCCAGTGTCTTCACAAGGTTCTGTGAAAGTAAGTCAAAGTTTAATGGGTGGTGCGATGGAAAGCGGTCAACAAAAACAGTAATCCTTATGGTACCCGCCAGGCAGTAATCATGCATACTCGTCAACCTGACTGAGATTCAACTGTCCCTAGTTCCTAGTGCCAACACTAGTGCTTGAATCTTCAATGAAACTTTTTAATGATCCTAAACAATTTGCATATAAACATAGTAGATGTACCTTGGATGCTGCGGTTGTCTTATATCATAATGTTGTTTCTTGTTTAGACAAAGGTGCCAAATATGCTCGTGGTGCTTCCCTAGACTACACATCTGCTTTTGACTCTGTACATGGAGGCCTTTTATTAAATAAGCTTTCGTTGACGCAAACAGGATCCTGAGCAAAGAGTGGGTTGCATTCCTATTTTTCTGATAGAATGCAGTATACTGTATATAATGGCAAATCTTCTGCCTCGCTTACAAAAGCCGGTGTTTCTCAAGGTGCCATCCTATCTCCTTTTCTTTTTTCTTTCTTTCGGTATGACCCGCCTCATTTAAACGAAAGTAACTTTGTCAAATATGCGGATGATCTGACTGTATCACTGCCTATCACTTCCGAGTCTGACTGCTCCAAACTTAATAGCTTTCTGTTGGACATCAGCAAGTGGTCTAAATCAGATGGTGTTATGTTTAATCCTTCCAAATGTCAGGGAATTAACTTTGTTTTCAAGCATCGACGTGACTTACATGGACTGGTTAGTTCGCATGATGCCTGTAGCATAGATGGTACTGAAAGTGAAACAAAGTCAAGCATTAAATACCTTGGATTAGTTCTTTCCTCTGACCTTTCATGGTCATCCCATATCTTATCTATCTCCAAGAAAATGTTTCGTCTTACCTTCTACATTAAAAAGTTAAGACAATTTGTAAACTCCTGTATTTTACCTATTGTACTCTATCGCTCTCCATTAATCTTTCCTGGGCTTCTCAAAAAAGACTATATCATATTGCGAAGGGTATTAAATGCTGTTAGTAGGGCTTGTAGTATGCCACTGTGTGAGCTCGCCAATACTGTAGTCGAGAGACACATAAATTCCCGTAAAAAATGGGCAAAGGCCGACCCCCTGCACCCCTTTATTCACAGCTATCCCCTTGTATCTCATCAGGTAGGACGAGAAGTCAGTATAAGAAGTTATATGCTCGAAACACTAAGTAAAAAATTCTATAATACCCTATTTAGCCCTTATTTTATGTGATCAAGACACTGTTAGACGTGAAACATATAAGTTATTATGTAATTAGCAAAGTGGGTCAACCCTTTCATCGCTCGTCTTTCTGTAATTTTATGGTGTCAAACTTTCTATCGTTTAATTATAACTTAGAGATTTTATTTTTAGTTGTTATTACTATTATTACCACAACTTTATACTTTATGAATATTTTTCTCCTTATCACATACTGTAATTTGCTACATAGCTGACCCAACAACGTTTTGTTATTATCATATAATGTTTTTTTGTCGTTTTGAGTAAATTAAATGCAATATTGTACTGAATGCTGAAAATTCCTTGCTGTATCATTAGTACTGTTTTTGGAATAAAGCAAAATTATTATTATTATTATTATTATAGAACCTCGGAACTGTAAAGAATACAACTATATACTGTAACTGAAGATTGAGACACAGTACCGCTTATAGATAATGCTTATATCCAGATAGGGTGTTTTTGTCATAAACATAGTATTTAAAGGTCTACCATGATTTCTGGATGGAATATCTTTACCATGCTCACTGTCATAGGAATAATTGTTCCCTTGAAAATTGCTGAACACTGACTAATGGCTGATGAAGTTGATATAACAGTGACCTAAATCAGCTGGCTTAAACTTGCTCAAAGACGTCGAGAACACGTTGTGCAGCTGTGACATTCCTTTTAGAGAAGAAATACATCTCATCTATAGGTTATTAAACAGGAAAAGAACAAGAATTATCAACACACATAAGAGTTCTTGACTATTGTAATATTTAGGTTTGCGATACCACTCTGTCAGTATCAGTCAGAAGCTTTTCACAACAGGATAACATCTAGACAGACGGCTTTTACGGGATGACTATTACTAATCTTGACTGGTCAGTTGAAGCATATCGTCAGGTAGAATATACCCTTATTACAGTTGCTACCAATGACTACTGCAGAAAAGAATACAACTGCTGGACTGTGAATAGGCTTCACATTTTATTCATCTTTCGGGTTGAGAATGGAGAATAGGATTCCTACAGAACATCTGTACTGTATTCTGTTCTTCGTCATCTTTTTCAGCTGGCTCAAAGACTGCTCACAAACCTTCCACTACTACACATACGATCCCCCTTTGGATATCCAGCTCGTCTTTCCCTATTC
Source organism: Trichobilharzia regenti (assembly GCA_944472135.2). Taxonomy (NCBI): domain Eukaryota; kingdom Metazoa; phylum Platyhelminthes; class Trematoda; order Strigeidida; family Schistosomatidae; genus Trichobilharzia; species Trichobilharzia regenti. The sequence continues at coordinate 30,827,694 of OX235267.1, forward strand.
GTGTCCTGCTCGATGACCAGTTATGTGATGTCGCTTGACTGTCTCCAACTCAACTCCTTCCCCTTCTGTATACGATATGGGGAAGATGCTGTTGGGCAGTTCACTACCTACTGTAGTGACTAAAACTCACCGTTTTGTGGAAACTGATATTTGCCTTCTGCTCTATAGCTAACTGAGACTTTCTTGAGTTATGTACAGTCTTAAAATGTCCAGACAATAGTTAAAAGACAGTTATTTGGGATAAAACCTGCGGTACCATTCAACAGTTAAGATTACCTCGACAATGTCGTAAGGCAGATCAGCTATACAGATCAAATTAAGTCTCAAATACAAAACAAATGCTATATCACGGCATTATTTATCCAAAATCAACCGTAAGAAGTATCCGATAATCCAGTAGGATATTCTCAACAAAATGGGATCCAAACTCTGTCAGAGAGAATCATGCCCCAAACACTTCCCACAGACTATCAAGGGTCAGAATGACATTGATTTCAACTAGCGAAACCACACTGGAAGATAAGATATTATTAATATCATCACACAACCACAAAAAGAAGCAATGAAACTAAAGATTAAACAGGGACACAGGCAAATAATGAGAATTAAGTTAAAAGATGATATGCTAACGCTAGAATAATGATATATAGCCTAGGAGGAAAGAGGAAAATAATCACGAAGTTAAATGAAATATCCAAATAGGCGTCAATAATGTAAATCACTCATTCAGGAGGGATTTTTCAAACAATTATTCCGTAACACCTGTCGGAGTTCCCCACTTCTGACTGGTCTTCTGTCTGTTCTTCAGTATGTAGGAAAAGCATCTGCTGAGTGAAGTCTGACTTCTATTGATAATACTCTTTATGACTCTTCAAATTTGTGAAACCTTTGGAAAACCGTTAAAAGCTCGAATCTCGTTCTTTGAGCAAAATGCTGTAGATTTCACAGTTTTGAAGGCTTGTCTTACTTTGCTGATCCCTATCATGTCTGGATTTAACGTCCTCATCGGTGACCTTTGTAGGTGAAACGATACTGAATAGATCTAATTTTATAAGCAGGGGTTTTCTAAGAAACCTATTCCAAGGCATTGATTTGCAGAAATTTGACTGGGTACAGGATTTCATCATGAGCTGGCCTCTGCTATAAAACTATTGGACAACCATGGTCTGCACAACCCACTCGGTGTGAGGACAAATACTCTCCGATGACATTCTCTAGTGGTTGTTCTGCATCGTGAATGGTTATCCTGAAACGTTTATTGATAAGAATGGGAATCTAAAACCAAAGCAGCCCAAGTTACCAACACTTCCAAAGGAGGCTTATTCTTACAGATTCAGTTCCTTGGGACAACACCAGCGAGATACTAACACAGCAGCTTAGAAATGCTGCTGAATTACGTTGTATCTTTAAAACCGCTCCTCTTCTGCGTTCGGGAATAAAAGACAAACTGCCTAATTTCGCCTCTTCCATGTGTATCTACCAATTTAACTGCTCCTGTGGAGCCAGTTACATAGGCCGTACAATTGGGGTGTTACTTGTCGAATTTCTGAACATCAACCCGCGTGGTTAAGCAAAGGGCAAACAAAATCTATTCGCAGGGCTATTCTGTCTCATCTTGCGGAGACAAAACACGAGATTGATGTTAACCATGCTTTCAGGGTCATTTACCGCATACCTACTAATCTCAATTTTGCCTTAAGATTTCGACTACTAAATATTGCTGAGGCTGTGGGGATCCATATTAAGCCTAATTTATGTGTCCAAAAGAAGTTAGTTCAAACATTATCATAACCTTGACCATCCAGGTTTGAATGATTCTGAATTTTTGTGGAATTTTCCTAATTTTAGTTGATATTCTCTTTGCTACTATATCTTTATTATGATTATAATTTAAGCATCTTTAGTGACCTGTAAATGCATTGATCATATTTACAAATCGACATTATTTAAAAAACACTAATATTGTTACTGACTACTAATCTAGAATATTCTGTGTATATAAACATATATATATATATATTAATTGTAGAGCCAGAAGAGGAATTTATCGAAAAGAATATTCTTTGTTCGATTATTTTGTGTTTTATGTATGTCTGAATGAATATTTTCGCTACATCGTGAATTGGCAGAAGTTGGAATTAATGGGATGGCCATTTTATCGGGTCCCAGTGGAAGATCCTTGGTTCGGGCCCCGGTGGGTGCGTACTGATGAAGGGTTCAAAACTGGGCCGGCGAAACAGCTGTCCAGTATTCCTAAGTTTTCAAGGATTCTGTGGTGATTGACTATTTCTCTCTCTGTATTGTTTAAATACTTAAATACTTACTCTTTTATATTACCGTTGATTGTTAATATATTTCTTATATGAATTGAATATAATTCCGCTAAATACAAATTCCTGAATTCCGCCCTCTCTGTGTTTTGGTTGGATTCTTGTAATTCGTTCATCTTGAAATACTAATACTACGATTACAAATAATTACAACAAATTGGCATCGCGATGGAACTAAATAACCTGGGAAAATTTCCTCTAAAGGGTTCACCGCAGGAAATTGCTGATTATTTGGAATGCTTCGATGCATGGTGCATTTCAAAGAACGTTTGGGGATGACAAAATTCCAGCACATTTCATTACTACTATTGGGCTAGATGCATATAGCCTAGTGAAGAATCTGGCGTTTCCAGATAAACCAATTTCTCTGTCATATGACAAGATCCGTGAAATTCTGATGCATCACTTCCATGTAACTACTTTTGAGACGAGAGAGAGGGCTCATTTCAATAAACTGGTTCGTGCTCCCAACCAAAAGATTCGAGAGTTCATTCTTCAACTTCAAATGCAAGCTTCAAAGTGAAACTTTGGAGATCAGCTGCATACTCAACTACGTGATCGTCTAATTGCTGGAATCAATATTCCTAAGTTAGAGAAAGAGTCAATTCAGATTCCTTCTTGTACCTTTCAAACTGCTAAAGATTTATGTATTACATATGAAGATGTCAACAGTGAATACTCTGCTCCCACTACGTCAGTATCTGATGTCATGCTTTCTAAAGTCGAAAATACAAGTGGTCATGGAAAGCAATCCAAACTGCCGTCCACAGGTAATAGAATGCAGCGAGAGATCAAAAACATTAAACCGTGTTTATCCTGTGGAAAGTTACATCTACGAAGCACTTGCCGTTTTCGGGGTGCTAAGTGTCACAAATGTGGTAAACTTGGACACATCAAGACTGTCTGCAGAAGTTCGAATACTCATGTTACTCAGAATTCTTATAATTCTCCCAATCTGTCTAGTAAAATGGAGTCAATGTGTCTTTCAACTTTTCAAAATACTCAATCTCATCCAATGAAAACCTCCACTACAAGTTCAGCAACTCAAGCGTCAACTGTTTTCAAAAATGAGGTAGCCGAATTACAATGCGAACTGTCGAAAACACGAAAAGACCTGAATGAGATGAGAGAGCAACTGATTAAAATGGAGGAATTGCTGCATATGCATAGACTGCGTCTGTTGAATGCAGAGCATACAAGTATCCATGAAAGTCCTGCAAAACTTTTCAAATCTCGAATTCTCAAAAAGCATCTGATGTCCACGACTTCTAATGTACATTATTACAAAGGGAATGACTACAGACCTTCTGTTGGAATCATGCTACAAAAAATGGGAAATCGAGTGGTGAAGATATTAGACATCAAAGATCACTCAGTTCATAACAGACGCCTGGACAAAGTGACAATAAATGAAGTAGGTCGTTCCAATTATAATTTTAATGATTCCGCTAATAATCCTGATTTTGTAGATAATTCAGAAATAAGTCTAGATGATACTGATGGATATAATATCACAGAATCAGTTAGAAGGTCGCAGCTACTTGCAAGCAAACCGAGACATCGTTATAAATACGCAAGGAGATATTCGACGTGTGGCGGATGTGGTGATTGACAATTTCTATCTCTGTATTGTTTAAATACTTACTGTTGATTGTAATATATTTCTTATATGAATTGAATATAATTCCGCTAAATACAAATTCCTGAATTCCGCCCTCTCTGTGTTTTGTTTGGATTCTTGTAATTCGGTCATCTTGAAATACTAATACTACGATTACAAATATTCACAACCGATTCTCTAACAGATGTCAGGTCATGATGAAATCCTGAAACGTATTTCGTTTGTTTCTCCATGAAATGAAATGTAGCGCTTGGTTATTAATTTATTTGTTTGTTAGCAAGACTGACATATTCCAGAGTTGATGAAAGCACATAATATCATCTCCTGGAAAACTGTTACAACAAAATATCTTCTATTAGGACGAAATGCGCATCCTGGATTCCACTGCTAGCCATCATCCACCAATTGTACACCAAAATATCTTCTAATATGAAAATCTTTGGCAGTAAATATCACAAATTTAGTGTGAAATTGAGGGGAAAGCCTCCAGATCTTGACACTATCCTTTGCGTACATCTAATCCTAACTCTTCAGATGGTTTATATATCCAACAGAAACCTTCATTAATCGCTCAATTCCATATTCACTTAACGAGTTGATCACGGGTTGATAACAGTTACAGAAGAATTGAAAACCAGTAACGGAGTACTGGACAGCTGTTTCATCCTAGTTTGGGAATCATCGGCAGTAGGCATTCACTGGGATTCGAACTCACGACCTTCCGGTTACAAGGCAAGCTCGTATACTATTCAGCCACTGGGACCCAGTGGATGCGTACTGTCGATGATTCCCGAACTAGGATGAAACAGCAGCTGTCCAGTATTCCAATGCTGGTTTTCAATGGTTCTCTAACTGTTATCCATCCGTGATCAACTTGTAAAAGCAAAACTAATCCTTACAAACCAACTATCGAAAATCAATATTCATTTTATTGTGGAAATCTAATTGATCATAAGCAAACTGAAACTTTTTTTTCCACATTAAATCAGTGAAAATTATACATTGTAATTTCTTTTTTCATTGATAACGTACATTTCATTTTAACTTCACACATTTCCTGCATGTTAAATCATCATGCACTGTTTTAAGGCTTTCATATGACTTGTTATTAAAACTTCCAGAATCTCATACAAATATCGAAAATAATTAGGGTTACAAAATCAATGCCAGTTGTAGAACTGTTTATAGTACTAACCAATCAAAGATATCCAAAAAACTACACATCTCTTATCTGATTGGTTAATCCAGTAAAAGATATCATCGTTACAAATGCTGTCTAAGTTCTGTTTTCAAAAGTCATACATACTTGAGCTTTTTAATAGCGTTTTCTCTTTCAACAAGTACTAAATCGGATTGGTTCTTTGAAAATCACTTGGTCTGTTGTTCATCTAAAAGAAGTATCCTTCAGACTTGCCTAGACATATTGTGATATGGTTATTTCTGGACGACAATATTCAAAGATTGATGTGAATTGATTTGGGTGCGAAAATAACAATATCACTGGTTGGTTAATATATATATATATATATATATATATATATATATATATATATATATATATATAGGTTATCATTAAATCAGTTTTTGTGCGATCATGTCGCGAAATCAAAGTTCATCATCATCACCACCACCACCACAGATATACGCTATTGGAGTTGGTTTACCACGGACAGGAACAACAAGTTTACATGCCGCCCTTGAAATTCTCTATAATGGACGTTGTTATCGTCTGTTTGAAGATATGAAAACACGAAGACATGATGTAGCTAAATGGCAAAGATTGATGGATGAAGCGAAATCATCAAAAAATGCAGTAATTAATAAACAAACTGTTTATGAAATATTATCAGGCTATAATAGTATGGTTGATCTACCAGGCTCTGTACTACACAAAGAAATGCTACAAATATTTCCAAATGCTAAAGTTAGTACTGCAATTTGTATCAGTTGATTATTTTTTTAAAATATTTTCTTTTTCCTTTTGCATTAATAGTAGAACATAGAGCTTTAAGGTTGTGTTTTCAAGTTCCAATAAAGGTGGGTTGATAGGTTCACGCCCAACTACGTGTATTTAAGAGGAGCACGTGTATGTGTTTGGCGAGAATTTTACTTCTGAACCACTGACCCTCTCACGCACACACACACACCAAAATAAAAGCTCCTCAAACGGTAGTGGAACCAAAATCTTCCAAGTGACATCTTTGTGACCTAAAGGTCTTGGATTTGATTCCTGGTACGGTGATAGGTGCATTCTCCTGAAGACTCATACACAAAGGAAAAAGCAGTTCTCTGGTATCAGTTAATTTACATGGTGGAGATTATTCCACTGTAGAGATTAGTTGTCTGGTATATGCATTTTAAGTGCAAAAGAAATAAATAAACTTCATACACATGAACTCGGCTCCAAACTAGCGAAATGGTTGTCTGATGTTCAGATTACTTCAGTGTGGCTCGCAAACACACGAATTTTCACTAACTACTCATATTTGTCAATAGCCTTTGTCATTGCGTTACTAATATATATGAATCATAAGAAAAAGGCACAAACAGCGAAGAAAAGTTTCTTTTCGACGATTCATTTTCATAAGTTGTACAATCGTAATTATAATGAACATACAAATCTTTAGACCAATCAGATACTGGTGTACTTTGTCCTTGAAAAATTGTATTACGTAATTCAAGGTGTAAGAAGGGATGACTAATTGTAAGTTAGAAAGGAGACAGAAGTTGGAATGTCTTAACAAGTGTGAGATAATGACTAATCAATAAGCCAGTGTAGAATGGACAGGAACTAGTGGAAAGGCACAGTGGTTAGGACTCTCGCCGACCATGCACATGGTCCGAGGTTCGATCCCCTGCTGACGCCCACCTGATATCTATCTATGGTCGGCCTGCAAATTTGGGCTACCGATATCTATGCGAAAATTCCATACTTGTACCAAAAATACAGTGTGTAATCAAGCTGTAATAAAAAAAGATAAATAAAGTAGTTTTGTATAAGATCTGTGTGAAAAAGCAATGTTATTAATAAACAGTAATAGAGTGGTTATAAAATATGGAAGATGGTAATATTAATGACAATAAAAGTATTAAAAACAATAATAATAATAATAGTGAACTTACATATTAAAAGAAAGGAGCAAAATTATAGTAAAAAATTTACTCTGGCCATGGTAGGACCAGAGAATGTATGTATCGTTTTTGTATGCACAGGTCAGGTTTTAGGTCTCGAATAGCTAATGCCTCAGCTATGTACAGATATCGTATCCGGAGTCCTTTTGTACGATATTGAGGGACTCTGTGTACCACTGTGAAGCATTCATGTGGGGGTGCTCGATGTCCGGAGATGACAAGGTGTTCGAGGATTGAGCTGTTGCTATTATTCTTTTCTCCTCTGGCTAACCAGGCTGGGCAGTGTTCCAGGATACGTTTGTGGACATGACGTTGCGTACGGCCGATATACTTTCCTCCACACGAGCAAGTAAACTGATAAATACACAGTGAAATCGCCAACAGCGGTAACTTGTCTTTAAGGTTAAACTGGATTAATTGTCTGCAGGAGAATGTTATACGTAGAGTGGCTGATGGTAATGTCTTCTTCAGACTTTTTGAAAGGCAGTTTCTCAGAATTTCCGCTTCAGTGTCACCTTTGAAGCTAGGCTATTGAAGAGAGTCTTCTTAGGAACAGTTGTGATGTTTGACACCGGAGGCTTTCTTTCATGTTTTTGTCGATGAATCTTGGTGGTTACCCATTCTCTAGTAGGGGTTCACGCAATAAATTTATTAAAAATTAATAATATAATTTAACTTGGGAGAGGTAACCAGGATTATTCGGGTAAGATGAGAAGTCCAAGGTCATGTGAACAACATCTTCATGTTCTAACGAACGAAGGGAGAGGTGATTGATTTTTATGACGGATTTTTTAAATCAAGCTACTGACTTCAGTATCCTAATGATCCGGCCAAACAAACTCAAACAGCAATGAAAAATCCTCAAATGAACTGTAGTCAAGCTTTAATAGAATAGTTCTGAAAGATTTGAGCGCCGAGTGAGAAGTAGACATTTGCAAAAAAATATATTTGTAAAATGTCAGCGAGATTGAAATGAGTAATTCCAACGTTTCCCGTGTTCCCCAATCTGGTCCCAACTTCTTCAGGGAAATTAATCCAAATTAACATAACATAACATAACAGAGGTTTATATATAAAAGGAACATCTCTCATTTTTAAAAACTTTGTCCAATCATGAGTGATAAAACAAGTATTAACAAGTATAATAAACAAAATTGTATCAGTTGTGATCAAAATTTGACCTCGGACCTGTTACAAATATTGATCTACCTTTGTTAAACACTTTAAACACAGTGTGTATGTGTGTGTGTGGGTAAACAGTTGTAAAACAATGTCTTAACGTCTCCATAAGTAGATATAGACAGTCAGGAACTTTGACCAAGTATTATTAGTTAGTGATACATATGCATTTTTATTTATTAATCACGATTTCCTATGTGTGTCTTCAATGTGTCTTCAATAGCACAATAATTCTTCATTTAGGTTATAAGATAAATCTTTCAATGGATGAAAGTCATTCTAAATCACTACTAGACCGTTCACATTAACTACTTTGTTGAATTGTTTCATCAAAAGTAGCTGTTATCAAATAATTCTAACTGATTCATATTCCAAATGAACTGTCGTCAAGATTTGACAAATAGTTCTAAAATATTTGGGTGTTAGAATTACTCATTTCAATCTCGCTGAGATTTTAGAAATATATTTCTTTTAATAAATGTCTACTTCTCACTCGGCGCCCATATATTTTAAAATTATTCTGTCAAATCTTGACAGTTCATTTGAATTATTTTGCAATCGAATAAAATTAAAAAAGAAACTATGTAATTATAAAACACAAAATAATCGAGCAAAGAATATTCTTTTCGATAAATTCCTCTTCTGGCTCTACAATTATATACATGTTTATATACACAGAATATTCAAGGTTGGTAGTTAATAACAATATTAGTGTTTTTTAAATAATATCGATTTGTAAAGCAAGATCAATGCAATTACAGTTCACTAAAAATACTTAAATTATAATAGTAATAAAGATATAATAGCGAGTAGGATATCAACTAAAATTAAGAAATTTTCACGAAAATTGAGCATCATTCAAACCTAGATGGCCAAGGTAGGGACAGCGTCTGAACTAACTTCTTTTGGACGCACAAATTAGGCTTTATAATGTGGATCCCAACAGCCTCAGCAATATTTAGTAATCGAACTCTTAAGACGAAGTTGAGATTTGTTGGTATCCGATAAATAAATCTAAAAGCTTGGTTAACATCAATCTTATGTTCTGTATCCACCAGATGAGCCAAAATAGCGCTACGGATAGATTTTGTTTGGCCTTTGCTTAACCACGCAGGGTGATGTTCGGAAATTCGACGGGAAACATGCCTAATTGTGCGGCCTATGTAACTGGCTCCACAGGAGCAATTAAATTGGTAGATACACATGGATGAGGCGAAATTAGGCAGTTTGTCTTTCACTCCCGAACGCAGAAGAGAAGTAGTCTTAAAGATACAACGTAATTCAGCAGCAGGGAATGCTCGTTTTACCGCATTTCTAATACGCTGTGTTAGTATCTCGCTAGTGTTGTCCCCAAGGAACTGCATCTGAAAGAATAAGGCCTATTTTGGAACTGTTGGTAACTTCGGCTGCTTTGGTTTCAAATTCATATTCTTATCAATAAACTTTTCAGGATAACCATTCTCACTTAGCAACCGTTTAATATTATTCAGTTCTTCATCAAGACATTCGTCCGAGCAAATCGCTCTTGCTCTGTGAACCAGGCACTTTATCAAATTGCGTTTGTATTTCAAGGGCACAAAACTGAGAAAATGTGTGTACTGGCCCGTTGATGTAGGTTTTCTATAAACACTTCTTCTTATTGAGCCATCCTCTTTTCTGGTCATAAAAACGTCTAAAAATGGAATACTAGATTCCTTTTCTGTCTCAATGGTAAAATTTATTGCAGTATGTACCTCGTTAAATTTATCCAGGATGCTCTTTGCTTCCTTCTCGTTTTTCATAATTAAAAAGTATCATCCATGTACCGACAATAAAATTCGAGTTCACTAATAACATCCTTCAGAGGCCCAATTTTTTAGTTTCGCAAAGAAAATGTCGGCTAGAATGGGTCCCAGTGGTGACCCCATTGCCACACCGTCAATTTGTCTATATAGTTCCTTATTAAATAAAAAGTGGACATTCATTGTAAATTTCAAGAGAAGCTCTTTCACAAATGATATAGGAATGCCAACATCGATGTTTCGTCGTTTAAGTTCTTCACATACAAAGTCCACTGTTTCCATAAGTGGTACATTGGTGAATAAGGAAGATACGTCAAATGATATCATGAATTTATTGTCGACACTTAAATCTTTTATCCTTTCCACAAATCCGAAAGTATCCTTTACACTGTGTTTCACTAACTCCGTATGAAGCGGCTGTAAGATTTCGACTAGCCATTTGGCTACAGGATGGTATGGCGAATTTAACATATCTAACACTGGTCGAAGCGGTACACCATCTTTGTGCACTTTAGGCGAACCATATAGTCTTGGTGTAAAAGTTCCAGTGGGTTTAAGAGATGTATACTGACCCTGTGAGATGAACCCTTGTTGTTTCAGTCGCTTCAATGTTTCCGTTAGCTGTTTCTCAGTCCTTTCAATCGAATCTAGAGAAGAGGAAATTCCTATATCATTTGTGAAAGAGCTTCTCTTGAAATTTACAATGAATGTCCACTTTTTATTTAATAAGGAACTATATAGACAAATTGACGGTGTGGCAATGGGGTCACCACTGGGACCCATTCTAGCCGACATTTTCTTTGCGAAACTAAAAAATTGGCCTCTGAAGGATGTTATTAGTGAACTCGAATTTTATTGTCGGTACATGGATGATACTTTTTAATTATGAAAAACGAGAAGGAAGCAAAGAGCATCCTGGATAAATTTAACGAGGTACATACTGCAATAAATTTTACCATCGAGACAGAAAAGGAATCTAGTATTCCATTTTTAGACGTTTTTATGACCAGAAAAGAGGATGGCTCAATAAGAAGAAGTGTATATAGAAAACCTACATCAACGGGCCAGTACACACATTTTCTCAGTTTTGTGCCCTTGAAATACAAACGCAATTTGATAAAGTGCCTGGTTCACAGAGCAAGAGCGATTTGCTCGGACGAATGTCTTGATGAAGAACTGAATAATATTAAACGGTTGCTAAGTGAGAATGGTTATCCTGAAAAGTTTATTGATAAGAATATGAATTTGAAACCAAAGCAGCCGAAGTTACCAACAGTTCCAAAAAAGGCCTTATTCTTTCAGATGCAGTTCCTTGGGGACAACACTAGCGAGATACTAACACAGCGTATTAGAAACGCGGTAAAACGAGCATTCCCTGCTGCTGAATTACGTTGTATCTTTAAGACTACTTCTCTTCTGCGTTCGGGAGTAAAAGACAAACTGCCTAATTTCGCCTCATCCATGTGTATCTACCAATTTAATTGCTCCTGTGGAGCCAGTTACATAGGCCGCACAATTAGGCGTGTTTCTCGTCGAATTTCCGAACATCACCCTGCGTGGTTAAGCAAAGGCCAAACAAAATCTATCCGTAGCGCTATTTTGGCTCATCTGGTGGATACAGAACATAGGATTGATGTTAATCAAGCTTTCAGAGTTATTTATCGGATACCAACAAATCTCAACTTCGCCTTAAGAGTTCGATTACTAAATATTGCTGAGGCTGTTGGGATCCACATTAAAAAGCCTAATTTGTGCGTCCAAAAGAAGTTAGTTCAGACGCTGTCCCTACCTTGGCCATCTAGGTTTGAATGATTCTCAATTTTCGTGAAAATTTCCTAATTTTAGTTGATATCCTACTCGCTATTATATCTTTATTACTATTATAATTTAAGTATTTTTAGTGAACTGTAATTGCATTGATCTTGCTTTACAAATCGATATTATTTAAAAAACACTAATATTGTTATTAACTACCAACCTTGAATATTCTGTGTATATAAACAAGTATATAATTGTAGAGCCAGAAGAGGAATTTATCGAAAAGAATATTCTTTGCTCGATTATTTTGTGTTTTATAATTACATAGTTTCTTTTTTAATTTTATTCGATTGCAAAATAATTCAAAAGAAACTGTCAAGATTTGACAGAATAATTTTAAAATATATGGGCGCCGAGTGAGAAGTAGACATTAATTAAAAGAAATATATTTGTAAAATCTCAGCGAGATTGAAATGAGTAATTCTAACACCCAAATATTTTAGAACTATTCTGTCAAATCTTGACGACAGTTCATTTGAAATATGAATCAGTTAGAATTATTTGATAACAGCTACTTTTGATGAAACAATTCAACAAAGTAGTTAATGTGAACGGTCTAGTAGTGATTTAGAATGACTTTCATCCATTGAAAGATTTATCTTATAACCTAAATGAAGAATTATTGTGCTATTGAAGACACATTGAAGACACACATAGGAAATCGTGATTAATAAATAAAAATGCATATGTATCACTAACTAATAATACTTGGTCAAAGTTCCTGACTGTCTATATCTACTTATGGAGACGTTAAGACATTGTTTTACAACTGTTTATCCGCACACATACACACTGTGTTTAAAGTGTTTAACAAAGGTAGATCAATATTTGTAACAGGTCCGAGGTCAAATTTTGATCACAACTGATACAATTTTGTTTATTATACTTGTTAATACTTGTTTTATCACTCATGATTGGACAAAGTTTTTAAAAATGAGAGATGTTCCTTTTATATATAAACCTCTGTTATGTTATGTTATGTTAATTTGGATTAATTTCCCTGAAGAAGTTGGGACCAGATTGGCGAACACGGGAAACGTTGGAATTACTCATTTCAATCTCGCTGACATTTTACAAATATAATTTTACAAATGAAAAATCTTATTTTGATTTTTGAAGTATTTGATGATTATTTTTGGGTAAAGACTTTTAATGAAATTATAATTCTAGTTGTTCCCGATGTGATAGAAGGAGGAAGTTGTGAATAGAAATAGTAGTCATTACATGAAAGGAAAACTTTAGCTAATTGCCGACGAATTCCTTTACCTCACTAAGCCAGAAATAATGGTAATAATCTACTTTATTCCAAAACAGATAGTACTTATAATACAGAATGGAATTCTCTGCATTTGTCACAATATTGCATCTGATTTACTTAAAATATAAATAAAATTAAAAATGAAAACAAAATTAACCAGAGGAATTTGTTCACGTTTACGATATAAAGTCAAAAATATTCGTAGTACGAAGTGAGATCATTAAATATTAACGATAATAATAATAATAACAGTGAGTTTGTTTCAAACAGTAATGTCGATTCAGTTCGGAAATTTCAGCATGTTATAGATTACTGGATCTACTATTCTGTTGATACAGTATGGTGAGGGGAAATACAAAATTAACAGTTATAACACAGCTTAAATGATGTTCACACATATGAATAATAAATAAACAAAAACAAAAAATTGAGAGGATTATAAATATAAGAAATACAATAACAATAAAGTTTGATGCTGTAAAGCTGGTAAAGAGGGGAGGTTAGGCATGAGGCTAGCAACCCCATCCTGTAAAAATAAACACCACTGCTACAGAAACTTCAAGCGTCTAGCTATTATATTATTATATTAGATTAGATTCAAAAAATATTAGATCCACCTTCCAAGAAAAGGCAGACAAACAAATCGATGGTGTTGAGATAGGGAGCCCTCTGGGGCCCCTGTAGTAGATACTTTCATGTCGAAATTGGAAAAACAAATGCAGGGTTTGCTTGGAGAATTTATACTATATAAACGTTATGTAGACGATACTCTCATTATTGGTAATAATAATAAATCTGTTGAAAACTTTATTACTCTATTTAATCATATTCATCCAAATATCCGAGTGACTATCGAACTCGAATCGAATAACAAACTCGGTATCCTGGATAAACAATGACCAGGAGAGATGATGGAACGATTCAGTGATCTATTTTTCGTAAACAGACATGGAGTGGACAATATCTTCATTTTACCAGTTTTGTTCCTATCCAGTATAAACGTTCCTTGGTGAAAGGTTTGTTCTCAAGGGCCCGAAAAAAATATGCACGAGTGACACTTTGATGGATCAGTTTCGACATATACATTCAGTTTTATTAGCTAATGGTTATCCGGAGAGCTTTATCACTTGTCACAGCAAAGAAAAACCACATCTCGAAAAGACAGCTTCTGTACCAAAGAAAGCTACCTTCATTAATCTACCATTCATGGGCGACCAGATTGTGCAGTTGACAGCTCAAAGTCTTCGGTCAGCTATGAAACGCACATTCTACGCCGAATCTCTTTTTCTCACTTGCCGAACATTTCCGATCCCTTTACCTACGATTAAAGGACGAAATTCTCTGGACTCTACTTCAAACTGTATCTGCAAGTTCACCTGCAGCTGCGGTGACACCTATATAGATAGAACCAACACAATATTCCAATGTCGTCGAAAAGAACATGTTCCAAAATGGCTACTAAATCATATCGAAAATCCAACTTGATTGATCTTAATAGAAATCCAGCATCATCCATTGCAAAACACTTATTAATGTCTGGTCACAAAATCAATATTAATGACTGTTTCACAATTATTTCACATAACTCTAATCCAAGGCTGGTTATTGAAGGTTATGGAAGCACTTTGGATTAATCACATACAGCCTAAACTGTGTGTACAAAAATCAATAGACTTCAATCTCCACCTACCATGGACTACATGACCTATCTAAATATGACTGGTCATTAGTATGTACTTTTGTTTTGTTTTTTATTTAGCTGAGTAATTGTCATGATCTTTATTTTATTACTGTTAACCATGTTAGTTGTAAAGCGGTTGTAAAGAAACTACGAAATGATGCCATCATCTCGCGAAATTTATCTTCTAAATACCTTATTCTAATAAATAATGATAACGATTGCATTGGATTAATTTAAATGTCTCTCAATTACAATGCCAGTTAGCTAAGTCACAGGCACAACAATAACTCTGCTTACAGCATTCAAAGTCCTACAACATAGTGTGTAATTGAAGTTTCCAACTAACAAGTCATCTACAACAATATTCCCTTGATGATTTTCGTCACAAACGACTCCATCAATCTATCTATAAATTTCCTTATTAAAACAAAACTATACATCTCTTGTGCTTAACATTACCACTTTTCTCATAACTTCACTTGGTAAGAGAAGTATCTCAGATCATTTTTTAAATAATATCAATTGTTTCTTCAAGGGAGATGCTGTTAAGTAGACAGAATAGGTCGGAAATGTTCAGACCACTCAATTTCTTGATAAACTGAAAAGTATCTTACAGTTTATACAGAGTCAGTTTACCACAGATGACGAATTCTATCTTCTCTATTAGTCAACAAGGTAGTTTATGGTGCAGTGAGTTCACTGCTAACATTATTGTTCAAGTCAGACGACGGACTGATATCAGTTAGAGATCAGTGGAAACCAGGAAGCACTAAAGATCTGTCTCTTCCAGGTTTTGGACCACTCAGTAGTATGTACACACAGAAATTGGGACCTAGAACCTTCCTGGTAAAAAGCGAGCTCATAGACAATTCAGTCACTGGGACCCGATTGAGTGACTAACTGACTGACTGGTTTCAACATAGAACTTTACACCAGTGTGCAGCAGTTCGAGTCGCCACACTTCACTCAGCACACCAACAAGCAAACAAATGTATTCAGTACTCTAGTTACAGATAAAAGATTTGTGTTTACTAAAATGGACTGCTCAATGGACTACATAACTGCGATTGTTCGCCTAGCATTATTTCGAATCTTACCAGATCTTGTCCTTAATGATGTGAAATCATCATAGTTTTTATGCGTGATTAAATTTTCCACTAGTTTTTATCCTTATTTAATGTTTCTTAGATGACTGATAAATTTGAAGAAATGTTTTTCCCGTGTTGGTTTTTGTGGGGATTCTGTTTGATTAGTTGGAAAATTTCATCATGGGCTGGCATCAGTTAGAGAACCATTGGAAAACCTAGGAGTACTGGTCCACAAGCTCGCCTTGTCACCAGAAGGTCCCGGGCTCGAATCTCGCGGGGTGCATACTGCTGAAGCAGAGTCCCAAACTAGGCTGACGAAACAGCTGTCCTGTACTCTCTGCAGGTTTTCCAGTGGTTCTCTAATTGAAGAAAATGTGGTGTTTTTTAAAATTTTTCATAGTTTACATGTCACCACTCAAACTGTTTTATGCTTACTTTAGCGTGTCTGAGGTCTATCTTCTGTGTTAAGTGATATTTAATATAATCGATAGTATTGAGGTTAGGCGTAGAGTGCTAAGTGAAGCGAGGGAACCAATGGATTAAGTTTTGGAGCTACGTCGATTGTCAGACGTCTAGACACAAGTGTTGCGCACATGCGCTGAGCCACTGCCTTCCTCATCGAGCTGTGTTAGCTGACACCACATTAGGTTGGAAAAAATAGTTAAAGGGGGTCACATCAGTTCGAGTCGCCACACTCCATGTAACACACAAAGCAAGAAAGGAGGTAAAAAGAAACGCATAATAGAGACAGTAAACAGAGATATAAAGCAAAAAGAATAGTCATATTGAAGAACATTATAGATTTATTGGGTATTATAAGTCACACAAGAAGTGGATGCATCTGCGCAACCATTAGGAATAATTTTGAGCCATATCAAAAATAGTCTCCAGCCTTCATTGGTGTTTAACGTCCCGAGGACCCCAACCAGTGAGGAAGTTTACATCTCCCTACGTGGCTGACTTAAACCAACTGTTCTCGATTTCATTGACTGATGAAGCCATGTTTTAGTTTGACCGCCACTAACTCTTTCCAACTGGGACACGACTCCTCAATGGCCAGCCAATGAATTACAATTTCTGGCGATTCGTCATATATACTAGCACGAATGCTATCAGCCAGTGTTATCGTGAGTATATGTCCCTACTCCCAGTCGAGTTATCTCCACTGACCACGACGTCCTAATTACTCTAACGAATATCAATCTGAGGTCAAAGTTTTATACTCTGTTAGTGAGACTGGCTACAGGGTGAAATCATATGGAGTTTTGGTGAGAAATCATGACCAGTGACGTCCACAATGTATAAACACAGTTTAGTAAAAAATATTAATATATGTGTGAAACTTGGGCACTGTGGCAGTAAGTAATTCCATATTAGTTTGTTCATTACAAAATTATCACACAGTGAAACAGTATTAGCATTTACTGGATGACACAGTTTCGAACACAATCTACTGTTGTCCATAATCATCTCACCAATTATAATCACACGACTTCGAAACTTCAGTTTTATAGTTTTCTTTGTTCTCTCCTATTTGTCATCGTAGGGTAGTAGAATTTTCCAGATATCTAGGTGGACAAGTGTTGAATCATTCCTATTACATGTATTTGCAGTTGATTCAATAAACAAAGCTTCTGTTATCAATCTCTCACTCCACCCTGTTAGCTGCATTAGATTTGAAAACTGTCATCCTATCCCATCCAGCCTATTGTTTGGTTGTGTGTAATTGCATGTAGTGAGTGCTATAGATGAACTATTCTCTAGATTTCTTATCTTATTTGGGTCAAGCAATCTAGATTTTCCTGCTAGATTTTTTATGTTCGGCTAGTCTGACTGACTGCCCATGTTCTACTAGTTTGACCTATGTATTTAACCTGACAATCATCTCAGGCAGGGTATTAGATAAACTAAATTGTTCTGTTTTAAAGGTTCCACAGGGTTGATCCTTTAACCTACAAAGCTTATCCCCTGTTGTAGCAGATATATTCATGGATAGGTGGGAAAACATAGAGATTGAAACGTTCACCCCCACCTCAAAAGTATGGTGGAGCTATGTAGACGACACACTCACTGTACTCAGAACACAAGATATACATAGATTTTTCGAACACATTAACTCAAAGGTGGAGGCAATTCAATTCACTTATGAATTTAAAAGTCAGGAAGCGAGGGAGCTTCCAATCTTAGATTGCAACGTAAAAAGGAAAGAAGATGGGAAATTAAAGACTAGTGTTTACAGGAAACCCACACATTCAAACAGATATTTGGAATTCCGATCATCGCATCCTAAGTCAGTAAAAATAGGATTGGTGAAATGTTTAGGTGACAGAGCACAAAAACTAAGTAGTACCAAGGAAAATCTAAGACAGGAAGTGATACACATATAAGCGAAGCCTTGAAACTTAATAATTACCCGGATAAATTAGTCAGGAAATATGTAAAGATATATGTAAAATAAATAATGATAGTAGTGATAGTGATAATAATAATAATGATATTAATGACGAAACCAATAATAAGGAATCCAAATCATCAGTAGTAATTCCACATAAGGAAGGAACCTCGGAAACCTTACGCAGAATTCTTAACAAGGCAGAAATAAAAGTGGCATTTAAACCTCCCACAAACTCAATTAGAAACAAGCTTTGTCGGTTAAAGGATCAATCCTGTGGAACCTTTAAAACAGAACAATTTAGTTTATCTAATACCCTGCCTGAGATGATTGTCAGGTTAAATACATAGGTCAAACTAGTAGAACATGGGCAGTCAGTCAGACTAGCCGAACATAAAAAATCTAGCAGGAAAATCTAGATTGCTTGACCCAAATAAGATAAGAAATCTAGAGAATAGTTCATCTATAGCACTCACTACATGCAATTACACACAACCAAACAATAGGCTGGATGGGATAGGATGACAGTTTTCAAATCTAATGTCACAGAAGCTTTGTTTATCGAACCAACCGCAAACCAACACGTGTAATAGGAATGATTCACCACCTGTCTACGCGGACATCTGGAAAATTCTACTACCTCAACGACGACAAATAGGAGAAGACAAAGAAAACTATAAAACTCAAGTTCCAAAGTCGTGTGATTATAATTGATGAAATTGTTATTAACAATAAATGTTGTTCGAAACTGTGTCATCCAGTAAATAATTTGTTTAATTATCAAAACTTTTTATCAGTAACCCTACGTATTTCTTAATTTTTTTTATTCTATTTATCCCCATATTTAGTTCATTCTCACTTGGAGAGATAAACACGAATGGTTGAGAAGTATACGTGAAACAATCTCCCTGCCTAAAGACGAATTATTCGCCGAAGGCATAATTGGCCAGTTGATTATCAGATTACTTGTTGGTACAGGAATGCAAAAATTAATTGAAAATACATTATACTACGCCTACGGGAAAGAATTTGATCATCATGAAGACGATGAAACATGCTTACAGTTAGCCGAATTATATATAGAAAAGGTGAAACGCAATATTCCAGCGGATCAGCTATTAATTCATCATTATAAAGATGGTTGGGAGCCATTATGCAAATTTCTTAATTTACCTATCCCCGATCAACCATATCCGCATAAATTTGAACGTCAAGAAATCAAAAGCTTCCTGAATTATTTACGTATTATAGTGTATACTGCAAATTATGCAATACCTGTTATCTGTGTACTAGGTGCTTCATGGTTGGTTAAAAAAATATTTTTCCAGCATAATTAGAATATATTTATACATACATATGTATGTATGTTTCAATAAAGGTTTTGTCTTACTTCCCTTCCTTTGTAACAACAGAAGACAAGGATCAGGCAACAGATCGTTTATTACGGAAATCAGCAAGTATTTATATATATTTCATGTACATTATCATAGCTTATTCAAGCGGACAAACAAAGTCTTCTGATTGGTTGTTTCTTGCCAAGGTTATTCTGTACTGCCTGTGACTGGTTTCTCAGAAAGTAAAGCCATATATCTGCGAATCGTATTTGCCCACGTTGTCTGTTGTGATTGGTTGTTGAATCAGCCTTGTTCATATCTTCTCACGGCCAATATTAGCGACATAGGCATTTACGTAAACTAATGTCTGCCAATTGGCTAGCAGCCTGCTCTCACCACACCTTTAGTTCAGATTATCACACTATCTTAATTGTGATTACTAATCTGATGGGTGGGGTGATAGTTACTCCCTCCAGTGTATGTTTCTCTCTCTAGGTAGATAAGAATATGAGGTTTTCATCGATTGAATGAATAGGGATGTATTTCGATTTGACAAGTGAATCCTTATTGAAGTCACTCCTAAGTGAGATTATTAGTCAGTACCGCTTAAGGCGTCTGTTATTTCTTTGACAACCTAGGCACTCTTCCCAGTCAGCTTCGTACAATGTACAAAGATTCCGCGCCTCCCCTCACTTCTTTATTTTTAATTTCATCGAAAGAAGATACATCGGATGGCTGGCTGGCTGGCTTCCTGAAGGTCCGCATTGTCGCATCTCTCAAATTTCAGCAAAGAATAAGTTTGGTTTTTACGTTTTCCGTCATGCTTTGATTGGACTGGTTATTCAGGGTCGCATCGCTAAAAGCGCGCCTAACCTCTCTTTTTTTACTAGGCTTAGGGCAGGCTAGAAAACTAGCAGAATAGTAAACTAGGCTTGGTTAAGGTTTCAGCATATATATGGCGAAAATTAATTAATTCTGTAAATGCAGCAAGAACGATAGTTTTCTCAGGATTATCATATAGTACTATCATTTATTTCGTTGGCTTCTCATCAACTGTTTGCTTACAGACTAAATAAATTGCTATTAAGCTCATTTACAGAAAGGCTTTAACATACTTGCAGATTTTACATGATGTCAGTTGACACAAGGTTCCGTAATTAGCGAACAGTGCTCAGAGACTTTAGGCTTGAAATAAGTAAATGTATGCATACAGTGGTTAAGGAGTTACATAATAAAGACGAGAAGCGAGAAAGATGACGGGTGACTAATGGATTAGGTAACAGTGTACTGAGTTCAACTCAAATCACAGGAACAAGAGACAATTAAAATAACACAATATCAAGGTGGGGTGAGGTTAAAGTCAAGGATTACGTAATCAAACGAAATAGAGATTAAGAGATCCAGTTATCAGGCAGCAGAACAAGGAAAGACTGACAACTGCTTCTTTCTGAACACAGAAATTGGGTTTCAGGTGTCCGATAGAGATCGTTTATGCAAACTTAAGGAGAACTGAGCTGTTTTTTTATTGATTATTTGAAAGGATTTAGCTATTTCCATATGATGACCCGTATCAGAGAGATGCCTGGTAATGACACTACTGTAAGCGTTTGTACCCCTGTAACGTAGACTTTTCAGTACATGTTCACAAAATCGGAGGTGTGCTCTTCTTCCTGTCCTCCCAGTGTAACTGCTTCCGCAGATGCACGTAAATTTGTATAAGCAGTTGGTGTTAACATGAGAAGGGTATCTATCGACCTCTATTTGATTGTACGAAAGAGCATGTTTTCTGATAGGCGGGAACCAAGTCGAGTTGGTTGAAGACAGGCCTTTTTCCCATTATGATTCACTTGAGGTTTGAGCTTTCACGTCTTCTATATTTGTCAACAAACCTCTGAAGGTAACCGTTGTTGATGGTACCATATTAATCTGAAAAAACTTTTGTTCTTGCCTTATTCAGTTTCATAAAGGAGAATAAATATGTGAAATTATTTCTTTGTTATTTCAGCTGAGAAGTTCATTTGAATCTTTATCTGTCATTTGATTACCATAAATGATGCTGCAAAACGAACAACTTTCTAAGTCAATTAAATGTTCTCAGAGTCGAAGACATTTGTTAAAAAACCTCCACTGTTACTACAATATCATTAAGAAAGATGTCCACTGTTAGAGAATGCTATAGATGGTGAGAATACTTTGAAATTAATACTGACATTGTAAGCTGAAGATAGACTTTGTTTGATTTCATAAGTGAGCTTGATTAAAAAATACATCCACATGAGATCCTCATTAGCGACTTGCCCTATCCAGGTAGGTAGTTACCTGGGGTTCTAGTGAGAGGTCGTGACCAGTAGGCTGCAGCAGGTCGAGTGTGAGGACAAATACTTACCGAAGACATTGGCTAGGGGTCGCGCTCTGTCGTGAATTGGTAGAAGTTGGAATTCGTGGGCCATTGGATCGGGTCCCAGTGGCTTAAACGTATACGAGCTAGCTCACCTTGTAACCAGAAGGTCCTGGGTTCGAACCCTATCGGTCGGTGCGCACTGCTGAAGGGTCCCAAACTAGGACGAAACAGCTGTCCAGTACTCTCTGCAGGTTTTCCAATGGTTCTCTAACCAATGTCAGCTCATGGTGAAAATCCTGTTAAGAAGACATCATTGTGCATGAAAGTACGCTTCAGTATTGGTACGCTTCAGGATGGTATTGAATCTCCAGAAGTCTGTAAGAGAGAATATTATGAATAAACGATAAAACTGCCTGACACCTGCATCTTTTTTGAACTAAAAAGCACCGATAGATATCAAATTTGCGGTCAAGACGCAAAAAGACTCATAGTAATTCCGTTTAAACAGTTGAGAAGGTTAACAGACTTAGAAGAAGGTAATATAATACAATTATGTGTAATTTCGACAACACAATAAGAAGACGTAGTTTATGTGAACGTTTAATGCATTGGCGCAACACATTTCAGACATTCTGATCACACACATACTTGTCATACACAGTTTTTATAGAAGGCAATAAGGTATGAATAATTACAATACAGGTCAGATTGTGTACAGGTCAAGGTCACAAATAATGGGTAGGGAGACACAAAAGGTGTGGGTGAGAAAGAGAAAATGAGAAAAGAGAGAAAAAACAAGGCAAAGAAGGGGTTGGAAATATTATGAAGTAAATTGGTCCTTGGTTCTAGCTGGATCACCAAGGCAGGTTTAAGGTGATAACAAATAACTTTTGGACACATAAGACAGGTTAAAGTCTTTTTATGGCTAAAGCTCCAATGAATTTAAGTATGTGACCCAACCTTGTTTTATATATCGGCTTAAAGGCATTGTTGAAAACAACTTTATGTGATTCGCTATAGATGATGTTGGACATCTGTTTTCGGGGTCATTTATGTCTGGCGATTTTATTTGTTCTTGGAACCACTTTGGAATGTGTTCTGTAGCCTTAACCTGCAGAGACCGATGGGTCCTCCCTATGTACGTGACTCCACACATACATGTAAATTGATAAACACAGTGGGATGTGACACTATCGTTTGGATAATGTGAGGGTTTACAGGACAGCATAGTTCTTGTTTTCTCCATGAAGATAAGTTTAGCTGCATAACAAGTTCTATTAATTGCGGCTTTGAATCTTTGTCTAGTGACCAGACCTCATTGATAACGTCTGAACGGCAAGGATGTTCAAACATCCTTTTTGGGAGCTGATTGGATTGGTAGAGCTGTATGGTTGATACTTCCGTAAGGCCTAATAAATCTCAGTGGGCAATTGTTATCTAGGGATATTTCAGTGAGGTGTTGTCTTTCTTCTTCAATTGTATTGGCAGTACATATACGGTGAATGCGTTTGAACAAACACTTAACCAACGCCTTTTTATACTGTAGTGGACAGAAACTATGATAATTTAGATACTGTCCCTTCCATGTGGACTTTTTTTGATATACTCATAACCCCCCCCCCCGAGGAAGATGGGTCAGTAAAACTGTCTGCCTACAGAAATGAGGTAAAAGTCTACAAGAGGCCTGTTGGAAATCCTTTTTGTAACTCGTAGTCCAAGTTTTTGACCCGTATAGAGGAAGAGACTAGCTGATTTCATATATGTATCGAAAATCCGAATCATGTTTTTTATGGTGGCTGAGTGAGTGACAGCGGATTTCCAAACCTGTTTGAGGTTGATGAAGGCGTATCTTGCCTTTCCGATTCTGACTAGCTGGCTGGCTTTGACATCTGCATGCCTTCCACCTGCCTGTGGCTGAAAAGGTTCTTCCTAGCCGGATAAATGAAAGAGGTAACCTCTGTTATCTCTGTCTCTCACTGAAGATGATTGGTGCTGGTTGTTGTTGTTGCGGTGGCTGGTGGTTGGTTATCTTGATCACCTCCATCTTCTCTATGTTCCTCAGTAGTCCTATCTTCACTGCCTGCCAGCCTCTTCTGCCAGTTGTTTGGTCTTGTGTGATATTTAAAATAAATCATCCACAAGCGAAATCTAGATCTTCTGTAGTCTTCTTATCGGTGGTTTAGTGTTTTCCTGTCTTCTTATTTCCAACGCGCAGTCGGATGCATAATCCAGTCCATCTTAATTAAGAATATCATCGATGATATGTAGCACTTTAGTAGAGTATAATTCCATCACAGAGTAAATTAATTCGATAGTCACACAGTATTATACTGTATTATTAATTAATGATGTTTCCAGCAAAATTTATTGCTAACAATCATATTAGGGCACTCGTACAACTTTCAACTACGTTCATGCACATAAGTCACAAATTGATTGAACATATGATTGATAGATAAAAGTCAATGCAAAGTTCAATAGACAAGCTTGAAATACATGATGGATGATTAAGTACATTCTGAATGTGAATGCAATAAGAAAAGAAATAAGATGAGTTTTGACAGTAAAATAAATCAATAAAATCTTAGAATGGGATAACGTAAATTGAAACGAAACACAAGTAGGAGATCATTTCTTTTCCTTTGATTTGATTGGTAGTAATATTTCCTCAATCTCTAACAATGGTATGTGTTGGGTCTAGATGAGATGAACCATGGTTCTTCTCTCTCCACCTACCTATATTGTCTTTTACAATCGCAACTATGGCCAACCCTATTGTGTGGTTGTGTGTTAATATGCGTCGGTGGCACAGCGGTGATAACTCTCGCCAATCATGCACATGGTCCGCGGTTCGATTCCCCGCCGACGTACACCTGATATCTACGGTCGGCCTGCAGTATTTGAGTTACCGATATCACATGCTGAAAATTCCATACCTGTAGCAAAAATACGGTGTGGAATCAAGCTGAAATCAAAAATTCAAATTTAAAATTTATTGCTTAGCTTTTTTAAAATTACTTATCTTAGTGGGATCGATCATTCTACATTTAGCTGAATTCTTCTGTTCTGATAATCTCACTACTCCTGATCCATTACTAGTTTGACCTATGTAGTTGACCAAACTCGCAGTCATTGCAAGGAATTTGATAAATTATGTTATTTTGTTTAATTAGGTCAACCTACAGGATCCTTCAGCCTACAGAGCATATCCTACCTGAGTGAGCTCGTAGATTTGATTGCCATCATAATTCCTGCTTTATTAAGAATCCTACCTAGGCTCTCAGATGTCCTCTCCTTATATGGTAAAACTACTTTGATGCCTTATATTCTCACTTATTTATGTTATCATTATTAATTCCCCCATTATTTTGATTTTGCTTTTGACCTTTTTGATATTCCTAATGAATTTTATTGGATTTATTCAACACCAACCCCTCTTCTATCTGTTTTATTTCGTCATTTAAGTCCTTTTTGTGCTCGGTATGTTAGATATTTCACTAAGCCTGCCTTAATAGTTAATGGATGAGACGAATTAAAGTCTAAATATCTATTAGAATGCGTTGGTTTTCTATAAACACTAGTGTGTAGTTTGCCTTCTTCTATTCTTTTTATTTTCCAATCTAACATAGCTAATTCTCCTAGTTCATTTTCTGATTCAAATGTGAAATTTATTCCCTTTTTATTAGTGAGTTTATATGGGTCACACAGCACGAACCAAATCAATCCCTGTGAATCCCGGGTACATCCAACTGCCGATTCCGAAATAGGACGGAACATACCACCTACATTCCACCAAAGACAGTTTCCTTACGGACGATGAACGTTTCTCAACTGGATCGTCCAGCTCAAAGGACAAAATACCAGTTACGAAATACGACTTCATTTGATCTGATGCATATGCAAATGATAAATGGTGAGTCGAATTTCGGAACGGTTTCATGTAAGCTACGGTTATTAACATAAACTGAAGTTCTATGGGCACTTTGTGCTAATAAGTGCTAATAAAACTGACGATTAACTAATCGAAATACTTTGATACAACGGACTGAAATGACTTGAAAATAAGGAAATTTTGAAGTTAAACTAATTCACTTTTTCATATGGAGTTTGTAATCTCCCACTTCGGACGAGAACCTGTGCTTTCAACGTGGTATGGTCGCTGACTCTGCGTCGGTGGCACAATAGTTAGCAAGCTCACCGACCATGCACATGGTCTGGGGATCGATCAACGGCCGACGCACACCTTTACCCCACTTATCCAGTAATAAGACTGGTAAAGAAGGAAGATTGGGCATGAGACTAGCAACCCCATCCTGTGAAAAATAAACACTGCTACAGAAACTTCAAGCCTCCAGCTTGAAGCCCTATGTTCCAGTGGGAACGTGAAGGAAATAAAAACATCTTTCACTTGAATTTAATTTACAGTTTGTCGTTTCTTGATGTGACCCATTAGAGTTTCACAGAGGCTAATATTTAGAGCACAAAGTCTTAGATTTCGAGTGTAAAATATACAAGTTGAAGACACCTTTAACAATCCTCCAGAGTATCACTGATCAAAAGTTAATTGATCGAAATTGTGTCAAATAAACAGATGCTAAACCAGATATGTAAAATAAAAACTCAAGAGTTCTAAAAGGTCACTATTTTGTGTCAACTTCTTTTTAAATCACGTTATGTAAGATACTGAACTGCCTAACCTTAGAAATCAAAACCTGTAACTTAGTTATACTTCTTTCATTGTCACTGAGGAAACTTTTATATTCTAATGACATCACAAGCCAGTCATTTCAGTCCGTTGTATCAAAGTATTTCGATTAGTTAATCGTCAGTTTTATTAGCACTTATTAGCACAAAGTGCCCATAGAACTTCAGTTTATGTTAATAACCGTAGCTTACATGAAACCGTTCCGAAATTCGACTCACCATTTATCATTTGCATATGCATCAGATCAAATGAAGTCGTATTTCGTAACTGGTATTTTGTCCTTTGAGCTGGACGATCCAGTTGAGAAACGTTCATCGTCCGTAAGGAAACTGTCTTTGGTGGAATGTAGGTGGTATGTTCCGTCCTATTTCGGAATCGGCAGTTGGATGTACCGACATCCACAGCGTCTGAGTTGACTCCTGCTGTGACTTGAAGTCGGGACCGAAAGATCCTTTCAGATGCCAGAAGATTGTCCACTGTACTAGAGGGTCACGATGAAACGCCTGTTGTGCAATAGATATAACAAGGGGATTCAAAAATAATCATACTTACAATCAAATATAATATTAGTTAGTAATTAAAAATATAACATTTTACATATCTTCATAATTTTCATTATCCTCGTAGATTTGATAAAATCACTTGTGATATCTATCAATTTCTACCTATGAAAGTCTCTCTTTCTATTAAAGATTTAACATATCCAGTATGTTGGCATCATCCATACTTCTGTCTGTCTGTCTATCTTGAATATGCAGTTAATGGTATTTTAAATCATATGACAACAATGTGAAATGCTATATTTAGAAAGATATCAGACTGAAGCACTTTTACATGAAACGTGCTTGACATTGTGAAATTAGATATTTAGACTTTAAATATAATAATAACAATAATAACAATTTCGCTTTATTCCAGAAACAGTACTTGTGGTACAGTGTGGAATTTTCAGCACATATCTACAATATTGCATCTAATTTCATCGTACATTTAAAAGGAGTATTATAAAAAAAAAAAAAAAAATATATAAAAAAAACAACAAAAAACCAAAAAAAAGAAACACAGAAATAACAAAAAAATGCAAATAAAAATACCAAGTAAAAAGGAAGATAAACACAAATAATGAAAAAATATTTCAGTATTGGTTAGTGGAAGCTACGATATGTGTATGCGTGGTGAACAGTAACAGCTATAATCATACGGGAAATTATGAGATGTTCTTAAAAAATGTTTATAGCCAAGATGATCAGTTAATTTGATTGAACAACACTAAGCAATCATAAGATAAACATTTCAGGTTGTGTTTTTTTTATTGTCAGCACTAATGCGGTTGTTTGTAGTGGTAGTGTGAGGAATCATGCATAATACAAAATTTTTTAAGATGGTGATAGTGGCAATAACAAACAAGATTGTCAGTTAAATAGTGCCGAACAAAGAACAACCACAAAACTAATGTTACATGATGGTTAATGACGGGACAATTTTTAATAATCATAGTGATAATATAGTCGGACCCAGTAGATGTACAAAGAAGGAATAGAATAAAGAATAAAAATGTAAGCCAATGATAATAATTTTAAGCAGCTAAGTATGTTTAAGAAGGTTGTTCACTATAGAGTACAAATAAGAGAGTGTAAGGGGGAAATAACAAGGGCCAAAATTATGTTATTAACAACAAAGCAAGTCATAGGTTTCACGCTTAACATTGTCTCTGTCACTTAGAACACGGGCCAAATATGGTATCGTTGAGTTCCTATACTTGGTTGTACGAGCATATATTATTTTGTACTGATTTCTGGTTCTACCTGATGAGATGCAGGGAGAGAGTTGGGAATAGAGGGGGTGTTGGGGGTCAGAGAGTATGGTTTTAGACCATTTCTCACATGTATTCAGATGCTTATCCACTAATGTTGTGACGAGCTGACTGAGTTTTACACCGCTAGTCCTACTAACTACCTTCAACATCCTTCTCAGGATGGTATAATCCTTTTTCAGTAACCCAGGAAAGACTAACGGGGAACAGTAAAGTAGAATAGGTAGGATACGAGAGTTGACAAATTGTGTAAGCAGAGGTTGAGGGACTCCAGTTAGTCTGAGTTTCTTAATGTAGTAGGTTAGACGAAACACTTTCTTGGAAATCATTTGGATATGAGATGACCAAGTAAGGTCGGAAGATATAACTAATCCGAGGTATTTTGCATTAGACTTTGTTTCAATTATAGTCCCCTCAATTCTACAGACATCATGAGTGCTTACTAGTGTTTGTAGATCTCGTTTATGCCTAAAGGAGAAGTCGACAGTCTGGCATTTTGAGGGATTCAGCGTTAGGCCATTTATTTTAGACCACTGACTGATGTCCGACAGGAAGCTATTTAATTTGAAGCAGTCTGACTGAGACTTAACGGGAAGCGAAACAGTCAGGTCATCTGCATATTTGACGAAGTTGATTTCGTCTGAGAGAGGTAAGTCATGTAAGAAGAAGGAAAAGAGAAACGGCGAGAGAACAGCACCCTGAGGAACACCAGCTTCAGTAAGCAAAGGAGAGGAAGCTACACCATTATATACCGTGTACTGCATCCTATTGGAGAAGTAAGAGTGCAGCCAGTTGATAGCCCAGGACTCAGTTTGTGTAAGGCTAAGCTTGTTTAACAAAAGGCCTCTAGGTACAGAGTCAAAAGCAGATGTGTAATCAAGGAAAGTACAACGGACATACTTGGCCCCTTTGTCTAAGGAGGATACAATGTTGTGATGAAACACAGCAGCAGCATCCAAAGTACTTCTACCCTGTTTGTAAGCAAACTGCTTTGGATCGTTTGAGAAGCTTAGGGAGGGAATGAGTTTTTGTAACAGTAATTTCTCCATCAGTTTCAAAAAGGAGAGGTAATGGCAATTGGTCTAAACTTAACACTATCTCCAGAACCAGACTTGGGTACAGGGATGATTTTAATATCTTTCCACAGAGAAGGTACATTATTATTAGAAAAAGAAGTATTGAAAATGCTTGTAAGTGGGTTACTTAAAATATCAGCACATTTCTTTAAAACAATGGCAGGTATACCATCAGGGCCTAGACTCTGGGAAGGTTTAAGAGATTTCAAACATTTAAGAACATCAGAAGTATTGAAACGATGAAAGTCACTGGTCGTGTTATTAGTTAAATTGAAGGCAGAAAGGACATTTGGAGGGCGGATGAAAGATCTATTGAGAGTATTTACATCAATAGAAGAGGCAAAATTATTATGCTTACCACAACCAGTAATTTCTCTAAAAAGCTTCCATATGTTTTCTGAGGTTTTACAAGATAGTATTGTTTGATTATAAATGTTGTTTAGTCTCTTGATTTCAGATTTAATTTGGGTGTTTATCTTCTTAAGACCAGATTTATTCTTTGTCTTGTACAGCTTCTCTTTTTCTCTACGAAGTTTTTTGAGATGAGGGGAAGAAAAACGATCCATTCTTTTGAAAATTATCTGTTTTGGACAGCATATATCAAGACAGAATTTAAGATAGTCAGTCAAATTGGAAATAGTATCATCCAGTTTGTGTTCGTTGAAAAGTTCCCAGTTAGTGTCATTTAGCATACATCTTAGTTTGAGCATATTTTCTTGTGAGTAACACCTTTGCTGTGTTTTCTTGGACAGATTTGAGAAGATATTAAAGTGAGATCTGCTGTATATCTTAGGTAATATCCGAATAATACAATGATCTGAGTTCATGATAGGAGCACGTCGGCGTACTTCATATATTTCCTCATCATTAATGAACACCAGGTCAAGGGTTTTATCAAGTCGAGTAGGGAATTTAACAATATTGGCATGACCTAATGATACGAGGAAAGAACAATCACAGCAGTTAAAATCTCCTGTGACAACTGATAAAGAGTTTTCAAGATGTGTAACGGCGAATTCAGTGAATTCATCAGCAAAATCAGATAGATCAGATGCAGAACAGCCAGGAGTAACATAAATGTTAGAGATGAAGACGTATTTAAATTTGGATAAGTGTTTCGGGCGGCATTTGACCGTTATACAATCAATAAAGTCATTAGAGTAAGAAAAACATACGTTATTTGAAGTTGACCATTGAGAATGAATGAAAGTTGCAACACCTCCACCTCTTTTCTTTCTGGAGCATAGTCGATCTTGTCTAAACAATGTAAAACCATTTAGGGAAACCAGATTGTCATCATAGAGTTCATGGAGCCATGTTTCTTGTAATGCAACAATCGCCGTATTGTGATAAGTATCAGATGATAAGAGAGACTGGAGATGCATAATTTTGTTGGGAAGTGAACGGCAGTTTGAAGTGACAATAACAGGAATGGTTGTACGATATAAAGGTGTCTGTTTAAGTGCACGCTGCCAGCCAGCGTGATGTTTTCTCTTAGATTTATTAGATGCATTATTAGTTGCATGAAAGTCATATGGTTTAAAACGTTTAATGAATGAATTACTGTATTTTATGCGATTTGTGATCATATTTTATTAAAATTAGGAATGAAAACATGACTTATTAGATGCAATATGTAGATGCAGGAAAAGGTAGCCCAGATGTCAAACAGGCCGCCATGTATTATAGAGGAGAATGGAATTTCAATGATATCAGAATTCTACAGTTTGCGCAATTCCTCAATACTTATTGATAAATCACTTTTTTTTGACATCAATGTAACTGATGCTCCCTCCGTCTTTCACTTTGGTACGTTTCTTTAATCGTTATCAGATGACAGAGATATCACATCGGTGATGAAATAATTACCGAAAGATGGAATAAAATTGGTTAAAATTGGTGTGATTTGAGTTATGCTTACTGGTGATTTAAACGGCTGAGAATGCGTTGGGTGCGGAATGATTGAATACTGGTTAATCAATCACATGATCTCATTTTAACTCCCACTTCGGTACACTCCTAAATCTCCTCCAGTTTACTAACTCGACAGTACGACAAGTAAACAAGTGTGAATTGAGAGTGAGGCTATCAACCTATCACCTTGACTGGACCTCCAGATCTGAAGCTCATAGTCTCCGATATATATTCAATTGGAAACGCAGACGATTAATAATTTCAATTAATTATTAATTGTTTCTTTTAATTCCTAGAGGAACACAGGGCTTTAGCTGAGTGTCTCCATTGCGTTTGGTTCTCGGCTGGAGTTTTTGCCGGGCTCCAAGTCTGCCCACATACTTTCATCTCCTCTTCACATGACCTCCTCCAAGTCACCCTTGCACTGACGACCAACTCGCCGCTTCCCTTTCGGGTTCCACTCGAGCAATGGCTTGTCTAGTGATATCACTTGATGGTTTCCTCAGAGTATGCCCTCCAATCCATCTCCATTTCTTCCTACCTATTTGTTTCACAATCGGTTCCTGGTTGGTTGGTTCGCTCCCAGAGATCCCTGGTTCTGATATTTTATGGCTAGCCACCTGATCTTGAGTACTGACCGAAGACAACTGTTAATGAGGGTCTGCAGTTCGTTTTAGGTGCTATTTATGACACGCCAAGTCTCTGATCCGTATAGTAGCACTGACTGACTTCACATTGGAGTTGAAAATCGGGATCATATTTTTCATGCTGGGTGCAGTTGGTCTTCACACAGACTCGTGAGTAATCAAAGCTTGACTTGCTTTCCCGATCCTCGCTTTGATATCCTCATCAGTTCCGCCTGTAGTTGAAACGATGCTTCCCAGGTTGGTAGGTGAAGGAGGTTGTTACTTTCACGTTCCTCCCATTTATGCTGGCTGATTGTTGTCTGTTCTTGTTGTTGCTACTTTTGTCGACCAGGAATCTTCATCATCACCTCTGTTTTCTCTATGCTCACCTGAAGTCCTATCGTCTCTGGATGCTTCTTCTGCCAACTTGTTGTTTTTCAATTGCATATCTTCCAGTTTATGGGAAATCAGACATATATATCATCGCTGGCGAAGTCCAGATCCTGCAAGTTTCTTTGTGTGAGTCCATTTTATGCCTGTTCCGTCGTTTCCCGCTGTGTGTCTGTCGCATTGCCCAATCTACTGCAATAAGAAAATCTTTGGCGATAGTAGACAGCCAGCTTGTCTTACTCCCATCCTCACTTCGAAGGATTCCGTAAGTTTCCCGTTGTGGATTACTTGGCATGAAACATTGTCGCACAACTGTTGGATGAGATGTATAATTGTTGGGGGCACTATGGGGGTAGTAGCGAAGTAGTTTCCAAATCACCTCTCTATCGACGCTGTCGAAGGCCTTTTCAAAGTCGACGAAGTTGAGATAGAGAGGTGACTGCCATTCCAAGCTTTGTTCAATGATGATCCTTTTGCTGCGTTTGCTGTCACACGTTAAACGCAGACGAACTAAAGAGAAAATAGATGAACATTCTAGAGACTTACATGAAGTCAGAAAGTGCATGAAAACAGACTACAGTGGTATTTTTTAGGGAAATATGTAGACTAATAGGTGGTTGGATGCAATCGACAGGAAGCCCAGTTTTCTCGACTGAGGTAGACTTCGTGCTAGTTGGTTCTCACCACCAGTCAGCAAGGTGTATCTTCAACTTTGAAATAACTCATGTCCCTTGTGAGTTTTGAACCCGCTTCATCGAGTGAGTGCTGCAGTCAGAGACGTTACCAATGAGCAGCTATTCAGGCTCGCCATTGACCTCCTGACCTGATAGAATTCAGTCTTCACGAAAAGTAGGACTGGACACACCACACCAGTTATTGGTGTTCAATCAAATTATCCGATACAGTCCTACAGAAAGGACATGAGTTCCTTCGAGGCTGCAGATACACCTTGGTAACTAGTGGTTAGTGGTAACATGCACAAAACCTAGGTCAGGCAAGGAAGAGCTACCTGTCGACTGACTGCAGCCATCTAATACAAACTATTCACAGTACACCGTTATAGCGAGCCACCTGGAATAGTGGCCACTTCGCAAACTTGACTGATAGAATTCAATCTGCACCACAGATATGACTGGACTCCTACATTACACTAGTTACTGACTAGTATGCAATCAAGTATATAGAGACTAGCAAAAAGATATAATGAGTAAAACGCAAAATCAGACTATCAAAGAAAACACTCAGAGAGGTATTCAATAGGATTTTATAGTCGAAAAATGAATCCTCTGTAAAACAAATAATATTTGTAAAATCTCAGCGAGATTGAAATGAGTAATTCCAACGTTTCCCGTGTTCGCCAATCTGGTCCCAACTTCTTCAGGGAAATTAATCCGAATTAACATAACAACAGAGGTTTATATATAAAAGGAACATCTTTTGTTTTTAAAAACTTTGCCCAATCATGAGTCATAAAACAAGTATTAACAAGTATAATAAACAAAATTGTATCAGTTGTGATCAAAATTTGACCTCGGACCTGTTACAAATATTGATCTACCTTTGTTAAACACTTTAAACACAGTGTGTATGTGTGTGTGGGTAAACAGTTGTAAAACAATGTCTTAACGTCTCCATAAGTAGATATAGACAGTCAGGAACCTTGACCAAGTATTATTAGTTAGTGATACATATGCATTTTTATTTATTAATCACGATTTCCTATGTATCAGCTAACATCACACCTTCATGTCTGTTCAAACTGTTAGTATGTAGAATTTTATGACGTATTTTCAAAACTATGGTGTTTAGGATTAGAGTTTAGTTGAAGAGCACCCTGTCGAACTTACTGCTTTGTCTTCTTTCTGAAGATTGAGCTGCTTTATTCGATCTACTGGAGTTGTCAGGTTACTTGACAGCTACGGATTTAGGATATGCATTCTGTTGCAGACAACGGAGAGTGTGCCAATTACATAGTTTCTTTTTTAATTTAATTCGATTGCAAAACAATTCAAATGAACTGTCGTCAAGATTTGACAGAATAATTTTAAAATATATGGGCGCCGAGTGAGAAGTAGACATTTATTAAAAGAAATATATTTCTAAAATCTCAGCGAGATTGAAATGAGTAATTCTAACACCCAGATATTTTAGAACTATTCTGTCAAATCTTGACGACAGTTCATTTGAAATATGAATCAGTTAGAATTATTTGATAACAGCTACTTTTGATGAAACAATTCAACAAAGTAGTTAATGTGAACGGTCTAGTAGTGATTTAGAATGACTTTCATCCATTGAAAGATTCATCTTATAACCTAAATGAAGAATTATTGTGCTAGTGAAGACACATTCACTTTTCAACTATGAATTTCCCCAAAATGAGAACAAGAATCCTACTTCCTATCCTCCCAGTGTGTATAAACTTCGTTTTGTGTGTGTGTGTGTGTGTGTGTGTGTGTGTGAATAAGTGAACGCCAATATAGTTTGTCTAAATTTATTCAACTCAGTAGGCAGTTTATTCGACAATAGACAAAGAAGTTCTGATCCACGAAAAGATGCTGAAATCACTCTTCTCTGAACGCCCTTTCTTTTATATGTCTGAAGTTTAGAGAATATGATAAGTTTGTAAATGAGTCAAGTGAAGGCATCATTAGTTTGTTTAAAAATGCTAACAAATTCACTTCCTCAACTCTCAAATATTTCACATCATGTTCAGTTTTCTCTTCTATCAGCGATCGACATTTATCACCGTCATGAAAAGTCATCATGCACTGAAAAATAGAAACACACTGATCACATGAAAAGAGTGACTTTTACTCATACAATACGTAGATTCATGCTAATAATGAATAAAATGGCACGAAACTGTCACACATGATGCCTGTCTCTGACGTGTGACAAAAATGCTACTCACGTTTCGATTAGAATATCAATAAACTTATGATACCATATTCTTTGTATATGTGTATTCGTCCATCCAGATCTTTGAACCGTCACCTCAAACCTAATGTGGAAATATCCTTAAACTAACGCTAATCTAACTCGCACCAATCCTAATATCTTCCTTATTAGGTTAACCTTAACCTCACCTGTCCCTAGTCTAAATCTTAAATTAATCTGTCTCAAAGTTTCATGACAACTTATCGGATACCCTTCATTAGGCATATTGTGTTCATGATTCTGGTGTTACTTAACCTGCTGACTGAGCGCTCCAGGAAAATTGGTGCTGTCGTACTTCGTTGATACTAACTTGTGGTTGAAGTTTAACGTGGTCAACTATATTTCTTTAGATGACTTGCTATCAATAACGCGACCTTCTTGAATCACTGTGCTACCGAAATCGTTATCTACTAAAAAGCCTAATTTCATCTGCATTTAAAATTGTTTTAATCGTCCATTTACATCAGGTGACCTATACATGAACTTGCTCTCTGATTTCACCTGCTTACAAGCGAACGCTGTGCAGTTCTTCAACGAAATGAAGACATACTTCAGATTATTACTTTCAATGTTAACCCTGTATGAAGGAAAAAGTTGTTTGGAGCTAAATACGCTGAAAAAGTTTGTACCATATATTCATATATTTTCAGAAATAAAACTTTATTATTATTCAAGTATTGGTTTGTAGGGGTTTGAGGGATTAGTTGCAGGATTTCATCATGAGCTGATATCAGTTAGAGAACCATTGAAAAACCTACAGGGAGTACTGCAGAACTGTTTTAGCAGCCTAGTTTGGGACGCACCAACCACCAGGGTTCGAACCCAGGACCTTCTGATTACAAGGCGTGCTATCTCATAGACCATTAGGCTACTGGGACTCTACCCAGTGGTCCATGAATCCAGACTTCTGCTGTTTGCTAGTCATTGGTTGAGGAAACCTGCGATTATTATAGCGTGAAAATGAACGCTGTTCATCTTCTCAGGTGAAAATTTCACCCAGATCAAGTATTTTAATACTGTCTGGATAATGGATTGATAAAACCTTCTCGTATTTGTAGGTGTGGTGTTTCAATTAAGCTGAAACCCCATTTCCCAGGTCACTCATGGATACACATTTAGATATACGGAGTGTAGGAAACGAACAAGTGTTCGTACTGGTAAGCGATACTCTCAGTTAATTTTCTTCTAGGAAGTTTCCTTGCAAAATCGAAACTTTCCGTGACGAATATACTGTTTCTTTGCCATGACTGGATTCTGAAGTCTGGAGTGAGGTCAACTGCCGCTCAGACAGATAATACGTTAACATCTACTGTGCAGTGGCTGCAATTTTGTCGAGATTTAGCATCATGGAAAATGAACAGTATTACACAAGTGTTGGGGGGGGGGAGTCTGGTTTGTCGTTCATATCGACAAAACGTTGCTTATTAAAAAGAAATAATAATGTTTGGTTATTGGGAATTTATGACATCCAAATTTGGAAAGGATTTATTGAACTTATTCCAGACACTCTTCTGCCTATTATTCAAAGAATGGTTTTGTCTGGCACTACCATACACGCGGATGAATGGAGAGGACATAACTGATTATTCGATTTAGGATATATACACCACCGAGTTAACCATTCTGATGATTTTCATCGATCCTAAAACCAGTGCTCATCCTTATTCAATAGAAGGTTTCTGGAGAAGATTAAAAATAGAATGACAGCAATGAATGGCTCTCAAAACCAAATTATTTCTGGTCACCTAGACATGTATAGGAATTAGTTTAATTTAAAAACTGACACTCTCTATTATAATTGAGACATTTTTTACCTCATATCAGAGAAATATACCCTGTTTTATGTTTTTTTTTTCGTGCTTTTTTATGTAAATATACGTAATCATTTGTTCAAAAATCCCTCATTTTTCTGACTGGTCGTCTAAATGTCATTCCTGCGATCGTATCCCTTGGGATGCTATTGTAGAACTTTGACATAGAGTGATCACAAGGCGATTTCTTCTGCGATTATTTGTCCTCACACCCGACCTGCTGTGCCCTGCTGGTCACGGCTTCCCACTAGAACCCCAGGTAACTATCTACCTCAATAGGGTCAGTCGCTAGTGAACACCTAATTGATATTCAAGTATTGGTTCGAGTATTAATGAGATGTTCACTAGCGACTGGCTTAATTATTACTATTAATTATCATACTGTCCAAAAGATTCTGAACAAGGGTTGAATAGGTTGTAGTGAAACTCGCTGAAAATTCTGTACTGTGTTTGAACGCATTTTGCAGAATAAAACCATAATTATTATCTTATTTTAATTGAATTCTGAGATTTTCCCGTCGATTGATTGGACCGAAGTGCTCGGTCTCAGGTTGACATGTCGGCTTCTTGAGCAGATGCTTCGACGATGTCTGGGCATTTAATTAGTATACAATTGGTGGATGGTGGCTAGCAGTGGAATCCAGGATTCGCATTTCGTCCTATTTGGGACTCGTTTCCCAGCTGGATGTACCTGCATTTCTCAGTGAGTGATAATGTTCCAACAGAGGCTCAAACCCAGTACCCATAGTTTCAAACGACAAAGCGTTATCCACTAGACTACTAAATGCCCAGACATCGTCAAAGCATCGGCACAAGAAACCGACATGTCAACCTGAGACCGAAAACTTCGGTCCAATCAATCACCGAGAAAATCTAAAATTCAATTCAATAATTAATATGACCCGCTGCACAAGAGGTAGCTCTCATGGCCCAAGTGGTCTAGTGGATAACCTGCTTTGGCGTTTGAAACTACGGTCACTGGGTTCAAGCCTCAGTGGGAACACCATCACTCACTGACTGGGGAATGCAGGTACATCCAGACGACGAGTCCTAAATAGGACGAAGTGCACATCCTGAATTCCACTGCTAGTCACCATCCACCAATTAGATACATAATTATTATCATTATTATTAGGATCTTGATGTTAGGTGTGGGAATTATTTCCTAAGAGTTTAGTCTAAGGAAATTTCTTGTATGATGTCTTTTCCCCAAAATCCTGACCAACATTTCGTTGTCAGTGGTAAACGTCATTTAGAGGGCAAGATGAATAAATTGTTTCGATAACTTCCTCATCAAGTTCTGACTACAACAAAAGAATAAACATTCGAGAGGATACCCAGTAGTAAACGACAACTTAAGCGGGAATGAAAGCCTATGGGGAATCGTGGAACTAACTAAATAAGAGAACATACGACAGAGTAAGATAAAATGTTCTATTTTCCACTCTGTAAACTAAGGGAAAATACCAATAATTGAAGAGTATTT
This sequence comes from Trichobilharzia regenti, assembly GCA_944472135.2. NCBI lineage: Eukaryota > Metazoa > Platyhelminthes > Trematoda > Strigeidida > Schistosomatidae > Trichobilharzia > Trichobilharzia regenti. The sequence continues at coordinate 30,866,410 of OX235267.1, forward strand.
AAGTGTTGGTTTGTAGGGATTTGGTTGTTTACAGGATTTCATCATGAGCTGCCAATATCCTCAGCAAGGGGTCGCGCTATGTCGCGAAATGGCAGAAGTTAGAATTCATGGGATGGCCATTGGATCGGGTCTCAGTGGCTTAATGGTATACGAGCTCGTCTTGTAAACAGAAAATCCTGGGTTCGAACCCTGCCCGTGGGTGCATACTGCTAAAGAGTTCCAAACTAGGACGAAACAGCTGTCCAGGTTTTCCAATGGTCCTATAACTCATGACAGCTATTGATGAAATCCTGTAACCAAAACTAAAGAGTAATTGGTATCGACAACACTTGTGTTTTTAAATTAGTACCCAGTTCTTAAGACTGACTGGTTGCATTTCTAAGGCGTGTATGAATAATAATGTGCATGAACATAATACTAAATTGGATATAAAAACTTAATGGAGCAATCATAGGTAATTAAAACAACAATAATAACTTGTAAATGGATTAGAGAGGGGTGGAAAGAGGGAGAAAATGTCAGATTTTTGCAAGCAAGTAATGATGGCCTTGACGTGGAAAGCGGCTGTACGAACTTCTTTTGAACACTTAAGTTTTGCTTCTTCAGATGGATCCCTACAACTTCAACCCTGTATATGAAAGACAAGCTCGTAAGCCAATATCAAGATTAGTAGGAATACGGTGGATATCTTTAAATGCCTTGTTTACATCGAATTTTTGTCCAGTATATATAATGAGAGCTAAAACATGGCTACGAATAGACCTTGTTTTTCAATAGCTTGAAGATGAAGAATGGTGTTCAGAGATCCAATGGTGAAGGTGCTTAATTATAGACCCAATGTAACTCACTGCACAGGTGCAGTCAAACTCGTAGATACAAACAGAGCAGACGAAATCATGTGGTTTAATCTTAGTTACTGAACGTAAAATTGGGGTGGATGTGATGAAGAGACAGTGTATCACCAAGACGGTTCATCTCGTCGTATATTAGACTTGACAAGTGGACAGTGTTTTAGCATTTGAAACCATAGTTGCAAGTTTTTAGTTTTTGTGGAAACATTATTACTCACTGGGAATGTGAGTACACCACCTGACGAGTACTAGATAGAAAGAAATCCACTACCAACCAAAATAAATTCTTAAACTTCACTGAGACTCATGTACATTAAACAGTAAAAGGCTACAAAATGCAACACACAGGCCTTACTTTTAATTTTGACTATTGTTCTTCTGAAAAGGAGAATGCATGAAATGTCAATCTCCTAACGATATTTTTCTAGGGAAAAGTTTGTAGTAAAATAACATAGTTTAAATGAAGACAAATCATGTTATAATAATGATAATAATTATGACAATAAAATTTGATTGGTAGATGGTGACTAACCGTGGAATCCAGGATACGAATTTCGTCGTTTTTAGAACTCGTCATGCGGATTTAACTGCATTCCCAAGTGCGTGATAATGTCCCAACACCAAAGCCGGTTATCCACTAGACCACTTGGGCCATGAGAGCTACCTCTTGTGCAGCGGGTCATATTAATTATTGAATTGAATTTTAAATTTTCTCGGTGATTGATTGGACTGAAGTGTTCGGTCTCAGGTTGACATGTCGGTTTCTTGTGCGGATGCTTTGACGATGTTACTTTCTATGATGGACTCACCTCAATACAAAGTTGTTCGTTGACTTGTAGAGAAGATGAAATCTATTCGTCAATGGATAGTTGTGTGCACTATGAAAGATTCATTTTATCTCGCTGGAAGCTTGAACCACATGAACGTGTTCAAAATATTCTTGTTGTCATTTGATGTAATCTACTCCTTCATAAGGATCCTAATAAATGAAACCATCGAGATCATTTTTTCAGAATTCGGATCTCCAACTTCCAGTGTTGGAAATTTAAACGGCAACTGCTAATGTATATCGTGGTGGATGTATAATTGCAGTCTGACAACACTTTTTACCGCTGAAAAGATGATGTAGCTATGGGTAGTCCACTTAGCCATGTTTTAGCAGATATATGCTTAGTGTAGTGTTATAATATTGAAAAGGGTGTCTAATAAGTTGTCGTTAAAATTTGAGACAGATTAATTTAAGGTGTAGACCAAGGACAGATGAGGTTAAGGTTAACCTGATAAAGAATACATAAGGATTGGTCCGAATTAGATTAGCATTAGTTTAAGGATAGTTTCACACTAGGTTTAAGGTGATGGTTTGAAGACCTGAATGAAAGCACACACGTATACAAAGAATACGGTGTCATTACTCTATTGACATACTAATCAAAAAGTGAGTAGCATTTTCGTCACACATCAAAGACAGATATCATGTGTGACAGTTTCGTGTCATTTTTTTTCGCTACTATTATCATAAATCTACGTATTGTATGAGTAAAAATCACTCTTTTAATGTGATTAGTATGTTTCTTTTTTCAGTTCATGATAACTTTTCATGACGATGATAAACATTTATCACTCATAGAAGAAAAAACTACGTATTTTATGTGAAATATTTGAAAGTAAAGAAAATGAGTTTGTAACCGTTTTTAGGTGAACTTATGACAGGACTCCAGGTAAACATAGACAAGACGGAAGTTATGAAAATAACCAACCAACAACAGCAACAACATCCAACGTCAACCACCATCAACGGGAGGGATTTGAAAGAGGTTACTTCATTCACTTATCTAGGGAGCATTGTCTCAACTACAGGAGGAACGGACGAGGATGTCAAATCGAGTGAGAATCGGGAAGGCGAGCAAGAAACACATTCATCAGCCTGAAATCAATCTGGAAATCTTCGTCACTCAGCATCACTAACAAAATTCGGATTTTCAATACAAACGTAAAGTCAGTTCTTCTATACGGATCAGAAACTTGGCGGGCGGGTCACAAAGAATATTTCCAAAAGGCTGCAGACCTTTTTTAACAACTGTCCTCGCTCTATACTGAAGATCAGATGGCCGGGCCGGAAAGAATCACCATCAACCAACCAAAATATGAGAACAAACAAAACAAGAACCAATCACCAGCGAACAAATATGCAGGAGAAAGTGGAGGTGGATCGGACACTCGCTGAGGAAACCGCTGTGTGACTTCGCGCGTCAAGCCCTCGAGTGGAACCCGAAAGGGAAGCGGCGTGTGGGACGTCCAAGGGTGACATGGAGGAGATCGTGTGAAGAGGAGTTGAAAGTATATGGATTAACATGGATGCAGGCGAAAAGTATAGCAGAAGACAGAAGAAAATGGAGACGTGCAGTTGAAGCCCTATGTTCCACTACGAACCCAAGGAAGCAATAATAACAATAATAATAAATGATTCCTTCTGTTAGCTTGTTTGGAAATTGATCATTTTGTTTAAACTTTAGTCATGTAAAAGGAAGGGCCTTCAGCGAAGTGTTACTCTTTTCGTTGATATCATTCTCCAGCTGTACAATCGGATATATATATATATATATATATATATATATAACAAATTACGTAGTGTAGAAAGCATTAATAGGATAGAAACTTAAAATGAAATTAAATGAGTGTAGGTTGAGTAGCGTAATATAAATTGACCAGGTTGAGTATAGCTCAACTAACAGTGGTTGATAATAAAGGAATGGAGACTACTGAATAGGTGGAGAGGTGTAAGAAAATGATACTGTGGTGGTGTGATGTTGACAGTATTTGCCAACGGAATGTTATTTTCACATGTTCCTACAGTTCATTTCGATATTAACAACAGAATACGATATATCTACTTGAACATTCCTATTTGATGTCAGAGATAGAATACCTTCCCACAGTTCAATACGGCATACTTTGGCTTCCATCTATTGCCTTGTGTTGTTACAATACAATTAAGAAACAAAAATAAATTACGTATTTTCGTGTTAAGATAGATCAGGTTCATTGTAGATTTAATGACTACACAAACGTTTTTCTGTATGCAAAGTTCAGAATTCAGCATTGGAATTGCCATTGCCTCTGAGCTTTGAAGAAGTTTGATTCATTAATCTTTTAGCGAAATCTCCAAGTACTCTGTAGATAACTTTGAAGTTCCTTTGATGGTTTACTTAGTGTCCAGATTCAGATCAAGTATTCCAGGATAGAGCTACTGTGGTAATGGGATCTTTTTTCCCATTATAAAATCATAAGGATAATTGTTAGATGATACGTTTGGGTACAAAACTCTGGGCATTATTTTGGACTGATCTGTGGCATAAGTTCACATGTGATCTGTAGTCGCAATTTCCATTATAATAAACAGACGTGGATTTAATATGATTACTTATGAAAATAAAGTTTTGGTCCTTTGAAATTATGACATGTTTGTTCGATTTTCATCAGTAAACACATAAATACTGACACTATACTATAAATATGACGTGTTTTCCGACGTAGTGTACGACAGTCAATTCGTTCGTGAATTCAATTTCATAGTGAAACTGGGTTTCATGTGACACAAGTCTTCGAAGGTTAAAGTTATGATTATATGTCTGAAAGCAACTATAAATGAAAGATAATGGAACGCTGTCAATCTTCAAAATATAAACTACACAATATTTAGCGATGAGACTGTCTTCAAGGAATTTTTATAAATATATCCATTTTACTACTTAAAAATACCCTTTTTTATAGGTGATTGGTGCATTCAAGGTCATTTGTTCAATGGTATTAACTGCTGCTTAAAGTTTAACTTCACCGCACTGTTCCATCCGAACTACGCTCCAATGACACTCCCTAATGTTCTTCATTCACTTCCGTCAAGAAAAAAACGTTTAGTACTTGACAACAACTTGTTTTAAATTATGCGCGAGCATACATTGCAACTTATTATGGTGATTATGAGATTAAAATAATTTGAGAAAGATGAGTAAAATCTATGTATTTGGATAGATAGTAAAAATCTGGTAGCCTAATGGTTTAAACAGGCCGCCAGGAATAAAGTGGTAGCTATTCCCATGAATGCCGACACTTCTACGAGAAACTGGTAGTGATCCTTGTAAAAATTTTAATTTCTCGAATTTTCTTTGGTAAAAACAAAATAACTGAGCAAAGAATATCCTTTCGATAATTTCTTCCTCTGGCTCAATGGTTATTATGTATATATATATACATATATATACAGCATATTCTAGAATTGTCGTCATTAACAATATAGATGCTTTCTTAATAATATCAATTTAAATGTTGGTTTGTAGGGATTTGATTGGTTACAGGATTTCATCATAAGCTGACATTAGTTAGGGAACCATCGGGAAACCTGGGAGTACTTGACAGCTGTTCTGTCCTAGTTCGTGACTCTTCACAGTACATACCCACCGATGGGGTTCGAACCCAGGACCTTCTGGTAACAAGGCGAGCTAGCTCGTCGACCATCAGGCCACTGGGACCCGATCTAATGGCCAGCTCATGAATTCGAACTTCTGCCAATTCATGACATAGCGCGACCCCTAGCCAATGTCTTCGGCGAATATTTGTACTCACAGCCGACCTGCTGAATCCTACTGGTCACGACTTCTCAGTAGAACCCCAGGTAACTACCTACCTGAATAGGGCAAGTCGCTAGTGAGCACCTCATTGATATCCAGTTTGTTAAGATCACGGAGCAATAAGTCACAATAAGCATAAAAATGAAATGGTGAATGGCATATCAAATAAAATTAAGGAAATTTTCATGACAAACTGAGGGCCATTAGAACCTTGATGGCCGACGTAAGGATAGTGTCTGAACCAGCTTCTTTTGGATACATAAGTTAGGTTTCTTAATGAAGATCCTAACAGCCAGCCTCAGCAACATGTAGTAGACAAACTCTTAAGGGGAAGTTAAGATTACTTACAATTTTAAACACTTCACGCAAGAATAAACCGTACTTTGCGGTTAGTTTAGACTGCTTCGTCGTGATTAGATGCTTTAAGGGGGATAATTTAGTCGGTTGTTCACCTAGATCTATCGTCCTTAACTTTACCTATGTATTCTTAAATAGATAACGAATTCATATTGTGGTCTTGTACTGATAAATATTTTACAAAACCAATATTACTATTCATACTACTACTCTCTATCTCAACTTCATTGACTTTGAAAAGGCCTTCGACAGAGTCGATAGAGAGGTGATTTGGAAACTACCTCACTACTACGGGGTGCCATCGACAATTATACATCTCATCCAACAGTTGTACGATAATTCTGCATTCCAAGTAATCCACAACGGGAAGCTTACGGAATCCTTCGAAGTGAGGACAGGAGTAAGACAAGCTGGCTGCCTACTATCGCCAAAGATTTTCTTATTGCAGTAGATTGGGCAATGCGAAAGACGCCCAGCGGGCAATGAGGAAACAGGCATAAAATGGACTCACACAAAGAAACTTGGAGGATCTGGACTTCGCCAGCGATGATATATATGTCTGATTTCCCATAACCTGGAAGATATGCAATTGAAAAGCAACAAGTTGGCGTTAGAAGAAGCATCAAAGGTAGGACTCCAAGTATACGTACATAAAACATCCATGATCAAGATTCCTGGACAACACCAACAGCAACAACAACAACAGACAACAATCAGTATAAATGGGAGGAACCTAAAAGAAACAACCTCCTTCACCTACATGGGAAGCATTGTTTCAACTACAGGCGGAACTGATGAGGACATCAAAGCAAGAATTGGAAAAGCAAGACAAGCTTTCATTACACTCAAGTCTGTGTGGAGGTCAACAGCACTCCTCAGCATCAAAAATAGGATTCGGATTTTCAACTCCAATGTGAAGTCAGTGCTACTTATTATATGGATCAGAGACTTTGGCGCCGCGTCATGAAGTGCATTTTTAACAAACTACAGACCTTCATCAACACCTGTCTTCGTAGGAAGAAATGGAGATGGATTGGCCATACTCTGAGGATTCATCAAGTAACATCACTAGACAAGCCATTGCTCGAGTGGAACCCGTAAAGGAAGCGGCGAGTTGGTTGTCGGTGCAAGGGTGACTTGGAAGAGGTCATGTGAAGAGGAAATGAAAGCGTGTGGGCAGACTTGGAGCCAGGTAAAAACGTTGGCAGTGAACGGAACGCAATGGAGACGTGCGTGGCTGAAGCCCTATGTTCCTCTAGGAATTAAAGGATATAATATAAAAATATTAAATAATACTACTGATTATTGTTTTTATGAATCAGGCTCTAAGTTTATGATTGATAAAAAAGTAAAGTTGTGACCAGTAAGGCCCATCTAATTGGAAGTGAGGATAGATTTGCATCACAATGCATCACAATTTGACAGAAGTTAAAATTCATGGACTAGCCATTGAATTGGCTCTCTGAAGCTGAATAATAAATATACAAGGAAGCCTTGTAACCGACAGGTCCTTGGTTCGAACCCTTGTGATAGGAATGTAATGCTGATGATTCTCAAACCAGTTCTCTAACAGATACCGATCCATGCTCAAACTTGATAAAAATAAAAGCAGTCCTTACAAACCAATTTTTGAAAATCTAGGTAGTTTTTAGCATTCAATAATTCATCTGTCTTCGGCATGTTGAATGTGACTTTTGAAAAGATAAAAAAAATAAGTATCTTTCAATTTCATTTACAAAAGAAAAATAATAAACAATCGATTTCATTGAAGTGTGAACAGAAGAAGAGTTGTGTTTGTTGTTATTTCTGAGTTAAACAAAAAAAACGAGGTAATGCAAACATTTTTGCAATTTCGGAACGTGTGACTTTTAGATAGATACTGCATACTGGATAAATTTATTAATTTATCCTTCACGTTCCCAGTGGAACATAGGGCTTCAAGCTAGTGGCTTGAAGTTTCTGTATCAGTGTTTAATTTTTACAGGATGGGGTTGATAGCCTCATGCCTAACCTTTCCTCTTTACCAGCATTATTTCTGGCTCAGTGAGGTAAAGGAGTGTGCCGGCCGGGAGTCGAACCCGGGACCATATGCATGGTCGGCGAGCGTCCAAACCTCTATACCATCGATGCACACTGGATAAAAGAGCAATGGAAAAAAGGAGCACTAGTGTACGCCATTGTTATCTAAGCATAACTAAAGCTGAGATAGTTAAGATAGATGAGGCTATTTGCTATTTAGCATCGTTTATTATTATTTCTTCTGAGTGCACTTTCACATAATGTCGTAATGCATTTTATCAATTAACCAAGTATCATGTGAACAGCATAACTGCACATATATATGAGCACATGAATATCGAAATACTTTTCATCAAAAAATTAGTCTAAATTCGATTATTTGGTTTTGGTTTTAACGAATTCAGAATTAATAATTCGAGTATTTTTTAAGTTCACTATATCAAAAGAAGGCAATATCATTATGATGCAACTGAAATGAAAGTCAATCTTAATAAAAAGTACTCTCAGTTATTGGTTTTGTAAGGATTTGATTGATTAGTTGTAGGATTTCATCATGAGCTGATGTTGGTTAGAGAACCACTAGGGAGTAATGGACAGTCGACTGTTTCGTCAGCCTAGTTTGGGACTCTTCAGCAGTAAGAACCCATCGCCATGGTTTTTAACCCCGGACCTTCTGATTAAAAGACGAGCTATCTCGTAGACTATTAAGCCACTGGTAATCAATCCAATAGCCAGTGCATAAATTCTCCTAACCTGCTGTATCCTGCTGATCACGGCTTGGCAATAGAATCCCAGGTCAATGCCTGAAAAAGGGACAGTCGCTAGTGAGCATCAAATTAATTTTCAAGTATTGGGTTAGTAGGGAATTTTGTTTGAGTAGTTGGAGGATTTCATATTCTTTTAAATAATTTCTTCTCTTAAGGTTCTCACAACCTCGCCTGGATCACTAGCTCGCTAGTTTTCTAGCCTCGTCTAGACTACTAGCTTGCTGGTTTTCTAGCTGGTCCCAAGCCCGGATAAAGAGGGAGGATTAGGGCATGGTGCTAGCAACTCCACCCCCAAAACTCAACCAAACCGCTACAGAAACTTCAATGCATCAATGTAAAAATAATGATAAAAGGTTCTTACAATTATAAAATATATAATAATTGTTGTCGCTACAATAATGGCTAGGTAGTTATGTGACGGTGGCACAGCGGTTAGGAGGCTCGCCGACCATGCACATGGTTCGGGGTTCGATACCCGGCCACTGGACGCACTCCTTTACCTCACTAAGCCAGATATAATGCTGGTAAAGAGCAAAAAGGTTGGGCGTGAGGCTAGAAACCCCATCCTGTAAAAATAAACACTGATACAGAAACTTCAGGCCACTAGCTTGGAGCCCTATGTTCCACTGGGAACGTGAAGGAAAAATTATTATTATTATTATTATAATTCTAATGTATAAAGCAAGAACAACAGTGGTTTGTGCAGAAGAATATGGAACTATCATTGCTTATTTCGTTGGCTACCCATCAGCTACTTACAGCCTAAATAAATTAGGAGGTTTACGTACAGAAAAGTTTTAACATACTTGAAAATTTTACATGTTGTCAGTTGATAGAAAGTTCCACAATTAGTGATGAACAGTGCTCAGAGAATTGCGCTTATATAGTTTTTACACAGGCAGTTCAAGTTTAAACAAAAAATAAATGTATGCATACATTGGTAAAGGAGTTACGTAACAAAGGCGAAATATGCGTTAGATGTATAGTGACTGATAAGTTAGGTAACAATGTACTGAGTTCAACTCATATCATAGAAACAAGAGACAAGCAAAATTACAGATTATAAAAACGGGAGTGAGGTTAAAGACGAAGTTTACGTAGTCAGATGAGAGAATAAAGACATCCAGTTACCAGGGCAAGGAAAGACTAGTCTAGTAATCAGCTGATGAGATGCATTTGAATAACTTAACAACAAACTGTTTACGTCCAGCGGTGAATTCTCTGAAAAATAAATAAATAACTGTCATTTTTAGTAGACTAGATATATTGGTACCACTAGAATTTGTAGTGATACAAGGATAAAAACAGTGTAATGAAAGAGGATTGAAGCCTGTAATTCTTTTTTTTTTTGAGCTCATACCAAATCATCACTTCCATTAATTGAAGTGCAAATCTGTCTTCAAGTTTAAACGTGTGAACGCAGTTTAGAAGTAGGAGAGTTTAGCTCAAAATTAGGTCATTTAAAAAATAAAAATGCCGGCCATTTACACTTAGAAGGATATCCGATGACTTCAGATATAAGGCATTAACACTTCTAACTCTGTATCTACACAGGAAAGGGTCGGTGATCGAATAACTCAGCCACATAATACATTCTGTAACCCGTTTACATATATATATCGCAAGGTGTGAAATATTCTGACTGAATTACAGTATTCGATTACACTAATGTTTTGTCTAATAAGGCTTTGACACAAGTTGGAATGTCATTACTCAATACAGCACAGGTGAATGTAACCGATGAGTTTCCTACAGGGTAAAATATCAGTTCTGATTTTCAAAACTATTCATTATCACACAAATCATGTCAAAATATAATTCAGAATAAAATTTCTACATAAAAGAATATTTCTCTGAATTAAGTATCCGTAGGATGTACTGCAACATAAATGTAAGCCATCCACCATGATTTGTCAACAGGATAACAGTATATTAATTCTGTGGATGGCAACTAAAAGTTGAATCCAAGATGTGGAATTCGTTCTATTAGGGACTCATCGTTCGGATGCATCTCCTTTCCCCAGTCCCGGATTGATGGTGTTATCACTGAGGCTAACACCAAGTAGGCATCGTTTCAAACGCCAACAGGGTTATTCCCTACACCGACTGAGCCACGGGAGTCACCACCTCTTATGTAACGACTACCAATTATTATTCGTTTTAAATTCAGTTTTGATTTTCCAATTGACTGAGTTGACCAAAAAGGTTCGGCTTCTGTTGACAGGTAAGTACATCCAGATGACGAGCCCCAAATGGGATCAAAATACGCGTTATCTTGATTCAGCTGCTATTCCTATCCACCAAATTACTTCAAGTTAATCCCCAGACATAATCGAGGCGTCAGTATTATGAGCCAACAAGTTATATAAACAGCGGTTTGATTAATGAAAAATATACCTTGACTTCCGTGTCTTGTCTTCTGCTATAACAGGATGACAAGGCAGCCATAAATCGTGCATTCAGTCAACGTGCTGTGCAGAGGAAAGGCACTAACTAGCTAAAGCCGTATTTCCCCCAACCCCCTTCTGATAGATGATAGAGGTCATTCACTGGACGAAACGAAAACAATCACGGTGATTCTTTGCATCCAACTCAAGCTTTCAATGGTCTCCGTATACACTTAGTGCATTAAGCTAAGGCTTCTGGCATCAAAACGAAAATTCCTAAACTAAGTATCAGAAAAGATTTGTGCAACTGTTATTTTTTTCCTTTGCCCAACGATGGGATTTTAAATACTGATATCAAATCAGTTCTTCCATAAGGATCATAGACTTGGAGTGTTTGCAAAAGCATTTCGAACAGGTCACTGCCGACTTCATCAACACCTGCTTTCTTTGAATCTACACTGTGGAACAGATGACAAGCCAAAAAGGAACTACCGATGAGGAATTCTGGACAATGAACAAAGCCTCCAAGAAACATTTGACCAACAAATACGCAAATGAAATGGACTAGCGATGTGTATATCGTTGGGTGAAATCATGCACTAGGCACTTCAGTGGATCCCAAATTGTGAACAACTAGTTGACCTTTCGTTCCAGTCATGTAACATGGAGTAGATCGTGTGAAGAGGAGATGAAAGCCAATGTAGGATCGCATAATCAACTAAAGACAACTTCAGAAAACATAATGATATAGAGATGTAACTGTTGAAGCCCTAGTTTACACCCCCGAACTCCCAATAGAATACTAATAATGAAATAAATTTTTCTCAAAAGGGAATTTTCAAAGTTTGCATGGAAACAGAAGTAACACCTGGATATAGAATCACTGAATTATAGTCGGACTCACAAGTAATGTCTGCAACTTTACTCACAACCAACTTGGCCAAGTGTTGAGGGAATAAATTATAGACTGTGTTGCTCAATTTCCCATGTCACTGGTATCCTCATTTCACTCATTTCTACTGATAATCACTTTCCTATTTCATTTTTAACAAACAGAGCTTTCACTAAGAATAAGCTAAACTTAGTAAAATATCAATTCAGGATAAAAAAAAGTATATGCCTGAATTATACACATTTCATTCCAAAGGAAATCAATCAAGCAATCCGGGGTACAAAATCATTTGAACAGACTACCACTAACCATCCCTTTGTAACGATAGAAGATAAGGGTCAAGCGACAGATCGTTTATAGAGAAAGTCAAGAGATATTTAAACATTTTTATGTACATTATTATTAGTGTTATTGTTAGCAGAGGAGCAACATCATCTGATTGGTTGTTTTCTTGCTCAAGGTTATTCTGTCATCTCTTTGTGGCTTTTTAGTAGAAAGTCAGTCAGGCCATATATCTGCGAATCATATCCGCCCACGTTAAGTCTGCTGTGATTGGTTGGTGAACTTCTCAAGGTTAGGCTTTGTTATTATTTCATCTCATGACCTCGATTCGGGACGTAAACATTGACGTCAATTGTTGTCTACAATTTCGTCTTGCAGACAGCTCTCACCACACCTATTGCCCGACGGATGGTTGTCATCCAGCGATAAAACTGACATTCAGAGCTGGGGACAAGTATAACGTTCATTTTCTCAATGTGAACTTATAAAGGGGGACTGATAGATGTCTAAAGAGGTCAGTTTATAAAAAGCTGTTATAGAATGTTTAGCTGACGAATTTCCACAGCTGGGTACCTACAAGTCAAAAACGAGACCTGATACCACCACATGTGGCCCGAATTCGGAGCATATGTATTCTTAACATTTCGGGAACAGAGATAAATCCCCTAAGAAAAATCCTAATGGAAAATCGATTTCCACCACTTTTTATAGACAACAGCATACAGTAAGGATCTACAAAAGGTGATTTAACTCCTCTAACCAAATAAAATGTTATACATGAAACCCAAATTCAAAGAAGACTCGGCTGGCGATATCCCTAAGAGAAAGATCTAACAGTCTCTGGGAAGGACATTCGCTGTAGCATCGTTAAGAATAGTATTTTCTAGTTGACCACCACTGTTAAGTAACCGGAAGGACAAAATTCAGCAGTTGACCATCTCTGTGCCTGTGTATGTGTGTTTATAAATTCACCTGATCCTGTGGAGCTAAATACATTGGTTCGTTCGACTCGATTTTTATCCATGAAAGTTCATGAACACTATGCTGCATGGCTAAGAAAAGGTGGAAGTGGAGCAGCTATCAGAAGCGCAAACATTGAACATCTGGTCAATAATGATCACTATCTCTAAAGTATCCGTCCTGAAAGTCATCTTCGAGAAGCAAAGTGATTTGCCCAATTCATTGCGTATCCGACATATCTGGCTTTGCTAAAGCTTCGGCCATCGAAATGCAAAAGCCAGATCTCTGCATATAGAGTAAGCTTTTTCAACCCTCTTGCAACTCTCATGCTCGTAATTCGTCTATATGCTAATCCTCAATCACACGTCGTCCCTGCTTATTTTTCGTTTTGTTTATTCAATGTATATATCCTTCCTTTGTTATCATGTGGATTGTTATGATTATTTTTTTATTTTTATTATTGTAGCTTGATTACACACAGTATTTTTTTGGTACAACTACAGAACTTCTAGTATGTGGCATCGGTAGCCCAAATTCAGCAGGCAGACCACTGATATCAAATGTGAGTGCGCAAGAGGAAGATCTAACCCGGACCATGTACACGGTTGGCTATCGTCCTAACCGCTATCAGTTAAAGGATCCTGTCAGTGGAGCCGTTAAAACAAAACAATTTAGTTTATTTAATACCCTGTCTGCAATGATTGTCAGGCAAAATACATAGGTCAAACTAGTAGAACAGAGGCAGTCAGACTAGCTGAACACAAAAACCTTGCAGCAAAATCTAGATTGGTTGACCCGAATTAGATAAGAAATCCAGAGAATAGTTAAGCTATACCACTCACTACATGCAATTACACGCAACCCTACAATAGGTTGGATAGCATAAGATGACAGTTCTAAAATCTAATGTCACGGGGTGTAGGGAGGGAGAGATTGATAACAGAAGCTTTGTTTATCGAATCAACTGCAAATACGTGAAATAGGAATGATTCAACGCCTGTACCGGCCGGCTATCTGGAAAATTCTACTACCCCTAAGACGATGAATAGGAGAAGACAAAGAAAACTACAAAACTCAAGTTTCAAAGTCGTGTGATTATAATTGATATGATTATGAACCACAATAAATTTTGTTCGAAACTGTGTCATCCAGTAAGCAATAATACTGTTTCACTGTGTGATACATCTAATAAACAAACTAATATGGAATTAATTTAATATACTTTTTGCAATATTGTCTTATCATAATTATCATCTTGTTGTGTAATGTCTTAGTTGCTTACCAATCTTTTTATTTCTGCACCCCTTTGAGATCCGTACATGTCATAAACTACTTTATAGATCCCACAACCAGTTCACTTTTGTTTGTCATAATTCAGATTATTATTAACAGTCATCATCACTCATCGGAGGTGCAGATACATCCAGTCAACAAGTACGAAATATGATGAAACGCGCCAGCAGGTTTCTTCTGATAACCACCAACAATCAAAATAATATGTATTTGTTATTTTGTCACCAAGAATGTAACTCTCTGAACATCTTCCTTTACTACGCTATAGAGATTTATGCCTAAATCCCAGTCAGTTCTTCTACTTTAGAATATTCTAAATGCTGAAAATGATATACATCTAATCGATAGGAAGTAAACTATTCGAAGTGAATACATTTCAAATTGATGTCATTTGTTCTAGTTTAAGGTCAGTTAATTAACCCAGTATGTGATAATACCCGTAATGGTGTTTACACTAATTTACATACTTGTTCATTCTAATAAATCAGTGTAAAGTGATTGAAATTATAAATAAATAAATAACGAAGATTCGTATTGTGCATGAAGGACAAAAATTATCACGTCAGAAAATAGCGGGACATAAAGCTTCATTAACATATTTCAACTTTCTTCTATTCTAAACTGTCCTCTTCAGATGCCTCTACGATTGCCCAGTATCTCTTATCTCCTCCTAGCCACACGATCTCCTCTATGTCACACAGGTGCCTGCGTTTTATCTCCCGTGTAAAGTGGTATAATAAGGTGATCAATATTGAGGTTAGGCCTCAGTCGAGTTCTAGGTAGATGGGAGGGGAAATCAATCGACGAGGCTGTGAAATTACATCGACTGAGATGGTTAGGACATGTGTTACGTATGCCTAGTCATCGCCTTCCTCGACCGATGGGCAATGTTAGCTGATATAGGGTCAGGCTGGAAAAGAGCTAACGGCAGTCAAACCAAAACATGGCACCAGTCAATGAAATCTACAGCAGTTATTTTAAGCCAGCCAGCCAGCCACGTAGGAAGGTGCAGACTAATGTCTGGTTGGGTTCCTCGGGACGGTAAAAACCAATGGTTGGAAACAATTGGTGATACGACTCAATCGTTCTCAGTGACTCAAATGCCTCCACTCCTTGTGAATTATAATTTCCAATGAAGCTATATTTTTGTTCATTGTTACTATTCCTTTGTCTCACACCTCTGTTTACTGTCTCTATTATTCATTTCTTCTACTTTCTTCTCTTGCTTTGTGTTCTACATGGAGTGTGGTGCCTCGAACTGCTGCACATCGGTGCAAAGTTCTATGTCGAAAAAAAAACAGACAAACATATCACTCACACACCGACGACCTGCTCGTCGTTTCACACTGGGATTACACTCAAGTGATGGTCTGGTTTGCGATGTTGTTCGAAAGTCTCCTCAACGTGTGCCCGATCCATCTCCGTATTCTCCTACATATTTTTCTGTTGAGCAGTTGGCTCTTGGTTGGTTGGTTGGTTGGTTTGTTCCCAGTTAGAGTTTCTTCTTGCTAATTGTGTCTGGCTGGTCAGTATGAAGCCAGTGAAGGAGGCAGATTTGGATGAAATTCTCCAGTGGCTTGTTGGAAATCCTTTTAGTGATGTCAGGCAATAGTGTGTCTTATTAATATACTGAATGATTGAAATCAGTCTATCACAATCTATATATCGTCTGACAGGTGATGGAATTGTAACAAAACTTCTAAATCTCGAAAATACCCATTTATTCATAAGTAAAAACACAGTTTTTGTTCAGCAAAGAAATTTCTTTTCAACGACTTCATTTTCAAGCCAACTGTACAGTCGTATTTATATTACAGAAAAAGGTTATTAAGTGGCACTAAATAATTGCTCAGTCAATGTACGTATATATGTGATAAAAGTTATAAGGGGTAGAGTTGGAGTGGATAAATTACAAAAATATTAAAGATTGTATTATAACAAAAATGTCAAGTGTTGTCTAAAAAATTATGAAAATTAGGAGTACGATTACGATAAGAATGAAGATGTGAAGTGAAGAAATTCAAGTGGTAAAAAAAAAACTAGAAGAACATTACTATGATCAAGGTAAAGAAAGGGGTTTGACAAAACGCTTTTGAACACATAATTTAGGTTTCTGTTCATGTATAGCTAAAGCTTCGGCTATGCATAAGTGCAGAAAACGTAAACTTTGGATCGATAACCTTGAAGGATGAATCACGTGGGTAAATGACCAGACTCTAACAGGTGATCACAAATAGACGACTTCGCGTTCTAGTTCGCCTTTCATTAACCAAACCGGATAGTGTTCAGCTACACGTTTTCGGAGATTACGCTTACAACGTCCAATAAAACAGCTCCACAAGAGCAAGTAAAGAGTAAATGCACATATATTGGACGTTGTAAGCGTAATCTCCGAAAACGTGTAGCTGAACACTATCCGGTTTGGTTAATGAAAGGTGAGCGTAGAACTGCAAAGTCGTCTATTTGTGATCACCTGTTAGAGTCTGGTCATTTAGCCCCACGTGATTCATCTTTCAAAGTTATATACATGGCAAAATCCAATCGATCCAAAAGTTTACGTTTTCTGCACTTATGCATAGCGAAGCTTTAGCTATACATGAACAGAAACCTAAATTATGTGTTCAAAAGCGTTTTGTCAAACCCCTTTCTTTACCTTGTCATAGTAATGTTCTGTCTAGTTTTTATTTTATTTTACCACTTGAATTCTTCACTTCACATCTTCATCGTAATCGTACTCCTAATTTTCATATTTTAGACAACACTTGACATTTTGTTAAAACAATCTTTAATATTTTTGTAATTTATCCACTCAACTCTACCCCTTAACTTTTATCAATAACGTACATTGACTGAGCAATTATTTAGTGCCACTTAATAACCTTTTTCTGTAATATAAATACGACTGTACAGCTTGAAAATGAAGTCGTTGAAAAGAAATTTCTTCGCAAACTTTTAAAGCTAGATAATCAATAGAAAGTCATCTGAAGTATGCTCATGAACTGACTTCATTTAGAGAACCGCTAGAAACCAGAAAATACTTAAGAGTCAGTTAATTCTATCATGGGACTCTCCAGAATTACACGCTCACAACCCAAATAGGAGTCACTTCCAGAATTTTCAGGTTACGTGACATACCTGTTTACCATTCAACCACTGGGATGACATCTAGTAGGATATAAATTCTAACTGCTGCCAATTTAAGGCAAACGCCATTTGAGTTTTATCCTCACACAAATTAGTGGGGCTCTGTGGTCCTAAGTTCTCAAAAAAATTGATTTTATGAAATGAAGATCTTACTTTTGACCACCATCCCGCTTCAAATAGCCTTATTATTTTTTGTATCTAGGCCATCTAATATTGAATATGGGACAAAGGCAGCGCTGTTGATAAATCGCTGCAGCTTACTGAGAATACTTTTTGTAATTTTACACTATAGCGGAAGTTAAATAAGCAAAAGTACATATTTTTATTATTGTTAGTCACATTAAATTTCGGCTAGGTCAGAAAAGTAGAAATTATCCGGATTGGTCAGTAATTGGCCCAATGGTTAAACAAAAAAAAATAGACAAACATTTATTCAACATCGTAAAGTAAATCCAGATTTGAGGAATAAACGAATTCTACCTCTGCAGTCAATGCCTTAAAATGGTGATTTCAGTTTTGGCTCCTTCTTATTATCTTGAAATATTCTCATTAATAATATTGGAACAAGACACATAAGCGAACAGTATTGTTGTTTTCAATTAGATTTTCTTCAGGCTTTACTCTAATTTACATAGTTTTATATATAAAAATTTTGATTTTGTGGATCAAATAATAACAATAATAACGTGGTGAATGTTTTGAACATAGTTAATAACGATGATTATAATGATAACAAAATATTGATAATAAAGTTTATGCAGATGGCGATAAGAGGTAGTAATGTGTGTATATGTAGACAATTCAATAAATACACAAATTAGGTCAAATCTTAAAAATTACGTAATACTAAAGGTGAAGTGGATAGATAATCAGAGTTTAAATAAATATCATAAAAATACGAAGGATATGGAAAATAAGAAAGGGTGGGAGGGTTTTGAGTAGAATTCACCTAGGCTAAGCAAGGGAGAGACAAAGGTAGAACAAACTTCTTTTGTTGTATGCAAAGACTAGGATTGTTCTCTCGAATTCCCATCGCTTCGGCTGAGTGTAAAAGACGGGTTCTGATTCCGTTCGAAAGGCTCGATGGAATGCGATAGATAACTTTGAAGGCACTATTTTTGTCCACTTGGTGACCTTTATCATCAGTCAAATGAGCCAAAATAGAACTTCTTATGGATTTTATTTGGCCTTTTCCGAACCATGAAGGAAGATGCTCATCAATGCGTTTGTTAAGCTGTCTAGTTGTTACCATATTATTATTATTATTATTACTATTAGATCCACAAAATCGCCATCATTGGTTAAAAATTTTTATATATAAATCTATGTTAATTCGAGTAAAACCTGAAGAAGATCTAATTGAAAACAATATTTTGTTCGCTTCTTATTAATTTCAAGTAGTGATTTTATAAGGATTTGATTGATTAGTTGCAGGATTTCATCATAAGCTGACATCAGTTGGAGAACCATTGGAAAACCTGCAGAGAGTATTGGACAGTCAACTGTTTTGTCAGCCTAGTTTGGGACTCTTTAGCAGTACGCATCCACAGACACGGTTCGAACCCACAATCTTCGGATAACGAGGTGAGCTAGCAAGTAGACCATTAAGCCAGTGGGACCCGATTCAATGGCCGATGAATTCTAACTTCTGCCGGTTATTATATCATTATTTATTACTTTTAGTCTGACGAATAACTGTTTATGCTATCAGGGATTAAATATGTAGAAATAATAAAATGACGAAATAGACAGGAAGTTCGGATATGAAAATATGGTAGTGTAAACAGGGATTAAGAAAAACTCAAAAATAACATGAATAACCTGGAAGTTTGGATAAGAAAGGCCATGGGATAGTCACTATTAAAAGATTTACCCGTTTATGATGGCCATGGCAGGGAGAAGGGGTGAATGTATTTCTTTTGGATACAACGCGTGGGTATGAGCTTTTGGATGCCTAGTAATTCTTTGAACAGTGACTATCCTATTGCCTTTCTTATCCAAACTTCCAGGTTATTCATGTTATTTTTGAGTTTTTCTTAATCCCTATTTACACTACTATATTTTCATACCCGAACTTCCTGTCTATTTTGTCATTTTGTAATTTATACATATTTAATCCCTAATTGCATAAACAATTATTCGTCACATTAGTTATGATCCCACTAGATGTTTTATGCAAACATTCTGTCTATTTTTGTTATTTTTACCTTTCTCACCTCCAGTTGTACAATATTGCACAATATGTCAGTGATTATGATGCTACTTTGTTTGAGTTTTATCCGTCCCCCCCCCCGTGTTTATCATGGCAGTTAAAATTCCTAATTGTAATTTTATTAATTTGCCCCTTGACCGAACATCATTCTGGAACTTTCCCAACCATTTATACTATAAATACACGAATGTGCAGCTGTCTAGTTGATGACTTCGTCGAAAAGAAAATTTCCCTCGCTGCAACCGTTTTTTTATTATTCCTTATGATGAAATGTGTACTTTTAATCCGTCTTGATAAATATCACTCTAGTTTGGAACTCATCAGCAGTACGCACCTACCACCACGGTTAGAACCCAGGACCTTCTGGTTACAAGGCGAGCTATCTCGTAGACCATTAAGTCACTGGGACCCTATCCAATGGTTCTTGAATTCTTACTTCTGCCAATTCATGACATAGCGCTACCATTTCGCAATGTCTTCTTCGATGAGTTACTGTCTCATCTTCAACCTGATGTCAGGTCATGGTGAAATCCTCCATACAATCAAACAAAATCCCTACAAAACCAATACTTAAAAATATCATTCTGTGCCTAGAAGTAATGTGATGCTGATGATATTAGTGGTAATAATAAAAATAATAGTAAATAATGAGTGTCACATGAAATTTGTATGAAATGAACTGGTTTTGAGCTAAGCACATTTAAAAAAACTGTATCACGATTAATCAATATTCAACGAAAATTGAATGAACTTTGAGACTTAAATACTTACCTTAAATGATCATACATATATAAATACTCATAAATACTTAACCACTTTCGAAACTGTTCAGTATTCATATTCGATATGTCACAAATTGCAGAAACATTGATTGTTATCGGTGCAGGTCTCCCAAGAACTGGTACAACAAGTATGAAAATAGCACTGGAGATTTTATTGAATCAACCATGTTATCATATGGCTGAAATAGTTACTAAAAGGCATTGTGATATATTGAAATGGCAAAGTCTTATAGACGAAGCAAATAAAAGTCATGGAACATCAGTAGACTATAGATTATTCAAGGAAATATTTCATGGTTATGCTGCTGTAACAGATGCACCTGCATGTGGTTTCTGCAAACATTTAATGAATATCTATCCTAATTCAAAGGTGAGTAAATGTGTATGCAACCTTAGATACTTCTGCTATCTAATAAGTAAGCGATTCGCATGAACAGTGTAAAAAGGCATGAAAACATTAAGGTATAATTGTCAATAAGTTAGTTACTTTCTTGAGTAATTAATAAAGTCAACATGTCCTGGGTTATTTCATGTTTCTTACCAGTTAATTTGAGATCATCGCTATCATTTTTATGATTTTTATCTACTTGAATAGTAGTAGTTGGCATTTGGATCAAGAAGGCACGTTTCGTCTCATTTGGGACTCGTCACTTGACTGTACCTGCATACCTAGTCGATTAAAGTGTCTCTCATAAGACTCATAACTAGCAACGATCCTTTATAACGTCAAAGCGTTATCAAGTAACATCCAGATAACCAGCAGTACATAGAACGAAAGGTACATCCTGAATTCCAATCAGTTGGAGACGATGTGCGAACACAGAACAAGCATTTCTCTCCAACATAAGTCAATCAAACAGTATCAAATGAAAAACAATGTTTAGATTCATTTGTACTTCCACATTTTGCTGAGGTTCTTCACTTATTCGAATGATCATAACTATTGATACATTGAACAATCATACCTCACCTTTAGCGGTATATGTTCAATAAAAAGACCGGTAGATGATTTGGGTAGAAAATCAATGATCACAGTGGTAGTTCAATTTGTAATCAGTGATTCAGTGTTTGTGTTATTGATTTCTTTTTCAAACAGTCTAATAAATACATATTTCATTGTGTGGTGTATGCAAAGTACTTGTGATTATCGACTACTTAGAAACGCATCTACAAAATGGATGACTTAACTAACTGCTGACAGATGACCATTTCACGCAGAATGCTAGTGATTCCAACATGGATCCTGTTGCAAACCAATTTGAAATAAAACACTATGAATAGCTGAGCACAATATGACCACTTCATCAAAGTACAGTATTATCATAACCAAATGTGGACATTGAGTCCCATTTATTCTTATTTTGGATAATTTAATTAGTAGACTGAATATTATCGCGTACTTCATATTTTTCGTTAGCTCGACCATCAGCAATTCCCATTATCATCTGTGAGTATACTTCCCCACCCCTTACCAGATGAACTCCACTGGTCACCACCTCTCACTAGAACTAACTCCAGTCAAATTCACCCTGTAACCAGTCACCACCAGCGATAAGATTAATTTTTGAGACTTAGTTTGTAGGGATTCGATTTATTTCAAGTGTAACTATGGATTGAAAACCAGTAATTGAGTACTGGGCAGCTGTTTCGTCTTTGTTAAGGACTCAAATACAGTACACAGAATTCAAATCCTCTCTTAGTAGCTGAATGATCTACGAGCTTGCCACGTCTCCAGAAGGTCTTAGGTTCGGCTGCTGGCGGTGGGTGTATACAAGCAACAAGGCCTAAACTAGGAAAAGGCTCCGGTCTACAGCTTCCTACTTCTCTAACTTATATCAATCCCTGGTAAAAAAAATGAAACAAATAGCTCCATGATGGATAAAATTTTATTTCGATAAATCTATACAGTGTTGTACACTAATATTTACTGATGAACACCTTTCGAGCACAATTTATTACTGCAACTCACAGTCATACCAAGTCACTCAAACAACTTTTTTGCTTCATCTATATACATGAGTGAAATTGATGATTAGACATTTCAATGAAAACTAATATAACATAAAGTACATTCAGAAATTATATATAATAATAATAATAATATTAGTGTTAGCAATAAAATACAATCAGATGGGAAATAAGAGGCCTTGGTAGCAAATTTGTTACATGACATCAAGTGCCTTTCAATGACAATGTCAACGATATGGCCCAATGGGATACTAGTCGCCCTAATGACTGACAGTCTACAGAGTTCTACGAAGTATGACATAGTCTTTTTAAGCAATCCAGGAAAAAATAAGAGTGAACAGTGAAGAAGAATAGGTAAAATACACGAGCTGACAAACGGTAAGAGGAGTGGTTGGGTTCTGACTGAGTGCCTTAACTTCTTAATGTAAAAAGTCAAACGAAATATTCTCTTAGAAATTGCTAAGACATGAGAAGACCAGGACAGGTCAGAAGAAAGAATTAATCCAAGATACTTAACTTCAGACTTGATTTCTATATCAGTATCATCAATTTTGCAAGGGTCATAGGAACCAACGGCTTCATTTAACTTGATTTTACATCGGAAACTGAAATTAACTGTCTGGCATTTGTAAGGATTTAGTTTAAGGCCGTTACACGAAGACCATTTGCTAAATTCCTGATGGAAAGCTGTTCATCTTAGTACAGTCAAGCTGGGAGTTAACAGACGTTGAAATAGTTAGATCATCGGCATACTTAACAAAGTTCATTTCATCAGAGTGGGGCAAATCATGCAAAAAGAAAGAAAACAGAAAAGGAGCAAGGACAGTGCCATGAGGGACACCAGTCTCAGTAAGCAAAGAAGTGGACGACTTTTCCTGACATACAGTGTACTGCTTTCTTCCTGAGAAATAAGTATGTAGCCATTTGACAACCCAACAGTCAATTTGAGCAGTAATAAATTGTGCTCGAAACGTGATTTATCAAAATAAAATCTCATCCATAATGGAGTTATACTCTACCACCACAGTGCCCAAGTTTTATACTTATATCAATAAAACAAAAAATATATATGACCAGAATTTAAACTTCACGCAATTGTCTTTCCTTGATGAACTTAAACAAAAAACAAAACCAACAAGTTGCCAATTCCTGCTAATTACATACAATCTAAGAGAATTTTCATACCAGTTTACAAAAAACTCGAATACTATAACTAATTAGTTAGAGAGAAAAATGAAGATAATCAATAGTTACGCAACTGAATACACGAAGATGTACAAGATAAGCACTGTCAGTCAGTCAGTCTGTCAGTCTTAATGTGCTTGCTGATGAAAATGTAGACAAAGGTATAATAATATTCTAGAGTTTGAACTAGACTCAACATACTAATTAGACATCTATAAAACACAAAATAATCGAGCAAAGAATATCCTTTTCGATAAATCCCACATCTTCTGGCTCTACAATTATATATAGATGTTTATATACACAAAATATTCAAGGTTGGTAGTTAATAACAATATTGGTGTTTTATAAGTAATATCGATTTGTAAAGTATGATCAATGCAATTACAGTTCACTAAAAATACTTAAATTATAATAGTAATAAAGATATAAAAAGAATCTAGTATTCCATTTTTAGACGTTTTTATGACCAGAAAAGAGGATGGCTCAATAAGACGAAGTGTTTATAGAAAACCTACATCAACGGGCCAGTGCACACATTTTCTCAGTTTTGTGCCTTGAAATACAAACGCAATTTGATAAAGTGCCTGGTTCACAGAGCAAGAGCGATTTGCTCGGACGAATGTCTTGATGAAGAACTGAATAATATTAAACGGTTGCTAAGTGAGAATGGTTATCCTGAAAAGTTTATTGATAAGAATATGAATTTGAAACCAAAGCAGCCGAAGTTACCGACAGTTCCAAAAAAGGCCTTATTCTTTCAGATGCAGTTCCTTTGGGGACAACACTAGCGAGATACTAACACAGTGCATTAGAAATGCGTTAAAAAGAGCATTCAGGGCTGCTGAATTATACTGTCTTCAAAACCGTTCCTATTTTGCGTTCAGGAATCAAAGACAAACTGCTTAATTTCGCCTCTTCCATGTGTGTCTACGAATTTAACTGCTCCTGTGGAGCCAGTTACATAGGCCGCACAATTAGACGTGTTTCTCGTCGAATTTCCGAACATCACCCTGCGTGGTTAAGCAAAGGCCAAACAAAATCTATCCGTAGCGCTATTTTGGCTCATCTTGTGGATACAGAACATAAGATTGATGTTAACCAAGCTTTTAGAGTTATTTACCGGATACCAACAAATCTCAACTTCGCCTTGAGATTTCGATTACTAAATATTGCTGAGGCTGTTGGGATCCACATTAAAAAGCCTAATTTGTGCGTCAAAATAAAGTTGGTTCAGACACTGTCCTTACCTTGGCCATCTGATTTTGAATGATTCTCAATTTTTGTGGAAATTTCCTAATTTTAGTTGATATTCTACTCGTTATTATATCTCTATTATAATATAAGTATTTTTAGTGAACTGTAATTGCATTGATCATACTTTACAAATCGATATTACTTATAAAACACCAATATTGTTATTAACTACCAACCTTGAATATTTTGTGTATATAAACATATACATATATATGTATATAATTGTAGAGCCAGAAGAGGAATTTATCGAAAAGAATATTCATTGCTCGATTATTTTGTGTTTTATACTAATTAGAGATAGAATACCAATGAGCGGTAGTGCCTTTTATGTGGGCATGATGATAACGCAATATGAATAAAATAACAGTGAGTTAATTAGAGGTCAAATATTCAGAGTAAGTGTGTGTTTATGTGAAGACAAAACGAAAGGAACCAAAGGCTATGAGACGATATTTTTAAAAAAACCAACTAATAATAAAATAAAAAATAACAACAACAACAAACATTCTGACTATAGTGAGGAATGACTGACGGGAATTCCATTCTGAATGCATAAGCTGGCTTATAATAGATCAACGGGTATCAATCACTTCAATCAGACATAGTGAAACCAGAAATAGTTCATACTTCATTTGTAAAAAAAAATTATATTTGTAAAATCTCAACGAGATTGAAATGAGTAATTCCAACGTTTCCCGAGTTCGACAATCTGGTCCCAACTTCTTCAGGGAAATTAATCCGAATTAACATAACATAACAGAGGTTTATATATAAAAGGAACATCTTTTGTTTTTATAAACTTTGTCCAATCATGATTCATAAAATAATTATCAACAGGTAGAATAAACAAAATTGAACGAGCTGTGATCAAAATTTGACCTCGGACCTGCTACAAATATTGGTCTACCTTTGTTAAACACTTTAAACACAGTGTGTATGCGTGTGTGTGGGTAAACAATTGTAAAATATTTCCCTGAAGAAGTTCGAACCAGATTGCCGAACGAAACGCTGGAATTACTCATTTCAATCTCGTTGAGATTTTACAAATATAATTTTTTACAAATGTCTACTTCTCACTCGGCGCCCAAATTTTTTAGAACTATTCTGTCAAATCTTGACTACAGTTCATTTGATTTATTTTGCAATCGAATTAAATTAACAAAGAAACTATGTAATTGGCACAATCATCGTGTTTCCACTCTCCGTTGTCTGCAGCAGAATACATATCCTAAATCCGTATCTGTCAAGTAACCTGACAACTCCAGTAGATCGAATAGAGCAACTCAATCTTCAGAAAGAAGACAAAGTAATAAGTTCGACAGGGTGCTCTTCAACTAAACTCTAATCCTGAACACCATAGTTTTGAAAATACGTTTAATCATAAAATTCTAGATACTAACAGTTTGAACAGACATGAAGGTGTGATGTTAGCTTATGCATAGCAAATCCTGATTAATAAATAAGAATGGATATGTATCACTAACTAATAATACTTGGTCAAAGTTCCTGACTGTCTATATCTACTTATGGAGACGTTAAGAAATAGTTTTACAACTGTTTATCCGCACACATACACACTGTGTTTAAAGTGTTTAACAAAGGTAGACCAATATTTGTAACAGGTCCGAGGTCAAATTTTGATCACAGCTCGTTCAATTTTGTTTATTCTACCTGTTGATAATTATTTTATGAATCATGATTGGACAAAGTTTATAAAAACAAAAGATGTTCCTTTTATATATAAACCTCTGTTATGTTATGTTAATTCGGATTAATTTCCCTGAAGAAGTTCGGACCGGATTGTCGAACTCGGGAAACGTTGGAATTGCTTATTTCAATCTCGCTGAGAGTTTACAAATATAATCTACTTCTCACTTGGCGCCCAAATATTTTAGAATTTTTCTATCGAAACTTGATGACATTTCATTTTAATTCCTACTTCACTTGAATGATTTCCAAACATTAGTTTTGTGGTCACTATCTAACAGGTGATGAGTGAATACACTAATGAAGGTAATGCTACTTACAGCCAACATCACTTTAGTATATACTAGCAGAATTATTTTTATGTGCATTCAGTTATTACTATCATTATTCCCTTGGGTTCCGAGTGGAACATAGTCCTTCAGCAACACACCTCCACTTCCTTCTTTTCTCTCTGCCATCCTCTTCAGATGGGTCCACGATTGCCCGTTTTCTCTCATCTCATCCTTATCACACCATCTCCCCCATGTTATGCTGACACCAATGACTCACTCATCATTTGCCATTTGGATTCTTGTTTAACGCTGGCCTGCATTGCACACGATGTCATTTTATGGTATCCTCAACGTGTGGCCGATCACTTCATCTCCATTTTCTCCTGAAATCGGCACCTGGTTGGTTTCGTCTACTGCAGTTTCTTGTTGCTAATTCCTTCTGTTTGTTCGGCCATTTGATCTGCAGTATGGAATAAGCGAATGTGGCAGCTGTTGATAAAGGTCGATAACTTGCTAGAAATTCTTTACGTGGCACACAGTGCAAGTTTCTGACCAGTATAGAAGGACCGAATTCAAATTTGTGTTGAATAGAATCTTAATATTGTTCTTTATGCGGCGGAGTGCAGAAGATTGCCAGACTGGTTTCAGGTTAATGAAGGCGTATCATGCCGTTCACGGCAAATCATGTGAGGATTAAATCGCAACTCTACACATCGTCATCACAGAACAAAGCATAGAATGGCAGTCAAATCTCTCTTCACCTCAACTTCATCGATTTTGAAAAAGCCTTCGATATACAGCGTTGACCGAGAAGTGATTTAGAAACTACATCAACACTACGGAGTACCTCAGTTCTTTGTCAACCTCATTCAACAGCTAGCTATATGACAATGTGAAGTCAATTCTTCTATATGGGTCAGAAACTTGACCAAAGTGTCACGAAAAGGATTTCCAACAGGTTCAAGACATTCATCACCAGCTGCCTTCGCTAGCTTCATACTGAAGATCAAGTGGCCAGAAAAAATAAGCCTCAGGAAACTATGGGAACAAACCAACGAAGAGCCGACTTCTTAACAAATATGTAGGAGAAAGTCAAGATGGATTGATCGGGCATACGTTGAGGAGGCCACGAATGACATAGCACGCCAGGCCATCGCTCGACAGGAATCCAAATGGGAAGCGACTAGTGGGTCGTCAGAGCTAGGGTGATATGGAGGAGATCGTGTGAGGAAGAGATGAGAGAGTTCGGTCAATCGTGGACTCAGCTTAAGAGAACAGCAGAAAATAGAACGAAGTGGAGATGTGTTGTTGAAGCCCTGTGTTACACTTGGAACGCAAGGGAATAATAATATAAATAATAATAGTCACGGTGTTCCGATTCTGGTTTTGACATCATCCATTCAGCCCGCCTGCATTTGGAACAATGCTTCCTAGCTGGAAAAGTGAAGGAGGTAACCTCTGTCAAACCTCTCATGTTGATGGTGATTGGTAATGCTTGGGGTTGTTGCTTTCCGTTGATGATCATCAGTTACGTAATGTCAATGAAAAATTTACCATCTTCCGAATAACTAAGTAACATATTTGGACATTGGTACTAAAGGTATTTACGGTCATATACCATTGATGAGAATCACAGAAATAATATGATATTGCGTCATCTTACTGAGGTTATCATTTCCAGGTGTCCAGCTCTCTGTGTTTTTGTTTCATTTCCTTTGAAATTCGAATGGAAAGGGAAACACTAAGCTTCGAAGTTCAAGACTCAGTACTGTTGTTTGTTTACAGACAAGGATTCAGAAATCAACTTGCATAGATTGCTTCTAACAATCCTAACCCTCTCCCATCCTATTGTGTGACTGTGTGTTAGTGTATCCAGGGCAGTCACTGAGCTTTTTTTCTAAATTACTTATCTTCTCGGGGTTAACCATTCCAACCCTACCCCCGACCTACTAGTTTGACCTATATAGCTAACCTCACTCACAGTCATTGCAAGGTGTTTTGTAAATTATATTATTTTGTTTAATTGAGTCCACCGGGTCTTTTAGCCTACAGAGCTTGTCTCAGAGTGAGTTTGTAGGTTTGAATGCCACCCTAATTCCTGCTTTATTGAGAATCCTACGTAGGACCTGAGATGTCCCCTCCTTATATGGTATAACAGTGGATGACCTATATTCTCTCTTATTTATGTTATCATTACTGGTTCCAAAATTATTTTTATTTTGTTTTTCTTGCCTTTACTAATCTTCCTAATGAGTTTTATAGGATAGTTATTCAACACCAACGCTTCTTCTATCTGTTTTATTTCCTCATTTAAGTCTTTTTTTGTGCTACTTAGTGCTACGGCTCGGTTTGTTAGACACTTAACTAAGCCTGTCCTAACACTTAACCGATGAGACGAATTAAAGTCTAAATATATACTAGAATGCGTTGGTTTTTTTTATAAACTATAGTGTGCAGTGCAGTGCAGTTTGCCTTCTCCTGTTCGTTTTATTTTTTACAATCTAACATCTTAGCTAATTCTCCTAGTTCATTTTCCGATTCAAATGTGAATTTTATTCCCTCTACTAGTGAGCTTTTATGCGGCATGAAGAAAGAGATATGTTCTATTTTTAACACTGTGGAAGTGTCGTCCACATGTCTTTGGAGTAGGATTAGGTGAATGTATTACGAGCAATATTTTCCCAGCTGTCCATAAGTATATCCGCTACGATAGGGGATATTAGTGATCCATGCCATTGCTACACCTTCAGTTTGTCTATATTTTTTCCCTTGGAATTTAAAGATGGTGGATGGCTTGCTAGCCAAACTTCCAATCTTCCATACTTTCCCAACACCATTCCGCTCACTTCTCTGAAACCAATTCCAGTGAACTGCATAGCTCTGATGTGAGCAAACATTCGCTTTCTCCTCACATCTTATTACCACAGTGAAACTCATACGCTCAATTGGTTCCCATTCGTTTTCTATTTGAGAGCATGTCTAACGTAAAATGTTACTTTAATGTCTCCTCAACATTTGCTTAATCTAATTACATTTCCCTCTGAATGTGTTTTCGGCAAAGAGGAATTCATTCCCTACTAAAAATATACATATTGTTGAAATCAGATCGCGAGGCGTTTTCACGCATAATATGACAAACATCACAAAAGATATTCTAGCTGCGTAGAAAAGCTGACAGACATCCTTACAATAGACGAATGCGTAACAGCTGATAGGATAACAGTGTCTGTCTAGGACCATAATGCAAGATGAACTACCTGAGGAAGTTCAAACCGTAATAGACCGCCACCGAACGAATGCACAGAAACTTCGATCTGCCTCACACTAGAACACAAATTTGGCAAGAATGCCAATTCCGTACGATTTCAGAGATTAAACAGTGTGCGACTACCCCTTAAAAGCCATCAACTACTTTGTCTTCGTAGATATTACGTCTCAGAAGTCCTTTTACCTCTCGCTTCAGACATATAACCTCGAGTATTTTCTGGAAACGAAAGAAGGGGAAGATAAAGCGGAATATCGTAGAGTGTTTTGTCTGCACAGATTTTATGCTGTTACAAGAGTAATCAGGTGTTCAGGTCACTCGAAACCCTACTCACATATGTCGATACATTTCTTTATGAGTTGTCATATTAGCCTAATTTCTCTCTCATTCTCACAGTTTATAAAGGCATACATCCTTCTGTACAAACAATTCACTTCTCATTTTAAGATAAGCTTTTAACTGTATACCATATTTCCTGATTTCTTCATCTAGGTGGTACTGACACTACGTGATAAAAATGATTGGTTATCAAGTTTACGAGAAACAGTCCTGCCAAAAACAAATACTCCACAAAAGTTAATGTTCGATGAAATGAAGACTACATTTGGTCTTGATAAAACATTTGAAAAAATGGTGTATGATTCAATGAAATTCGCCTTTCAAAAAGATATTGATTTAGACAATGATGAAGCCTTGCTTGAATGTTTTGATGAATACAATCAACGCATAAAAGACACTATACCACATGAACGTTTATTAGTCCACACATTTACTGATGGTTGGGGACCATTGTGTAAATTTCTTAATGTCGACATACCAAAAGATAAACCTTATCCACATGTAAATGATCGCAATGAAATGAAAAGTCGTATGGAAGTGACAAGGAAGCAGATGTCATGAGGCTGAATTACTTTATGCTTTTCAATTCATTTCAATGTTATGCTTCAATTGAAGTTTATAATCACCTATAAATCAATGCTATTATTAGTAACTGATATGTTTAAAGTATTAAATGGTATGTCTTTGCATAAATACATCATATATTTCTAAATTACTGACTTATTTCAATGAGTTCCTTACCTGTTGGGGGGTCATCACCACTTTTCAATCCATGAATAATCTTCATCCAGACATTTGTGGTGTACCTTTTACTCTGTTAGCTTAGTTACCCAAATTCAAATAGAAAATAAAGTACCAAATCAGTTTAGTTACGGGAAGAATGTATTAAAGTTTGGTTACTTGGGTTTACAAAGATCCAAAGTCCACAATAAACGTAATAGACTCCAGGTGCTGCGGGAAGACTGCTCCAGTACTAATTCTCCAATGTTGACGTTGCCGGAGGTCGACCAAAGTACGTAGGAAGAACTACGGTGCTCCTGCAAAAATTTGAGATAGAAAGCAGGTGATTAAAATTGATCGACGGCAGTTGAGATGGTGGAGAAGACGGAGAGTCGAAGGCAGAACTATATATTTATTCAAAACCCGAGGTAAAGTTCAAAGTACAGAGTTTATGGTTAAAACAAAGTGATGTACAATATGTTCATTTCTTACATAGTAGTAAAATTTGGATAAGTTTATTTTTGAGGACTCCACAGGGCTCCCCCTCTTAGAGGTCCGGAGGACCATCAGTACTGTCCTCGTGGACGATTACATGAATATAAGCAATATAAATAAGGGACAATGTCAACAATAAGGATAACAAAAAATAACATCAACAACAATAAGGATACAAAGTTAGATCAGGATGTATGGAATGCATCCGTGTCGTATAAAGTTTAGCACATACAAGCACATACAGGAATTTAAAAAAAATCAAAACTTGTTATAATTTTAAATAAAAAATTTATGTACATAATAAACCATGACATGTTCGTTAACATTTGTGAAATTCATATATAAATAGATATATACATATACTTGGTGAATGCGTGTGCTTGCAGTACAGTTAACGAACAGCAAACAATAATACTAATAAATATTTATGGTTATAATGAAATGAATCTCGACAACAATAGTAATGAGAAGAATGTCTAAATGAGGTTAACGTACTTTTTTATGTCAGTCAATAAAATGAACATAGCGGGCAGGTTTACAGATCTGCCGTCCACTGCGTGTCTGTACAGGGGGAAGTGTGAAGAGCGGGAGAGTTGGAGTTGCATTGACTTTCTGATTGTTTATTGGTGCCGGCGTTGCTAGTGTTTCATATTCGCTGTCGGTGTACGCTGGTTTAAGACGGTCGATAGAAACAGTCTCCGGTTTACCATGTTTGTTCAGCGTGAAGTATTTATCGGTGCGTTTAAGTACTAGAAAAGGACCTTCATATGGATGTTGTAAACCTTTTCTAATGGCATCGACGCGAACAAATACAAATTTGCTAGTGAGTAGATTCTTATTTACTTGAGCTTTCTGAAGTGATTGGCGAGGGGCTACTGGTCGAAGCTGAAGCATATGCTGGGTAAGGCGGTTGGTGAAGTCGGAGATATTTACTTCAGTTGAATCATTAGACGGAACTAACTGACCAGGCAATGTGAGGGTAGTACCATACACAAGTTGAGCTGGTGTACATCCCAAATCTTCTTTTACAGTTGATCGGATACTGAGAAGAACTAATGGTAGGTGTTCACTCCACTTAGATGAGTCAGCTTGTGCCATAAGCGAGCTTTTCAGTTGTCGATGGAAACGTTCCACCAGACCATTCGCTGCAGGATGATAAGCTGTAGTGGAGATATGGTTCACTCCAAGGAGTCTCGTAAACTCTCGAAACAGAGTTGATTGAAATTGAGCTCCTCGGTCTGTTGTAATAGTTGTGGGTACTCCGTAGTTTGACACCCAGCGATCTAAGAAAACCAAAGCGATATTTTCTGCAGATATATCGTTGAGTGGACAAGCAATAGCCCATCGGGTAAATCGATCAATCGCAGTAAGTATATGAGTAAATCCTCTGGATGGCGGTAATGGTCCAATAATATCTATATGAACGTGTTGAAATCGTTTATCCGGTAAATTGAACTGTTTTGGAGGTGTGACGGTATGATGATGTACCTTGGATCTTTGACATTGCAAGCATTGGCGGGCCCATTTCCGAATATCGGAGTTCATCTTGGGCCAAACAAAACGCTCGCTGATTAACTTGACCGTAGCACGCACTCCAGGATGAGACAATGAATGTAGATGTTCAAACAAAGGTTTTCGACAACTTAGTGGAACAAAAGGTCTATGAACGCCCGTTGAAACGTCGCAGACGATAGTTGTATCAGACAGGGGAATAGGTACATCCTGCAACTGTAGGGAGGAGTTTCGTCTACAAGTATGGAGTTCGGCGTCATTTTTCTGCAGCTTGGCAATATTGTCTAAGCTAATATCTATCGAAGATAGGTGATTAACGTCACATCGAGACAAGGAATCGGCTACGATATTGGAATCTCCTTTGATGAACTGGATGTCTGTTGAGAATTGTGAGATGTAATCCAGTTGTCTGGCTTCTCTCGGAGAGTGTCTGTCCAACGAAGTGGTGAAAGCATAACAAAGAGGCTTATGGTCGGTTAAGATAGTAAAATGTCGACCTTGTAGTAAGAAGCTGAAATGTTTCACTGCTAGGTAGATGGCTAACAGTTCTCTGCCAAAAGTGCTGTAACGAGTTTGCGCAGGTTCCAACTTTTTGGAGAAGAAAGCAAGTGGAGTGATGTCATTATTGAACTTTTGTTGTAAAACTGCTCCCACTGCTACCTGCGATGCATCTGTACATAAAATGAGTGAAGCTTCTGGGTTGATGTGAGATAACATTACAACGTTGGATAAGGCATCTTTTGCATTATTAAATGCTGCTTTTGCTTCTTCAGACCACTGAAATTTCTTCGAATTGCATCTAAGTAGGTCGGTCAGTGGCTGAACTATGGAGGCACATGATGGAATAAAACGTCGGTAGAAGTTGAACATCCCGAGAAAACGTCTAAGTTTCTTTAAGGAATCAGGTTCGGGAAAGTTCTTAATAGTTTTTATCTTATCTTCGGTAGGTCTGATGCCTTCGGCAGTTATTCGATGTCCTAAGAATTCAATGGAAGGGGAACCAAAAATACATTTCTTTGGATTGATAACAACTCCAAATTGTTCAAACCTTTGAAATAACAAGCTTAAGTGTTCCATATGTTCTTCCATCGATGAGCTGGCAATTAAGACATCGTCGATATATACAAAGACGAAATCAAGACCTTGGGTAACTTGGTCCATAAAACGCTGAAATGTTTGAGCAGCATTCTTTAGTCCGAAAGGCATTCTCAAGAATTCGAATAATCCAAAAGGCGTGATAATTGCTGTTTTTGCAATGTCTTCTGGAGCGACTGGTATTTGATGATATGCCCTGACCAAGTCAACTTTAGTAAAAATGGTCTTTCCATGTAAGGTCAAGGAGAAGTCGTGGAGATGAGGTATAGGATAACGGTCTGGGACCGTAGCGTTATTCAAAGCGCGATAATCTCCACATGGTCGCCAGTCATGATTAGTTTTAGGTACCATATGCAAAGGTGAAGACCATGGACTGTTAGATGGTCGTATGATACCTAGCTGCATCATATGTTCGAATTCCGACTTAGCTGCTGCTAGTTTATCGGGTGGTAACCGTCGTGGACGTGCCTTCACAGGTTGTCCTGTTGTGATGATCTTATGCGTAACTGTATGAGATATATCTTCGACGTTGTATGATGGTTTAAGGATTTTAGGAAATCGTTGCAATAAAGCAGAGAACATTTCACTCTCCGGCTTTTCTATACAGATGCTATGAACAGAGTAGTCACATGTAATACCGTGGATCTTGAGTTGGGTGCAATTGTCAACCAGTTTTTTCTTGCTGATATCAACCAACAGATTGAAGTGACTTAGGAAGTCTGCACCTAGTATAGCGTGACGTACGTCAGCTACTATGAAGATCCATGTGAAACGTCGGCGTAATCCTAGGTTTAAAATCATTGACTGTTCGCCATACGTCTGTATGTTGGTTTGGTTGGCAGCACGGAGTGAAAGTTTTCCAGGTATTTTGGCTGATCGCCTGGATAGTGAGGGGGGAATAACACTGACCTCGGCGCCTGTATCTACCAGGAATAATGTGCCGGTAGTCAAATCCCTCACATAGAAAAGGCGACTGGGGTGATTGCCAGTAACAGCCGTCGCCATTACTGTCTGGCTGGGGAGTTTCCCTGAATTGTGTTACCACTGTTGTACATACACGGTCGAAGACACTTCAGGGCATTATGCCCATACCTCCTATGATACCAACAAATGTTACGGCTTTGGGACGGTGTTCTAGAACGTCGTCTAGATCTTGATCGCCGTTGCTTGGATACCGTATGTGACTGGTTCCTTTGTGCTCGAAGCTCAGACACTTCCAGTCGTAAGTCTTGCATTTGAGATGTTAACTGGGAAAGTAACCAAAACAGTGGTGCGTCCTTCATAGATGTGGAATCCGGCAAGGCGGTAACAGGAGAGTTCTGTATCACTTCGCCTTTATGAAGTTCTTCGGGAATAGTGACACGTTTATATGGAGCCATTGTCAAAAAAATATTTAAGTATAGAGATATACAAAATAGCAAAACTTGTGGTAACAAAAATTAAAGCAATGCGAGTTTATAAGGCCAAAATAGCAACAAAAATGTTCAAAACGAGTTAACTATCGAAACAAAAAGGTTCGAAAACGGGTTAACCATAAAAAAAGGTTCGAAACGGGCTCACCAATTATTGTGGTGGACCTTTTACTCTGTTAGCTTAGTTACCCAAATTCAAATAGAAAATAAAGTACCAAATCAGTTTAGTTACGGGAAGAATGTATTAAAGTTTGGTTACTTGGGTTTACAAAGATCCAAAGTCCACAATAAACGTAATAGACTCCAGGTGCTGCGGGAAGACTGCTCCAGTACTAATTCTCCAATGTTGACGTTGCCGGAGGTCGACCAAAGTACGTAGGAAGAACTACGGTGCTCCTGCAAAAATTTGAGATAGAAAGCAGGTGATTAAAATTGATCGACGGCAGTTGAGATGGTGGAGAAGACGGAGAGTCGAAGGCAGAACTATATATTTATTCAAAACCCGAGGTAAAGTTCAAAGTACAGAGTTTATGGTTAAAACAAAGTGATGTACAATATGTTCATTTCTTACATAGTAGTAAAATTTGGATAAGTTTATTTTTGAGGACTCCACACATTAATGAATACGAAACACATAGTTAAGCGAAAAGTTTCATTTTCAGAGAATTTATTCTCCCCTATAGCTTGATAATTGCATTGATATACAGTATTTTTCGATAAAAGAGGATAGTAACAAAAGTAATGAGTTGTCACAGTCATAATTGTTAATTTTCAAGTATTCGTTTGTACGGATTTGATTGTTTGGTTACAGGATTTCATCACCGACTTTGCAATAAAACTTTGTATCGTGTAAATCACGTCCAGTAACACAGGTTATATTTCTACCTTAAACTCACCCACATTTTTGGAATACATAATCAACCGTTTTCCTCTTGTCTGATATTGCTAACACTGAGGAACGTCACAATGAAAGTTTGATTTGTTTTGTACAAGAAAGACCGCGATTTACTTGTACATGATATAGGATGGAGAGTTAGTTTGTAGAGATATAATCCTCTGTGTCATACTGTAATTTAGCCGAGTGCCCCAAGCCGAAACAATTATTAACACATTGTTAATTCCTTTCTTATATGTCCTTGGGTTTTCTTTCTTTTGAATACAACTTTATACTACTTACCACTGGCAAGTAGTATGAATATATTCACTTCTTAAACACGACTTTGTTTGTTGTTGAAGTTTGACTGACTTAATGTTTACATAACACCTGGATCACCTTTGACATATCTCTGCTGTTATTGATGCACATTCGCTGTGCTTTTTTGACGGTTTCCAATCATAGATACTTCACAATTGCGGTCTGTATATTACATTTCATATTTTATGTTTAATATAATACTGTATTTGGGGAAATCTCGCCTTTCCAGATTTTGCGCGTCACTGAACGTGTGGTTTTAGTAGTCGTTCGATTATTGTCCCGAATTTCTTTGGAGGAAATTCGTGGTTATATTTTTTTATCTCTCTGGCAGCAACGAGACACTAAACAATCTCGAATACTGAGATATGGTTGTATGAGTGCTCTACCCTAATCCTAGTCGAAAATGGTAAGCTGTAGACCTGAGCGTCTGTATAAAGCTCTTTCTAAATATTATACGCTATTTAGTAGATGTAAGGGAGCCACGTCTATATGACAAGCACCCAAAGATCTACAAACATTTTGCGTTGCTTCCGAATGTGGACACAGAATGATGAACCTACGAATACTCCTTGTCTTCTCAATATGGTTAAGCCTCGGAAAGTGCCTTCTGAGTCTCAAACCATAACACTGGTAAGCTGGCCTCAGCTGTCTTGATAGCTCTCGTAGGTTTCCTGCTGAGCCCATAAACAGACCAAGGCATTTCAGAGATGATTTCACTCAAAGATTGTTTTGTATAAAATTGACGGTAATAATAACTAATTTTTGAAAAACGTGGCCAGCTGGATCCAGGCTGTTCGTAGCTGTACCCAAGAGTCTGCTCGGTGACAAGTATCCTCGAAGCAAAATGCAACTGATTTCATATCTCATGGAGCGCCTTTCTAGGATGAATATCTTAAGGCTTGCCGCAGGAGCCCCTCACTCGTGAGTGACCTAAAAATATCACTGCCAGTATGATGATAATTTATATTTCGTATAAACTGGTTTTTACAGGAAATGCATGCCATTTTTACAGGGACGATCAGTTATGTTATAAATTACAATCCCGAAGTATCATAAATTTCCACTTTTTCAAAACTTTAAATTGTTCAGTTATCGTATAAGCAATCAGAACAGGTTCTTAAAAATGTTTATATGTAAATCTTTTACTAAGGTCACCATCAAAGTTTACAGACAACCCAAACTTCGATTTCCTGATGATAGTTATGGCCAATCGATAAACAACATACGTTTGAGTGAATGCTATATCCCCACTTGATTGAACGCTACTTCGGGAAGAGAAGAAATCCTGGGCAGCTGCAAAGTGGTATAAAATACAATCATGAATAATACATTATTGGAAGTTTATTTACAAGAAAAATACAAGAATAAGCTATAGAGTACTTGAAGTGATAGTATACATTAGCAATATATGATGCTTACCATATAGGTCTTACCATGGAGAACTATGACGTTTTTGATGAAAATACAGTTATTCTCAAAACAGGTGTTGTTGTTATGTTTTTTTCATCATCAGAGCAACTGAAATTTATGCGAGCGAAGAGTGCAAATGAAAAAGTAAATTTCAGCTTTATTAAAGGCCTAGGGAGTTGACATAAAATAGAGTATAATAGTAATTAGATAGAAAGATTGTCGTGAAGTATATAAGTGACATTTCAGAAAAAAGTGGCTTGAAGTATTAGAACCTGTTGGATATGTTGACCTGTAAGATGTCTGGCGAACTGGTGTATGGCCCATGGGGTAGCATCTTGACAAGAAACTGAGCAGGCTTGTAGATGTTAGGGGCAAAAGCATTATTTTTTATAATTTAAATCTGTGCAGTCATTATTGTTTTTTTATTTCTTGAAGTTAACTTTTTATATATTGAGGATCTAAACTCATGCTTAATTCTCGAGCCGTCAAAAAATGCATGTTGCTGTCCTACAGATAGGAGCGACTCACATTTGTGACCACTACCAAATCTGCTGATCAGCATGCGCCACCCTCCCTCTCTTTTGAAATTAAGCTCTGAGACCTTTTACAATGACAGCAGTTGTAATAATGCATTGCTTTTACCCTGTCTGACAGAGCCGTGGGGCCAAACGGTAAACTGTCAAAGGTTAGGCCCACAGCAGTGGCGAACATGTAGGGGACTAATATTAGAGTTCACCAATATTACAAATATGAGAAATATAATCCAAGTCAATCAAATGTTAAATAACAATATATTACCAAAAATGCAGTGACGAGTTATATCAACAAAAAGGATTACTTGGATATTAAGTTTAGGTCCTCTGCTACAAATTATTTATATAACCCACGGGTACGTTAATTGTTTGGGTTGCGTCTGCTGTAGCTGCTGTGTTCCGGTTGTAGAAACGTCTTCGGTTGAGAGCAGTAGACTCCTACAATAAATCCGAAGTATACAACACGGTGTGAGTTGAGCAAGTAAGCAAAATAACCAGGGAGAAGGCGAAGTCTCCAACAGCAAAGTGTATTTTTAATTGTACACGGAAGTTATGTATATTTCAACAAGAAGCGTTTTAAACAAAATCATGTACAATATTTCCAATTTCTACAAATAACCAAAAAGTGTACAATCGCGTTGTTACGTACTTCACAAACATAACACAAAGTTTACACTGCCTTCTAGGCTGAATAACGCTTTTCAACGCATCAGCAAGACTGGTTTGACTTAAATGCCGCATGTACGTGGTACATATGCGCTGATGAGATACACCAATTTTGTTTTGGACGCTCTAAAGGTGGGTGTATAGAGTTAATACAAGTAGGATGCCATAGGTACACAGGGATAGTTATTCCCAGAGTCAATCAGAAAAGTGAGACGAGTTACCAAACAGTCGATATATTTTATTCATCGTTTGTATGAATGCCCTTCTATGTGTTTGTCTAGGTTTAATTGCCTCACTCGCCATTTGTCGTGCCTTTAAAAGTAGGTGTTTAAAACCTACGCTGCTCTTTTCCAGCAATGCGGAGTGTTAGACGCTAGTTTGAGTGATTATTTTGACAGAAGAGTCGATTACCAAAGGTAAATTACAGCATGCGAGTTCGGATTTTGTAAGAACAATTCAGGCGACAGAACTGAAGGAAAAGCTTATGTTGCCAACTCCATTTAATGATTCCAGAGTACAAGAGATGAACTCAGTCCTGAGATAAGTGCGTCCCATTTTATTGGAAAGTCCGGCATGTGAGTACGGCCAGATGCAGAACTCTTCTCGGCCTGTGGTGGACGTATTATTATGTTAGCTTAGTAACCCAAATTCAAAAAGAAAACAAAATACCAAATCAGATAAGTCACTGGAAGAATATATTAAAGTTTTGTTACTTGGGTATTTACAAGGTCCAAAATCCACAATTAACGTAATAGACTCCAGAGGTATGGTGGGAAAACTGCTCCAATGTTGACGTTGCCGGAGGTCGACCGTGGTACGTAGGAAGAAACTACGGTGCTCCTGCGAAAATTTGAGATAGAAAGCAGGTGATTAAAATTGATCGACGGCAGTTCAGATGGTGGAGAAGACGGAGAGTCGAAGGCAGAACTATATATTTATTCAAAACCCGAGGTAAAGTTCAAAGTACAGAGTTTATGGTTAAAACAAAGTGATGTACAATAGGTTCATAACTTACATAGTAGTAAAAATTGGATAAGTTTATTTTTGAGGACTTCACAGGCCTAGTGAAAGGAAACATCCGCTATCACCGATAATCAAATACCATGTCACTAAATCAATTGCAAGACACTCGTATGATATTGAAAGGCATGTTTATTACGTAGGTATCCTTGTCTGTCAGAAAGGTGCTTCAATTAATAATAGAATTAGTGGTGAAAAAGGTTAACCAAAACTATAAGAACTTCTAGGAGGGGAAAATCATGGTAATGCGTATTCTCGTTTTATGTACATGAAGGACACCAGTTTTCAGACATCATCAGTATGGTATGTAGTATATACATAGAGTAAGCATATTAGCAATTTTTCACTTACACAGGAGATATATATATACATATATACAAGGAAAGGTGATGTAATAATGTCGGTAAGCACAATTTACATAGGTAAAGACAGTTTACATGATATAGTTTTAGGCACCATAATTGCTCGAATTTGTTAAAAATGAGCATAACAACTGAAGGCTGCGTTAGATGTTACATGTTACAGGGGGAAAAGCTAAACTAATTGGATGCCAAGCCTCACGCTTCAAGTATTGGTTGCCAGTCCAACAGTGTGCATGAATATTAATCTGTGTCTGACATAACAGTTTGTTGGTGAACACATATTGAATGCATATGCCCTGTTCACAAATTCTTCTCTGAGCAAGTTTATCGTGTGAGTGTTTCGGGAAACAGACTGATGTTCTTTCGGGGGCGAGTGTTACGTCTAGAAATGGGCAATGAAACGTATGTATTATGTTTAGTATATCTGTATACATTTTTACGTGATTTAGAAAACCTTGTTGCCCACCTTGAACTTTCGCATATTTTTGTTTGAATATGAAACCTTCTCAACCACCACACATTCTGTCTAGTCATTACGCCCCTTGCATTTGGGTGACTACACACTTGACGGTTGAAAGACAGTGACTTGATACATTCGTAAGTAGAATGATTTCGCGGAGCCTTCAACGTTTCCACTCTAAATGTTTCCACTTAAATATGAATTCCGCTCAAAAAAAGCTATAGTGCGAATTCTTCAGAGTAATTCATGTGTGTTATTCTTTTATTTTTTTATTTATTTTTGTTTACAGCTTGATTCCACACCGTATTTTCGGTACAAGTATGGAATTTTCAGCATGGATATCGGTAGTCCAAAATTTGCAGGCCGACCATAGATATCGTGTGTGCGTCTGCAGGGGACCGAATCTCGAACCATGTGCATTGTCGGCGAGAGTCCTATCAACTTTACCACCGACGGACAAACTTTTTTAGGGGCCATTGGTCGTTAAATGCTTTCGGCGGAGAGTTAGAGAACAAATTATGGTCTGCAGATCTGCAGTTCCCTTGACGTGACCCTAAATGTAATGGTCTCAAATCGAGTAAGAATCCTCTGCAAATAACAATAAATGGGCTGTCAATGTAGTTGAAGATTGAACGATCAATTCATGGTTGTTCGCTCAAAACCAACTTCCCCAATTTTCGCGGAGGCATCAATACGACAGTCATCGTCTCATCGGTCGCTGTTCAGAAAGAAGTTAGCAGAACACCGTCAGAAGTAATATTGTGATTTATTATTGTAATATTTCTTCGCAGACCTTAGTTGTAACATTGTTTATATGCTGGTGTTACAATAAAGAATCCTCGAGTCGCCAATTGGTGTTTTGGTTTTTGCGTCCGTTATTACTAAGCGTTTCTGAGAAACTTCAAGGGACAGCGTGAGCCCGAGTGCAGCAAGAGCTGGGCATTAACGGTTTATGAGACGTGAATGACAGTTTCTGACGGTGAAGTCAGTTTCTGACACCGGAAACATTTTCCGACGGATTCAGATACCTGGTGACAGTTTGGATAGTCACCATTCATCTTTCCTGGTGTCGGTCAAGTCCTCTTTGAACAAGCGATATCTGGAACATTTTTGGAATTGGGTCAAGTTCAACAATGCCTGGGTCAAAGAAGGGACAGAGTGTCTTGGATGCAAACAGGAAAGTAAGTCATGTTGACTTGTCTGTTAATTGTAACGATGTGTCTGATGTTAAGTATGACATGGTTGATGTTACTGTTTCGCCGTTCAGGGATAATAGGAACATCAAACTCCCTAAATTTGAACCACGATGTTTTGATGGAAACCCGGCTGATTATTTACAATTTGTAAAGGAGTTTGAGATCATGTTGAGTAGTTTTCTATTAAGTGATGAATTGAAGTTAATGTATTTGATGAGGTATTGCACTGGAGATGCTTCAAGAGCTATACAGCGCTGTAAGTTTATGAAGCCAAAAGAGGGCTACTACGAGGCTATGAGAATACTACGTCAAAGGTTTGGAAGACCTTCGATGATTGTGCGGAAGTTATTCTAGGCTGTTAAGGGTAATGGTGGTC
The DNA here is from genome assembly GCA_944472135.2 of Trichobilharzia regenti. Classification (NCBI taxonomy): domain Eukaryota; kingdom Metazoa; phylum Platyhelminthes; class Trematoda; order Strigeidida; family Schistosomatidae; genus Trichobilharzia; species Trichobilharzia regenti. Next base: position 30,909,426 of record OX235267.1, read on the forward strand.
AATTACCAGATGACTCCCAGGCACTCACTGAGTTTCTGGATAATTTGCTGATTTACAAGAATGCATTGATTTCGATGAATTGCATGAGTGACCTGGTATCGAGTTTCATACTGGAAGTAATAGCAAGACGCCTACCTACTCGACTGCAAAGGAAGTGGGTGAAGATAAGCTCCCGTATGGAGGATGAGGGTATCGAGCCAAAGTTTGATGATATCCTGAAACTAGTAAAGGATAGCATTAATCTATCTATGAGCAAGTTCGCCAGTCTATTACATCTCACCCCTAGAATAGAGCAGTCTGAGAGCAAAATGCAATCATTGATGACGAAAGGGCCTCAGAGAGGTGGATATCGAGAAGGCTCCAGTGCGTCGGTGGCACTGTGGTTAGGACTCTCGCCGACCATGCACATGGTCCGGGGATCGAGCCCGCACCGACGCACACCTGATATCTATGGTTGGCCTGCAAAATTTGGGCTACTGATATCCATGCTGAAAATTCCATACTTGTACCGAAAATACAGTATTGAATCAAGCTGTAAATCAAAAATAAAATAAAAATAAATAAATGTCTAGTAATGCATATAAACCTAGTGAGTGTAACAGGTTTCGTAGTACATCCTCAACAGATAAGTTACAAGATGCAAGACAAACACGGTTGTGTTCTACACGTTTGCAAGAGGTGCATACAAAGGTGAACTGTGAACCAGTGAGCAAGTTCAGTGATGATCTAAATGTGAAATCCAGGTCTGACTCCGAATTGTGTGACGATAACAGTGCGGTCAAGAAGTCTGTAGTTGCAACTGGTAAGCCAGTTCTGACTCCACAAGTTTACAAGGTATTACTAGTCAGAGTGAAGGTATGAAATCTTTAGGGATTTGTGAGGAAGAACCCAAATCATCTACTGCTGTTATTAAAGAGTTTGAAAATGATGAAGTCGACCAGATAGATGATGGTAGATTGAATATTTGTGATAATGATCATGATAGTGCAGATCTGTCTTTGGTTGATCAGGATGAGTTGAGGGATATGCCTACTACTGCTAAGTTAAATAAGGGTTCTGTACAGCTCAAAGGTGAAGTAGAAATAAATGCAGATTCAGTTGCAGAAGGCATGCATACTTGTGAGACCGTCAGTGTAAGTGATCAGCATGTAGCCCACCTATCATCAGATGATAGTGCTAAACCCGAACTAGTAGTGAAAGACAGCAGTGGTGGTAATCTTGCAGTTAGACAATCTTCTAAAAGCCGAACAACAACAGCTTCTGATCCACCGCTGACTTCATCAACTGGTATCAATCAGTCATCGTTGGTGTTGTCATCCACAATGAAACAGACGCCAATCAACACAAGTGTCTTCTGCAATGACCATGATAGTATTGGTGCGTTTGAAGAGACGAAAGATATTGCTCAGTTTAGTGAGGATAAGCCAGGTGTAAACGAGAGGGTAACTGTTAAATTGACTTGCATGAATAAAGGCATTTCTAGTTTTAAGTTACCATTTGAATGCTATTATCTCTGGTGTAAATTACTCTGTGCCTACACTTCGTTGACCAGATACGTCGTGTGTTTGTTCGTCATCTATATTCTACGATACAATGACATGAGCGTGTTACCGTTCAGATTTGAGGATATAGATGATAGAAGGAAATCAGCAAATGAACTCTGCGACGATTTTCCAACCTAGGGCGTCAACCTGAGAAGGGTTGTAGGCGTACTGCTGTAAGTCCTACAGTTCTTCAAAGGGTAGCGCATCAATGAGCAGTCCAATGTGCTTGGTGTGTGATTTTGTACATATGTTCATATTGTATATACTGAATTGATATCATCTGTCATCTAGCTGTTGGTAATTCTGTTTGTGTCCGGACGACTTCCACTTGGATCATCAACCTGAGAAGGAATGTAGGCGTACTGCTGTAAGTCCTACAGTTCTTCAAAGGTAGTTCGTCAAGGCAGAATCCACAGCATTTGATGTGTTGATTGTACATATGTTTGTGTTAAATAATTGTGTGAGTTCCAATTATTGTAATTGTTGGTTAATCTTGTGTGTGTCCGGACATTCCACAACTTACAATCGTCAACCTGAGAAGGGTTGTAGGCGTACTGGTGTAAGTCCTGCGATTCTTCAAAGAAATTCCATCGAGACACGATCTGCGAGTTTGTGTGTATATATGTATATATGTGTGGTGTGTCATATCAATTGGTGATTTTGGATTCATTGTGTTTACTCGTTGTTTTCGTACCTTGTAGTTATTGCGTAATTTTGTTAAAATTTTCGTCGTGCTTACTTCTGAAGTTGTTTCGAGTCTTCTACATCCGTGAATGAATTGAATGATGTTAAGGACGGCAGATGGATCGTATACGCCGGGGAGGCTATAGCTGAGAATGAAATGCACACGGAGATAATTGTTAGCTGCGGTCCCACACGCCGGGGAGAAAGAGTGTAAACGACTGAGGCTCGCATGCGTCACCGCTACTAGAACTGAGGCAGAATGAGTGACAAGCGATTTCAGTGGTAATTGGTAGTGAGTAGATAAGAGGATGTGCGTAGAGTATCGTGAGGTGCTGCTGCGGTCACGTTGCATTCTGCAAGAGTCATTCTAGCAAGTGGCGATTGTGTTGCAAGATGTCAAGAGGATGCCTTTGACTGGAAGGCGCAGGTCGTCAATGATGTGTGAGATTGTGCTGTGGGTATGCTTGTGGTGTGTTGACTTTTCTGTTTGTTTTCCATTTCAGCTCTGTCCGTGTGACCTGGGTTCTCGCCATGGCATCCAAGTCAACGTGTATTGGTCGTGATGGAAAAAAGGGGTTGGATCCCTTTTTTGCCGGGGAGTGTCAATACAGTTGAAGATTGAACGATCAATTCATGGTTGTTCGCTCAAAACCAACTTCCCCAATTTTCGCGGAGGCATCAATACGACAGTCATCGTCTCATCGGTCGCTGTTCAGAAAGAAGTTAGCAGAACACCGTCAGAAGTAATATTGTGATTTATTATTGTAATATTTCTTCGCAGACCTTAGTTGTAACAGTGTTTATATGCTGGTGTTACAATAAAGAATCCTCGAGTCGCCAATTGGTGTTTTGGTTTTTGCGTCCGTTATTACTAAGCGTTTCTGAGAAACTTCAAGGGACAGCGTGAGCCCGAGTGCAGCAAGAGCTGGGCATTAACGGTTTATGAGACGTGGCTGACACGGGCTGATAACTGCAACCTTTCATCACACCGGAAGTAATTCCGAAAGATTATTTTACAGCACAGGTTGTGAATGCTGAAGTGTTAAATCTATCATAGACCTTGTCTAGATTTCTTACCAGCCTCAATTCAAAATGCTATCAAAGAACTTTCAAAACTTGTCAAGGGCCCTTGTTAGTGAAGCGATTCCTTTACTCACAAATGAACTTGAGAAGGTGCGGAGAATTGCAACGAATTCATATGTCGTAGCTACGACTGTAAAGCACTGTCAGAGTAAAGGGTTTTGGCCTACTATCTCCATCGTCAAAAAGTCTCATCAAACAGGTGAAATGATGGTAGGCTTTAATACCTCTATGCCTGAATGTATACTACACAAAACAACATGAAGAAAGACATTTAAAAATTCGGATCGACTACTGTATCTTGCAGTCAGTCAGAGATGTGCTAATAGCAATATTTAACAATGTTATTCTTATTCTCTCACAAAGATCATTTTATACTCCTGCTATGTCTCTGGTGTCTTGCTTGCTGATATAACATTTAGCTTTCTTTCCTGAAACACAGATATTATTTGCACTGTTCGCCGGATTATACTTTCACTGTGAAGTGCACTTGTAGTGATCCATTTTATTACTCATCATCGTAGTATACTTTCACTATGTAATTGGACTTGGAATTGTTTATCACTCTAACTGCCAACAATGGGTACTTTTGTACTCCCTCAACTTTCGAATTTCGGTTACTGCGATAATACACGTTCGTACTCCTTCTCAAGTGCCTTTTGATTAACCTTGTGGATGTCTAGCAAACACGTGTACGCTAGTTTGCTCAAATAGAGCACTACAACACATTCACTTTTGGTTTTGTGATACCCCGATCCAGGAACACCACGAAGTTAGTTCTCATAGAAAAGAACCTATAGGTCTTCATCTCAGCCTACTGTTAATTTGTAAACGCAAAAAGTAGGAGAGAACAAACTGCTTAGTGGTGAGACTACGAAAGCACTAACCAAATTCTATTTCCATTATTCGGACGCCAGATGGAGAAATACCGCAGTCGTAAAACCTATGGATGAACTTGCAGAGTGCCAAAGGAGTCCATCAAACCTTCAGAGGTGAATTCATTTGTCAGTAAGGATTGAAACATAAAGAAGAAAATGGGTTTTCAAGGGACAAAGGCACAGCCGCTTAGTTGCAGTGTGACTGCTAATCTCCGAACTCTGTTTATACAATCGTCAGTAAATACGCCCTTCAGTGTCCGTAAGCGTCACATTCTCCTTTCAGTAATTGGGGAAATGTTAAGAGTAGCCTGGCAAACAGACTACATGCGTCACGCCACAGATAAGATTTATTAGGACAGATGTCCACGCATCAGTAACGAACGTAATTTCCAGTTCAAGCCAACGCGAAGCGAGTTCTAAGTCGTTCAAGCAGCGTGACTGGCTGGTTTTCTGGAAACTCACAAATGTCACCAGTTTCTTTTGGTAATTTATATTCTGTATAAATAAGCAAGTTTGCAGGAAATGCATTCTATTTTTACAGGCGCGATAAGGTATGTTATAATTTTTAATGGGACTTTTTCAAGTCTGATAGTCGAGTTTTAGTACAGACAATCGGAACAGGCCCGTACAAATGTTAAATCGTAAACCCTTCACCAAGTTCACTATCAGGGTTAAGCACCAACTCAAACTTCGTTCCGATTCCCATGGATATTTGTGGTCAGCAAGTGAACAGACTGCGCCCAAATAAGTACTATGCATCCACGTAGTTAGAAGCTTTTACAGGGGAGTAGAACGTGCCCCAATATATATATATATATATATAATATATATATATATAACACATTTCGAAGTAAAAGAAAATGAATTGACTTCAACAGATTGTCACTAAGTCGTTGGAAATCGCCATCAGACAAAGTCATATAATTAAAACACATAAGTTTAGCCGTAACAATCACTCCGGTACATGACCTTTGGCAACAAGATAGATTAACAACCAGTAAAGATAATTCAAAGTGTAACTTCTTTTCTGGATTTGCATGAGGATTTTCAGGGAGCATGAGTGGTTGAATACTATGTGAACAATGGATTACTTTTTACTGGTAGGTTATCCCCCAGAATTATTAGTAACAGCGTTCATCACTGGACACTGGGTGCTAAAATTCTCTGTTTCAGCTCTATTGTTTAGCTGGAGGCTTGCGGCCAACATCCACGCCATTCGGCACTCTGTTATATTACGTTCGATTGCTCGAGCACGATCTCTAGCTACTTAAGCAATCATCCTCGCACTGTGGGTTCGGTCTCGAAATATATTTCGTATTTTGGACGATCTATTTGTTTTACTTTGTCATCTGTCTACGCAGAACGAATACTATAGAAGTTGTGAATGTAAGATCTTGCACTGCTATGTATCGTACCATCCGTGAATTTCAACACCATGAACCTCTGAAACCTGAAGTTGCTTAAATATGCATAGGAAGAGGACAAACGATCAATTGAAAGGATTGGGATTTCTGGGGAGATTAAAGAACAGAACCAGAAATGCAAACAGACCTTAGAACAGCATAATCTTTAGTCATCCTTTGAAGAATTTAGAAGTTCTTACTGCTTATGATTTTTCGAGTCCGAAATAGTGGTATATTACCTGAGATTATTGAACATTGGATTCCGGTAGCAACAACAACCTTGAAACTGGTCGTCCGCAAACAATCAATTGGCGGAGTTTCGAAGGTCTTGTTTTTTGTTTACGTTCGACACAAGGATGCCAGGTGGGTTATAGTAGTATTGTTTTGTTTGGAGAGCTCACTCCCTATTTTTAAATCATTTTACTGCGAATACATTTGTTTGGCTTTTCTACGTGACTTATCAGTGTCCAGAGACGAGCGACAAAATGGGTGATCGGCCTCCGCAACAAAGCATATGAGGAAAGACTAAAGAAATTAGGTCTTTTCACACTCAGTTACCGTAGGCACAGGGGAGACCTCATCACCGTCTACAAGATCCTAAATGACCAGGCCCACCCAAATAAAAGCATCCTGCCATTAAGCGATTATAGGCTTCCACGAAGTAACCCTCTAAGGATAGCACACCAGAGACCAAAGACTCGAGTGCGATCACATTTCTTTTCGCTTCGTGTTTGCCGTCTCTGGAACGCTTTACCGGCGGCCGTGACTACAGCGCCATCTGTGGAGATTTTTAAGCGGAAGCTAGACAATCATGCAGAAATGCAAGGTTTGTGTCTCAATGGCTTATCCTCATAAAATTTGAAACCAAACTGTCAATGAATAAGCGTACTAACTAAATCCCCACGACCTATTCTGCCTTCTCTCACTCTATCTTTTCCTTATGTCACCTTTATTATTCCACTTATCTCAACCTATATTATCTACACTACAACCTATTATTATTATTATTACTATTCTGCTTTTATGACTACACCGAATGACCAAGGGGAGTTAGGTCAAACTCCATTCACGGCAGCAATACAGTCCTAACATACTGCATACTACAAACCACATCTCGACCAATCCCCGCACCACTCCTCCTGGAGTCTACCAGAGCTAAAGCAGTCGAGTGTCGGGACTTACTACGCAGAAGCTCACCGAAGATTTGGAACCTCTACCTCACAATCAAGAAGCGAGCTCAAAGAAATCACTGGTTTATACTAGCTCGTCATCAGGATATAGGATATTGGATATTGGATCAGTCCGTGGCATTATTTATGTACTCCTGATAACACCTATTAATTATCAATTTGTGTTTTTAAATGATAAAAGTAGCTGATATCTGTTGATTGTATTCGTATACTAATTTGTATCAGTCTGCTGTCGATTTCTCTCCTACTTTTTACGTATACGGACTTAATTTGAAATAGAAATTAACATCTGAATTACGTTGCGTAGAGTACTTTGAGCATAGACTCATCTAATAGTTTGTAAGCTCTTCGGAGTGCCCATAGCATTCGAAAAACCTTAGCTGAGTCTGCAGTGCAATTTGCAGTTGTTTTCAAATAATTGCTGACAATGATTCTTAGGTTCTTCTGTCCGTTAATATCATGTAGTTCTCTGTCCCCTAGGGAATACGCCGTATGAGACTTCTGACCGAGGTTCATTACCGCGCTTTTCCTAGAATTAATTTCCACACTCCACATGTTCGTCAATTCAGCTAATTTATCTAGATCACTGTAATGCTGACCTATTATGGCTATTATTTACAGCTTTCCAGATCTTAATGTCATCCGCAAATAATAATGAAGATGAAGTAAGAATCCCCGGTAGTTCATTGACGCATGGTAGGAATAGCAAAGGACCTAATGCGATTCGTTGAAGCACCCCGCAAGATACTGCTTTCCACTCTGAAAGTACACCTCTAACACTAACCTTCTGCCTTCTATGCATTAGGTAGTCCCTAAACCACTCACATAGGTATTGGTCTAGTCCGAAACCTTTAAGTTTACTTAGGAGACCTACGTGGGATACTTCAACGAATTCCTTACTAAGATCGATAAAATCCACGTCCAACCGAAGGTTTTTATCTCTAGCAGAATCGTCCTGGTCGGAATCCATGCTGTTCCACAGCCAGCAAGCCATGTTTTTCCACATGACCTAATTGCTGATCCCTTATATTTGTTTCCAATACCCTTGCTATAATGCACGTCAAACTTCCCGACAGGTAGTTAGATACTGATTGCCTGTTCCCTTTTTTGACGATAGGGCTTTTAATGACATCTTTCCAGTCGCTGGTTAGTATATGTTTTTCATAGTTGATGGAATTTACTTCATAGATCATATGCGTTTTGCCTTTTTCATGGACTTAAGCGACTTCTTGGGTTTGTGGGCTGATGTAAATTTTAATTAAATTGGCTTGCTTAGTCGCTTTTATAGAAGGCGAACGTGTGACATTGCTTTCCTACTCTCAAACAGGAATGTTGTATTGTATTTTAGCTTTTTGCATGATGTTAGTAGGCAGCTTTTTTGTATAGTGCTGAGTTGTTGGTGTTTTGTCTTTTTATGGGTTGAATCCCTGTACACTCTTGCTCACTCTCTTTCTTGACGATATCTGACGGTGAAATTTTAGTATCTGATGAATGTATTTTGAATTACAAAAGCAGTTGCAAACTAATATTTTAAAACCTCTGTAACTCTAACTGGTTATAAATCCTCTTACTATTAAGTTGTATGGGCGACAGGAAGAAAAGAAAGATACTTTAGATAACTTAAAAAACTGAGGATTGAACTATGAAGATTTACTCCTTCAAACAGTATTATAAGGGGATTTGTGACTAAGATAAGAAAAATGACTTCTGTGTTTGCACTGGAAATATTACTAGACTTTTAAATGCCAAAAGTACGTGTTAAAATGACCAAAAGCTCCACAAAGAGTCCTTTAAAGGGACAAAGCTTCCATGACGAAGATCAACAATAGCGTCCCAGCAGTGCGGACGCTTCAATGACTTTGAATGCATGCTAGTAGTTGGCTAACGGAACCTGCCATTATCATAGCTGAAATATCTACGCTATTCATCAAATAAGGAGCAAGTTTCACCCAGATCACACTTTTAGTTACTGTTTGGACAATGTGTTAATATCTCGTTAGGGTTAGGATTAGGATTAAGTTAAGTATTGGGGTTAGGGTTAGGGTGACGGTCATAATTGGGATTAGGGTTAGGTTTACGGCAGGATAAGGATTGTCATTAGGGTTAGGATTAAGGTAAGCCTAGTGTTGAGCTTAGGGTTAGGGTCAGGATTAAGGTTAGGGTTGCGATTAGGGATAGATTTATAGTTAATGTCGTTTATTTCAATTTGTTTCATTATTCTCATTTCCCTTGTAAGTTGTCGTTGAACCTCTTACTGAAACCATAGTAATTTAACCGAGGGCTTTGGAGAGGACTGCACAGCAAGAGAAGAGAGATGAACGAATCACAAAACAGCACATCTTCAGTCACTTCGGTGAACACATCTACAGAAACAAGTCCAACTTAGCAACTGGTACTCTTCATCATAATTAGGACGTATTTCTAAGTCATGTCAGAAAAAGATTATCTCTTTAATGTGTTTTCGTGCATTTTCTTGTGAATATACGTCATGTTTTGTGCGAAAAGTCCTCATTTTTATGATTGGTTGGCTGAAGGTCACTCGAGCGTTCTCATCCCTTGAGACGCTATTGTTGAACTTTGCCGCTTCCATTAGCCAGCATGTGGTATGGTGAGATAACTAAAGTTGGTGCATGTAGAAAACCAGTCAGAAAGTGACCATGATGGGAAAAATGCCTATAGTCACAAAGAATATTCCTTGCCTAAACTTCTTTTTGTTTTTTAAATGTTTAGTTGGAAATTTCAGCCATATTAAGGTATGCATTATAAAATAGTATATATGGAACAATTTTAATTAAAAGTGATTATTCAGGTAATTTTTGAAATTTATTTATTCCTTTACGTGCCTACTGAAACATAGGGCTCAAAGCTAGCGGCTTGAAGTTTAGAAAGCGGTGGTGTGTATTTTTACGGGGTGGAGTTGTTAACCTCATGTCTAACCTTCCCTATATACTAGTCTTATTACTGGCTTATCGAGGTAAGGGAGTGCGTCGGCTGGGGACTGAATCCCGGACCACATGCGTGGTTGGCAAGCATTCAACCACTGTGCTACTGCCATATAATCTAGGTAATATGTACTATTGAGAACACTATCCAGATGAATATAGGCGATATTGACTGAAACTTTAATCTACCGCCCTTCAACAACCATTTCTACTATTGTCTGTAAGGTTTTTGCATATCCGTAAGCATTGGCCCTGTGGGAATAAATGAAGTTTACAAACCTATAAACTATGGTAACCTGTTTGATTACAAACTATGCATTCTTTTTATTAATGGAAAAGTGAATTGTTGGGCAATTAAGGCTTGTTTACCATGATCAAACCACAGGGAAATTTCGGTAAATTGTACTGAAGTGTTCGTTTTAGTGATATGAGTTCTTAATTAATCAGAACAAGTCAGTTTCATATGCTTGTATTTCCTGTGGATTGGCATGTGGCCATTATTAAAGTAAAATTTAGTACGAACCAACCAAATTGTAAAACTGTATCTTTCAGTCTACTTTCTGTATAAAATCTACAATGTTCACTGATAGAAATTTCATTACTCGACTGGACAGTTCGGTGAACAGTCCTCTTGTGGCTCAGTGGTCTAGGCGTGCAGTTACTGATCATTGAGTGACGAGTTTGAACATGGCTCCACCTAATAAAGTTTCTGCACTTAGTTGATACCATCAGCCCTCAAACAATAGTTGTGCCTCATTGTCAACTGTATGAAGATGTATGTAGTGACTGAATCGAGTTTTCAACGTACTTTTCGAGCATAGCTTTGGTAAACCAAATGATTTAAAACAGTTTTTTTAAATTAAGTACTTGGCTTTTGTTGTTGTAAGCTATATTTACGTAAATTGCGTGGGCGACTACGTTGTCTTCTGTATGATGTAATAGGTTGTCTAATGAACCTCATCGTCATTAATTGCCCATTCAGAACGTCTATTTTACGTTCTAGTGCTTCTATGCATTCGTCTGACGATTTGTCGAGTAGAGATGTTACTTGTGGCGACATCCGTTCATACATTCTGTTAGCAATTTCTGCTAACTTTTCAATATCTCTGTCTTCGGCTCCAAACGCTAATATCTGGTGAATACTGTGGGGTAACCACCGTAGCCACAATTGGTAGAAAAACCTGGTGTCTACCTTCTGATCTCCTAAAATGTTACACAAATGGCTTTTGAGTTGGTAAGGTGTTCTATCACCCAGACTAACATTACCGAGCAGCCGATCAATAGCTTTCTGGTCTGATAATAAAGCAACCTTAATAACCTTCTGCTTTAAAACATCGTATGGAGTCTCTGGATTTAGATTTATGAGCATCTCCCGTACTTGCTCTGCTATTTCATCTGGCAAGATGGAGCTTGCATAGCCAAATTTTGCAATCTGAGAAGTGACGTGATTATCTAGGAAGTAGTGTTCTAGGCGAGTGAACCACAAATATGGATCATTAGATTTAAAAGGTGGTATAGATATGGTAACTGCAGCCACAGACCTTTTACTCGAAGTTTTCATATCAGTATCAAATGACATTGCCAGAGTTTAGAAAATAATATATATAAATGCACGCTAGTGACCTGCTACAGGATCGAGTTTCCTGGAGTTCTAGTGGGAAGTTGTGACCAGCGAGGTCCAATTATATGTTACGTGTGTGGATGGATGTCCCACGAATGACAGTGGTAGAAGTTAGAATTCATGAGCCATTGAATCGGGTCCCAGTGACTGAATGGTATACGAGCTAGCTTGTCTTGTAACCGGAAGGTCCTGGGTTCGAGTCCCAGCGGGTGCGTGCTGCGGATGATTCCCAAACTAGGATGAAAGAACAGCTGTCCAGTACTGTTGCGTGCGTTGTCTGACTAAACTGCTGTACACATATATTCTATGTATTTCTTCGTTCTTATTGATGTGCGCAGACGTTGTGGCTACTCGACGCCCACAACGTAAATCAAAAGGCACTTGCGAAGATTACGAATGTGTATTGCAGAGTAGTCAAATTCGAAATTGTGTCAAGGTAATATTCAACAGTAAATTGACAAATGTTTGCGAAGTACATATAAAATCGGTCTGTATACACATATAATACAAGTATACAAATTAGATTAAAAAGCATGTTTACAGTTGGTATAGGGGTACTACATAATTCCCCCACCAGAACACTAAAATATAAAAAAAATACATTTAAGTGTTCGAAAATAACATGCGTCAGCGTAATACGTAGCAGCGATAGTACACAGAAGGCGATTTATTAAGCTGAAAAATGAGCAGTTTAATGCGGTTAATAACGTCGATAATAAATGCGATAATCTAGGGAAAGTGGAATTCTAATCGTAATAGAATATATAAGGAACGATAAAATTGTCCGGGGATCTGTAGTCGGTAGACGAAAACGATACGTGAATAATATACGAGATGTGATTAAATGTAATAATATAGGAAATATCGATGTTAAAATAATAGTGACGTGATTTATGTATGAAAATATTAATCAGTTAAATGAGTAATCAAATGACAATTACGAATAAAGATAATAAAAATGAAAATTCGTAGTAAGTTATATTTCGATGACTTGCACGTAACGTTTAGGCCAATGGACTCGTCTACCAGATCGTGTTGTTTTCGCAGGCTTCTCTGTCGACGTTGAAGCTTGTGTGGATGTAGGTGTTGGCACGTCGTTCAGCTGGTTCTTATCGTTGACTTCGAAATCGTCGAGGAACGCTGGTTTGACTCTGTCGATACTGATGGCTTCTGTTTTATTCAATCTTTCTATCGTGATAACTTTCGCGTTTCTGTTTAGAACTTTGAATGGGCCATCATAAGCGGGTTGAAGTGGTCGTTGTACACCTTCTCTCCTGACGAAGACGTGAGTACAATCTGTCAGTTGTGACGGGATGTATGACGCTCGTTCCTGCTGACGTGGAAGTGATATCTTTAGCTCGTTCATGTGTCGTTTTAGCTGGTGCACGTAACCAGTCATATCGTGTGGAACTTGGTTACCCGGGGTGAAAAATTCTCCTGGTAATCGTAATGTTGTTCCATAGACTAGTTCGGAAACACAGCAGCCAATATCTTTCTTTATAGTAGCTCGTATACCAAGTAATACTAGTGGAAGTTTGGTTGACCAATCGTTTTGAGTCAAAGAAGCAGCGAGTGCAGCTTTGAGTTGTCGATGAAATCGTTCGACCATACCGTTGGAACTAGGATGATACGCTGTCGTTCGTATTCGTTTAATGCCTAGTAATTCAGTTAGTTGGTCAAACAGTCGGCTTTCAAACTGGGCACCTCTGTCTGTAGTGATAATTGATGGGACACCAAAGTTGGCTATCCAGTTTTCGACTAAAGCTTTAGCTACCGTTTCAGCTGAGACGTCGATTAATGGAACTGCTACTGGCCAACGAGTAAATCTGTCAATGCAGGTTAGAATATAGTTGAAACCATTGGAAGGAGGCAGTGGACCAACTATGTCTACATGTACATGGTCAAATCTAGAGTCGGGGTTAGGGAAGCGACCAAGTGGTGCTTTGGTGTGCCGGTTGATTTTGACTCTTTGACAAGACAAGCAATTTCGTGTCCACTTCTTAACGTCGCTGTTAATGTTTGGCCAGATAAATCTTTCTCTTAGTAGCTTGGTAGTAGCGCTAACACCAGGATGCGACAAGTTATGTAACTTCTCGAATACTGTATGTCTCATAGCTATTGGAACGAAAGGTCGATATTTACCTGTAGAGGTGTCGCAGATAACTTTTGTCGTGCCGAAAGGAATTGCCTCGAGGTTTAGAGATGTTGTTTTAGAAGACATGATCTTTTTGAGTTCGGCGTCATCTCGTTGTAAGTTTGAGAGATGTTCGTAGTCGATGTCTGGGCATACAATGTTATCAATGTGCATACGTGATAAAGCGTCTGCCACTTCATTGTTTTTACCCTTTATGTGTCGCAGATCGGAGGTGAACTGGGATATAAACTCGAGATGTCGTAGTTCACGTGGAGAGTAGTTATCCTGTTTTGCTGATAAGGCTTTCGTTAGAGCCTTGTGGTCTGTAAAGACAGTAAAAGGTGTACCTTCCAGCATATGTCGAAAGTGCTTGATTGCTAAATAAACAGCTAATAACTCTCTACCAAAGGTGCTATATCGACATTGAGTAGGATTCAGTCGTTTCGAAAAGAATGCAAGGGGTTGCCATTCGCCATGTACCTGCTGTTGTAACACTGCCCCAATGGCGACATCTGAAGCATCTGTCATGAGAGACAGGGGGCGTCATTCTGGCGTCTGACTAAGAGCGTCTTGTCGTTTAGTGATTGCTTTAACAGCTTCTGCAGGCAAATGGAATGAACGACTATGTCCACGTAAGCAGTCGGTCAACGGTTGCAAAACTCTAGCACAGTTCGGGATAAAACGCCGGTAAAAATTGACTAGACCCAAAAATCGCCGTAATTTCTTGAAAGAATCTGGTAATGGATAGTCTTTGATGGCTTGTACATCGTCGGGGACTGGTCTAATTCCTTGATTGTCAATCAAGTGACCGAGGAATTTCAGTGATTTCTTACCAAATTCGCATTTATCTAAATTGATAGTCATGCCGTATTTGTGAAGTCTTTCAAACACCGTCCTCACATGTTTCACATGCTCGGTTTCGTCTGCACTTGCAATTAGTAAGTCGTCAATGTATGCGTAGACGAAGGGCAGGCCGCGGAGTACTTGGTCGATGAGACGTTGAAATGTCTGAGCGGCGTTCATCAGCCCGAAAGGCATGCGCACGAATTCGTATAAGCCGAATGGCGTGGTGATAGCGGTTTTTGGAACGTCATCCGGGTGGATGGGAATATGATGGTACGCTCTGACAAGGTCGATTTTGGAGAAAATTTTAACCTCTGGCAAGTTGCTGGCGAAATCGTGAATATGCGGTATGGGGTATCGGTCAGGTACCGTTTGCTTGTTTAAAGCTCGATAATCCCCGCATGGCCGTATCTCACCAGAAGACTTTTTGGGTACCATGTGCAGCGGTGAAGACCAAGAGCTGTTGGATGGTCGAATAATGCCGAGCTCTAACATTTTATCGAACTCTGTTTTTGCGATTTTAAGTCGATGTGGGTCAAGGCGTCGAGGACGTGCAAAAACTGGTGGTCCAGTGGTTTTAATGTGATGAACCACTTGATGCTTTAGTTCTGTTGCTCGGAAAGAGGGTTGTAGAAGGTCAGGGAACTGATTTACTAAGTCAGTATATGGAGATGCTGGTGTGCGTGTGACCATCAAGTTCAGCGATGATGCACGGCTAATCGTACCAGCGATGTACCTTTTATTGAGCGAGTCTATAAGCTTAGGGCTAACCGGATCAACTAGCAGTTTGTGTTGCTGTAGAAAATCTATACCAAGGATTGGGGATGGAACGTCTGCGATGATGAAAGACCAAGTGTAGGTATTCTGCAGACCAAAATCTAAAGTCATTCGTTTACTACCATATGTAACAATATTAGACTTATTAACGGCTTGGAGCGTAACTGCAGGGTCAGGATGTTGACGTTCCTGCGTAGTCGGAGGGAGAACACTAACCTCTGCTCCTGTGTCGACTAAGAACGTAGTACCGGTATTTCTATCTGTTACATAAAACAAACGACTGCTAGATCGTAGATTGCCAACAGTAGAAGTTTTCATACATGACGATATATCTTTTGGTTTAGCCTGAAAGTTGCAAGGTGAACGACACCGTCGTGCATTGTCTCCGTAACTACGGTGGTACCAGCAAATAGTATCGTGATGTCGTGACGTGCTGGGTGATCGAGAAAGACGTCGACGAGACGAGCTTCTAGAACGGCTTGGTCGTGTGCGTGTGGTCAGTGCTGCTAACTGACTCAGTACGGTGTCGACTTTGTGTTCTAGAGCCTGTATCCTGTCGTCAGTGTCTGGCATTCTGCTAGTGGAAGCAACAGATTGAGGTGTTGACCTCTCATACATGCGATCTGCGATTTTGGCAAGCTTTTCCATGTCAATGTCGTCATCTCCGTAAGCAAGAACTTGTTGAATGTTTGCAGGAAGTCGTCGCAACCAAATTTGGTAAAAGAGACTTTTGTCGATATCTCTTCCTGCTACTAGGCTTTGCATGTGCCTCATGAGTTGTGATGGGGTTTTATCACCTAGCTCTACATTGCTTAACAAACGATCGAGTGCTTGCCTATCAGAAAGTGAAGTGCATCGAAGTACTTCTTCTTTCAACTTGTCGTAAGGAGCGTCTGTGCTGGGCTGAACGATGCATTGTCGAACCTGTTCGGCGATTTCGTCTGGTAGTACTGTACTCAATATGCCAAATTTAACCGTCTGTGACGTAAGCTTATTGGCAGTGAAATAATTTTCCAGTCGTGCAAACCAAAGATGGGGTCTTTGGGCCTAAAAACTGGTACAGTAAGAGAAATGGTACTAACAGATCCCAGCTCTAAGTTATCAGAGGTATCGGAAGACATGATACAATTCGTAGAAAAATGGTTTAACAGTAACAAAATAGCAAAAATTATGCACACCAAGAATATGGTAAAACAGAAAAACATGCAATGCAGATGCTTACCACAGATTACTGCAAGTTGTGCGATGAGAAAGCACAAGAATGAGCTCGAAATGTCTATTATATGTATATATATCCGATAAAGTTAGAGTTTAAATAATCCAGCAAGTGTAATGATGCGTCCGGGTGAACAAAATGTCGTTGGAGTCAACAAGTTATCGTCGCAGTGAACAAGTTATCGTCGAGGTGAAAAAGTTGTCGTCGCGATGGACAATTTGTCGACGGGGTGAACCAGTTATCGTCAAGGACACCAATTTGTCGTCGCTGTCGAAATATCACGTCGGGCTTACCAATTTTATTGCGTGCGTTGTCTGACTAAACTGCTGTACACATATATTCTATGTATTTCTTCGTTCTTATTGATGTGCGCAGACGTTGTGGCTACTAGACGCCCACAACGTAAATCAAAAGGCGCTTGCGAAGATTACAATGTGTATTGCAGTAGTAGTCAAATTCCTAATTGTGTCAAGGTAATGTTCAACAGTAAATTGACAAATGTTTGCGAAGTACATATAAAATCGGTCTGTATACACATATAATACAAGTATACAAATTAGATTAAAAAGCATGTTTACAGTTGGTATAGGGGCACTACAGTACTCCCTGGTTTTCAATGGTTCTCTAACTCATATCAATCCGTGATCAACTCGTAAAAACATAACTAACCCTTACAAACCAAACTATAGAAAATCTCACTATCGATAACAAAGTACTACATATAGATGATAGCAAAAATACAAACAGTGAGAACAAGCACGACAGAATATAGGTATGTTCAAAAATGTCCAAAAATGATCTGCTTACCGAAGGTATTTTCAACAAAAATGTCAGTTAATATATATAGTCAAATGTGAGGCAGTTATCAAAGTTAATACGACTGCAGTGATGATTAAATCCACTATATGTGTGTACTTCGAAATGCTGTCGTCGAACAGCTATGTCGGGCTCATCAATTGTTGTAGTGCTCTATTTGACTAAACTAGCGTAAACATATATCCTAGTACTTCTTCGCGTTTATTATTGTGTCCTAACGTTGTGTTTGCTCGACATCCACAATGTAAATCAGAAGGCACTTGAGAAGGAGTACGAACGTGTATTATCGCAGTAATTAAAATTCAAAAGTTGAGTGATTACAATGCATCAATTGTTGACACGCCATCTTTAGAGTGATATACAAATCCAAGTCCAATTACATAGTGAAAGTATACTACGATTATGAGTAATAAAATCGGTCACTATAGTATCATATTATTGGCTTTTTAATGACTGTTGTTTCCTTTCTAATGTCAAATTAACACACTGTGTATCTACTTAAGTTATCTTCACACATTTACATCTTAAGTTGGTTCTCAGGTTTTTTGTTTCAATTCGTTAGCAGCAGTGGACCTCTTTTAATATCTAGAGAAAAGACCAGAGATCTGACGTCTTCAAGATAACCTTTTCTACAGTATTAATACAAATAATGTCTTTGTTTCTTTTATTCTTATTAGGACGAATAAATCGAATTACTTTTCAATCCAATCAGCGTAATTTAGTTCAAGTGTATACAAATCTACCACCTGGTATTGACTCAAAAGTGACCGCCTATCTTATTCTTATAATTCGTTTGTTTCGTCCAACTTCATCGCATATTGGTTCACTTTGTTCAGAGGCCACAAACACCGCTTCAAATCATATTTATGTACAAGTTCGTTGGTGGGTGAACCAACCGGTGGAAAGTGTGCCATTTTTTATCCTCGATTAGCGCATAAAGCTGGACATAAACAAACAACATGCACTAAAGCTCGTTATAAAATCACTGTTCCTCTGGATAGATTTAGTGCTTATCTTAAAGGTATTATTTTGTATATAGTTAGGTACATTTAATGCCTGATAATTTCTTATATAATTTAAATGTTATTGTTTAAAATTCATCCTTTAATTTAGGTAGTCAAAAACATGAATGTTATGAATTTTTAAGTATTGGTTTTGTAGGGATTTTTGTTTGATTTCACGGAGGATTTCATCATGAGCTGACATCAATTAGAGAACCACTGGAAAACCACCAGAGAGTACTGGACAGCTGTTTCGCCCTAGTTTGGGACTCTTTGTCAGTACGCATCCACCACCATGGTTCGAACCCAGGACCTTCTGGTTACAAAGTTAGGGAGATCATAGACCATTGAGCCGCCAAAATCCCTACAAACCAACATTTGAAAACCAATGAGATGCTCACTGGCGACTGGCCCTATTAAGGTAGGTAGTTACCTGGGTTCCAGTGGGACGTCGTGACCAGTAGGGTGCAGCAGGTCGGGTGTGAGGACAAATACTCGCTGAAGACATTGGCTAGGGGTCGCGCTATGTCGTGAATTGGCAGAAGTTAGAATTCAAGGACCATTGGATTGGGTCCCAGTGGCTTAATGGTATACGAGCTCGCCTTGTAACCGGAAGGTCCTGGGTTGGAATCCGGTGGGTGCGTACTGCTGAAGAGTCCCAAACTAGGACGAAACAGCTATCCAGTACTCCCAGGTTTTCCAATGGCTCTCTAACTAATGTCAGCTCATGATGAAATCCTGAAATAATGAGAATATTACTAGTGAATAACTATACTACCCACCAGAATCTCTTCAGAAATGTATGATGACCCAAAGGAAAAATAAGATTAGTAATGAAGATTATGAGGATGACATAAATAATATGGGATTTAAAGCTTCTGTAGCACTGCTGTATAAAGAAGGAATGTCAGAGACTTTACGTAGAATTCTCGATTAGGCTGGAATCGGGTTGTCATTGAAACCAACCAACTCTTTCACAGATAAATTTTGTAGGCTTAAGGAATCAATAGATCCAATTAAGAAAAATGATGTATTTTACTAAATGCCATGTAATGACTGTTAGTAAGGTAAATTGCATAGGTCAAACTGAGGTGAGAGCAGGCTGCTAGCCAATTGGTAGACATTAATTTACGTCAATGTCTATGTCGCTAATATTGGCCGTGAGAATATATGAACAAGACTGATTCAACAACCAATCACAGCGGACTTAACGTGGGTAAATATGATTCGCAGATATGTGGCTTAACTTTCTGAGAAACCAGTCACAAATAGTACGGATTAACCTTGAGGAAGAAACAACCAATCAGAAGACTGTGTTTGTCTGCTTGAATAAGCTATAATAATGTACATGAAATATATATAAATACGTGCTGATTTCCGTAATAAACGATCTGTTGCCTGGCCCTTGTCTTCTGTTGTTACAAAACCAGAAGATTGAGGTTGATTGGGTTATCGAACATTTCGCTAGACGTAGAATGATTGACCCTGCTAAGTTAAGTCACCTAGAAAAAAGCTCGGTCATTGAAATGCATTCACTTGCATGTAACCACTAAATAGATTGGGACAGAGTGGAAGTATCAAAAATTCATGTAGTTAGGTGGAGGGAGAGAGGGTCTAATCACTGAATCTGTGTGTATCAATTCAGCATGGAACATGCGGATTTGGAATGACGCAACACTTTTCGGGATATGTGAAAAATTGCAACAAACAACAAGGGATGGCCATGTGATTAAATTGATATGTTTATAGGTAATAAACTGTGCTTGAAATGTCATCTAGTTATTATTACTGTATTTTGGAAACTTGTGAACGTTTTCAAACGAAAAATAATTCGCTGATAAAAAACCAGGTATGTTCGGTATGTAGTTTGCTGATATTAAATGAAAGATGATGCCACAGGATTGGTATGTGCCAAGCCCTTACCTGAATATAGGGATTGAGATGGTTTATTGACTTGGCTGTTTCGTTTATACAAGGGTTTGAATTAACCCTATTATTGTTTCCTTTAGTTCCTAGAGGAACAAAGGGCTTCAGCCGCACGTTTCGATTGCGTTCGGTTCTCTACCAACGTTTCCACCTGACTCCACGTCTGCCTAAATGCTTTCATCTCCTCTTCACATGACCTCCTCCATTCCATGTCACCCTCTCAATGACGTCCAACTCACCGCTTCCTATTAGGGTTCCACTCAAGCGATGGCCTGGCGTGTTGTGACATCACAATGTCACTTGATGGCTTGTTTTCTCCGAGTAGAGCCGATTTACCTCCGTTTCCTCCTGCATATTTGTTGCAAAATTGATTCCTGATGGGTGGGCTCGCTCTCAGAGATCTCTGTTGTTGATCTTTTCTGGCCATCTGACGTCGAGTAGTATTGAGTGAAAATATCTGTTGATGGAAGTCTGTAGTTTGTTCGAATTGCCCTAATTGACGAGTTATTGATTGATATAGTCTCAGTATGGACAAAACAGTGGTCGTTTGATATTTATCAACATGCATCGTCTTTAGTGAAGATGTAAGCCATATAGAGAGGTATAGATTACCTTACTCCTACGATTTGTTAACTCTTGCATCCTGTCTATTATTCTCTATTGTTCCCCCTTAGTGTTTTCCAGGGCTACTGAAGAAAGACTATACCTTATTACGCAGGATGTTAAAGGTTGTCACTAGGGTAAGCAACGTGCCACATAACCATCTTGTTAATATTCAGGTCGACAGGCACATGAACCCATGTGAAAAATGGGCTAAATCCATTTTATCTAACTCACACCACCCTCTTCATTCACAACTCTCCCCTTGTATCCCATCAGCCAGGACCAGAAGCCTACATAGGAAACTATATGCTCGCACTAGAAAGTACAAAAACTCAACGATACCCTACTTAGCTTGTGTTCTGTGCGATAAAGGAAGCCTTAGGCGTGTAACTTATGACTTATTAAAAAGTCAGTAGAACAATTGGATCTCGTCTTTCCAACTCATACCATTTAGGGGTACAACGTTTTCTTTCTTTCTTTTCCTTTCTCTCTCTTTTCTTTTTCTGTTATGTGCTGCTTTGTTTCTTTCTTCCTTACAAACTCTATTTAAAACATTCTTCTTCGTTCTTTCACACTCTGTATATCTCGACCTTTTTGTTACCGCTCACGCCAGTAAATATGCTAGTAGTATCTACTTTTCTAACACCTTCAAACATTCTGTTCAATTTAGGCTTTGCTACCGACATGCCAATATGTTGTTGTCAAAACTAACTGAGATTACCCTTAATCTATGTGGAATTTTATTTATTGTTAATGTACAAACTGGATGCAATATTGTAGTGAAATGCTGAGAATTCCATTCTGTATCACAAGTACTGTTTTGGAATAAAGCAAATTATTATGTATGTATGTATTCCCTGCGTATTATCTTTCATTTCCTGGTAAGTTTTACTCCTCTCTGTCTGGTGTATAAGAGGAAAACATTGTGACTGTTGTGGAGTATTATTCCATGTTAACCTGTTCACTAAGTTAAGCACATAGTGATAAAGTATTATTTACTTGATGTATAATAACAACTAAGTGCTCTACCAAATAGATATTCTAGTTGCTTCTTCGAAATGTGGCAACTTGAAGTGATTCTTGCCCGTTCAAGGTCCCAAGTTGTTTCTTCAGTGAATAAATGATTGTGATCTATCCACCTAAGGCTAAAACCCGATAAATAGATCACTACTGATCTGTTCGAGTGAATCTATTTATGGTCTTTTGAACTAAATTAAAAAATATGGTGCCATATACTCCTAACTGACTAATATGAGTAGTTGGACATCATCCATATCAGTCAGTGATGCTTACTAACTAGGCCAAATTGATTTAAACACTGGATGGCCCTTCCTCACATTCGGAGCTGAACTCACTAATGGTGTGCTCTCGGTTTCACACAGCTCAGAGGGCCTGACGAATCAGTTAAAACCAGCCTTATTTTGGCTAGCAACTTGACCGCGAAATTGGTAATACGTCAAGTCAGCTTCGGTTTTCAAAAGGATTAATGATGAAATTTCACTCACTTGTAGATTGTAACATTCAGGTAACTTAAATAAGTAACAACTATGAGATGCGGATGCACCACTGACCTTCAAGGCATACCATTCGTTTAGATTACACAGCCGCTGTCGTTATTACAGCATTAGTGTGCTGAGAGCTAGCTGCCACCCAAAAATTGTAGACAGCAATTTACGTTAATGTTACGACCTGAATCTGGGTCATGAGAAAAAACAATAACAAGGCTTAACCTTGGGGAACTCGCCAGCCAATCACAGAAGACTTAACGTGTGCAAGTAGGATTCGCAGATATATGACTTAACTTTCTAAGAAATGGTCACAAGCAGTACAGAAAAGCCTTCAGCGAGAAAATAACAACCAGTCATAAGACGTTGCTTCTCCACTAACAATAGTGTAAATGAAAATCTATAAATATTTGTTGATTTTCTTAAGAAACGATTTGTTGCCTGCTCCTTGTCTTCTGTCGTTACAATAGTATGAACACTTTGCACAAATTAATGTGCGAAATTTCATTCTGATCTCATTTTTAGGTACTATTTGGACAATAAGTGGATACTACCTTAGGGTTAGGGTTGCGCTGTCTTATTATTATTATAATAATTCCTCTCTGTATTTTTCTTGTAAATAAATAAATGGGATGAGAGTGATTCCATATTAGTTTGCTTATTAGATGTATCACACAGTCAGTGAAACAGTATTATTGCTTACTGGATGACGTTTCAAACAAAATGTACTGTGCATAATCATATCAATTGTAATCATACGACTTCGAAACTTGAGTTTTATAATTTTCTTTGTCTTCTCCTATTTGTCGTAGGGGTTGTAGAATTTATGTAGAATCAATGATGACATGTATGTCAAATATACGCAAGACAACACCAACAATAAGGGATCTAAATCATCAGTAGTAATTTCATACAGGGAAGGAACCTCGAAAACCTTACGCAGAATTCTTAACAATGCAGGCAGGAATAAAAGTAGCTGGCATTCAAACCTACAAATTCAATTAGAAACAAGCTTTGTCGTTTAGAGGATTCGGTGGAGCCTTTAAAACAAAAAAATTTTAGTTTATCTAATAGCCTTTTGGAATGATTGTCAGGTCAAATACATAGGTCAAACTAGTAGAAAAGGGGCAGTCAGACTAGCCGAACATGAAAACCTAGCTAAATCTAGATTGGTTGACCCGAATAAGATAAGAAATCTAGAGAATAGTTCAGCTCACTACATGCGATTACACACAGCCATACAATAGGCTGGATGTGATAAGATGACAATTTTCAAATCTGATGTCACAGAAGCTTTGTTTATCGAATCAACCGCAAACCAACACGTGCAATAGGAATGATTCAACACCTGTCCCAGACGGATATCTGGAAAATTCTACTACCACAACGACAACAAATAGGAGAGAACAAAGAAGGCTATAAAACTCAAATTTCAAAGTCGTGTGATTACAATTGATATGATTATGAACAATAGTAAATTTTGTTCGAAACGTCATCCAGTAAACAGTAATACTGAATTGAATTTTTGATTTTCCCGTCAATTGATTGGACCGAAGTGCTCGGTCTCAGGTTGACATGTCGGCTTCCACTGGACTCCACTGCTAGCCACCATCCACCGATTGTATACAAACAGTAATACTGTTTCACACTGTGTGATACATCTAATAAACAAACTAATATGGAATTACTTGCTACCATAATGACCAAGTTTTACACACATACTGGGATGAAAATAATTGATTGTTCATATTGATGAAACTGTTTTGGTAGCCATAAAACTTAAAAACTGGTACCCTTCATTGTAATTGGAAAGTATTTTTCAGTTAAGTCAGGGTTGATGTTGTATCATTACAATTCTGTTAACCTTTCTCGTAAATAAACTGCCTATTGCCTTCATTTATTCATCAATAAAACTTTACCATATTCTTAGGCTTACATCAATCTTTTTTTCTAATTATACTAATTTATTCTTGTATTTAATAATTTGTTTTGGTGAAGATATGCGTGAACTACGCCTGGATGTTATTGACAGTCGTCATCAGCGTGTTATTGGACGTGGACGCCTAGATCGAATTGATCGTCTAACTTCGACAACACCAATTGATGCGTAAGATAACACCATCTTTTTTCGTTGTATAAAATATCTACTGATTATTATGATTATCTTAGTTTTCTTAACAAGACACTTTTAAATGCCCTTTACTTTGATTTCTTTATGGGCTGTTATATATAATGGCATATCCCTTTTTTTTGAAGTAGTGGCGCCGCCTGTTTTATTACCCGGTGGGTATAAGGATGTTTCAGTAATTAGGCTAAAGTATGCCACAGCGGGATTTCATGAATATTCAATAATATATGTTTAACTTTTGAACTTACTGCCCTCCTTTAATCTATCACACTGAGCAGATATCAAGATGAAGTCAAGATTTTCCGATAAAAGTGCAGCAAATGTATTGCAGTTCAAGAGTATAATGCCACGGATAATGTGTACGTCAGAAAACCACTTTTAATGAGAAATTTTATTTAAAGAGCATCCATTATATATATATATATATATATATAATATATATATATATATTATGTACTGGTCGAGAATTTAATAGTCCTGACGCAAGAAAGACGGAAATCAGAAGACCACTAGGTTTGCGATGATACTTCTATTTTCCAAAACACCAGGAGAATCAATGTCACACAAGAGTGTGAGAGCAAAAATATAAGAATGTCCGAACAAGTGTGTGAGCGAATATTCAAAATGAATAAATCAATAGACAGTCTTAACATGATTGGCTAATTATAATGGAATATCGATCCATATATGCATAGCAAAATATATCAAACTGTCAAACAAACACACATATTATATATATATATATATATATATACATATATATCACATCATTAAATCACCACAGCCACACACTTAGACGTTACAATTAGCGGAGATAGGCGATAAAGCCACCCTTTCTTCCCTATTTATCATTTTACCAATTCAACTTTGATAGTATTACAACATATTTTATTGGAGTACACATTTTTTAGTTTTCTCAGCTGGTTGGTGTATTGAACAAAAAGAACAATCTTAATTTTCTTAACATATAGCTCTACCAACAGTCTAAGTTGTCGGAGTGTTTCTGTCTTCAGTTCAACTATGTGAAGCTCACTGATTTCTCACTAGGATAAGATTTTATTTTGGTAAATCACACAGTGTTGTACAGTAATATTTACTGGTGACCAGGTTTTCAGCACAACTTATTACTGCCCATAATCATATCATATCACATCCTTGTTCATCGAGTCTACACCCAACACATGCAACAGAAATGACTCAATGCAAATACCAAAAACATGGAAGATATTATTGCCGCCAGTCAGTCAAATCAGAAGAGGATAATAAATAATCTTAAAATTCTATTTCAATTCAAAGACATCATAACATTCTAATAAGTAACTTATTATGACTATAAAAACACTCGTCTTATTTCCCATCTGATTGTAGTCGGTCAATAACACTCGTATTATTATTTCTTAAAGTACGTTATCCCATATTGATTTTTATTCAAATATCCAGTCAATTCCACACATGTATATAAATGATGAAAAAAAAACTTGTGTGAGTAACTTGATATGATTATATATTGCTGTACAACACTGTGAGACTTATCAAAATAAAATCTTATCTATACTGGAGTTATGCTCTACCACAGTGCCCAAGTTTTATAGTTATTCTCACTAGGACTTGAAGCAACTTGTAGCCAGTGTGTGTACACTAGATCAGTTTCTAAATGTTGGTTTGCAGGGGTTTGACTAGTTCCAGCCTCGATCACCATGTGATTTCAGTTGGAGAACCATTGAAAATCACAAGGTACTTAGAGAGGGGGTGTTGTTACGTCCTAGTTTGCTACTCTTCATCAGCCCGCGCCTATGAATTCATCGGGAATTGAGGCCATGACCTTCAGGTTGTAAAGCGAACTGGTTGGCCATTCATTCATCCACTGAGACGAAATACAACAGCGTATTAATTCTGCCTTCCAATTCTAAATTCTCTTTAGTAATTCCTACTTTTATTAACTGAGATCTGATCATGATCAAAATTGAAATCAAACTAATACTTGAAAATTTTAATTTTCCCAATTTGACAAGACTAGCATTTGATTAGTGCCTCAATGGTTGACTGGTAGAGACTACTCACCAACCATACCACACCACACATAGTCCGAGTTTGATTCCCGGTCGACACACTTCTAAATCTCACTTAACCGGTGGTACAGTGAACCTGATGAGGACAGAAGGGGTTGGGCGTAGAACTAGTGATCCCACCCCTGTAAAGTACAACACACCGCCAATAAAACTTCAGAAATCAGTGTTTGAAGTTTTATGCTGCACTTGGAATACAAAGGAAATGAGAAGGAACATTTGATTTTTTTCAACGAAAGCGAATAAAAGTGAACTGAAGTACATGCTTACCTGTTCTACATGTTACTACTTTCATCACTATGATGTTTGTACGGATGATGCCTTCTTAAGAGCTTCCGTTTTATAAAGAGAGGAAAGTGTCATGTGAAAGTAATGTTACTGGGGGAAGAAAAATTGATTTTGGCTTTAGAATACCTGATTGGCGATTACTTTCAAAGTTTGGTCATACAAGGAGAAAATTAATAGTCAGGCATACAAGTGTTGGTTTTCAGGGATTTGATTAACTACAAGATTAGCCAAGAACCGAATTCAGTTAAAGAACAACTGAAAACCGGGGAGTATTGGGCAGCTCTTTTGTCCGTAGTCTGACACACTTCATCAGTATGCACCCGTGACCTCCTACCAGGGCTGGTGTTCTACCAAGTTGAGCAATGAGGATAAGTAATCGCCAGTAACATTGACTGCCAGTCACTCTATATGTCACGAATTGGCCTAAATTAGGGTTGACTGGCTATTGAATTCCCAATGTCTCAATGGTATACAAATCTGCCTTGTAAACTGGAAGGTTCTGGGTTGAATTCCCTGTGGGGTCATATGTGTAATGCTAGGAGTCTCAGACTAGGACAAAACACTCGTCCAATAATCCATGATTTTTGATGGTCCTCCAACTGAAGTCACTTTGAGATCGAGTCTGGAATCAATCAAGCCCCCACAAACTAACATTTGAAAACTAATCTAAGGCTCTCTAGTGACTAGCTACAGCATGAAGTCGCCTTAAGTTCTAGTGAGATGTTGTGACCACCAGTCGTTGGCTCCACCTAGGTGAACGTGAGGACAGAAACTCGCTGACGACTTAAGTTGTTGGTAGGGATGTATCTCGCGAGGAATGAGATTGTCTTATGTTCAATGCACCAACCAGCTGATAGAAACTGAAAAATGTGTACTCCAAAAAAAATATGTTGTAATGCTATCAAAGTATAATTGGTATAACGCTAAGTAGTAAAAAAGGGTGACTTTATTGCCTATCAGCACTAATTGTAGCGTCTAAGTGTGTGGCTGTGGTGATTTAATGACGTGATATATTTTTTGTATGCTGTTTTAATGAAATTTTGCATTAAATAGTTGTGTTCTGATGTGCATATTATCAGTGACATGATATTCTTGAACGGTGTTACATTTGCTGCACTTCTGTCAGAAAATTTTGCTTGATACTCTCTTATTATTATTGTTCCCTTGAGTTCCTAGTGGAACATAGGGCCCCAACTGCACGTCTCCACTTGCTTCTGTCTTCTGCTGTACTTTTCACCTGCATCCATGTTAGTCCGTACTCTTTCAACTCCTCTTCACACGACTTCCTCCATGTCACCCTTGCACTGACGTCCCACTCACCGCTTCCCTTTCGGCCTGGTTCCACATGAGCAAAGGCCTGTCGCGCGCGCGATGTCACCCAGTGGCCTCCTCAGCCGCGAATGTTCAATCCATTTCACTTTCTCCTGCATATTTGTTGGCTGGTGATTGGTTCTTGTTTTGTTTGTTACCATAGTTTCTGTTGTGATACTCTCTTAAAAGCGCTATATTTAAAGTGTGGTATTAGTCACAACACTTATTGTTGATTGTTTAACAGAACGAATTTGGTTTACAAGATATTTGCGTAAAACGTGTTCACGAACATATATAGGAGAAAGAAGTTATGTGCTTAGGCGTAATAAAAGATGAATAAAATACTGAAAAGTGGTGACTTCTTGCTATTTTTTCGGGGTTACTGGACATGACCATCTGACATTCATTTTGTGGTAATATGACTGTCAGCCCCGTTGAAGTGGAAAGCGTTTAGAAAGGGAACAAGAGTAAAACTGTAATGGAAGAAGACTAAGGAACTTGATAACGGATTTATTTTTTATTAGGGAAAAACCCCAACATGTTTATGCCATTATCAACCATGTTAAAGGTGGGTTAGGTCAATGGAGAATAAACTGTTCTAGCTGGTTGTCGAGTTTCTGGAGGTTAAAGAATAAGACGAAAAGTTCTCTAGTGAGATTATTTCATGTTCACAGGGTAAATTAGATCCAGATTTTGAGGAATAACCACTTCTGCCTGTGCAACTAGTGTCTTGAAGTATTGATTTCACTTATGGTCGCTTCTTATGAGATATGTTCGATGGCTCACACCATGTATTTATGATCCTTAAGTGACAAGTACATGACTAACCTGTCACATACACACACACCCTTACGGTGAGAAAATTTCGTAGTATAGAAGGCATTAATAGGCGATCCTTAGGTTCTTTACAAAAGAATCATTTTCATTCAATTCAAATTATTAATAAATATTCCAAGCTCTTTTTTTTCTTCAAAAGACTGATTAGTTAAACAAAGAATATTCTTTTCGTTAACTTACTGATTTCGTGGGTTCCACACAGTCTTAGACAGCAGTAGTGGCTGGACCTATTTGTTTTGTGCACACAGAGCTCTGACTGTTTCAAGAGAATTTCAATAGCCTCTAATATTTTGAGTATCCGGTGCCTAGAGGCTTTTGGCAATTAATTTTGTATCCGATATAGATTGTGGGAAAAGATTCGTCGATATTGGCTGTTTAAACACTGGGTGATCTTATATCCAACTATTGATAGAGTGTTTTGTTTTACTATAGCTTTATTAAGCCACACTGGTAGGTGTTCCACAGCACGAAAAACTAAGTTCCTAGATCGATGACCAATATAACTGGCTCTCCAGGAATAGTTCAACTGATTAGATGCAAGAAGAGGAGTGGCTAGCTTAGGCACTTCATCTTTCAGTTAGAAGAATCACAGTGAGTAGGGCAATATGAACTGCAGCCTTACTGGCATTAAAGTCTTTGAATTGACTTTCTCAGCTTGTTGATGTTGTTTTTCAAATATTATAACTTTTACTGTATTGTTTGTTACCATATTTTTGTGGTTAGACGGGAGTTCAAAAATATTTCCAAGCGTACTTTATATCTCCCGTCGTAATTGTACCTTTTTGTTTTTATTGTCTTATGTATTTCAGTATATTACCTGTTATCAATGAAATTGGTGAAAAATTGGGTGATTTAAATCTTTCAATAATGATTGAACCTGTACTTTGTAAGTGACTTTTATAAAAACAAAACGGTTATGTGGTTTTATCTGAATTATGATTGGTTAGAAAGTAAATATATGTGATGTGCATTTATGTGTGTATGTAGTCATGTAAGCTTCATTTTCATCTACTGTTGGGCTGCCTTGAATCAGCCTGTAGTTTATTGATCCCATTAATTGACCTTCAAATCAATCAAATGAATCATACATGCAGACCGTGTTGCTCTCATCAAGTCAGTTGATTACATTATCCCTAGGATGTTAAAGTCAGCAAACAGTCTTACTAATATTTCACACACGAATTCCACCAATAAATTTAAACAGAGATGGGAATACAAATGGGGGACAGAATACTTTTGTGGATGGTGGATGGTAATGGAATCCAAAATGCTCATTTTGTCCTATTTCAGACTTGTCATTTGGATGTAGTTGGTGCAGAATAATATGGATGCGCTTTATTTCGTTGATTCTCGTCACCTGCGTGCAACCTACAATATTTAACAAAAACCAGGAACAGCTGTTTCATCCTAATTTGGGAATCATCGGCACTACGCACCCACTGGGATTCGAACCCATGATGAAACAGCTGTCGATTACTCCGGTGCTGGTTTTCATGGTTCTCTTACTGATATCAAAACGTGACTAACCTTTACAAACGAAACTATAGTAAAAAAATCCAGGAACAATTTTTTTAAGTGTTGGTTTGTAGGGATTTGATTGGTTAGAGGATTTCATCATGAGCTGACATTGGCTAGAGAACCATTGGAAAACCTGGGAGTACTGGACAGCTGTTTCATCCTAGTTTGGGATTCTTCATCAGTACGTGCCCACCCCATTAGGGTTTGAACCATGAGCTTCTGGGTACAAGGCGAGATCGTATGCCATTAAGCCACTAGGACCCAA
Organism: Trichobilharzia regenti; assembly: GCA_944472135.2. NCBI lineage: Eukaryota > Metazoa > Platyhelminthes > Trematoda > Strigeidida > Schistosomatidae > Trichobilharzia > Trichobilharzia regenti. The sequence continues at coordinate 30,940,002 of OX235267.1, forward strand.
TCCAACGGCCAGTGTATGAAATCTAACTTCTTCCAATTGACGACATAGCGCGACCCCTAGCCAGTGTCTTCGGCTAGTATTTGTCCTCACACCTGACCTGCTGCACCTTACTGGTCACGACTCCCTACTCCCAGGTTTTCCAATGGTTCTCTAACCAATGTCAGCTCATGATGAAATCCTGTAAACAATTTTTTATTAGAGTGGTGGTAAGTAGCTGATAATTTCTCAATCAGAGATAATAAAATACAGTGACTAGAACTCATAAGATTGGGAAATCAAAATCTAGTGTGCTTACGAACTCAAATGAAAAGATAACGATTTAATACAGTGAGTAGATTTCAAGGGCTCAAAAATTAAGTCTAATATAAAAGTCTAGCGGAAAAATAGGCACCGGAAGACGGAGGGTTACGGTTGAAACAAAATGATGATATCAGAAGACAGTTGTCTGAATGATTGAAGTCCCATGACGGATTCTTTCTGAACACATAAGTCGGGTTTCAGTCATTTTATTTTGTGATATATACATTCAGCAAACCGAAGAAAGACTACAACTGCTTTATCTGTCAGTTATTTTGAATTCTCCCAGTGCCATCCACTCAGTGTCCTTTGTCTATCGGGTGTTTGGTAATTCTGAAGGCTATTTCGTTCATATATTCAAAGAATCTCACATAGTCCCTTCTTCCTGTCCTCCCAATATTACTGCTCCTGCAGTCACACGTGAATTGATATACACAGTAGGAAGTAACACATGAGAGGTGCCTGTCGATTTTTGACAGTGTCACAACTAGCGAGATGTTCGAAGCAGAGAAAGAGATAGAGACCAGTTTTGCTACCTGATACGTCCTGGTCAGTGCTGTACTTCAGCGTTTCTTCTTCATTCTCATAATTTTAAAAACACATCATATCTCTAGCTTCTTGATACATATAAACTCACAAGTAGAAGGAATAAAATTCACATTTGAATCGAAAATGAACAAGGAGAATTAGCTATGTTAGATTGTAAGATAAAAGAATAGAAGAAGGCAAACTACACACTAGTGTTTATAGAAAACCAACGCATTCTAATATTGGATATTTAGACTTTAATTCGTCTCATCCATTAACTGTTCAGGCAGGCTTAGTGAAATATCTAACATACCGAGCACAAAAAAGACTTAAATGACGAATAAAACAGATAGAAGAGGGGTTGGTGTTGAATAACAATCCAACAAAATTCATTAGGAAGATCAGTAAAGGCCAAAAACAAAATAAAAGTAATTGTGAAACTAGTAATGATAACATAAATAAGAGAGAATATAAGTCATCCACTGTTATACCATTTAAGGAGGGGACATCTGAGACCCCTACGTAGGATTCTTAATAAAGCAGGAATTAGGGTGGCATTCAAACCTACAGTCTTACTCAGAGACAAGCTCTGTATGCTAAAAGAGCCGGTGGACACAATTAGACAAAATAATATAGTTTACAAAACACCCTGCAATGACTGTGAGGTCAACTATATAGGTCAAACTAGTAGATCGGGGGTAATTAGATTGTCAGAACATAAGAATTTAGTGGCTAAGGGAAGAATGGTTGACCCCACCCGAGAAGATAAGTAATTTAGAAAAAAGCTCAGCTATTACACTTCAAACATTTACACACAACCACACAATAGGGTGGGAGAGGGTTAAAATTCTAAATGGTAATCTAGGTAGGTGGAGATAGAGAGAAACTGATTACGGAATCCTTGTTCATCGAGTCTACACCCAACACATGCAATAGGAATAACTCAATGCAAATACCAGGAATATAGAAGACATTATTACTGCCAGTTAGTCAAATCAGAGTATATCTATATGTTTATGTGTATGAGAAATTCACTTACTGTTTAAAAAATGACTAAAGGGATCTCATGAATCACCTGAGCTATTATAAATGAATTTTGTCTATCATCAGTAGATCCTAGGTACTGTCTCTTAGCATCCTGAAGACCTTAAGCAGTTATTCTATATATTGATACGTGGATCAGAACAACATTGAATGATTTCACAGACTGAGTTGTTATATACTACTATTGATAGCGCTACTGGCATTGATTAAGCGAATTGTGATGGGATTTAGTATTTATTGGATTATCATTTGTGTACATTTGAGACGAAAGACTCATTAGCGGTTTACTCGAATGCGGATACCTCAGTTCAATCAATAGTATACATATGTCTCTGCAGATAGTTTGTCTACACGCTTAGATACATGCTAGTCTCAGTGTCTAACACATCAGAATTTACTGTCTGAGGATTTCGACTGCCGAGTGGGAACGATGGCGGAGTTTCTTCACAACTTGACTGTACCAGGTTGTGTTATCCTCACTAAACAGCTTTCGAATTCTGTCAATACCCTGCTTTAGTTCTCTATCTTACCTATTTGTCAGTTTTTGAGCTCTTCGTATAATTCAGCATTCTAAAGTGAATCGGTACATTGTGCTCAACGGATGATAAGCTCAGCCTCCAAAATCACCTCCAATCTGCCAACTGACTGGTTTTTAACTTGTTTTATATACACAGTATTGTGGACAGAAGAACCATATGCTGCTTCTACAGAAATCGAAATTGAATGAACCTTGGAGTAATTAGTGTTATTATGATAACCTTTTTATTTCAACAAATAGTTGGATGAAAAATTCTAAGGTAGCTTTATACAGCTGATAATTTAAGTCGTGTTATTAGTAGGCTTTTCAGAGTGAGAATAAAAAAGTTAGCCTATCCCGAGGTATTTTCGCTCACAACAAATATATTCTAGCTATTTAATTCAATTTTAGATATTTTCCCGTCGATTGATCGGATTGAAGTGCTCGGTTTCAGGTTGACATGTCGGCACGCGCAGGTACATCCTTCTGACGGGTCACAAATATGACGAAATATGCATCCTGGATTCCACTGCTAGTCCCCCTGTCATCCACCAATCAACTTCTAGATATTCTAGCTGTATAAAATATTTGATAGTGCAACTTAAAAACGGTCAAAACATAACATCTGACTGACATGATTACGGCATTCCCTTAGGCCCTACTTGAGAAAATTCAAACCGTAATTAACAAACTCTTCCGTTCTACCTATACATATATACTGAAATGAATGCGCGGCAAGTTTGAGACTTTAGATAGCGTATTTCCCCACCCGACTTTTCAAGTACTATTAGAATAAATGTGTCCGAACTCTAGTCCGCTCATAATCCTATACGTTCGAGTGACCCATGTGTGTATACATGTCATAAAAGTGAATTTGGGTATAATTTTTTTAAATTCGATTTATATTCACATTTGCTGACAACCTAACTGTATCTTTGTCTATCACATGTCAAAGTGACTGCTCCAAACTAAATGACTTTTTGTCAGAAATCAGCCAGTGGTCCAAGGAAAACGGTCTAACCTTAAATCCCTCTAAATGCCAAACAGTCAATTTCACCTTTAGGCGTAAGTCTGACCTAAACAAACTAGTGAGAACTCACGAGGTGTGCGACATAGATGGCACCGAAATAGAAACCAAGTCGGAAATTAAATACTCAGGCGTCATTCTATCTGGTGATCTTTTCTGGTCGTCTCATATCTTGATGATTTCTAAGAAAATATTCCGTCTTACCTTCTGTGCGTCGGTGGCACAGTGGTTAGGACGCTCGCCGACCATGCACATGGTCCGAGGTTCGATCCCCTGCCGACGCACACTGATATCAATTGGTCGGCCTGCAAAATTTGGACTAGCGATATCACATGCTGAAAATTCCATACTTGTAACAAAAATACGGTGTATAAACAAGCTTTAATAAAAAATCAAAATAAATGCATCAAGAAGTGAAGACATTCTGGAATAAACCAACCCTTACTCTTACGATTCGTTAACTCTTTCATCCTGCCTATTATTCTCTATTGTTCCCCTTAGTTTTTCCAGGGCTTTCAGCAGGGTAAGCAATGTGCCACCTAACCAGCTTGTGAATATTCTGGTCGACAGGCTCTTGGATGCATGTGAAAAATGGGCTAAATCATTTTATCTAACCCACACCACCCTCTTCATCCACAACTCTCCCCTTGTATCTCATCAGGCAGAACCAGAAGCCTATATAGAAAACTATACGCTCACACTAGAAAGTACAAAAACCAACCATACCCTACTTAGCTCGTGTTCTGTGCGATAAGAAAGCATTAGGCGTGTAACTTATAACTTATTAAATAGTCAGTAGAACAATTGGATCTCGTCTTTCCAACTCATATCATTTATAGGTACAACGCTTTCTTTCCTTCTTTTCTTTTCTCTCTCTTTCATTTTTCTCTGTTATGTGCTGCTTTGTTTCTTTCTAACTTACAAACTCTATTTAAAACATTCTTCTTCGTTCTTTCACACTGTGTATATTTCGACCATTTTGTTACCGCTCACGCCAGTAAATATGCTAGCATTTACTTTTCTAACACCTTCAAACATTTTGTTCACTTTCGGCTTTCCTACAGACATGCCAATATGTTGTTGTCAAAACTAACTGAGATTACCCTTAATCTATGTAGAATTTTATTTATTGTTAATGTACAAACTGGATGCAATACTGTAGCGAAAGCTGAGAATTCCATTCTGTGTCACAAGTACTGTTTTGGAATAAAGCAAATTATTATTATTATTGTTATTATTATTATTTTTTGTGTATTTGTATATATGTCAACTTAAATAAGACACTGTTGAAAGCTTTTTGTTTAACACTGAACCACAAATCAGATAGACAGACGGACTGGTCTGATAGTATTAGAGGATGACATGTCGCAAAACCATTGCATTATATATAGACTTTGAGTGAACTAGAAATTAGACATAGTTTATTCTTATGCTCTATTCGAATAGTGTTGTAGCAACAAACAAACACATATACACACATATATATCTTTTACAGGCATCTCAAAGCATGTGATCAAAACGATGAGTCACACCATCCACACTAATTTTTAGAAAAAACGGCATATAGAAATATATATTATAATCCATCGTCATACTAAACACAACACTTTTAACCAAATAAATGGTGTTGAATCACTAGTAAGTCCAAGAGGGATGGGGGAGGGGGGGTAAGATACGTTTCTGGGTTAGGTTAGTTAATCACAGATAACAACATTCGAATAAATGTGACCCCGATAACTAGTTCATTCATCATCCTATATCTTTTCTGAATCATGACTTAACAACATGTGTCATAATACGTCCTTCTATCCGTTGGTTGACTGTATATACTTGAAAACAAAATTGAGCAAAGATCAAAATAGCTTAGGGTAGGTAAGTAGAGAGGGGAAGAGGAAACTGTCAGTTTAATACAATTAAATAATGATAACCAAGGTAAGGAAAGTATCTGTAGGCACACTTTGTGAACACACACACACACACAAGTTTGGTTTCTTCAGGTGGATTCCTATTCTTAAATTCATAAAGATAAGGTGGAATAAGGTAGTTTATGCTTAATTTTGCCCCAAGTCTTTATCAACCTCATTCAACACCTGGCTGTATGACAATACCATGCGCCATGTGATCCACAGCGGAAAACTCAGGTAGGTGTTCGAAGTGCATACAGAATTAAGACAAACTGGCTGCCTATTATCATCGATGATATCCTTAATTGTGGTGGACTGGATTATGCGTCGGAATGTGCACAGGAAGTGAGAAGACAGGAATATTCTGGACTACCGATGAGAAGACTCTAGAAGATCTAGATTTCACGTGTGGATGATTTATATTTAATGTTACATAAACTCGAAGACTTCCAGGAGAAAACCAACAAGCTGGCAGAAGAGGCTGGCAGGCAGTGAAGACAGAACTGCTGAGGAACATCGAGAAGATGGAGGTGATGAAGATAACCAGCCAACAGCACCAATCATCATCAAACGAGAGAGAGATTTAACCGAGGTTACCTCTTTCACTTATCCGGCTAGGAAGCATCCTTTCAACCACATGCGGGTGGTACGGATGAAAATGTCAAAGGCAGCCTGCCAGCCAAAATCGGAAAAGCAAGATGATACACCTTCATCATCAACCTGAAACCAGTTTTCAAATTTTTCAGCATTAGGAACAACACTCGATTTGTTAACACCTTCTATACGGGTCACTGCACGTCACGAAAAGGATTTTCAACAAGGTACAAAGTTTTATCAATCGCTGTATTTGCTTGCTCCTTACTGAACATCAAATTACCAACCAGAAAGAATTAGTATTAAGAAACTCTGGCAATGAACAAACAAACCGAGAGCCAATCGGTCAACAAATATTTAGGAGAAAATAAGGTGGATAGGGCATACGTAAGGAGGCCGTCAAAAAAACATTGCGCGCAATGCAGACCAGTGCTTGAATGTAGCGACGAGTGGGTCGTCAGTGCGAAGGTGACATGGAGGAGATCGTTTGGTGAGGAGGAGGAGGAGTTGAGAGATTATGGGCAATCATGGACTCAACTGTGCGTCGGTGGCATATAGCGGTTAGGACTCTCGCCGACCATGCACATGGTCCGGGGTTCGATCTCCGGCCACTGACTCAATTCTTTACCTCGCTAAGCCAGAAATAATGCTGGTAAAGAGGAAAGGTTGGGCATGAGGCCAGCCGCTCCATCCTGTAAAAATAAACACCACTGCTACAGAAACTTCAAGCCTTCTAGCTTGTAGCCGTATGTTCCTCTGGGGAATGTGAAGGAAACAAAAACAAAAAAATTGACTCAACTAAAGAGGACAGCAGAAAATAGAACAATGTTTAGATGTGTTGTTGAAGCCATATCTTTCACATGGAACCCCCTAAGGGAGTAATAATCATCCCTAATTACTGAACGTAAAATTGGAGTAGTTGTGAAGAGGCAATGAACGTCTGCCGCGTTGAATTCTCCTCTTTTTTTGCTGCATTCTTTAAACGTTATGTTATTACTTCTCTGATATCAAGAACAAGGGCTTCTTTGGAGTTGTTGACATTCTACCTTGTTTATCTTAGTGCTCGATTTATAGTTTTATCAATAGAATTTTCTGGATATCACCTTCCACTAAGTAATTGTCAAATGATATCTGAATTTCAAACTGAAATATTCATTATGAAAGATTACTCTACCTGTGTGTGTACCGAACACTTTGTTACGCTGCGTTTAAATTTCGAAGGTGCGAAACTCAAAGGAAAATGAGTAGAGTTTATTGATGAGTGAGTGCACATCTTGAAGTCTAAATAGGAATTTTCGCTGTATTGCGCACTCTCATAACTGTATGTTACTTCGAATATATATAAATATATCCATATGATTATGTATTTTTCATATGTATTTTACATTACATAATTTAGCTTCAAATCCTAAACCGATAATTACACGTTTCAATTGGAAAAAGGAAGACAGCCAACGACTGTCCAGGAATGCTGATGATAATGTTACCAATGTCGGCGATGATGATAATGATGATGACAACAATAATGAAAGTATATCCGACGAGAATGGCAAAGCTCTTCTACCACCACCACCTAGACAGGCAAAGACATTCACCTGCATAAAAAGCGATCAGAATGATGCAAATGAACAGGTAAATTTCAGTGTTGATGTTGTTTTTCAAATGATTATTACTATTGTAACACCCGAAGACAAGGGCCAGGCAACAGATCGTTTATTATTAAGGAAATCAACACATATTTATAGATTTTCATGTTCATCATTATTATTCGTTATTATAAGCAGAGAAACAGCGTCTTCTGATTGGTCGTTTTCTCACTGGAAGCTAATCTTTTATCTCTTTGTGACTGTTTCTTGAAGGTCAGATCATCTATCCGCCTACGCAAACAAGGTCTGCTGTAATTGGTTGTTGAGTCAGTCTTTGTTCTTATTTTTCCCATGACCAATAATGGGGGCGTAGACATTGACGTAAATTACTGTGTAGCAATTTTGGCTAGCAGCCAGCTCTCACCACTTTGCGTTGCAAAGAGAATGTAGGGCTTCGTCGGTATATCTCTTCATTTCATCGATTTTTCTGCAGTCCTTTCTATCTGGTTTTACGATCATCCAAGCGACCTTCCCCATGTCGCCATTGGACCCACACCCAACTCATTGCTTGCCTTCTCGGTTCCACTGGAGAGGGTCTGGTGTGTGATACCGATATCCACGCTGAAAATTCCATACTTGTACCAAAAAACAGTGTGGAATCAAGCTGTTACCAAAATAAAAAATATAAAAAAAAAATAAACACTAAAGATGTTGAGGAATAGGCGTTTGATGTTACTCAGAGGTCTCCTCAGTGTCTATCCAATCTATCTCAATTTTCTTTAGCATATATTTGTTGGGCTGTAAGTTTGTGGCTGGTTAGTTGTCAGAGTTCATTTCTGCTTCTTATCCTTTCTGGTGGTTGACCATCTGATCTTCAGTATCGACGAAGAGAAGGCAGCGGTTGATAAAAGTATTCACTAGTCCGTTGGAAATACTTTTCGAGACTCACAAAGTCTATAAACCATGCAGACAGAAACATTGACTTGAGATTCGTGTTAATAATTCGGATCTTGTTCCTTATGCTTAGTGCGGAAGATTTCTGGTTCGCTTTTTTCTATCAAATTCTGTTTTTTTTTGACATCCTCGTCTGTTGTACCTCCTGTTGTAGTTGAACTGACGCTTCCTGGCTCTTCCAGATACATATATTGTGGAACTATTCATGAGGGATCCCTTTAATATTAGTTTCTATATAACTGTGTACTATATTGAAATTTTATAGCGTTAATGAAGTTCTCAACTAGCAGATGTAAGTGTTTATAAGGATTTAATATCAGTTTCATTGTTCATGTAAATTGGAAATAAATGGCAAATATTTTCGAGATTAGATGTAAACTGTTAGATTAGGAAGATGAATCGGCTGACGAAGAAGTGATTAAAAGATGCTATACATTTAAACTGAGCCATCACTTTTTATAAGATCAGAATGTTGGCTTGCTTAGGATTACTAAAGAGTAGTGGATAATTGGTTCGGCCATGAAATAGGTTCGACCCCCTACCAATGAACTCCTACACGTCATCTAGTTTATGAGCCAGTCGATAGGAAGCCCAGAAAAGAGGCGGTGGGTTGGGCGTGAGGCTGATAACCCAAACTTATAAAAGTAGTACCACAGCTACTGAACTCGAAACTCAAGGGAATAATAATAATAATGTCGTGAATTGGCAGGAGTTAGAATTCATGAGCCATAGGACCGCGTCCCAGCGGCCTAATGGTCTGCGAGGTCACTTTGTAACCAGAATGCCCTGGGTTCGAACCCCGGTGGGCGCTCACTGATGAAGAGTCCCAAACTAGGACGAAACAGCTGTCCATTACTCTTAGGTTTCCCATTGGTTCTCTAAGCGATGTAAGCTCATGATGAAATCCTGTAACCAATTCAATCAAATCCTTACAAATCAATACTTGAATAATAGTGTGATTAGCAACTCGATGTTCAGAACTAGGCAAAATACGTCGTATCGTATATCGCTGAATCACAATTTGCATATATCATCGGTATTGTGCTACTTTATCTTCTTTTCATGTTTTCCATGCCGCTCTCATTAAATCCATCTCTCCGCCACTCAATACTCTTTCAAAATGATACGTATATTTATACCTGAACATATATACTACTTATACATCTTATCAGTAGCACACGCCGTAAAGTGAATAAACTGTAGGACAAGTCATTAACAATTAGCTGGTTAATGATGTGTAATTACGTCATCGATCTCAGTGGCAATTGCTAAATTCTTGTGCTACGAATATCTAACTAACCTTGGTTAGCTGGTCTCAATTATGTAGCTAACTTGACAATCTTCTTACAGTAATAGTAGTAGAATAGCGTTTTTTTCGATTTAATATAGTTACGCGAATCCAACAGCCATAAAATAGCATTCAGGTACAGTTGTAGGTTTTATTGTTAAGTCAATTCTGACTTCGTTTATTAATTTATCCAGGGTTTATGATGTTCCTTCTTTATGTTAATAGGATGAGTAATATCTAGGGTATTCAACTGAGAGTACGCACAACTGAACATCATCTAGTAAATAATAATAATGATAATAATAATAAACTATTATGATCCAGTAACCTGTGAAATACAACCTTAACCATTTTACAAGTTAATCATGGGTGGATATCAGTTAAAGAACCATTGAAAACCAGAGAGTACTGGACAGCTGTTTCATTCTAGTTCGGGAGCAACAACAAATCTATTCCTTACAAACCACTTTTTTCTCTGAAACCAAATCCACAATCTGAAAATTGGCTTAGTAATTCACAATCTGCACAATTCGAGGAGGTGAAATTTCACCGTTGTTTCCTTTGGAAATTAATTTTTCCCGATCACCTTAATATGTGATGATCTGCTTGATGATTTCATAAATGCTAACCAAGAAAGCAAAAAAAACATTTGTATAAAAATACATACTACTGACGGATTGGCGTGAGTAGTAGTTGCATGTCACTGATTCTGCTCTCTGGACTGAGTCCACCTGGTTACACCGCTGCTGAACTCAGTCCCAAATAAGTGAAACGACAGTTCGATGTTTAGGTCACCTCAATCTGGCTGGCTAGCAATCACTACTGATTGATGTGGATGGTATTCGACTACTCATGTTAATCAACCTAAAAAAAAATCCCATTGAGTCTTATAAAAGAAAACGTTTTACAGCAAGGCATTACTCTTGATTAAATACTAGTTAGTAACTAGTATAGTGTGTGTATCTACTTTTTTTAATTTTTTGATTACAGCTTGATTCCACACTGTATTTTTTGGTACAGGTATGGAATACTCAGTATGTTATATCGGTAGCCCAAATTTTGCAGGCCGACCAATTGATATCAGGTGTGTGTCGGCAGGGGATCGAACCTCGGACCATGTGCATGGTCGGCGAGCGTCCTAACCACTGTGCCACCGACGCACAGGACATGAGTTCCTTCAATGTCGCAGATGTGCCTTGCTGATGAGTGCCAACTAGAACGAAACCTAGGTCAAGCAAGGCTTCCTGCCGATTGCATCCAACCATCTAATACCAGCAATTCAAAGTGCACGCTGATGGTGGGCCACCTAGCATGACTGACAGAATTCAGTCTGCACCGAAGATAGGACTAGACACATTACACTAGTTATTGACTAGTGTGCGAGCAAAAATATCCAATACAGTCCTGAAGGAGGTCAGTCGCGAGCCCGAATAGCTCAGTGGTAACATCTCTCTGACTTCAGTACTGAGTGACACGGGTCCGATTTTCAGAAGGGACATGAGTTCCTTCAAAGTTGCAGATACGCCTCGCTGACTGGTGAGGGCCAATCGGCACAAAAGCTATGTTTAAGGCTGGGGTTCCTGTCGATAGCCCCTAACCATCTAATGAGTTACCCTCTTCAGCGATGTCATTCTCAAGCTGTACAATCGCGCATATATATATATATATATCATAGTAAATTGAATTGTATTAGCAACAAAAGGAATATTTGTAAAAAATTATATTTGTAAGATCTCGGCGATGTTGAAATGAGTAATTCCAACGTTTCGTTCGCCAATCTGCTCCGAACTTCTTCATAGAAATTAATCGAATTTAAGATAACAGAGGTTTATATATAAAAGGAACATCTCTCATTTTTAAAAACTTTGTCCAATCATGAGTCATAAAACAAGTATTAACAAGTATAATAAACAAAATTGTATGAGCTGTAATCAAAATTTGATCTCGGACCTGTTACAAATATTGATCTACCTTTGTTAAACACTTTAAACACAGTATGTATGTGTGTGTGTGTGTGTGTGGGTAAACAGTTGTAAAACAATGTCCTAACGTCTCCATAAGTAGATATAGATAGTCGGGAAACTTTGACCAAGTATTATTAGTTAGTGATGCATATCCATTCTTATTTATTAATCACGGTTTCCTATGCATCATCTAACATCACACCTTCATGTCTGTTCAAACTGTTAGTATCTAGAATTTTATGATTAGACGTATTTTCAATATTATGGTGTTTAGGATTAGAGTTTAGTTGAAGCACCCTGTCGAACTTATTACTTTGTCTTCTTTCTGAAGATTGAGCTGCTTTATTCGATCTACTGGAGTTGTCAGGTTACTTGACAGCTACGGATTTAGGATATGCATTGTGTTGCAGACAACGGAGAGTGTGCCAATTACATAGTTTCTATGTTAATTTAATTCGATTGCAAAATAAATCGAATGAACTGTCGCCAAGATTTGACAGAATAGTTCTAAGGAATATTTCTTCAACAGCTGCTATCCAGAAATTCACTTCATACTTGAGAAGCAGCCGTGATACTATGGAAACAAGAGGTAAACACGCTGAAGAGAATCCTCCTCGAAAGTGGCCACCCAGCGTTTGCTATCCAAACGTATCATCGAACACTTACCCTCATGGTTTTATAAGGGGGAAATGAGATCCCCCAGAAACTCTATTCTGGAACGCATGATCGAATCGGGACACCAAGCAGAACAACTTCAAAGTTATCTACAGAATACGTGGGAATCTTGCTAAGAGAGTAAGAATCAAACTTCTTCAAACCACAGATGCATTGGCGATCCGCATGTTAAATCCTGAAATCTGTATACAAACGAAGTATTCTCAGTCTACAATTGACCTGACATATCTTAACACTAAATACGTAATTTTTGTTCGTCTTTTTTTGCTTGTTTGTTTCTTAATTGTATTTATTATCTTGTTATGTTGATGCTGCTGAGTGGTTAATAGTAGTTTTCCCCGTCGCCAAATTATTGTTATGTACTGGTCGAGAAATTAATAGTCCTGACGCAAGAAAGACGGAAATCAGAAGACCACTAGGTTTGCGATGATACTTCTATTTTCCAAAACACCAGGAGAATCTAAGTCACACAAGAGTGTGGGAGCAAAAATGTATATGAATGTCCAAACAAGTGAGTGAACAAATCAATAGACAGTCTTAACATGATTGGCTAATTATAATGGAATATCGATCCATATATACATAGCAAAATATAGCAGACATGTCAACAAACACACATATTATATATTATATAAGGGGAATATACATTTTTAAAGGAGACAGGTTCATCAAAGTGAAATGGTCACAGACTAAAAGAGCAATAGAAAGAGAGACACCACCATATATATATATATATATATATATATATATATATATATATATATGGGTACATATCATATCTCCTCCCCCGCACCGCTTATTAAATCTCTTTCTCTTGTTATCACTGTTGTTTACTTGACTTTCGTTCCATTTTAATTTTAGTTGATCTCTACTCAACCCCGTCAGTCATATTGCGTCACTCAACTTGCTTACTCAATCTTATTTTATTTTGGTTTCTAACCCATTAACGAGATTTGTTACCTAAAGAGATTTCGTCAAATTATCTAGAAAATCTCAGTTTTTTGTACTTGGACTGAGCATCTACAAATTTTTTTTAAATGAATGAATTTATTCAGATTTTGACGTTCTTTGGGATTTGAATGTTCCTATATTACAGATTTTGTCAGAAGCCAACACCAGCTAGAGAATTACTGAAAAAAATGGGACACTGGGAAGTTCCTCCATTCTAGTTTATGGCCCTCCATTAGTGTGTATCTGCAACCCTTCGAAGTTACAAGCCAATCACATTTATAAATTAGCCACTAGATCGCTTTGTGGCCATGTGTATATCGGAATAAATTTGTCTCTTCATGTATATTCAGGAATCAGTCAGATGTTGTCCAATCACATTTGTTTGATTTCACTATTTTGATTGGATCAAATATTAACACTAATCAAAAGAGTAGAAAGTTCCTATTTGTTAATGCAATTCTTCAGTAAATTTTATCTTATAGAGGCGGTTAATTGAATTCAATGTCCGGAAGTTGTTTTCATTGTGGATAAATTGTCTTTTGGGTGGCGGCCGACGGCCGACTTGGTAGATTATTTCGCCGGTGCATCTTGATTATTCATTGAATTATCATTAAATAATACTATTTTATGATGTAAAACTGTATTCATAATTGTTGTAGTTCTGAGAAATTGTATTTTCAGTTGACCATTTTTAGTGTCTCCTTTGATGAATTACATTCTAAGTAGATGTTCTACTTCTTTTAGTCGGTTTCAGGCAGTCGACAGGAAGCCTTGGAAATAGATGTTTTGTGCTTTCTGGCACTTATCAGCAATCTTGAAAAAACTGATATCCCCTCCAAGATTTGAACCCGTGTCACCAGTCGACGCCAGTCAATGACGTTAACACTGATATATTCAGGCTTATGGTTCACCTCCTACAGGACTGTAATGGATAAGTTGACTGGTCACTAGGAAGCAGCCGATATCATGTGCTTAGTTCTTCGTGTTGGTGCAGATTGAATTCGATCACTGAAGTTTCCGGTGTGATCACCAAACTAGGTGACTGCCGCAGAATACAGTACTGAGTGACACGGGTTCGAATCTCAGAGCGGACATTACTTCCTTTAGTGTTGTAGATAAGCCATGTTGACCAGTGCCAAGAAGCACAACACATGGGTTCATGACTTCCTACCGGTCGCCTCCGACTATCTTAACATTAGTCTAAAGTGCAGTACGATAGCGAGTAGTCACCTAGCTTGACGACCGTATTGGAAACACTGCGGACTAGGTGCATGACATTAGCTGCTCTCTAGTGACTAGCCAATGTACGTATGTATTCACATATTTAACACAGAGTTGGGTTCCGAAATTTTTGTTTAAAGTTTATCTATATGAGACATACCCTTCCACAATAGATTTTCAACAATTTACGTATACTGATCTGGAGCGCAATATTCAGCGAAGAGACTCTTTTCAGCGAATCTATTATCAAGTTGTACAATCGTGTATATATATATATATATATATATATATATATATATATATATGGTTTTTAAGAAATTATATCCGGTGAGGGAATTAGGTAAAAGGTGTTAATATATGAAATAATATTAATAGTATGAAATGCAATTAAAATATTTGTGATTATAATCATAGTTTAATGTCAAGTGGCAAAATAATTAATGTCATATATAGAATAATACATAAGGTGTATAGATTTTAGAAAGGGGTATATAATTACAGAATTAGTAGACGAATATAAAATGTTACATAACATGGTGTGAAATTTGATAAGATAGAATTCAATATTGTAAAAATAAAAAAATTAATAATTTTGGGTTTAAAATGACAAGTGTGTCAAGTGGAAAAGATTCAGAGTGAGAATAGTAATAATAACACTAATGATAATAATAATAATTGTAGTAATAAGGGAAAAGTATATAGAATAACTAAATAAACAAAATGAATAAATGTCTATCTCTCTGCGGTCACGTCACAAGTAGGGATTGTACATACTTCTTTTTTGTACACAAAGGTCGGGCTTGAAGTCATGAGTTTCCAAGGCCTCAGCTGTCGTCTTTAGACGTCTGTAACGAAGAAAGCGCTGCCAGCAAGTTAGCATGGATTCTACATATGATCTTGAAATCATAGTCAGGGTTGACAGAGTGACAGAAGTCAAACAGGTGTTGCAGAATAGAGCTTCGCACACACTTCCTTTCTCCCTTGTAAAACCGTGTTGCCGGAATATGTTATTTTACTTAATCTTGAACCCTCTTTAAAGCCTTTCAATGACCCCAACCAGTTTGCTTATAAACATAATAGGTGTACCTCAGATGCCGCTGTTGTCCTATATCATAATATAGTATCTAGTTTAGATAGAGGAGGTAAATACGTTCGGTGTGCCTTCCTTGATTACACATCTGCATTCGACTCTGTACCTAGGTCTCTCTTGCTAAGTAAGCTTGCTACAACACATGCTGAGAGCTGGACAAAGAAGTGGTTGCATTCCTATTTTTCTGATAGGAAGCAGTCTACAATGGAAAGTCCTCCCCTACCTCACTTTAGCTGGTGTTCCTCAAGGTGCTGTTCTTTCTCCTTTTCTGTTTTCTTTTTTCTTACATGACTTGCTCCATTCTGAGGTAGCCACTTTTTGACCTCCCTGTTTCTGTGCCTGTCAACTCTCAGTCAGATTGTTCCAAATTAAATAGCTTTCTGTCCGAAATTAGTCAGTGGTCCTCTTCAAACGGTCATAAGCTGAATCCGTTTAAATGTCAGGTAGTCAATTTCAGTTTTAGATGAAAACGTGACCTACAACAACTAGCTAGCTCACATGGCTTCAATATCATTGACGGCGTAGAGGTTGAAATTACATCTAATGTCAAGTACCTTGGACTGAGTATTTCCACCGATCTATCCTGGTCCTCCCACATCTTGCTAGTTACTATAACGATGTTTTGCTTAACGTTCTACGTTAGGAAGTTAAGGCAGTCTGGTATAAATCAGTCTTTGCTTTCTCAGTTTGTCAATTCTTGTATTCTACCCACCCTCCTTTACTGCTCCCCATTAGTCTTTCCTGGACTACTTAAGAAAGACTTTGCTGTACTCAGAAGGGCACTAAAAGCCGTTAGTAGGGCGGGTGGGATATCGTTAAACCAACTGGTTAACACTATTGTGGATAGACATATAATGTCATGTAAGAAACTAGCGAATACTATATTGTCAGACCCCGAGCATCCTCTGTATACGCAGCTATCTCTTTGCATTTCATCTGGTAGAACTAGAAGCAGCTATATGCTAGGACTACCAAATACAAAGTCTACACAATACCATATCTGGCGCAGCTGTTATATGATGAGAATTCCGTTAGGTATAACACGATCAACTTACTGTGGCACTCTAACAAATAGTCCCATTAGTTTTTGTTTTCCTTTCCTCAGTACTATTACACTGTTGTTCTCATCTTCTATTACACACCAATTTTATATTTCATTTCCTGTGGTGCATTGTTTAAAATGTAAACGCAACGCTGTTGTTTTTATTTATTTATTTATCTTTTTTCGGCGCTGCTTTTTGATTTTAAAATCTTATAAAATTTATGAGGTAATTAGATGCAATATATTGTACTGCACGCTGAAAGTTCCATACCTGTACCACAAATACTGTTTGGAATAAAGCTGTTATTATTATTATTATTTATATTTAGATATTTAATATTTGCTTATTTACATATTGGTTTTCTCCAAGGAAATGAATTCAGGGCAATTTAAACGAGAACATTCAACTGGTGGTCCCGGTGGTGATGGGGGTGAACATGCTGTTGACTTAGATATTGGTTCACTTGATCAAACTCATGATCATGATCAAGATCATCATCATCGCAGATCTCATAAAATTGATAATTTATTTGAAAATCCAAATAATTATCGACATGATACAATGCAAAATCAGCATACACATATGAATAATCTGGATGACAATTTATCGATTAAAGGAAATAAAGTTAACTTTGAAAGAGGTGAATTACTCTCAGTTGCATTAGAGAGAAGTAAACATTTACGTGAAACTCTAAGTTGTTCATCGTTATACACTCAACGAGATCATGATGATGTGGCTGTGAACTTGAAAAAAGAATCACGATGGACTGTTGATGATAATCGGAACTCTTCAAATGTTTTATTGCAGAATAGGTTAGTTGATATTATTGATTTTCTTTTGATTCACATAGTGTTTTTTTGTTGACAGCCAGCCACTTTAGTTAGATGTAATGTTATAATAAAATCGCTGAGTTGTAATCCATTTTCCAGTTTATGTTTTCCTAAAGTCTACTATAACCCATGAGATTAATTGATTACCGAGGTGAATTGAGGGTGTCTATTTAAAAGATATGTGCTAATGACTATGTGGTATAACTACCAATGTGTGCCTAATGAGTTCTCTTATTGAATTTGTTGTGTCCTCTGAATTGGTTGATTTAATTACGAAGCTTTCGTCGTCCTTATAGACAACATTTTCAGTGCAGGTGTTAGTATAAAATGAACTCATTTAAAATCTCCAACAATGTTGGTGTAATTGTGTTTCCTAGCGACCAATGCAGTGACTGGTTGTTTGTATTGACATGAAATTCGAACGTTCTTGTCATGTGATGATTCACTTTTTATTAGCTGGTAAATTTGGTCTATAGAGGTAATGTGGTTGTTAATCGCTGACTGATTTACTTGAGTATCATCAGGCTTCTAGAAGTTCCCTGATTGCAGTTTTAGTGTTTCCTCTGTTTAAAATTTCGACATTATCCCAAGCATCAAATTGGCGTCCATAATTATCCACATGTATTGATATGAAAGAAGGGAGCACCCACTTTGACCGATGTAATTGCAGTTTAATGCAGTTAATACACATGCAATTTATTTTGTAAACGGTACTAATTTTATCTTCTTTTTCAGTTGGATCTTTTGGTTTGCACAATGTAGAGTGATTGTGCTAGCTGGCTGGCTTGGGTGCTGTAATATATTTCAAACGGTTTTAATATACTGGCTGTTATTTTGGAGATATTTTTTATACATGGTAGAATGAATTTTCTTGTAGTCTTGGATAATTGCTTGTTGTTAGTTTTGTGACCCGATTTTAAATACTTTTTAACGGAATTGTGAGGATATGCATTCTTTTTGAAGATTTCAGTAAATTAAATATTCCCATAATTTATTCAGAACAAAATATTTACAGCGAATAATTGTTTTCAATAAATTCTTCTTCAGGCTCTACAATTATAAATCCATCAGTGTAAGCATACAATAGCCAGTCAGTAAAGACAAATCAGAATCATATCAGAAAGTGTATTGTGGAACAAGTATAAGATGGGAAGAAACAACAGTCATATAGTTTTTTAATATTCATGATCAATGAGAACATGGGGCAAAATGAGATGGAGCAATTTAATTTATTGATGTGTGTGCATATATATAAATATAGTCAGCGAAAAATACTGGTTTCGAGAGTGAGTGTAATCAGGCTGTGTGAGGCAATATGAAAATAAACCAATGAATGGGGGGGGTCTAGACATAAGTTCAAGGTTAAAATAACAACAACAATAAGAATGATTGTCAAATAATAACGATGATATGGTGTAAAATTACAAGCACTATTGGTGAATGATTGTCAAATAACAATAATAATGAATATAATGAAGTGGAATGAACAGGATTTTGTAAATACGATAGCAAGTTAGAAAAGCACTACTTAAACCTAAGGTAATAAAATCATAAGAAAGGTTATGAAATCATAAAAGTCGAAAATGAACGTTTGTCAAGCGTTCTCAGTTATTTACCGCGTTCCTAGTAATTTATCTAGAGGAGCTCGACTACGTCTTCTGTCAGTAGCTGAAGCAGTTGCAATTAATGCCAGAAGACCATCCCTCTGCACACAGAAGAAGTATGTTCAACCTCTATGTTTACCTGGCCTACAATAAAGCCAACAAATCCTCCATTAACACTATAAATTCCTTTCACAATTTTCTTTTCCTTTCTTCTTCTTCTATTCCTCTATTTCATTGACAAACGTTCATTTTCGACTTTTATGATTTCATGACCTTTCTTATGATGTTATTACCTTAAGTTTAAGTAGTGCTTTTCTAACTTGTTATCGTATTTACAAAACCCTGTTCATTCCACTTCATTATATTCATTAGTATTATTATTTGACAATCATCCTTATTGTTGTTATTTTCAACCTTGAACTTATGTCTAGCCCCCCCCCCATTCATTGGTTTATTTCATATTGCCTCACACACCCTGATGATTACACTCACTCTTGAAACCTGTATTTTCTGTTAACTATATTTATATATATACACACATCATTAAATTAAATTGCTCCATCTCATTTTGCCCCGTGTTCTCATTGACCATGCATATTAAAAAACTATATGACTTTATGACTTTTGAAGATTGTTGGTTAGTAAGTGTTTTTCTTAAATTCTCTTTAACACCGGAATAGTACTACATTGTGTTTGAACTGTTTTAAACAATGTCTGCGCACAGTTTCTTTTGTAGGTATTATTATTTATTATTGTATCCTTTAGTTCCTAGAGGAACATAGGGCTTCAGCTGCGCACCTCCATTTTGTAGGTAATTTAGTTATTACCATTATAACAGTTAAGGTTTTGGTCTGTGTGCGTTGATTTTCTATATACTTGTGTTTCTAAATTTCCTGTTTTAGTTCTCTTGATTAAGCATCTAAGAATGGAATTTTCCTGTCTAATTCTTCTTCTCTTATGCTGAATTTAATGTCTTCAAATATGTTGTTTATTAATTTATGGGTATATTCCAAATCATTTCTTTTAATTATTACAAATGTATCATCAACATAACATAGGTGGAGCTATTAATTCCGTTTTAATTTTTTCACTCATACTGTGGCAAGTGCTACTGATAAGATCTATCAGTAGTATGTAAAGAAACGTTCATCGGCATAAAAACATCAAATAGGAGGAAGATACATTTGATTTCAGAGAAGGCAAATGACACAGCGTTGCTTGCGGAGATACATGAGAGACGTGAAAGGAACACAAAGAAACACAATATGAAGGAAGGCCAGAAGAAGCGTAACGACAGAAGACAAGAGTCAGGCAACAAAACGTTTATTGGGAAAATCAAGAGATATTTATAGATTTTTATGGACATTATTATTCGTCATTACTAGCAGAGAAACAACGTCTTCTGATTGGTTGTTTTCTCGCTGAAAGTTATTCTGTCATCTCTTTGTGACCATTTCTTTGGAGGTCAGACCATATATCTGCGAATCGTATCCACCCACGCACAGTCTGCTGTGATTGGTTGTTGAGTTAGTCTTTGTTCTCCTTTTTTTCTCATTACCACGATTTGACGTAAATTGTTGTTTACCGATTTCGGCTAGCAGACGACTTTCACCACAGTAGCGCAACACGAAGATCTGTGCAAATGGTGATTTGAAGATAAACTATACATAATTTGGCTATCAAGAGATACCAATTTCCAAATAAACAATCCTTTGCCGTTTCAATACTAGGCCCTGATAAGATAAAAAATATGCAGATCACTTTTCTACAGTAACCTCTGCAAACTATTCGATTCTAGAAAACTGAGATGGAATTTATTTGTTTCACTACTTTTAGTTGTATGCAGCAAGATTTCTTTTCGATGCATTTCCTCGATTAATTGTACCGGTTGGTATGGTCACAGTAATCTCATGGTTATCGCCAGTATGCTATCAATATTCCACGTCTGTTCGATAAAATTCCCACCTCTATGTAAATGAGAACACATCGAGATGGCTG
The DNA here is from genome assembly GCA_944472135.2 of Trichobilharzia regenti. NCBI lineage: Eukaryota > Metazoa > Platyhelminthes > Trematoda > Strigeidida > Schistosomatidae > Trichobilharzia > Trichobilharzia regenti. Next base: position 30,961,117 of record OX235267.1, read on the forward strand.
GGAAGAATATGTTCCCACAATAAAATATAATTTGAAAATCCCCCAAGGCTGTCAGTCAGTCTATATTTTTATTTTTTTACTTTTGATTACAGCTTGATTCCACACTGTATTTTTGGTACAAGTATGGAATTTTCAGCATGTGATATCGGTAGCCCAAATTTTGCAGGCCGACCAATTGATATCATGTGTATGTCGGCAGGGGCTCGAACCTCGGACCATGTGCATGGTCGGCGAGAGTTCTAACCACTGTACCACCGACGTACAATAAAATAGTGGGTGTTATTTTACTTAGGCCAGCCTGGTTATCGACCACCATATCACTTTTATGTTTCCAAACATTGATGACAATTTTCGACAAAATGCAACTATGAGGGATACAAACCACACTCAAGGTTACACGAAATGACCTTGAAGAGCCTGTTACATAGTTTCCAGCAAAAACCGGTTTCCATACATAAATTTACTGTGAAGTTTTACCTATCTGATTCGCTTCCTGAAGGAGTCGTTTTGTGAAACATAGAATCTGGTATCTGAATTCTGTGCTGAAGATGTGTAGAAGGACAACGAAAGATTTGCGATTAAATCAACCAGCTCAGAAAATACAATTAAGTCGAAATCATCTACCTAAGCTACGTCTTCTGCGTTATTTCAGAGCCTGGTATCTATTATAGTTACCACTCAGAGAACGTAATTGTGTTACTGACTAATGGTTAATCACTTTAGCCTCGCTGGTCAGATAGCTTCTAACCCACTATTCAAGAATATATCGGCTTTTATATATGTTGTGGACTACAACCAGCTCTATGAATAATAGTCGTTTTTTCTAAAAATTAAAGTTTGTGAGCTCGCCTTGTAACTGGAAGGTCCTGGGTTCGAACCCGTTGTGGCGGGTGCGTACTGATGATGAGGACGAAATATCTGTCCAGTACTCCCAGGTTTTCCAATGGTTCTCTAACTAGTTTCAACTGATGATGAAATCCTGAAACCGATCAAATCCCTACAATCCAACACTTAAAGTTTGTGTTTCATCATCTGTCTGCTTATCTTCAGAGAACTGTTTTAGTGGTTAGTATATAAGTTGAGTAATAATCATTATCATTAGTATCAGTCTCCTCCGTTCGATGGCATCATTGCGGGAGTAATTCTGAGGTTCGGCGGCGTGTCTTTGAACACAGTGGAGATTACCATTCATTAAGTGTCGTCATCTGGAAACACCGGCTCCGGTGGCTTGGATATGTGCTGTGAATATCATCCCAGAGGCTTTCGTACAGGTCTCTATTTTCTAGCCCTAGGACGGGATGGAAAAGGCTGAGAGAGGTGGTCAGTTCATGACGTGGTGTCGTGGGATGAAGGGTATTTGTGCTAGATTAGCATCGGTTGGTGCCTCACGACTCCCTGGTTGGGGTCCACGAGATACCTCAAATCGATGGCTAGAAACGTAATCGGATATGGCCAAGAATCGTAATCAGTGGCAAACATGTTGCAATTTTCTTCTTTTTTCCCTTCCTGATGATAGTTAACGAATACTGTTTGAACTTGTTAAGCATGATTGTTTTCCTTTCAGATGAAGTTCTTTATCCGTTCTCTACTTATATTCTTTTACTTTTGATCTATGTTGTTTTATTATTATTGTGTGGCACATCTCTCTTGGTGTCATATTGTACCAAGTTTTTTCTGCGTTTAAATAGATAAATAAATAATAAAAGTCTCCTTCTAGCTATATTTATTTCATTGTTTAAAAGATGAAATTCGCTTCATACTTAGTTATGACTTATTTAAAATTCGCTCTAATAAATTAAGATATAAAGAAATCACTTGTAAAGTTGATTCCTCACTGTGGTGTTTAAAATATGTTTTTGATGTACAAACCCTATCAAAAGTTGACCTTCAAGAACCGATCAGACTTAGGGAGCACTATGAAAGATCATTCCAAGTCAACTTATGCTTGCCTTTATGTGTTTGGAAAGAGTGTGATAATGTGGCAATGCAAACTTGTGTGAGATGTAATTAATCCTGTAAGAGAAAATCCTTCCGTGAGTGTAGGTAACATTATTCTACTTATGCCATAGGTACTTTTTTCTGTTAGAGTTGAGATCTGTGCTCTATTAAAGTGTTATGTACTCGTCGAGTAGTTAATAGTCCTGAAGCGTAAAGAGGGAAATCAGAAGACCACGAGGTTTACGATGATACTTGTATTTTCCAGACAAGGAAAATAAATGTCACACAAGAATGTGAGTGAAATGGTACGAAATGTACGAACAAGTATGATAAGCAGGAGTAAATATGAAAATGGCTAATACACATGAACCAATAGATATACAGTCTTACCATGATTGGTTGTAATGTCATGTGATAACAAGGTCATACATTGTTTATTTAGTTAGCGGAGATACAAAAGCATAATGTCAGTTATAGTAGAATATCGATCCATATACACATAGCAAAATATAACAGACTGTCAAAAACAAAACATACATCATGGGAATAGATATCATAAAGAAACACAGCCAGGAATCTTAATGGATCCCAGAGTATAATGCATTTACAGTCACTTGGATGAATACATCTATTGCGAATGGTATGATTTCCCTACTGATTATTTACGGAGTAAGCGGGCGGCATTCTTACAACACATTGGAGAGACAATTATTCTGTGTAATGCTTTTTAATTCATTTTCGACGATTATGGGACCTTTTGCATCTAAATTCTGATTGGTTGTTCTAGGTCACTATGATGTTTTCCTATGATAATTTAATTTCTCCGTTGGAATACACATCGTCTCATTTAACCGAGGTGTATAGTACTCACAACAACAATATTATATATGCTTACTTAAATTATTCCTACTGCTAATATTCACGTAGGTTCCGAGTGGAATATGGGTCTTGAGAACCATATCGCCACCACATTTCTGTGCAGTCCTCTTTTTTTTACGTGTTTTCACGATTATCCATTAACTTGGGTTTCCTCCTCACACCACTTCCTATTGGTCATCCTTGGAACCATACGCAACTCGTTGTTTATCATTCGGGGGGGGGGATTCCACTCGATGGCTTCGCGGTATGATGTGGTCACTTAACGGTTCATCAGCTTATGTTCATGCCACCTGTATATCATTCTGGGTAAAATTTATTTTGATAAAATCTCAGTGTTATACAGTAGTGTTTTACTGATGATGTTTTGAGCACAAATTATTACTGCTGATAATCATATCAAGGTACTCATATAACTTTCTAACTTCGTTTATATAATTCCATGATTATCCATCGCTTGATTTGATTGGTGGTAGTATTTTCCATAATCCCGCTATGAGTGATGAGTCATTCCCATTGCACTTGTTGGGTATAGACTCAATGAGTAGGGATTCAGTAATCAACCTCTCTCGCTCTCCACCTACCTGTATTGCTGCTTAGAATTTTCGGTGGCAGTTGCTGAGCTTTTTTCTGAATTAATCATCTTCTCTGGGTCAACCATTCTTACTCAAATTAAATTCTTATGTTCTGATAATCTCACTACTCCTGATCCACTGCTAGTTTGACCTATGTAGTTGACTTAACCCACAGTCATTGCAAGGTATTTTGTAAATTATATCATTTTGTCTAATTGGGTCAACCTACAGGCTCCTTTAACCTACCTACAGAGCTTGTCCTACCTGAGTGAGTGTGTAGGTTTGAATGTCACCCTAATTGCTGCTTTATTGAGAATCCTAAGTTAACACGGTCTCAGATTTCCCTCCTCATATGGTAAAGCTGTAGATGATTTATATTCTCCCTTATTTATGTTATCACCGCTAGTTTCACCATTATTTTATTTCCTTTTGACCTTTTCTGATATTCCTAACGAATTTTATAGGATAGTTAGTAATTTAACACCAACCAGCCATTCTTCTATCTGTTTCATTTCATCGTTTAGGTTTTTTTGTTGCAGTATTTAGTGCTGTTCCTCGGTTTGTTAGACACTTAAAAACTGAGCCTGCCTACAGAGACAGACAACGGATGAGATGAATTAAAATCTAAACATCTGTTAGCAGAATGCGTTGGATTTTTATAAACGCTAGTGTGCTCCTTACTTTCTTTGTTCGTTTTATTTCACAACTTAACAGAGTTAATTCTCCTTGTTTATCTTCCGATTAAAATGTATATTCTATTCCTTCTATTACTGAGTTCATTTGTGTATGAAGAAGCTAGAGATATGTTTTGTTTTTAACACTGTATGAGAGTTTCATCCAGATATCTCCAACATATTATTTGTGGAGTAGGATTAAATGTACTAAAAGCCGTATTTTCCCAATTATCCATAAATATATCTACTACGATAGGTGATATTGGTGATCCATCCCATTGCTATACATTCCGTTTGTCTATATATTTTTTCCCTGGAATTTAAAGATAGTAGACACGAGGCATAATTGAATTCTTGAAATAATCTCCTCAATAGGCAGCTTCGTCTCATGAATACGTTCAGGATCTACAGTTAGGTCCTTTTTAACCGCTTCTAGGGCCATGTTGATTGGTATATTATTATCAAGACTAGTTATATCAAAACTAACTATTTTTTTCATTATTCTCTAATTGGATATTATTTAGCTTCTATTTCATTTCATATGAATTAGTTAGCCTAGAGTTTGGACTACTTCTGATGTTACATAGTATTATAGCTAAATGTCTTGACGATCAATATTAGGCGTATCTCTGAAATCTGCTATTGGTTTTAATAGGGTAACCTGGTTCGTATATTTTAATAGTACCATATATTCTACTGATATTATTAGTATTTTGGAATTAAACTGAACCAGTTAGACTCACCCATCAGTAAATATTACTTTATGACACTGTGAAACGTTTTCAAAATAAATTTTACCCATAATGGAATTATACTATACCACACTGCACAAGTTCAATTCTTATGCCATCTACATTTCCTTTTATACATTTATGCTTGTCAGTCATATTGCAGCAACAGAAGACAAGGATCAGGCAACAGATCCTTTATTAAGGAAATCAACAAATATTTATAGATTTTTATGTACATTATTATAGATTATTGTTAGCAGACAACACATGTGGTGAGAGCAGGCTGCTAGCCAATTGGTAGACGTCAATGTCTAGGTCACTAATATTGGCCGGGAAAAATATGAACAAGGCCGATTCAACAACCAATCACAACAGACTTAAACGTGGGTAAATATGATTCGCAGATAGATGGCTCCACTTCCGAGAAACTCGAAAACAACCAGTCAGAAGACTGCATTTGTCTGCTTAACTTCTGATAAACACCCAACCAGAAGACTGCGTATGTCTACTTGCATAAGCTATAATAATGTACAGGAAATATATATATATATATAAATACGTGTTGATTTTCGTAATAAAACGAACTGTTGCCTGGCTCTTGTCTTCTGTTGTTACACACAGTCTTCTGATTGGTTGTTTTTCGCTGAAAGTTAACCTTGCATCTCTTTGTGACTGTTTCTTGAAGGTCAGATCATCTATCTGCTAATTGCATCCGCCCGCACAAACAAAGTCTGCTGTGATTGGTTGTTGAATCAGTCTTTGTTATTATTTTTCTCATGACCAATATTTGGGACCAAACATTGACGTAAATTACTGTCCACCAATTTTGGCTAGCAGCCAGCTCTCACCATGATATTACTTAATCTTTATTGTAATTTTTTTTGTGTAGGTCCCTTCATCATTCTAGTCCAGATTTAAGAAGTCTTGTATTGAATGAGTCTGTTCATGCTAAAGGGAATACAAATTCTAGTCGTCATCATCCTCATCATTATCGGGATGATGACCATCTCTCATCGGTGAAATTCAACTCGAAATCAAATAATTTAAGTCTAATAAAATATCTCGTTGATAATGAAGCAATCGATGATTCTGTTGAGGATGCTACACATCATCACCAACGTCATCATCATCATCATACGGATCATCAATGCGATTATGACGAGTGTGAAGAGACTGGATTCAACAGTACACATGATTATGCATTGTTAAAAAAGAAGGCATTACAACGTATGAATTCAGGATATATTAAAGAGGATGATAAATTAATTGAAGATTTATTATATAATAAAGAGGTTAGTCCTGTTTTCTCACCTAATAATTATCTAGTGAAGTGTATCAGGGCTAATTGCACACTAGGTTGTTACATAAGGTAGAATGTAAAAGCAATGGATTTGTTTGTGGATAAGGGCAGGAATAAAAGTATTTCTTTTTGTTTAATCATAGATTAAGATCAGGTAAAGAACTACTGAAAATCAAGGAATATTAAGGAGCTGCGTTTCGTCCTCGTTTGAGACTCCTCAGAAGTACACATCCACGACACTCGCCCCAGGGATAGAAACTACTGTCTCCAGGTTACAAGGTGACTGTGTTGACAGATGAGCTATTGGACCGGAACCCAATGGACCATAACTTTTAACTCCTACCTTCTACCCTGGAGATCCTGTGTACTGAAGAGTCCCAAACTAGGACGAAACAGCTGTCCGTTTAATATGATATTTTCATTGATTGTCAACATACGGCAAGTGGCATGGGATATTTACACATTTCAGTTGATGAGGTGCTCACTAGCTACTTGCCGTATTCAGGTTAGTAGTTACCTGGGTTTCCAGTGGGACGTCGTGACCAGAAGGGTGCAGCAGGTCAGGTGTGAGGACAAGTACTCGCCGAAGACATTGGATAGGGGTCGTGCTATGTCGTGAACTGGCAGAAATTAGAATTCATGGGCCAATGGATCGGGTTCCAGTGGCTTAATTGTATACGAGCTCGCGTTGTAACCGGAAGGTCCTGGGTTCGAACCTTGGCGGTGGGTGCGTACTGCTGAAGACTCCCAAACCAGGCTGACGAAACAGTTGTCCAGTAATCCTAGGTTTTCCGATGGTTCTCTAACTAGTGTCAGCTCATGATAAAATCCTGTAACCAATCAAATCCTTACAAACGAACACATAAAATTATTCAACCGGTAACAGGGTATGCATAAATGGTAATTTCAAGAAGAAGATCACTGTTGTAGTATATCACAGTTAGGCATTTGAAGAGATTGTTGTTGAATTGACATCTCTGTAGGAAATACCAACCACTCACTGGGGTTGTATGTGTTCATCTTGGTTATCAATTCCAAGTGAGATAAAACACCAGTCCTGGATTCTACAGCTAACCACCATTTACTAATCGATATCATTTATTATTACGCATTTTTGTTTCCGTTTTGTTTTTTATTAAATGCACGATATCAAGAATTCCACTGATGAAAATGAACAGATGAATGCAAGAAATCCACTAAAGCCTTCAAATAATATACAGTCAATGAAAGACAACTTGTTAAAAAGACAAAGTATGAAAGAACAATGTGATTCAAGTTAGTTTGCCTCTTTTACCTATCTCTTTCTCTCTCTCTCTCGACCTTTATTTTCAAATTTTGATTTTAATAATATCTGAAGTAGTGTTGGACTCCTCACCTCAGCTTCGCTGATGGCCTTCACCTTTGCTGCCTCCATCCCGAAGATCGCATGACTAGAGAGGTGTAGCAATGAGCTAACCAAAACTGTATTACCAAAAAAGGTATGCATGCGCTGGGGAGAGCGTAAAGTAACATCACACACACACCACCACCACCATGCTGGCCATCGAATGGGAAAGGAAGAGTTGGGCTTGGGTCCGACAATGAAATGGAGGAGATAGTGTGAGGTACAGATGACAGGCTGTGGGGAATCTCGGGGGACAGTTGAAGAGGACCGCAGAGAACAGGGTGAAATGGAGATGAGCTATGGAAGCTCTCATGTTCCCTTTGGAACCTAAACGGAATAATAATGAGGCTAATCTCCATGACATTGTTATTTGTTGTGATAAGATTTCGGTGTTCTCCACTGGTGCAGAATGATCTAAAACCTACTAAAATGAGACGTAGTGATGTAATGACAGAAGACAAGGGTCAGGCAACAGATGGTTTATGGAGAAAATCAACACATATTTGTAGATTTTTATGCGTATTATTATTAGCACTATTGTTAGCGGATAAACAACTCATTCTGATTGGTTGTTTTCTTGCTGAAGGTTATTCTGCTATCTCTTTGTGGTTGTTTCTCAGAAAATCAAGTCATATATCTGTGAATCATATTTCCACACTTTAACTCGGCTGTGATTGGCTGGTGAGCTCCTCAAGGTTAAGCGCTGTCGTTGTTTTTTCTTATGACCGCGATCCGAGACGTAACATTGACGTAAACTGTTGTCTACTATTCCGGCCAGCAGACAGCTCTCACCACAGTATTTATTGTCGAAGTTAATGGTCCATTACAGCAATGTAATACTGTAACGACAAAAGGCAAGAGTACATTATTATAGCTTATTCAAGCAGACAAACACCCTCTTCTGATAAGTTGTTTTTTACAGAAAAGTTGACCTTTCATCTCTTTGTGACAGTTTCTCGATTGTCAGGTCATCTATATGTTAACTGTATCTGTCTACGCCAAGTCTGCTGTGATTGGTTGTTGAATCAGTCTTGTTAACATTTTCTCACCACCAATATTTGCAACATACCCATTGACGTAAAATACTGTTTATCATTTTTGGCTAGCCTGCACTCCCCACAATACCACAGAGTGTGTTTAGAGAGTGCCATGTGTTAATGTTATCAATGCCTACGTATCGGCAGGAAGTAAGAGAACTGGTAACGGAATTTTTATTACAGAAAAACGTAATATTTTTACATTTTTGACGACAATAAAAGTCGGTTAGCTCAGTGGACAATAAACCGTTCTGATTGGCTGGCAATTGTTTGAAGGTTGAATAGTGAGACGATGAGTTGTCCAATGAGATAATTTCATGCCCACAATGTAAACTAAATCGAGATTTGAGGAATAAACACTTTACCTCTGATGTGGTTGACTTAAAATGTTGATTTCAGTTTTGACCGCTTCTTGTCAATCTCCATCTATATACTACTTATAAGTCTTATTAGTAGCACACGGCACACCTATATGCGTCCTAATAAATGAGGATTTTACTGAATGTGTACATTGGTAACTGGTTTCTTTCTGTTTGCATGTTTTATAGTGTCATATCACCTTTTTGAGGGATTGCATACAAAAAAAATATTTTTTTCTTAAATAAAAAAAAAAAAAAATAAAAAAAAAAAAAAAAAAAAAAATTAATGGGGGAATTTTTTTTTTTATTTTTAACACATAGTTTGAAAATTAAAAATTTTTTTGCAATAAAATTTATGAGGTTTTAATAAATATTTATTTACTTTGAAATTTTTTTATGAATTTTTTTCCTATAGGTTCCCGGATTAAATTAAGCCAAAATTTCTTTGAAGGAGGAATTGAGGAGAAAAAAAGATGGAATGGTTTGGCATTTGTAAATGGCCCATGGATATAAAAGTTTTTGTAAATTTTTTAATGGTTCTCCGAATATATTTTTGAACATGTTAAAAAATGTATATTACCATCATTGTCTCCATATTTTTTGCCCTGAAAAAACATTCCCGGAAGTTTAGTAGGAGAAAACTGGTAAAATGAAGATATTGTCCACTCCATGTCTGTTTACGAAAAATAGAGCGCTGAATCGTTCCATCATTTCTTCTAGTCATAGTAATATCCAGGAAACCGAGTTTGTTATTGGATTCTAGTTCAGAGGTCACTCGAATATTTGGATGGATATGGTTAAATAGAGTGATAAAGTTTTCAGTAGATTTGCTATTATTACTAATAATAAGAGTATCATCTACATAACGTTTGTACAGCATAAATTCTCCAAGCATACCTTGCATTTGTTCCTCTAATTTCGACATAAATATATCTGCTAACAGGGGCCCCAGAGGGCTTCCCATCGCAACACCATCGATTTGTTTGTATTCTTTTCCTTGGAATGTGAATCTAATATTTTCTGTACACATTAAGATGATGTCCTTGATGTACGTTACAGGAATAGGTAAGTTTATCCCGTTGCTTGTGATGTAGTCGCAGATGAAATCAACAGTTTCTTGAAGGGGAACATTGGTGAATAAAGATTCTATGTCGATTGAACACATAACCTTTTCATTAATGTTCAAGGTGTCTAGCATTTCTGTAAGATCAAATGAACTTTTTATAGAATGATTTGATAATGAGTCTCTTACAGGCGTAAGGACCTCTGTAATCCATTTGGCGTACAGTTAGTTATAATATTATTTTGATTCTCATCTAATATTCAATTGCATTGCCTTACTTGTTATCATTTAGATTCACCGAGAACTGGTTGTTCTTTAAAGGGAGTTAAATTACACTTCAAGTGTTTACGATTATACAAAGCGTATGCAGAAAATCTAATATCCAGCATAAAATCATCACCAAAGCCGCTGAATCAGTCTAAACTACCGCCAACATCGCAACCACGTGTTGGTGGCGGTGGTAGAACATCAAGGAATCCAACAAAACAATTACAAAAATCACGTCCAACCTCAATATCCCCGACATTACCGTTCATTAAAACAAAATCCAGTGAAATGAAGTCAGTTAACAGTAATGAAAGTTTTATTATTATTTTTGTTTTTAAAGTATGTCTTACGTTTGTAAACTGTTACACTGTACCACAAGTCTATCCTCTTATTTCACATAAATGCGTTTGTGGTTTAAAGGTATAATACTTACCAAAATACCCACGTGATCCGAGTTCAGCTCTTAGCCTAAACAAGTCCTCAACCTCACCTAGCCGCTAGCAAACCTTGGTAAGGAGGGGAGATCGTACGTTGAGCGGGTAGCAACTCCACACCCTGTTAAATACAACATGATTACGGCCAAAACATCAGAGGTCAAGCTCGGAACTCTTTGTCCCACTTGTAAAATAAACAATATAAATGTTCCTTACACATGTGTGCATTAGCCTTGTGACTTGTAGCTAGGGTTCCTTTGCTGTAACCTGTAATCTATAAAGCGTTAAGAATAGCACATACGGTCTCAATTTTGTTCTACAAAAAAATGTAGATTTGAATTGTGTGTCTTAGAGTTCTCCCGGAAGAGTTTCAATGGAATAGAGGCTACTCTATGTACTTTTAAATATATATGGTTAAAAAATCCTACCTTATCTTGATTCACACCAGTGCAATTAATGACAGCACTACTCACGATATTGTTTCACGAGTTGGGCCTGGATCCGACGGTGATATGGAGGAGATCGTGGAAGAAGGAGATGACAGCTGAAAATATGATGAAATGAAGATGTCCTGTTGAAATCCCATGTTCCACTTGGAACCCAAGGAAATGAAAATAATCAATCAAGCAGCTGAATGAAGTCCAGCAATTGGAATGCATGCATGAACACACAACCACACAATAGGGTGGGTGGGAGAGGGTTCAAATTCTAAAAAGTAATCTATGTAGGTGGAGAGAGAGGTTGATTACTGAATCCTCGTTTATCAAGTCTGCACCTAACACATGCAATAGGAATGACTCATCACTCATACTCGAAATATGGGAAATACTACTAATAATCAATTTAAGCGATGAAAAATAATGGAATTATATAAACGAAGTTGGAAATTTGTGTGAGTACCTTGATATGATTGTGAGTAGCAATAAATTGTGCTCGACACGTTATCAGTAAATACCACTATGAGACGTGATCAAAATAAATTTCACCCACAATGGAAGTGATAGCGAATCACTTAGCATTTAGGCCATATTGGAAAATTTTTTTAGTGGTTAGAATTCCCTCTGCATCGAATAAAGGACTAGAGGTGCATGACAGTAGTAGTGGTTGCATAAGCTACCTTGTGTCCAATCAAAATACCCTATATAGGTGTTGTTTTTGTGGACACATGTATAATGATCCTTATTCTATAAAAAGAAATTATCAAAAGCTGACTGAATGTAATAATCTCCTAAGTTATGTTTAATTTCTTTTGTTTTGGTAACAATCGAGTTCATTGTTTCAATTGGAAATCTAAACTGTGTTCCACACAATACTGATAGTTATATATTTTCTACAGAACCAAATAGTAGATAACGGTTTGAACACTATTCACTGTATAATAATGCTTAGTAATGCTTCTCTCCTTTTATCTATTTTAATCCATTCATAAATAGTATCTCACCAAATAGTATATATATGGAATTAGAAATATCTGTCCCAGCTTTGCATCCATCCTCATTGTCGTCATCCTCATCATCATCAGTACTTCCAGCATGTGGTGTTATTCGTAATGCTAGTAGTAGTTTTACAACTGGAACATGGACTACAACCAGTTTTACATTGATATCAGAGTTATCTAATCACCGGCAATCTGATATAATGTCAAGCAAAGAAGGCGATTCATTTGTAAATTTCTTTTGTTCAACGAGCAGTAGTCACAACAACACCAATAATCCTTACATATTTGTCAATTTGGACAACACCAACATCAATTCTAATCATGATACTGGTAATCAGGATAATCATATTCGAATAAGATTGTTTTATTTGTCTAATCCAATAATGGAGAGCGATGATATAACCCAATGGGAATCAGAGGTAACTTTGAATTAAAAAGTTGTTTTTTTTGGTTTCGTTTTGTTTTGTTTCACTTATAAATTGTTTCAATAAAGCAAAAATAACGGTTTATTGAGAATAAGATAGGGCTGTAATGGTAGAAAATGAGAGACATGTTAAAGAATGGATTTTTGATTGGTTGGTCACAGGATTTCATCATGAGCTGCTGACATCAGTTATATATCCATGGGAAAACCCACCAGGAGTACTGGACAGTCTTTTTGTCAGCCTAGTTTTGAACCCCGTACCTTCTGGTTACAAAGGCCTGCAGGTAGATCATGAAGCCAATGGCACCCGATCGAATGGCCAGCCCATGAATTCCAGTAACTTAATGGTCTACGGAGATAGCTCCTGGGTTCGAACCCTAATGAGGTGGTGCATACTGATGAGGAGTCCCAGACTAGGCTGATGAGGCAGTTGTACAGGACTCCCATATTTTAATGACTCACTGTGTTAATTAATGGCTGGTGCAGATGCATCCATTCGTTTGGAACTTATAATTCCCAACGAAACTATATTGTTCCTTTTGTCTCATATCCCTGTTTACTGTCTCTTTTTTGCATTTCTTCTACTTTCTTCTCTGACTTTGTCTTAAGTGAAGTGTGGCAACTCGAACTGCTGCACATTGGTGCAAAGTTCTATGTAAAAATCACAGAGGCTGTACAACGGAGACATTCAGTTCAACAGACTAAATCCCTAATGTATACACGCATTGACCTCAGCTTAGTTACACGATTTTGACTACATCTCTTAAGGTTATACCAACGTATTGATTAAACTAGGAAACTTTATTTACGCACAGAATCAAGTTCAAGTAAAATTAAGATTGACGGGAATTGTTTTATGATAAATTCTCTCACTTCATCAGTGAAAGAGAAAAGTTCAAATCACATGAAAGGAATAAGTTTTTTTTCTCAAGGTTACACAGATACGACTTTCTGATCAGTTAGAATAAGCAAAAGCCAAGTTTCGTTTGTTGACTTATCTCCTATATACAAGTTTATAAAAATGGAAAGTAAACATGATCTCCTACACAGATCTTCACATACCTTCAAGAGAATAGGTGTATTACAGCAGCGAATGCGATCAAGGAAGTACACATCATTTGAATTGGACTGATTAATGACTGTAGAACAAAAGCATTGAGTAGACAACTTCTTCATACTGTCATCATCACATATTTATCGTACTGATCCATGAATCTAAGAGAATTAATTTTATTTCAATTCCAAGTTTGATCACGGATCGATATCAGTCAGAGTGTTAATTCCTTTCCTACTTGTTCATTCTCAATCTTTCCTTTGTTCAACATTAGACTACTTGCCATTAGTAAGTAGTATGATTTTAATATGTTAATTTATAACGATGACATTTGCTTACAACTGCAGTTAAATTACTTGTTCTATTATCATTCTATTAATGTATAGTTCTTATTTTTCTTCTCCTTAAACATTATTTGCTGCATTTACCCTATAGTGTATGCTTTACTATTGAAAGTTGTTTGTTCATATTTGTTTATTCTCTGCTTGGCATTCGCGGGCCGTTTGAACCGACACGGGGATCGACCTTGACACAGCATTGCTGTTTTTACTTATTGACTGCACAGTGGTTGTGCATTTGACGGCATTTAGCCACAGACACCTCACATTTTGAGGTTTGTATATTATATATCTATTTTTATGTAATAAAGTACCGTATTGCAGAATATCCTGTATTTTGGACTTTACGCGTCACTCTACGTGTGGTTAAATCTATAGTTTGGATTATCGTTTCGGATTTCTTTCGGGAGAAATTCACAGTACTCAAAATTGGTCTTGTTGATCTATTTGGACGATTATCAATGCCGGTTACTCGTAACATGTCTGGAAAACAAAAATGCGCTGAAGAATATCTTCGAGTCAATTTATCTTCACCGCAAGTTTCTTCTTTACCTGTTTCCTTATCTGTTTCTGATAATTTTAAACACACCCCTCATGTCAGCCCAGGTTTTGATAATATTGCTATGAGAGGTAGTGTAGTAGTAGACTCCGATGTTGATTCGGATGTGGCTACCGAATTAGAGATCCTAGAGCTTAAGGTTCAAGAGCTTAGACTTCGCAGCAAACAACGAAAATTGAAGAGCGAGCGCCCTCAACAAGTCAACACTGCAGCCAGCTGCGTCCGATCTTGCGCCAATCCCTCGGGAAGCCAACCCCTAGACGGTAGCACCATGTATTGTACAGCACAACCATCAGGGTCAAATTGTACTGCTACTCCAGTCCAACCACTCCTGAACTCATTTAGCCCCATTAGAATGCCTCAAATTGAGATGGATAAGTTCGATGGTACACCGACTAAGTTCTTGAAGTTTATAAGATGCTTTAACATGTTAATAGGAGAACAAACTAATGATGACAACCTACGGTTAATGCATCTTATACACAATTGTGTTGGTATAGCCAAGGAGGCCATAGAGCATTGCATTCTACTGCCCTCTGAGGTAGGCTATAGGAAAGCCATGGGGATTTTACGAAGTCAATTTGGCCAACCTCATGCAGTTTCAGATGCCTTCCTCTCCGAATTACTGTCAGGCCCACAGCTGCAACCTGAAGATATAGTTGGGCTACAACGGTTGTTGAGACAGATGACCAATTGTGAGATAGCCTTATCTCAGATGAATCACATGGCAGACTTGGACTGCTCTACCAACCTTAAGTGCATTGTTCAACGTCTCCCTCGGCACCTACGATGGAAGTGGGCAGAATTGGTAAACGATGGTTTACAGTTTGCTGAACCTAGCTTTCGTTACCTCAAAGAATTCCTCGAAAGGCAACTGTCCTTGGCTACAAGCTGTTACGGCCAGATAGCTAATGGGAATAGGAACAACAACGAAGTAGGGGCCAACGATAAAATGTCCAGAGCTATGCCTTCGCACAGTGTTAATGTCGTGAAGTCACGAGCCCAGAAGTCGTGCATAGTTTGCTTCACAGATCACGACTTATGGGACTGTCAACGCCTTTTGTCGATGAGTCACAAAGAGAGACTAGCAGTGTCAATGCGGCATAAGGTGTGCTTCAACTGTTTGAAACGTAATCACCGAGCTGACACTTGTCGTGCAGCAAGAGGTTGCGATATAGTAGGATGCACTAGACGTCATCATAAACTTCTACACAATGAAGATAATTCAGCATGCAAGACTGTCAACTACTCTAGCACGGAATCCGGAACTTCCTTTTTAATATTCATGCAAAATGACTTTAAGCGTTTTGACATATCATACGAGTCAAACACCATAAAAATCATCATAAGCATTCGTCCGTGTACTTTCGGCCTTAAGTTTGTTCTCCTTCTTCTGGTTGACGGTGATCTGCAAACAAGTGGAAAAATTTGAGAAATGCCAAAGGGGAAAGTTGTCGTTTCTTTATTGTTTCCTTCAGCCTGTCACGACTGTTGTCGAGCATACGTGGATCGACCTTGACAGCTTTGAAGGAGTCTTAGGTCTCTTTACAGGTAAGCTTTCCACGGTGTAGGCACTCTTGACCCTCGTCTTGTAATCTCCCGTTAAGGATTCAACTTCGAAATCAACCTTAGATGAATTCTGAGAAGTAGTTCCACAGAAAGATGTTACCTGCATCAATGTATTAACCCCTTCCAGTCCTATTTGGCGAGCAACATGACTCAGCAGTAGTGTAGCATCTGAACCATTGTCAAGAAAGGCATAGGTATCTAGAAATCCTTTAGGACCTAAGATACGAATCGGCACATATCCTAAAAAGGAAGTTCCGGATTCCGTGCTAGAGTAGTTGACAGTCTTGCATGCTGAATTATCTTCATTGTGTAGAAGTTTATGATGACGTCTAGTGCATCCTACTATATCGCAACCTCTTGCTGCACGACAAGTGTCAGCTCGGTGATTACGTTTCAAACAGTTGAAGCACACCTTATGCCGCATTGACACTGCTAGTCTCTCTTTGTGACTCATCGACAAAAAGCGTTGACAGTCCCATAAGTCGTGATCTGTGAAGCAAACTATGCACGACTTCTGGGCTCGTGACTTCACGACATTAACACTGTGCGAAGGCATAGCTCTGGACATTTTATCGTTGGACCCTACTTCGTTGTTGTTCCTATTCCCATTAGCTATCTGGCCGTAACAGCTTGTAGCCAAGGACAGTTGCCTTTCGAGGAATTCTTTGAGGTAACGAAAGCTAGGTTCAGCAAACTGTAAACCATCGTTTACCAATTCTGCCCACTTCCATCGTAGGTGCCGAGGGAGACGTTGAACAATGCACTTAAGGTTGGTAGAGCAGTCCAAGTCTGCCATGTGATTCATCTGAGATAAGGCTATCTCACAATTGGTCATCTGTCTCAACAACCGTTGTAGCCCAACTATATCTTCAGGTTGCAGCTGTGGGCCTGACAGTAATTCGGAGAGGAAGGCATCTGAAACTGCATGAGGTTGGCCAAATTGACTTCGTAAAATCCCCATGGCTTTCCTATAGCCTACCTCAGAGGGCAGTAGAATGCAATGCTCTATGGCCTCCTTGGCTATACCAACACAATTGTGTATAAGATGCATTAACCGTAGGTTGTCATCATTAGTTTGTTCTCCTATGAACATGTTAAAGCATCTTATAAACTTCAAGAACTTAGTCGGTGTACCATCGAACTTATCCATCTCAATTTGAGGCATTCTAATGGGGCTAAATGAGTTCAGGAGTGGTTGGACTGGAGTAGCAGTACAATTTGACCCTGATGGTTGTGCTGTACAATACATGGTGCTACCGTCTAGGAGTTGGCTTTCCGAGGGATTGGCGCAAGATCGAACGCAGCTGGCTGCAGTCTTGACTTGTTGAGAGCGCTCGCTCTTCAATTTTCGTTGTTTGCTGCGAAGTCTAAGCTCTTGAACCTTAAGCTCTAGGATCTCTAATTCGGTAGCCACATCCGAATCAACATCGGAGTCTACTACTACACTACCTCTCATAGCAATATTATCAAAACCTGGGCTGACATGAGGGGTGTGTTTAAAATTATCAGAAACAGATAAGGAAACAGGTAAAGAAGAAACTTGCGGTGAAGATAAATTGACTCGAAGATATTCTTCAGCGTTTTCCAGTTTTCCAGACATATTACGAGTAACCGGCATTGATAATCGTCCAAATAGATCAACAAGACCAATTTTGAGTACTGTGAATTTCTCCCGAAAGAAATCCGAAACGATAATCCAAACTATAGATTTAACCACACGTAGAGTGACGCGTAAAGTCCAAAATACAGGATATTCTGCAATACGGTACTTTATTACATAAAAATAGATATATAATATACAAACCTCAAAATGTGAGGTGTCTGTGGCTAAATGCCGTCAAATGCACAACCACTGTGCAGTCAATAAGTAAAAACAGCAATGCTGTGTCAAGGTCGATCCACGTGTCGGTTCAAACGGCCCGCGAATGCCAAGCAAAGAATAAACAAATATGAACAAACAACTTTCAATAGTAAAGCATACACTATAGGGTAAATGCAGCAAATAATGTTTAAGGAGAAGAAAAATAAGAACTATACATTAATAGAATGATAATAGAACAAGTAATTTAACTGCAGTTGTAAGCAAATGTCATCGTTATAAATTAACATATTAAAATCATACTACTTACTAATGGCAAGTAGTCTAATGTTGAACAAAGGAAAGATTGAGAATGAACAAGTAGGAAAGGAATTAACACTCTGACTGATATCGATCCGTGATCAAACTTGGAATTGAAATAAAATTAATTCTCTTAGATTCATGGATCAGTACGATAAATATGTGATGATGACAGTATGAAGAAGTTGTCTACTCAATGCTTTTGTTCTACAGTCATTAATCAGTCCAATTCAAATGATGTGTACTTCCTTGATCGCATTCGCTGCTGTAATACACCTATTCTCTTGAAGGTATGTGAAGATCTGTGTAGGAGATCATGTTTACTTTCCATTTTTATAAACTTGTATATAGGAGATAAGTCAACAAACGAAACTTGGCTTTTGCTTATTCTAACTGATCAGAAAGTCGTATCTGTGTAACCTTGAGAAAAAAAACTTATTCCTTTCATGTGATTTGAACTTTTCTCTTTCACTGATGAAGTGAGAGAATTTATCATAAAAACAATTCCCGTCAATCTTAATTTTACTTGAACTTGATTCTGTGCGTAAATAAAGTTTTCCTAGTTTAATCAATACGTTGGTATAACCTTAAGAGATGTAGTCAAAATCGTGTAACTAAGCTGAGGTCAATGCGTGTATACATTAGGGATTTAGTCTGTTGAACTGAATGTCTCCGTTGTACAGCCTCTGTGATTTTTACACATAGAACTTTGCACCAATGTGCAGCAGTTCGAGTTGCCACACTTCACTTAAGACAAAGTCAGAGAAGAAAGTAGAAGAAATGCAAAAAAGAGACAGTAAACAGGGATATGAGACAAAAGGAACAATATAGTTTCGTTGGGAATTATAAGTTCCAAACGAATGGATGCATCTGCACCAGCCATTGAAAATCAATTCTGAGCAATATCACCGATTTTCTCCACCTATTGGTGTTTACCATCTCGAGAACCCCAACCAGGAAGTCTACATCTTCCTACGCGACTGAAACTAACTGTTGTAGTTTTCATTGACTGGTGAAGCCATGTTTTGGTTTGATAACCATTGACTCTTTTCCAACCTGATCCCATGTTAGTTAATATTTCCTGTCGAGGAAGACAATGGGTCGGCATCCGTAGCACACATCCTAATAAACTGAATCGATATAGCTTCACATCCTCATCAGTTGATTTCCCCTCCTTACCTAGCAATCAACAACCTTGAGAAAATAAACTCATTACTCTCATGTGATCTGAACTTATTTCATTCATTGATGAGGGGGGAGAATTTATCATTAAAGGCATTCCAGTCAATACTGATTTTACTTGAACTTGATTCTGTGCGTAAATAGGTTGTCGTTGTTTAATCAATACGTTTGTATAACCCTATAGGCTGTAGTCAAAATTATGTCACTAAGCTGAGGTCAATACGTGTATACATTAAGGACTTAGTCTCTTGAACCGAATGTCTTTGTAGTAAAGCCTCTGTGAGTTTACTGTTATTATTATTATTGCTCCCTTGGGTTCCTAGTGGAACATAGGGCTTCAACTGCACGTCTCCACTTGCCACTTCTGTCTTCTGCTGTACTTTTCACCTGCATCCATGTTAGTGCATACATACCGTTTCAACTCCTCTTCACACGATCTCCTCCATGTCACCCTTGCACTGACGACCCACTCACCGCTTCCCTTTCAGGTTCCACTCGAGAAATGGCCTAACGCGCGATGTCACCTAGCGGCCTCCTCAGCGAGTGAGTGTCCAATCCATCTTCACTTTCTCCTGCATATTTGTTGTTGGGCGGTTGATTCTTGTTTTGTTTCTTCCCATAGTTTCTTCTTGTTGGTGATTCTTTCCGGCCCGGCCCGGCCATCTGATCTTCAGTATAGAGTGAAGACAGTTGTTGATAAAGGTCTGCAACAGGCTGTTGGAAATATTGTTTGTGACCCGCTCCCCAAGTTCCTGATTTGTATAGAGGAAGTGACTGACAGCTAGCTGGCCTTTTTATGTCTTCCATTTTAAAGGCTATGTGTTTCTCACAGCCATAAAGGAGGACGGAGCGAACTGCTGAAAAGTACACATGTATTTTGGTCGATAGCTGAATATCACATCTACGTCAGAGATGGCATATGCGGAACTAGCCTTCTGTGTCCATGCTGAGATTTCGTCAGCGATTTACCCACTGTCGTTGGCTGATGCAACTTCTCAAATAAGTGGAGTGGTCAACGTGCTCTACCACTCCACTCCCTATTTCTAAACTAGGAGTCAATATAGTCCAGTCCTGTAACATCATCTTACATTTGGTGGGGGGCAAATCTCATGCCAAACATTCGAAGATTGCTGCAGCTCAAGGTGTTCAGAAGACTCTGCATTTTGTCAGCGTCTTCACCTAGAAGGACTATAACATCTGCAAATTCTAAGTCAACGAAATTATTCCCTGGTAGCAAGTCAATCCTTGAGTCTCTGAAGTGAGTTATGGTTAGGTCCAGTTTGAAACACGAAGGGAATATCACCTTTCTGTAGGTTTCAAATACGCCTTGCTGATAAAGTTACTAGTTTGTGGTACTGTAAAATGACTCCTACTAGCATATATTATTAAATCAAAATAAATTATAGTGCAAAACATTGTTGTGTCGTATTAGTGGCCGAATTTCATACATGAGTTTCTGCAGTATATATATATATATATATATTTTAACCTGACAATATTTCGACTCCTGCCTATTCTTAATTTTCTTATATCGTATTTTCAATTGATTAAACCGTAGTACACATTTTGTTCATTTGTTAACTGACAGATGATTGGTGTAAATTTTGTCAATCCAGACGAAATACGTTCAATTATCTTATCGAAAAATCATTTAAATTCAACTAATCCAACTACCCGCCTATTTATTCATCTATGCTCTGGTCAGAAGACAAAAACAGATAGTCCAAATGTGATCGGTCGGCTAGAATTTGAATTGGAACCGGTATGGCACACTACACCTATCAACCAATCAAAAGTCAATCATATGTTAAAAGGTAAATAAGTGAAATTTATTACCAGTAATTATGTAGTAGTAGTGTGTCGTGCACTACTGACATGATTTCTCAGTAGTATATAGACTCGGATTGAAAACAACATTTAAAGTCAGTGGCTAGAGCAGAAGTAGGAGTGTTTATTCCCTAAATCTGGATTTAGCTTACGTTGTGGTCAAGGAGTAATCTCATTGGTCAGTTGTTCGTCTCAAGGTTTAGCCTTAAGAAAATCAACAACTAATCAGAACAGTTTATTGTCCATTGACGTGACTGAAATTGTGTAAATATGGGTTTTTTCCGTAATAAAAAGGCCGTGACCAATTCTCTTATCTCCTTCCGTCATAGTAAAAAGTATTTTCATACGAACTGTGATCAAGATTTGACCGGATAGTTGCAAAATAATTGAGCGCTGAGTGAGAAGTAGACATTTATAAAGTTATATTTGTAAAATCTCAGCGAAATTGAAATGATTAATTCCAACGTTTCGTTCGGCAATCTGGTCCGAACTTCTTTAGGGAAATTAATCGAAATTAACATAACGAAGTTTACATATAAAGGGACACCTCTTGTTTTTTAAAGTTTTGTCCAATCATGAGTCATGCAACAGTTATCAATATGTATAATAAATAAATAAATAAATAGATTTGTATGTTTATATAAAAGTACATCTCTTATTTTTAAATATGAATCAATAGGTATACTAAACAAAACAAAATAAAAATTGTATGAACTATGATCAAAAACTTTTTTGACCTCAGACTTTCAAAATTTATCTACTTTTATTGCATGGAGGATTTCATCATGAGCTGACATCAGTTAGAGAACCATTGGAAAACCTGGGAATACTGGACAGCTGTTTCGTCCTAGTTTGGGACTCTTCAGCAGTAGGCACCCACAGGGGTTCGAACCCAGGACCTTTTGTTAAAATATATGTGTATATGCAGTATATGCAGGATACAATGGTGTGTGTATGTGTGTGTGTGTGTGGGTGGAACAGTCATAAAACATTTGCTATTCTCATATGAGCTCTGATCAAGATTTGACCGGATAGTTACAAAATAGTTGACATTTTTATAAATATAATTTAATTTTTATAGATTTGTTATTCTCTCCATAAGAAGACGCAGACAATCGGGAATTTGACTACTTGTTTATATATATTAAATTTTATTTCATTTATCAGTCAGGATTTGCCATGCATCAGCTAACATCACACCTTCACGTCTGTTTAAACTGCTGGGATTCACCCATATATGTAGGGCTTCTGCAGTCAGTCTTTCTTGATATGAACCAAAACCTTTTTGTAAAACCTTAGTCTTATCAAAGTCGATTTTGTGTCCCGTTTCTATTGAATGTAGCGCAATCGCTGAGTTGTTTTCTAGCTTCTTCAAGTCTGAAGAGCTCTTTGGAACCACCTTTAGACATTGTTTATGCTCTTTCATTCTTATATTTACCTGTCTAGAAGTTTCTCCTACATATACTGCGTTACAATCCTCACAATTGATCTGGTATACGCAATTCTGCTGGTTTTCTTGTTCTATTTTATCCTTAACCTTCACCAGTAATGAGCGTAAGGTGTTAGATGCACGAAAGTACACTCTGATGTTAGGTTCGGACCAGATTGCCGAATGAAACGTTGGAATTAATCATTTCAATTTCGCTGAGATTTTACAAATATAACTTTATAAAAAGTATTTTATTGGAAAGTGTATATAAATATCCCACTATAAATAGCAATGAAAGCGGTTGTGTTTGTTGAAGTGTTCTATATCCGTTTTCAAGGATTATTCATATTATTACAGCCGTAATATATCTTTGCTACGGCGTTATTCAGTTCAGTGCAAACAAACTCAAGTTCTAGGACAATGCCAGTATTGTATATCTTGTAATATCAATTTCCAACGGAGCGAGTCCAGTTACTTGGTACGAACAGCAACAGAAACAGTATAAGGCAAGCCTTCCAACTAAAAATGATCAACTTGCTGCTCACTAATCATTTAGATTTCCAGACACCTAGTCTTCCCCATACTAAGATTATTTATTCTGTTATCTTGTGAACCACAGAAGTACTAGAGAATTTATTAGTTTAGTCATTATGGGCGCAGTTAAGTTTCACTGAAAAAATAGAAATTGATGCTAAGAATCAAATTGAGAATCTGGTGCATTGAAATTTACTGATGAAGATATTCTTTGTGCGAAACCAAGAAATCTGATCAGTCCAAGTGGCGAGATTCTCACTCCAGTTTCTTCTATCTCACAGGAAAAGAAAGAGTACTCTCCAGTTTCCACTACGTTGTCATATTGTTAAAAAAAATGCTTATGAAGACATTTTAGAATTAGTCGGTGAAATCTCTTGTGATGTTAAATTCCTTTCAAAGAATTTTAAAGGTTCATGCTTTCTTCTTGTTCATCACGATTGGGATCTATCAGGCATTGATTGGACTAATAAACTATCCTTTTTGAAAATAATTCCTTGGTGATATTAATCTTAATGAAATGATACAAATTCCTGGTGAAATTTTCGGAGAACATGAACCACAAATCAATACCTGCTATAAAGGTTTAAATCTGTCCAAAGAACTTTTGTTGGTAAAGTTAACCGTATGCCAAGCACACTACTTCTGAGGGGAAAGGTGCCATAGACAGGCAGTACACAGACTTCCGAAGTACTTTCAGATGTACCTGATATGTATCCACATATATATATTTATGTGTGTGTGCATGTTGGTCTCTCTTTCTGTTTGCTCGGTTAGTCTGTGACCACTTCACTTGTATGGACTTGTCTCCTTTAATAATGTGTATTCTCCTTATATTATATTATATATAATATGAGTGTTTGTTGACAGTCCGTTGCTTGGTGACATATATCCATATATGTTTGTTGGCATGTCTGCTATATTCGCTATGTATAATTGGATCGACACTCCATTATAATTAGCCATTCATGTTAAGACTGTCTAATGATTTTTCCCACGCTTGTCTGAATTATTTATATATATTCGCATTCACAATTTGTGTGAACTACTTTACTTTACAACTACTTGACTTACTTACCACTTTGGTGTGAGACCATTTATTTTCGTCTCCTTGTGTTTGGACAATAGAAGTATCATCGCAAACCTAGTGGTCTTCTGATTTCCGCCTTCTCGCGTCAGGACTATTAGTTTCTCGACCAGTCCATAACAATAATTCAGCGACGAGTACATAACAATTTGGCGACGGGGAAACTAGAACATAACAATTTGGCGACGGGGAAAACTAGTACATAACAATTTGGCGACGGGGAAAACTACTATTAACCACACAGCAGCAGCAACATAACAATTTACTATGGATTATTAAATTGGAATTATTGTTTGAACAACAATGAAATTAATGGAAATGTTCGTCAACCAACAGACTGGTCCAGCTCACCTTCAAGCAATCCCAATCATACCATGCTACCATCTGTCGACGGAATTGTGAACAGTATTTCACAGTTCAATTATGACCCAGAGGCTAATGTCACTTTTGACACATGGTATCAACGTTATGAGGATTTATTCACTGTTGATCTCGCCTCACAAGACGATGCCTGGAAGGTGCGAGTTTTGCTACGTAAATTGGGTCCGGCAGAATATGAACGGTACTGCAACCTAATTTTACCACAGAAACCACGTGACAATTGTTTCGATGATACAATAAAGTTGCTGCGTGAACATTTCGGAGACCACTCCTCATTATTCAGTATACGTTATCGTTGCCTCAAGCTGGCAATGAATGAAAATGATGATTTTCTTACTCACGTTGGCACAGTCAACCGAGAATGTGAGAGATTTCGACTCAGGTCCTTAACAGATGATCAGTTCAAAGCCTTGATTCTCATATGCAGTCTCCAATCTCCTCGTTTCACAGATATCCGAACTCGACTGCTCAATCAGCTAGAACAAAATCCCAAGTTAACATTACATGACATAGCTGATGAATATCAACGGCTGATTAATCTGCAGAAAGACACACACTGGTCGAATCAACACCTCCGAGAAGCTCTGATATTCGTGCATTACGCAAGAGCAAAAATCTCTCATCATCACTCCTGACCCACCTTCTCTTAATGTCCCGCGGAAATCTACAGATACTCGTCCAACTTCACAAAATACTGCAAAGAAGACCCCTCCATCACCATGCTGGCATTGTGGCGCGTGGCACTTTGTAAAGTCTTGTCCATACAAAAATCATCGTTGCAGCAAGTGCAAGATCATCGGTCACAAAAATGGTTTTTGTCAGCCACGCAACCCAGATATCAAAATCCAGCAAAAGCTCAACAAAATGTTGGTCCTAAATCCCCAAAAAGTCATTGAGTCTACGCGCAACCCGTCAAGTCACAACACCAGCTATGCGGAAATATATTGACCTTCAGATGAATGGTCATGATACTCGTCTGCAGCTAGATACTGCCTCTGATATTACTGTTATATCAGAGAAACTTTGGAATTATATTGGCAGACCACCTATCACCAATACTTCCCAGTCTCTTCTCAGCGCCTGTGGTGGGCGGCTCAAACTAATTGGTGAACTCAAATGTTCTGTTTCCTTCCGCAATACCAAATTCACAGGAATTTGTTACGTCACGAAGAATGATTTAAATGTTTTGGGACTTGATTGGTTCGATCGTTTGCATCTGGCTGATGTCCCACTAAATTCTCTACGCAATACAGTGAAGAAGCATAAAATGCTAGACAATTCCGGACGGAGCCGAAGCCGCAAACCCAACAATCAGACGAAACGACAGGCGTCAACAACAAGCCCAAAGGTCCCAGATAAACCCCCAGGTAAACATCCTACTAATCATCCATCTTCTCAAAAGGGGAGGTGATATGTATCCACATATATATATTTATGTGTGTGTGCATGTTGGTCTCTCTTTCTGTTTGCTCGGTTAGTCTGTGACCACTTCACTTGTATGGACTTGTCTCCTTTAATAATGTGTATTCTCCTTATATTATATTATATATAATATGAGTGTTTGTTGACAGTCCGTTGCTTGGTGACATATATCCATATATGTTTGTTGGCATGTCTGCTATATTCGCTATGTATAATTGGATCGACACTCCATTATAATTAGCCATTCATGTTAAGACTGTCTAATGATTTTTCCCACGCTTGTCTGAATTATTTATATATATTCGCATTCACAATTTGTGTGAACTACTTTACTTTACAACTACTTGACTTACTTACCACTTTGGTGTGAGACCATTTATTTTCGTCTCCTTGTGTTTGGACAATAGAAGTATCATCGCAAACCTAGTGGTCTTCTGATTTCCGCCTTCTCGCGTCAGGACTATTAGTTTCTCGACCAGTCCATAACAATAATTCAGCGACGAGTACATAACAGTACCCCAATTGAAAACTTAAAGGGGAGGCGTGAAGACGGAGAAATTTTTTTTTTATCCGTAAAGTCATGATTTATGTGGCATCTGCTGCTGTTAAAAGCCGATTGAACAGTTTTTTTTGATTCGTTCATTTTTGGCTTACATTCCAAAGGATTTGTGATGTCAAAGGACAGTTACTACCTAATGATATCGAATCATAGTTACGAATCATCGAAATCATTTTCAAATTGTCATCCTACGTATTAGTTAAATAATAGCTAGCTCGCTGATTGAAAAATCTAACAGTGCTTGCACTCGTCCCCCCACACAGACAGTAGCATTCTCACACCCCAGAATGATTGCCAAACTAAGGTGAAATAGCTGTTCACTTGATAGGAAAGGGCTGTAAGTGGAAATCAATTTTCAAACCTTTTAACTGTGAGGGTAGGATTTTTCATGTGTCGTTTCACCGTTTGTGTCACTATATGGATAGTATACACTTTTTAGCGATGCCTTGCTTTATGCAACCGATTAAGGTATTCTTTACCTCTCACCCAATTGGTTTCATAATATATGGAACAAAAGTAGTAATTCTATCAGAGACGATAATCCCTAGTTCTGTGGATACTTCAGTGACTTAGTGAAACATTGTGAGCTGCAGTAGAGACGGTAAGTATTTTATGAACTAAGTTTATTGTCTTTACAACCCCTGTCAACAAAGTTAAACAAATAGCATCCCAAAGAGATGTGAACGCAAGAGTGCCCTTGAATTGACCAACCATAAAATTAAGTGATTTTTGCACAGAAATCGATGCAATTAAAAATAAATCATACCAACTCCAGATCTATCCCTAATCGTAACCCTAATCTTAATCATAACCGCGATCCTAATCCTAACCTTAATACGTACCTTAACCCTTATCCCCTAACCCTAAAGAGCTATTAGCACAATGTCCAAAAAGTGTTTAAAGATATGATCTGGGTGAATTTTTCCTCTCAGCTGGTGAATAGCCTTTATATTTGCGCTATAAAATAAAGACAGGTTTCGTAAGACAACGACTAGCATGCGTTCAAGGCCATTTGAGCGTACGTACCCCTCTGGGGCGCTATTGTTTAACTTCTACCCCTTGTCCTCTGAATTATTTCCACAAAAGTCTTTGTTTACAGTAGGGCTCTAATATCAATTCATAATAAAAGAAGTACAATAATAATAATGACAATAAAGATAATAATAATAATAATGACCTGTACCTAAAAAATGTTTTAGTACGTCGTACAGAATTCTCAGTGTGTTTTAGTACAAAGTATTTAGTTGACCTGTGGAATCTTCAATCGAAAAGGCATCATTTAATGCAGCATTGCTCTACTTGAAGTAGAAATAGAATAAATGTGATACATTTTCCTGTATGGAAATTTTGGTTAGCCTACTAATTTAAGCCTACCGCTGTTTTGAGGTGTGGAGGCCTCACGAAAATACATAATATTGCCTAGATGAATGAGATGAATGAATGAAAGTATATTAGTCGACTAAATAATTTAGCTTAAACTCTGTGTCAACAATTTCAGACCGTTTAACAACCAACTTTGAAAAAAGTTAAAAATGTAATGTCATGTCATTAACTGTCTGTTATGGAGGAGTGTAACTGGTATTTGTGGTTACCGTCTGACTTGTGACTTGAATCAGCCTCCTCCACACGTGGCGCTATTAATCACTTCAAAATATTACCCCCCCCGCCGCCGCCTCCCTGAGATAGACACTGGTCATATTTAACTGCTACAGGTACCTTTTCATTATTGTGTATATCGTTTGCACATAATAAAAAAACGATATACTTGTAAAAGTAGTTTGGGCACTTCGAGTGACTTACAGTCCTTCATCAATAGCTGTCTTTGCTCAATACTACTCAAGATCAGATGGCCAGAGAATATAAGCAACAAGGATCTCGGGAAGCCAACCAACCCATCACGAACCAATTGTGCAACAAATATGCAAGAAGAAATGGAGGTGGATTAGCCCCACGTGGAAAAAACAAACCATCAAGTGACATCACACGCCAGGCCATCGCTCGAATGGAACCTGAATGGAGAGCGGTGAGTTGGTCGTCACTGTGAGGGTGACATGGGGGAGGGGGTCATGCAAAGAGGAGATGAAAGCATATGAGCAGACGTAATGCCAGGTGAAAACGTTGGTGGAGAACCAAATGCAATGGAGACGTGGGGCACAAGCCCTATGTCCCTCTAGGAACTAAAGAAAAAAATATTAACATATTGTGTACACATCCATGGGAATTTAAACCAGGAATAAATAATCAATATCTTATTGAATATATGACCTTGAAGGCCATCCAAAAATAAACCAATCAAAAAGTGTCCAGTCAGCTTATCATGCCACTGCATGCACCATTCATGACTTCACGATTAACAACGATATTTAGTCCGTCCTAACATTATCTTAACTGCTTCATGCTATTTTTTAACATAAAGAAACTAGTTAAATTATTACAAAGCAAATATCTGATTATTTATTATATGTTTCCGTAACCAGCATATTTATTACAAGATAGACAAATACGCTTGTGAATGGGCGTGTCCTAATTCTAGTTAATGTATATCTTAGCCCAAGGTATATATTAACAAATATATATGGTATGAGCTGCTAAGCTATATCCTATATTATATCACACAACGCGCATCTATACACAATACAATGACGACTGAAGGTGATCGTCGTGTCGCTAAATTATTATTATTATTACTATTATTATGAATGAACTAGTATTTGGACACATTTGCTCCAATGCATTTGACTCGCCTAGCAACAATGTTTTCGTTACGTTCAGACCAATTAAGACAATTGACTGTCGATTGCTAACTAATGAACTGATGGTTAGCCGACATGTTTCTTGGCTCTATTCAAAAACACTAGAATAAATTTGTCCAAATACTAGTTCACTCATAATTCTGTGTATTTTTTTGAACGACTTAGCAACAACCTGTCAGGTACTTTCAGTCAACTAATGTGAAAAATCTATTGAAGCGTGTAAAATGTAGATGTTACATCTTATATGTGTGTTTCTCTGATGTGTAGAGGGGAAAATTATTTTTTTACGAGTTGATAACGGATTGGTGTGAGTTGGAGAACCATTGAAAATCAGGAAGTACTGGACAGCTGTTTGATTCTAGTTTGTGAATCATCGGTAGTAGGTACCCATCACAAGGATTCGAACCAAAGACCTACGGCAAAGTTTGGGGTCACGCTAAATCACGAATTGGTAGAAGTTAGAGTTCATGAACTGACTATGGAATCGGGTCCTAGTGGCTGAATGGTATACGAGGTAGCTTGCCTTGTAACCAGAAGGTGTTGGGTTCGTACCCTGGTGGTGATGATGCTGACGATTCCAAAACTAGGATGAAATAGCTATCGAGTACTCCAGTGCTGGTTTTCAATGGTTCTCTAACTGATATCAATCCATGATCAACTCGTACAAACAAAACTAACCCTTACAAACCAAACTATAGAAAATAATTTTTAAAATATTTGACCAGATCCATAACCTATACAGAATTCTTAAACTGTTGAACCAGCGGTCAGATTATCAGTAAAGCATAAAATTGAGCCTGTTTCACTTTACTTCAACGTAAGAAGTTCAGATGTTCTGTCACTTTCAAGTCATATTATGAACTGACATCAGTTACAGAATCATTGGAACCAAGATGTGCATAAGGCGGGGGTTAGATGTTTCGTCCTAGTCTAAAACTCTTCCGCATTCTGCGCACAAGATTGCATTGTCAAGGATTGTAGCCAGGATATTAAATTTATACGCCACTGCCCCAATATCGTCGAAAAGTATTTGCCCCCCTTCTCCACTGGTCACGATTTCTCACCGGAGAACTCTAATAATTTTATCCTGTAGTCAAGTCAGACAATAATAAGCGTTAAAATAAAAATGTTCCAGTGTGTGTTGGTTTGCCAGACATTTCATAGATGTTGGATAAGATCACGAGTCTAACATGCAGCACAACTTGGTTTTTAATTGTCTTCCAAGAGATTTAAGATCCAGCATTTGAAAGTTCACTCACTTGTCATATATATACTGACAGCTGACTACAGTTCAGTTATTGTTATTATTGTTCCTTTAGGTTCCTAGTGGAACATAGGGCTTCAACTGCACGTCTCCATTTTCTTCTGTCTTCTGCTGTACTTTTCACCTGCATCCATGTTAGTCCATACCGTTTCAACTCCTCTTCACACGGTCTCCGCCATGTCACCCTTGCACTGACGTCCCACTCGCCGCTTCCCTTTCGGCCTGGTTCCACTCGAGCGATAGCCTGACGCGCGCGTGATGTCACCCAGCGGCCTCCTCAGCGCGCGAGTGTCCAATCTATCTCATTCTACCTTCTCCTACATATTTGTTGTTGGTCGGTTGATTCTTGTTTTGTTTCTTCCCATAGTTTCTTGTTGGTGATTCTTTTCGGCCCGGCCCGGCCATCTGATCTTCAGTATAGAGCCAGCGAAGACAGTTATTGGTTGATAAAGGTCTGCAACAGGCTGTTAGAAATATTGTTTGTGACCCGCCCGCCAAGTTTGTGATCCGTCCGTATAGAAGAACTGACTGACTTGACGTTGTTTGTATTGAAAATCCGAGCGAATTTTGTTGTTGATGCTGGCTGAGTGACGAAGATTTGCAGATTGGTTTCAGGTTGGTTGATGAATGTGTTTCTCACCTTCCCGATTTTCCCTCGATTTGACATCCTCGTCCGTTCCGACTGCCTGTAGTTGAGACAATGCTCCCTCCCTAGATAAGTGAGTGAATGAAGTAACCTCTTACAAATCCCTCCCGTTGATGGTGATTGGCACTGGACGTAGCTGATGTTGTTGTTGGTTGATTAGTTACTTTCATAACCTCCGTCTTTTCTATGTTCACCTGGAGTCCTGTCTTCGCCGGCTAGTTCTTCGACCAGTTTGTCAGTTTTCGCTCGCTTGTAAGTCTTCGATTTTGTGACAGTGACATCAAGCATAAATCATCGACGCGCGAAATCCACGTCTTCTAGGTTCTTCACGTCTGTCTGTCTGTCTGTCCAGAATATCCCTGTCTTCTCGTTTCCCACTCACTGTCTGACGCATAATCCAGTCAGTCCACCACAATTAGGAATATCATTGGAGGGTGAGATATTCCTAATTGGTTCAGTTATTGCATTTATATCGTTTATCTTATGAATAAAAATCCATATTCCCAACTCTTTGTGCTTATATCTTCAGTTTATAATTTCTTTTCTTATATTTGACTGTTTATTTCACCTTTAATTATTAGATCAGCGAAACACGGAACAAAGCCATACAATTGTTAGAAATGATAAGGTTTATTCATCAGGTGAAAATTCACTGGTAAGCAATATCCTGTGTCAGTTTCGTGAATATATATTATGCTGCAGTAATCTGTGTGTAAATATTAAGTTATTATTACCATAATATAGACAATCTGTTGTCAGCTGGTGTGTTCATAGATGTATGATTTGATTATTATTTCCAACATGATATCTATTTAATATTTAACTATGTTCTAAGTCTTAGGATGAGTTAGTTTTAGCACGGTTCACCTGCGCTTGGTTGGACCTCTTCGCTTTGACATTCATAGCTATTGGGCGTCAAAACTGGTCAGTAGACATCTCAATGCTCTTCGTTTTAATAAGACAGTCTGATTATTCTGGTCTGTGTCACTTCAGAGTTAGCCGCTCCATGCGCTTTGCTAGCCTATACGATACTAACAGCTGGAACTGCCGAAAATCGGTCATAGTTGGAGTTCAGTAACTCTACAAAAATGAGCATCGAAATAAGCAAACAAACAAAGAGAACAGCTCCTCAATGGATCGATATGTATCTGATCTTGACCTGTCTGACCTTGCCCTCAGAGCCATTCCTTCTAGTGAAGGTATGGATCCTATTTCCCGATTTATTTTGCCTACATTGTTTAATTTTCAGAGGCTATCCACCTCGGAGATTCGCTGCAGATATAGATGTGGCCTGTCATGAGAGTTATGCTTCCTGGTTGGAATTTCCATAAAAAAGATGGCGCTTTATAGGAGCTAGCCTCCTAGCCATTTCTAGGGGGTGGGTGCGTCACTAACAAAGAAAACAGAACTCTTCTCAGTATTCCTGACCTCTCCGAATTCGGTTGCGTTACCGGCCTTGGCATACCCTGGATCAGTCTCTATGGAAATGGTCGGGAATATTAGCTTGATTCCCTTTCACTACAGAGGCATGTATTGCAGCAGTACAATTTACCAGCATTACTGACATAACCCGTATGTGATCTGATTTACCGGATCATTTAGGACCACCTGACTCACTACTTCGGACTTCAAAGTTCTCACTTGAATATCTGCCACTACCACTAAGATCTGCGCCTATAGCTGCTTTCTTTAAGGCTTATGCGTGAGGCTTCCTGCTATCCACATCACCCTTTCCTATTCGCCAGTGTCATTCTATTCCCAGACCAAGTCAGTTTTCTATCATCCTGCTCAATCCCAGTTTGCAGCACTGGTATGCTATAGGTCCAATGCTCAAGTGCTATTCATTTTCAGAGATGGCTGATTTGACAGGCAAGTTATTACACAATCCATAGTGGTTTTTGACTTTCATACCCACTGTCCTGCTATCTAGACCAACTAACACCTTTTGTGGTATCTTATGAGCGTCGCATTAGACACCTTAACCTTAATTTTGATTTATTCCACAGTAAACCTATTTGGCTGCGGGGTCGCGCTGTATCGTGAATTGGCAGAAGTCAGAATTCATGCACTGTCCATTGGATTGGGTCCCAGTGGCTTAATGGTCTATGAGCTAGCTCACCTTTCATCCAGAAGGTCCTAGGCTCGAACCTTGGCGGTGGGCGCGTAATGTTGAAGAGTCTCAAATTAGGACGAAACAGCTGTTAGGTACTCCCAGGTTTTCCAATGGTTCTCTAACCAATATCAACTCATGATGATTTACAAAAGTTTAAATTATTACTTTCTATCCAATATGATGTTGTATATGTTTATTACATCCTACATTACAGGTTAAAAGACATGACGTAATCAAATCTTCACTGTTGCCATCCTCATCCCAAGACAACAATACTCATATTATGCTAGAGACAATAATATGCATAACAGAAGGTAAAGAGCTGAAATTATCAAACGCTAATCATAATCAAAAGTTATTCACATCAAAATATACACCTAGATTACAAAATGATTCTGGTATATTAGTTGAACACACCTATTTAATTGTACGCTTACCATGGTGTGGATTGATGGCTAATAATAACAAAGTGCAATTAAATTCATCAACAATGAATCTGGATCAATTTCATTCAAATGTTGCCTGGTTGAGTGGATCATGTCCACAGTATGCATTCAATATACGATCCCAATGTTTATTTCATCAAGTAAGTAGAGTTTTGAAAAATAAACATTTTTAAGAAACTTGAACAAATCAAGAACAACAATTGTACCAGGGTAATATTATGACCTCATCTTTTATTATTATTTCACAAGGATTCTTTTCAACTCGTTACAACCTGAACGATAAAAAAAATATTTGAATTACATTAAAGATTTGAACATACTTTTCCACGATCACAGGGAATGATTTAACTGATTAAGAGTTACAAACACTGACTATTTACAGAATAATTTGACAATTAGGCTTGGAAACAAAAAAACAGAGTTGTGTATATGTGTGTGTGTATAGAAACAAGGTTTAGCTAGAAAGAGCATAACAAAAATGTAGATTACGTAACTAAAGGAAACGTCTTATCTAATAGCCAATAGAAAAAAAGAAAGAAAAGAAACAAGGTAGGGTGAGTCATGTTTAGATGAGAGAGAGTAGAGTTTTCTAAACATGAAAAAAGGTGACTCATGAAAGTTGTATATATAATAATAATAATAGCAGCTTTATTCCAAACAGTATTTGTGGTACAGGTATGGAATTTTCAGCGTGCATTACAGTATATTGCATCTAATTACCTCATAAATTATATAAGATTTTTAAAAATCAAAGATAAATAAATAAAAATAAAATAAATAAGTTATAAATAAATAAAATAAATAAATATTAAAATTAAGAAAAAAACAACGTAGAGTATTTCATTTCAAACAATGCAACACAGGATTTGAAATATAAAGTTGATGTGTGGTAGTAAATGAGAACAACAGTGTAGTAGTAACGAGGAAAGGAAAACAAAAACTAATGGGACTATTTGTTAGAGTGCCGCAGTAAGTTTATCGTGTCATACCTAACGGATTTCTCATCACATAACAGCTGTGCCAGATATGGTATTGTGGAGTTTTTGTATTTGGTAGTCCTAGCATATAGCCTCCTATAGCTGCTTCTAGTTCTACCAGATGAAATGCAAGGAGATAGATGCGTATAGAGAGGATGCTTGGGGTCCGACAATATTGTATTCGCTAGTTTCTTACATGATATAATATGTCTATCTACAATAGTGTTCACCAGTTGGTTTAACGATATCCCACTTGCCCTACTAACAGCTTTTAGTGCCCTTCTCAGCGAAGCAAAGTCTTTCTTAAGTAGTCCAGGAAAGACTAATGGGGAGCAGTAAAGGAGGATGGGTAGAATACAAGAATTTACAAACTGAGAAAGTAAAGACTGGTTTATGCCAGACTGCCTAAATTTCCTAATGTAGAACGTTAAGCGAAACATCTTTCTAGTAACTAGCAAGATGTGGGAAGACCAGGAAAGATCGGTGGAAAAACTCAGCCCAAGGTACTTGACATAAGATGTATTTTCAACCTCTGTGCCGTCAATGAGAGTGGGGCCATGTGAGCTAACTAGTTGCTGTAGGTCACATTTACGTCTGAAAGTGAAATTGACTACCTGACATTTAGACGGATTAAGCTTAAGTCCGTTTGAAGAGGACCACTGACTAATTTCCGACAGAAAGCTATTTAATTTGGAACAATCTGACTGAGAGTTGACAGGCATAGAAACCGAGAGGTCATCGGCATATTTAACAAAAGTGGCTACATCAGAATGAGGCAAGTCATGTAAGAAAAACGAGAACAGAAAGGGAGAAAGAACAGCACCTTGAGGAACACCAGCTAAAGTAAGTGAGGTAGTGGAGGATTTTCCATTGTAGACGGTGTACTGCTTCCTTTCAGAAAAATAGGAATGCAACCACTTATTTGTCCAGCTTTCAGCCTGTGTTGCAGCAAGCTTACTTAGCAAGAGAGACCTGGGAACAGAGTCAAATGCAGATGTGTAATCAAGGAAGGCACAGCGAACGTATTTAGCTCCTTTATCTAAACTAGAGACTATGCTATGGTGGAGGACGACAGCGGCATCTAACGTACTCCTACTATGTTTATAAGCAAACTGGTTGGGGTCGTTGAAAGGTTTTAAAGAGGGATCAAGATTAAGTAAAATAAGTCTTTCCATAACTTTCAAAAAGGGTGAGGTAATTGAAATGGGTCTAAACTTAACATTAGGTCCACTTGTAGATTTAGGCACTGGAACGATCTTGATGTTTTTCCATGATTCAGGTATAATACTTTTGGAAAACGATTCGTTGAAAATGTCAGTTAGCGGGGAACACAAGATGTCGGCACACTCTTAAGGATAACAGCAGGAACACCATCAGGACCGAGGGACTGAGTAGGCTTGAGAGATTGAAGACACTTGAGGACATCATTCGTGTTTAAGCATGAGAAGCAGTCATTGTTTACACTATTTGAGTTAGGAATCATAACATTTGCTGGGATACATATGAAGGATTCATTAAGCATGTTAACATCTACAGAAATATCATTCAACATTTGCTTACCACCTGTGATTTCCTTTAATAACTTCCACATATTTGATGGGGATTTACATGAAAGAAACTTCTGGTTATAGAGAGCATTCAATCTTTGTAATTCAAGCTTAATCAAAGTGTTCATTCTCTTAACACCAGATTTGTTTTTCATTTTGAACAACCTTTCTTTTTCACGGCGGAGCTTTTTGAGTTGAGAAGAGGAGAAGCGATCGAATTTTAAGAAGATTGTCTCTTTTGGACAACAAACATCAAGACAGAAATTAAGATAATGTGTTATGTTGGCAATTGTGTTATCAAGAGCTTGTTCAGTAAATAGATCCCAGTTTGTGTCTTTTAACATGGACCTTAGGTTCAGTATGTTGTCATGGGAATAACATCTGTGTTGTGTTTTCTTTCCAAGGTATGAGAAGACCCTTTTGTGCTGCTTTCCATATACTTTGGGCAATATTCTTATGATACAGTGATCTGAATTTAGTAGTGGGGCTCTTTTTCGAGCTTCAAATATTCCTGCATCGTTTGTGAAAACAAGGTCAAGAGTGTTGTCCATTCTAGTCGGGAAGTTGACAATATTATCGTGTCCAAGTGAAATTAGGAAGCTGTGGTCACTAGAATTAAAATCACCAGTAACTATAGACAAGGAATTTCCGAAGGAGGTGGCAGCAAGGGAAGTAAATTCATCCGCAAATAAAGATAATTCTGTGGAGTTGCATCCAGGAGCAATATACATGTTCGAGATGTAAATGTAGTTGTATTTTGACAAATGTTTAGGTCGACACTTAACGGTGAGACAGTCAATATTGTCACTAGAGAATTTGAAACATACATTATTAGACGTACACCATTGTGAATTGATGAAGATGGCGACACCGCCACCGCGTTTCTTCCTGGAACTACACCGATCTTGTCTGAATAGTTTGAAATTATTTAGATACACTAGATTGTCATCATATAGATCATGAAGCCATGTTTCTTGAAGTGATATGATCCCAGTATTATGATATATAATGGAAGACACCAGCGATTGAAGACAGTTAATTTTAGCCGGCAGGGAGCGACAATTGGTACTCATAATTGCGGGAACAGTCATGAATTGAATAGGGGTATTTTTTAATGCTCTCTGCCAGCCGGCATGATGCTTTTTCTTGTCTTTTTTATGGAGTTGCAGATCAGTAGGTTTTAAAGATATTAGATATTCACGAGAATAAATAATCCGATTTGAGGTCATATTTGAATAAGATTTATTGATTAAAATATCAATTAGAAATGAGAAATTAGATGCAATATGATTTGTAATGTTTAAGGTAATTGGTAGCCCAAGATTTAAGCAGGCCGCCAAGGTCACCAAGGCAGTGCAAGATTCACCACTGTCTCTTTCTGCGTACATAGATTTGTTTTAAGTCGTTTGATGGCAATTGATTCAGCGAAGCCTAGTAGGCTAGGTTTCTTTTGCTTGTTGATTATTCTAACGACTTCAGGTTGTCTACAATACGACTAGTGTCCAATAGATGACGAGTAATCGCACTGTTTAATGCGTGCGGACGTTTCAGTCTAAGGTTCTTCGGTATGTGTTGATAAATGCGGATAATAAGCATTCTCTCTGTTCTTCCAATGTTTCTGCTTTGGCACGTACAACGTGTTAATTGATAGACACAGTTGGAGGTAACATGAGGAGGGTATTTGTCCACTTTTGATTGTCTCAAACAACTAGTTGTTTGATAAACGCATACGAGATTGGCGGCTGGATATGTTCTATTCAGAGCAGAGTTCAGTCTGCATCTTATTCTACTAGCAGTATCATCACCTTTGAATGCAAGCTGCAGAAAGATAGGCTTTTTACCTACTGTGCTGCTTTTCACTTTTCCAACATGATGTCTCTCATACTTGTCGATGAATTTTTGTGGGTAACCGTTATCGTGTAGGCATTTTTAAGACTTTAAACTTATGCATATAGTTACATCGATTTTTTGGGTTGCTGACACTCATCAGAAAAAGGTTTACATCACAATCTTGTAGGAACTGATATCCCTTGTGAGATTTGAATTCGCGTCATCCGGTGCTTCAGTGAGTAACGTTGACACTGGGATATTCGGGCTCACGACTAACTTCCTACAGGACTGTAATGGGTAGACTGATTGGTTAATAGGAATTAGCCAATGTCATTCACTCAATCTTTCGTGTTGGTACAGATTGGATTCTTTCAGTCACACTTTGTAAGGTAGGTGACTCACCCTCTGACTGCAGCACACTGGGTGCTGACACGGATTCGAATCTCAGCAGGGACATGAATTCCTGCAGTGGCCTGCTTAAGATTTGTGATACCAAAAACTTCCATCTCTCTATTGTATATATGTTTCCTCTCGATTGGTTTGTTTTAATCGATTAAGATATTACCTCTAGTGATATGATCTACTATTGTGTGTGTATGCAAAATGTTTACAAGCTTCTGATTGGTAAGTTCCTACTAAATGGGAGTAAAGGCCATGATTATGTGTGGCAACTTGTTTCAATGTATGAGATTGGTTGACATCCAGCTAACAACCAAGGTACGTGTGTACTGCTCAGCAGTTCGCTCCGTCCTTCTCTTTGACTCTGAAACTTGGCCAATACGAGTTGAAGACATGAAAAGTTGACTGTTTTTGATCATAGATGTCTACGATCGCTTTCTCACGTTAGGTGGTATAATAAGGTAAGTAATGTTGACGTTAGGCGTAGAGTGTTGGGCAAACAGGGAAAATCAATCGACGAGGCTATAAAGTTACATAGATTGAGATGTCTAGGTCAGGTGGTGCGCATGCCTAACCATCGCCTCCCCCGACGGGCATTACTAGCTGATATAGGTGCAGGTTGGAAAAGAGTAAGTGGTGGCCAAACAAAAACATGGCCTCATCAACCCATGAAATCCTTGACAGTTAAACTGAGTGAGGTAGGGAGATGCAGACTTCCGGGTTGGGGCCCTCGGGACTCTAGGAATCAATGGCTGGAGACAATAGGTGATGTGGCTCACAATCGTTGTCAGTGACGCAGATGTATTCAGTCTCTGTAATCTTTCATATTCCTTTCTACCATTACCCATTCTGTTTCACTCTTATACTTGTCAGACTGTATTGATTCTCTTCACTCATCTTGTTGTCTACCTTTGTGTGGTATTTGGAACGTGGCAACTCGAACTGGTGCACTTCGGTGCCAGGTTCTATGTTGAATCCAGACAGACAAACAGATAACTATCCTTCAGTTAAGTCCTAGGGCCTAAAAATGTACATCTGAACATCTTACAATTGGCTTCCAACTAGATATCGTGGATTTCTTGAAGGAGGGAGACGAAGCAGGTATATCATAATGGAATGGTTTGTGTTTCAGCTCAGAGACCACTGTGTGTCACAGGAAGGATACACTGTCAATTAATTTTTTACTTGAAGATATTGTACGAGAGGTTAAATATCATACAATGAACTCCTCGGAAAATTCTGTACATTGTACAAATATTGTCCCAGAATAAACATGTTATTAAACAATAAAAAGAAAATTCCTTTAAGGTTGCAGATACTCCATGTTGTAGATTGCCAAGAAGCATGCAACTTATGTTATGGCTTTCTAGGAATTTTCGTCAACCACCCGACATCAGTTTAGAGGAGTGCACTGTGATGACAAGTCACCTAACTAGGTTGACTATATTGCAAACGTCACTGATAGAGTTCAGTTTGCGCCATCAACAAGAAATAGACTCCATGCTATTGGTCACTATCATCTACTGACCAAATTACATATAAATGTCGTGGAAACTGAAGGTATTGCGATTATTCGACCTATTTGACAATGAAAATGATTTCCTTTTATGTATTTGCTTTCATGCTACAAATTTTCCTTAGAGCCTGGTTATAATTCAGATATTTTGAATTGGTTCAACAGTATCATTACCTTGGCCATCTAGGTTTGAGTGGTCCTGAATGTTTGTGGAATTTTCCTAATTTTGGTTGATATTCTATTTACTATAATATCTTTATTATTATTATAATTTAGGCATCTTTAATGAACTATAATTGCATTGATCTTACTTTATTATTATTATTGTTCCCTTGGGTTCCTAGTGGAACATAGGGCTTCAACTGCACGTCTCCATTTTCTTCTGTCTTCTGCTGTACTTTTCACCTGCATCCATGTTAGTCCATACCGTTTCAACTCCTCTTCACACGGTCTCCGCCATGTCACCCTTGCACTGAAGTCCCACTCGCCGCTTCCCTTTCGGCCTGGTTCCACTCGAGCGATGGCCTGATGCGCGCGTGATGTCACCCAGCGGGGGCCTCCTCAGCGGACTAGTGTCCAATCCATCTCCACTTTCTCCTGCATATTTGTTGTTGGGCGGTTGGTTCGTGTTTTGTTTCTTCCCATAGTTTCCCATAGTTGGTGATTCTTTCCGGCCCGGCTCGGCCATCTGATCTTCAGTATAGAGCCAGCGAAGACAGTTAGTTGTTGATAAAGGTCTGCAACAGGCTGTTGAAAATATTGTTTGTGACCCGCCCGCCCGCTAAGTTTCTGATTTGTATAGAAGAACTGACTGACTTGACTTTGTTTGTATTGAAAATTCGAGCGAATTTTGTTGTTGATGCTGGCTGAGTGACGAAGATTTGCAGATTGGTTTCAGGTTGGTTGATGAATGTGTTTCTCGCCTTCCCGATTCTCGCTCGATTTGACATCCTCGTCCATTCCTCCGAGGATCGATATTGTTTTAAAAAACTCTAATATTGCTATTGACTACTATTCTAGAATAATCTCAGTATATAAACATATATATATATATATATATATATATATATATAATTGTAGAGCCAGAGGAGGAATTTATCGAAAAGCATATTCTTTGCTCTATTATTTTGTGATTCGATTCTTTCAGCAGCTAACCATCTTATCTGTAAATGCGAGGAACACTCACCCAGTTTATCTACGAATTACAAAAAGAATAAGTTCATATGTGCTTAAAAGAGTAGAGGAGTGATTATTTAATGAAATTCTCTTACGCTCAAACCTAGATTATGCCATCAATAGATAGATGGACAGACAGGCATACGTTGACTTTATTCAATGTCACCCAGCAGGGGGAAACTGAGCTCTATATAGTCTTAGAGAAAGGAATAAATAAATTTTTTCGGAAAAACTCTGAAAAGTTGACAAGTGAGTATTGAGAACAGATTTAGTCCATATCACTTAGAAATGATTCTTACTGTCGTGCGAATCACAATTAAGTAATGTACATATTCTCATATAGAGCTCAAACCATCATTCAGGGATTTTATACACAAGGCTGGTAAGTCCTTATTCTCTAGTGTTCCTATTACTGTTCTCAGGGCGAATATTGCAAATCTTAGTAATTAATTTTTTGCCCTGATATAGTTCTTTGCCGTTTACTCACAGATCAATTTCTTAGTAGCTATCGTCTGAGTAGTTTCGACTTGGCAACTAATAATTAAATGAATAAATAAATTAGTTGCTATTCCCCAATGACATCTTCAAAATTATTTCGTCTATTGTTTATTTATTCCCTTTGGCTTCTGAGTGTGGAACAAAGCGCTTCAACAGCACATTTCCATCTCATCCTATCCTCTGCAGTCGTTTTTGGTTAGCCCCAGGATTGCCCATAGGTTCAATGTCTTTCTCGGAACTGACCATTTCCCATCAAGTTTCCCCTCGACGGTCTGATGCGTGGTGTAACTCAGCGGTCTTCTTGGCGTGTGCCTGATCCATTTCCATTTCCTTTGGCATATTTATTAGGCAATAGATTCTTAGTTGTTTCGTTCCCAGCCTTCCCTGTTACTTATCCTTCCTGGCTATCTAGTCCTAAGTATCGATTCAACGAAGGCGTAGCTGTTGATAAAGGTCTGAGGCGTGTTCTGAATACTTTCTGTGATGAACCAAGTTTCTCACCCACATATAAGAACTGATTGACTTCTTATTAGTGTTGAAAAATCAAATGTAAATAAAGCAAGAACAACAGTTTTTGCAGAATCAAATGATGCCATCATTGCTTATTTCGTTGGCTTCTCATCAGCTGCTTGCAGGCCACAGTCATTATTAAGTATATCTACAGAAACAATTTTATCATACTTGCACAAAGTTCATTTTTAAACAAAAATCAATCAATTCATCAATACATGCATACAGTCTGTCGAACAACTTGCTCATTGGTGGTGGTGGTGGTTAGGACTCTCGCCGACCATGCACATGGTCCGGGGTTCGAGCCCGCACCGACGCACATCTGATATCTATGGTCGGCCTGCAAAATTTGGGCTACCGATATCCATGCTGAAAATTCCATACTTGTACCGAAAATACAGTGTGGAATCAAGCTGTAAATAAAAAATAAATAAAATCAATCTTTCTCATGTTAAGTCCAACTGTATTTACAAATTTTCATGTATCTGCGGGATCAGTTACATTGGGAGAACAGAAAGAAGGGCATATCTACAATTTTCTCAATTTTCTGAACGTGTCTGAACATACGTTTAAGGGGAACAAATGCCTTCAACAGTGCCATTACCAGGCATCACCTTGACATGGCTGATGAGCTGGACGTCGAAAAGTCGTTCAAAATTATCAATAGACAAAATAGCTCAATTCTCCGTAAGTTTTCTGAAGCCATCTCTATCAAGTGCCAGAAACCTGATTTGTGCGTTCAGAAAGAAACAGTTAACAGTCTTTCTTTGCTCTGGTAACTGTATATTTTCATCTCTCTTTCGTCTGCTTACGTAATGCCGAAGAAAGTTTCCATTGTGTATGATTACTGTTGTTCGGAATTGTGTTTAATATTATATATATATATATATATATATATATATATATATATAAATTATTACTGTATGCAAATACTGATCGATTGATTTTTGTTTAAAATGAACTCTGTGCAAGTATGTTAAAATTGTTACTGTAGATATGCCTAATAATGACTGTGGCCTGTAAGCGGCAGCTGATGAGAAGCCAACGAAATAAGCAATGATGGTATCATTTGATTCTGCACAAACCACTGTTGTTCTTGCTTTATTCAAATTCATTAAGGGGAATAAATTTATGAAATTGAATTAAGTTCTTTCTGCTGAATGCAGAAGATTTCCAAACTGATTTCAGAATGATGAAGGTTTGTCTGTCTTGCCTTGCCTATCATGATTTTTAAATCGTCATCTGTGAATCCCGATACCGGAACGCTTCTCGAGCTAACTTCTTGATTATGCAGTAATACATTAAATTCAATCACTCCTCATTTAGTGTTTTGGATTCGAGTCCAGCATAACATTTATTAAGAGTGGCGATTAGGTAAAAGAACGCAAGACAAATTTTTAATTTTTAGAAAAACTAAGCTGTTAACATTAGGTGAATGTGCAACCAAATTAAGTTGGAATTCTTACCCCAGCTAAATATGCGAACAATAGAAACATTTAGACACTTTATAAGATACCTATAGAAGTCAGGACAGAGTTTCCTGGAGTTGAGGTGAGAAATCGTGACCAGTAAGGTTCATCCAGTCAAATGTGACGATGGATTTCTTACCGATGACATTGGTTGGTGGTCGCGCTAAATGCATCACGAATTGGTAGAAATTAGAATTCATGCATTGGCCATTGAATCGGGTGCTGCCAGTGGCTGAATGGTATACGAGCTTACCTTGTAACCGGAAGGTCCTGGGTTCGAACCCAGTGGGTGTGTTCTGGCGATGATTCCCAAACTAGGATGAAACAGCTGTCCAGTATTCCTCTACTGGTTTTCAATGGTTCTCTAACTGACAACAATCCTTGATCAACTCATAAATACTTATATGGCTTTCAG
Organism: Trichobilharzia regenti; assembly: GCA_944472135.2. NCBI lineage: Eukaryota > Metazoa > Platyhelminthes > Trematoda > Strigeidida > Schistosomatidae > Trichobilharzia > Trichobilharzia regenti. The sequence goes on from OX235267.1 coordinate 31,005,233, forward strand.
AAACTTAGTATTGATTAGGTTTGTGTTAATTATGTTCCACCAGGTAGTTAGAAACTCCGAGTTACTCGAATCAATTTCATCTTCATCCACTCTTTTATGATGTCATACATAACTTATTGTGTAAAAGATGGTAATTATTTTACTCAGTCTCAAAAGTTGGAACAGGTTGAATAGACTTTGAAATTCAAACTTACTGACACAAATTTAAATTGTATGGATGATATCATCATGAACTGATATCAGTTAAAGAACCACTGGAAAACCTGGGAATACTGGACAGACCATTGAGCCACTCGGAACCGACTGGCCCTATTCAGGCAGCTAACCTGGGGTTCTAATAGGAAGCCTTGACCAGTAGGGTACAGCAGGTTGAAGATGAGGCAGTAACTCATCGAAGAAGACATCGAGAAGTGTTCGCGCTATGTCGTGAATCGGCAGAAATTAGAATTCTTGAACTTGCCATTGTATTGGGTCCCAGTGGCTCAATGGTCTACGAGTTCACCTTGTAACCAGAAAATCCTGCGTTCGAATATCCTGTTGTGGGTATATACTGCTGAAGAGTCTCAAACTAGGACGAAACAGTTGTCCAGTACTCCCAGATTTTACAGTGGTTCCCTAACTGATGTCAGCTCATGATGAAATCATCCATTCAATAAAAAAATCCCTACAAAACCAATACATGACAAAGAAATTTAAATGTTGAAGCCAGTCGGTTACATTTCTTCATTCATTGTGTTCCAGGTGAAACATAGGACTTCAAGCTTTGAAGTACCAGTAGGGATATTGTCTTCATGGAATGAGGCGCATAACCCCGACACGCGCAACCCTCTCTTTCTCCGAGCTAGTAAATTAGGTGAGGTTTATAAATGTGTGCAGTCTGGGAATCGAATCCAAGACCCCATGGGAGTAACTGACAAGCACCAACGATGCACCTATATATTCAACGGGTTCAGTATTAACTAATAAGAAAGGCTTTGTGCGTTTTTTCGTACTTGTCATTAGCGTTAGTGTAATCCTATTTGCAAGCGAAATCCACCACAGGAGTGTTAGAAAAGCTGATCACAGTATCAACTTGTTTAAATGAACTCCTACTGTGAACTATATTTCCTGTTAAGTATTTTTTGCATAATACCCTCTCTCTCTCTCTCTTTTTCTGTTTGCTTTCAAGGAATCATTATCACGATTGATGAAATCGTCAATTGTTATAGAAGTATGGTCTAAATGGATGAGTGGTTTACCTGATCATTTAATTGGTCTTGTAAAAATTCCTACAGAAAGCATAGTCAAATTATATGCCCATTATGATTTAAATAGTTCACAAATATGGTGGCATTCAAATAGTGTCATACAAAGTCTACTGAAAGCACAAGTGAGTTATTTATTTATTTATTTATTATTATTATTATTATTATTATTATTATTATTATTATTAGTAGTAGTAGTAGTAGTAGAAAGGCAAGGCTGCCTACAATAGCCAATGATTTTCCTGATTGTAGCAGACTGTATAATGCGATAGACAGCGGGCAATGAGGAAACAGGCATAAAATGGACTCACATAAAAAGCTTGGAGGATTTGGACTTCGCCGATGTGGTGTATGTCTGATTTCCTACAAACTGGAAGATATGCAAATGAAAAGCAACAAGTTGGCAGAAGAAGCATCTAGAGAGGATAGGACTTCAGGTGAGCATAGAGAAAACAGAGGTGATTAAGATTCCTGGGCAACAACAACAACAGACAAAAATAAGCATAAATGAGAGGAACCTGAAAGAAACAACCTCCTTTATCTACCTGCCTATCTGGGAAGCATCGTTTCAACTACAGGGGGAACTGATGAGGATATCAAAGCAAGGATCGGAAAAGCAAGACAAGCTTTCATTACTCTTAAGTCTGTGTGGAGGTCAACAGCACTCACCATCAAAAATAAGATCCAGATCTTCAACTTCAATGTGAAAGCAGTCAGTGCTACTTACTATACGGATCAGAGACTTGGCGCGTCATAAAGAGCATCTCAAACAAACTAGAGACCTTCATAACCAGTTGTCTTCGCTCAACACTCAAGAACAGATGACTGGCCAGGGATCTCTGGCAATGAGCGAACCAACCAGGAACCGATTGTGAAACAAGTAGGCAGAAAGAAATGGAGATGGATTGGCCATACACTGAGGAAACCATCAAATGACACCACAGGACAGGCCATCACTTGAGTGGAACCTGAAAGGGGGAAGCAGCGAGTTGGTCGTCAATGTGAGGGTGATATATGGAGGAGGTCATGTGAAGCGGAGATGAAAGCATGTGGGCAGACTTGGAGTCAGGTGAAAACTTTAGCACGCAATTGAGACGCCTTGCTGAAGCCCTATGTTCCTCTGTGAATTAACGGAAATAATAACAACTGCTTTTATGTTGTATTTTTTAAAATTTTGAGATCATTTGATCGTATGTTGAAATATATTACTGCGATCATGATCCTACGTTCACATTCATGTAACTCTAGTAATGTATTTCTATCCCTTTTTGGATTGTCCCAGACACACTCACAATACATCGATGAGTCATACTTCAATTACTTCATGTTATGACTCAAACAGGATAGTTAGGCGTTTAAGCTTGTGAACGGTGTGAATTACGCACTGAGACAGTACATAATAAGTCACAATACTGAAACATTTATCAGTATAAAACATGGTCACTGTGGTAGAGTATAACCTCCATTATGGATAAGATTTTATTTTGGTAAATCCCACAGTGTGTTACACAGTAATTAGGATAAAATATTTGTTCAGTACACACTAGTTTTCGTTGATTCTCTTACTAGTGTCTGTCAGTGATAAAATCTGACTTGTAAACGATCATATTAATTAGCGGTTTGTATAGTTTAGGTTAAGGCGTGAAAGGAAGGAAACAAACCTACCTCTATCCATTGAAAGAATGCCTACCTTGTCAAACTATTAAAAGGACGACTTAACCTATTACGAGAATTGGCGTAGAATCATGCTACTGTTCGTTTCAATCAATCAAAAGCTACTAAGTTACATCTTCCTAGTCAGACGTAAATATTTTCTAGTTGGTAAAATTCCTTGGGAATACAATAGGCTGGATTCAAGGAAAAACAAGTAATGCACGAATTAATTATGAGCATTAAGTATGAATATTATCGAAAAGGGGACTTGGGACAACATTCTATCGCATATCTTGACTGCGTTGACTTTGAGAAGCCGCCTTCAACAGTGTCGACAGCGAAGTAATTTTGGGACCGGTTCAACACTACTACCCCCACACATTTGTAAGGTCTACTCAGCAACTATATGATAATGCAATAAGCCAAGTGTCTGACAACAAAAAGCTAAGGGAAGCCCTCGAATGTGAAAACAGGAGTTAAGGCAAGGCTGTTTACTATCATCGATGGCATTCCTAATCGTGGTGGACTCTATCGTGTAATGGACAGCGGGGAGCAGTGAGAAGATGGGTACACATTGCACTTATGAAAATAACCTAGAAGATCAGGATTTTAGGGATCATTTATGCTTCTTGTTTTAAAAACTTGAATATTTCCAAACGAAAACAAATAAAAGACTGATTTCTCAATTTGCGCATCAATTCGCCCCTTGTAATTTGCACAGTGCGATATGAAATTTCACCGCGGTCTTATTTGGAAACCAAAACTATTCATGTTACAGTACTGTCATCTGATTGATGCCATAAATAGTAATCAAAAAAGCAAGCATAAATTCATGGTGCAACACACTACTGATCTACCTATATGAGTAGTTGGATACCACTCACCTGAAGCACCACTGGTATTCCAAAGAAACCGAACTCCTTTCCGATTTGGATCACTCCGACCTGGCTAGCAAGCACTACTCAGTAGTACATAGCACCATGCACTAAATCAGATCTGTTTGTGCGCTACATCGCTCTTCGCTGCTATTCTTTATGATATTTTCTGCCGAATTTGTAAGGAATACAATAAGCGCTATTAGATGGTAGGAGGCAGTCGGCAGGAAGCCTTACTTGACCTAAGTTACGTGCTATAGTTGGCACTCGTCAGCAAGGCGTATATCTGCAAGCTTGAAGGAAATCATGTCCCTTCTGATAGGTTAAAAATTGTTTCACTGAACAGGTTGGAATAATCTAAATGAGGAGTTCGGCTCGAATTTATGCGTGCATAAAGGCGGTGATAATGTGGCGTGTACTACTGTTAAGATTTATCAGTAGTATGTAGATGCATATTGATAGGAAGCGGTCAGAATACAAATCAGCATTCTAAGCCAGTGGCTGGCTGTAGAGGTATAAGTGTTTATTCTCCAAAAATCGATCTATTTTTTACATCGTTGACATGAAATAATTTCATTGGACAACTTTTCATCTCATTGTTTAGCCTTGAATCAAGTATCAACCAATCAGAATGTCCAATAATCGCCACAATAACACTTTTAAAGTACACGCAAAATATTATTAAAATACTCATAAAAATTAGTTATTGTGGTAATGTATTTTTAATCTCTTCTATTCTTATTTTGGTTAACTTTACTGTTAAACTAATCATGGTTATTTGATGAATATACTGTAACCTTGGTATAAATACACTTTGTTTCTTTTATTCTCTTGTTTATCAAAGCATCCAATGATTCCTGTAGATTCATGGTTTCCAATTACTGACCCATTCTCAGGTAGTGAATGTGGTCAACTGCATATCCTTTTGGCGGTTGGAACACAAGAACAAATAAATACGTTTTCATCTGTGCAAAACTTAAAATATAATATTGATAATATGTATATGATGAATCGAGAGACGATAGGGGATGGTGGTGCTGGTGCTGGTACTTCTGGTATTCTCAAACAGGCGGAACACTGTTCATCTGTTGATGTCACAGGTAATACATTCATAAAATATTTTAACAATTTCGTCTTGCTTTCCTTTGCGTTCCAGGTAGAACATAGGGCTTAATGCTTGAGATTTGAAGTGCTGGTTCCCGTGGTGATGGTGTTTTTACAATGAGGGGAGAGGGCGTTGCTAGCCCGGCTCCCAACTTTCCCCCTTTACTGGGCTAACCACCGGCCAACAATCTAACCTCTAGACCTTGTAGATGGTTGGCGAGCAGTATACTACTAAACCAACGACGCACATTTTAAGTAGTACTATGAAGTTGTCAACTGCGCTACACATTCAATCGACCACCAACTAGCATAAGAATTTCAGTCTTATAGGAGGTCATTTGCCAGCCGAAATAGTACAGTCGTAACATTTTTGACTGCAACACTGGGTCATGTGGGTTCTAATCTTTGACGAAATATCAGTTCTTTTGAGATTATTGATACGTCGCCGCCATGCTGAAGTGTGTCAATAAGCACGAAACCTTGGTATCTAAACACTTAATAATTGTAGGAGTAATTCGTATCCATTCTATTCTGTTTGCTGACATTATTGATCTAATGTGTAGGGTAAGTAAGGTAATATCTTTTACAATTATAAGGTTATAGGATTTTCAAAATGTATCTGCTAACAAAGAATACTGACGTTACAAACTTCGAGTTAGCGTAGACTTTATTTGCTTTACAGTTAACCATGGTTCTAAGTTAGCTAGTCACGTTTTTGTTAGTTTACATTGCTGATCTGGTCTTTACTGACCTGCAGTTTAAATAGGAGGAGGAGTTGCTTCCACTGCAACTGACTGCTTACAAAATTTTAACAGAAGATGTAGAAAGAAAGGTTCAAACGACTGCACACTATAACATAACGCCTATGAGATCATAGTAATTTGTCTGGATGTCAATCAGGACATGAATTTCAATTCACGACAGTCCATTCTGTCCAAAATTTCAGCTGTTAGATAAAAATTTAAATGGTATGATACAAGTTTAAATGATATTTTTTTGACTACATGTAATCTTCGTTGACGGAAATGTGATGGCGTGATACGAAAAATGTGTGCGAACGGAATTTTATGCTCACATATTCCTACAGTTCAGTACTGCATACAATATATATCTGTTTGACCATTCGATTTGATGTTAGAGACAGAATACATTTCCCACGGTTATATACTGCACTAACAAAAGAATATTATGTATATATGATCATTGTATTTCATGTTTGATGTAAACCGAAATTATACGCTCAGTGATTGGTTAACGAATATAAACTGTATATGTGTAAACAGCGATTTAATTAGTGAAGAATATATCTTGGCTTCCGTATGCTGAATTCTGTTGTTACAGTACAGCTTATCAATTTTGTGTGTAGATTATTAAACAGCAAAAACAGCGTTTTTTGAAGGCGGATTAAGTTTCAACAACTAGCTGTGTCCAGTTAAAGATTTCAATCCATGAGGTGAATCTCATTGGATAATTCGACGTCGTTCGCTAATTGGTAGTTAGTGGTGCTTAAAGTCTAACTTGGCCCTGATATAAATAGTTTGATACCACTCACGTCAAGCAGTAATGCTTCCTGGCCATTTTGAAGTGATCTACACACTCGACGATGGTTTCACTCTTTTGGGACCGACTTCATCAGTGTGTTGTACCTAGTAGTTTGACTCAGCTTAAAGAGCCTTATCTTTTGAAACCACCAAACTTCTGGCCCACATTAAGAGAAATCTGCAATTAAAGAAATTAATTATGTTATGACGGGAACTACGATTGTGAGCGAATACCTACTCAATACCCTGGCTAATCTGTACTTGTCGGACGCCAAACACATCAGCAGTAACACGACTGCAACGTAAAGCTAGGAAAATAGACTGGACGTTGGTAAGAGAGCTACTACTGTCTCAAAACAACAGTTGTGAAAGGTTGATGGCGCTTGCATATGTTTAAGATGACCTTGAGAAGCACCAGTGTCACTGATAAATTACGACAGTGAACAACCGATAGGGTTTAAAACATCATAAGTAGCGTGAGAAAAATAAGTGGAATGAAGTTATACAAACAGCCATGTAAAAATGATATATGTAGAAAATCGTGTCTATATATACAAAATTAACATGAGTGGTCTTCAACTACTCAAATCAGTCAATCAGTAGTATATATCGTTATGGAATAATGTTTACTATGTTGATTTTTGGTATCAAACAGATGTGACATTTTCAGATCTACATACTGCACTTTTACATAAAAATTTTTATATTTCTTTGATTGGTTACTAGATAGTAATTAGTGCCATTCATCTAGTCCTATTTTTTGGTGCTGACTGAATTCTATCAAACACAAAATAATCGAGCAAAGAATATTCTTTTCGATAATTTCCTCTTCTGGCTCTACAATTATATTTATCTTTATATACACAGAATATTCTAGATTTGACGTCAACAATAATATTAGTGTTTCTAAGATAATATAGGTGTGTAAAGTAAGATCACAATGGAATTACAGTTCATTAAAGATCCTCAAATTATAATAATAACAAAGATATAGTAGCAAATAGAATGTCAACAAAAATTAGGAAAATTCCACAAAAATTCATGATCATACAAACCTAGATGGCCAAGGTAAGGAAAATGTCTGAACCAGCTTCTTTTGGACGCACAAATTAGGCTTCTTAGTGAGGATCCCAACATCCAGCCTCAGCAATATTTAGTAGTCGAACTCTTTAGGCGAAATTGAGATTCGTCGGCATGCGGTAATTGACTCTGAAAGCCTGATTAAGTAATGGGCAGACAAAATCTATTCACAAAGCGCTATTCTATCTCATCTTGTGGATACAAAACACAAGAATGGTGTTAATGATGCTTTCAGAGTCATTTACCGCATACCAACAAATCTCAGTTTCGCCTTAAGAGTTCGACTACTAAATATTGCTGAGGCTGGATGTTGGGATCCTCACTAAGAAGCCTAATTTGTGCGTCCAAAAGAAGCTAGTTCAGACATTTTCCTTACCTTGGCCATCTAGGTTTGAATGATCCTCAATTTTGGTGCATATTTCTTAATTTTAGTTGATATTCCATTTGCTACTATATTTTTATTATTATTATAATTTAAGCTTCTTTAATGAACCGTAATTCGATTGATCTTAATTTACAAATCGATATTATTTAAGAAAACACTAATATTGTTATTGACTTTTAATCTAGAATATTCTATGTAAATAAACATATATATATATATATATATAATTGTAGAGCCAGAAGAGGAAATTATCGAAAAGGATATTCTTTGCTCGCTCAGTTATTTTGTGTTTTATAGATGTCTGAATCAATATTTTCTCTATACTGAATTCTATCAACCAAGCTAGCAATGTGGCTACCATGTTAGATGGCTCGCAATCACGATGCATTGTGAATTGTTGTTATTAGGTGGTGATTGAATGCAATCGGCGGCGGAAAGCCGCGAACTTACGTTTTGTGGTTGTTGGCCGTCTCCAGTAAGTCCTTGCAGCAGGTCAGTAATGAACCTGAGTAGCTCACTGTTAACGTCTCTGACTGCAGCACTAGTCTGAATCTCAGAAGAAACACTGAGTTGCATAAAGATTTCAGACACAACTTTGTGATGAGTGCCAAGTAGCATGAAACCTACGCCAAGCCAGGCTTCCTTTCAATTGCCTCAACCACTCTAGTGGGATTCTTTATTAGTCTGCCGATGTGTAATTTCCACTTTACTCTTTGCATAAAAGTTCGGTAAACAAGTAGTTGGGAAGGATGACCCTTAAAAATTATCTCCTTAAGATGGCAAAGTATTTTTGTGGTGAGAGCTGGCTGTTAGCCGAAATTGGTGGACAGTAATTTACGTCAGTGTTTACGTCCCCAATATTGGTCGTGAGCGAAATGAGAACAAAGGCTTTGGGTAGGCGGATACAGTTTACACATAGATGATCTGACGTTCAAGAAACGGTCACAGAGAGATGCAAGGTTAACTTTCAGTGAGAAACAACCAATCAGAAGACTGTGTTTTTCTCCCAACAATAATCTCTATAGTATGTACATGAAAATCTATAAATATGTGTTGATCTCCTTAATAAACGATCTGCTGCCTGGCCCTTGTCTTCTGTTGTTTCATTTTTAGTAACTTGTTTATTGGACTTGATTTATTCTATGAAATCTAGAGAGAGAGACAGAAGTGTCAGCCTTATTGGTTAGGTATACCGTCGTATTTCCTTATCTAACTATTGAACGTTTTTTTTTACAAATCAATATCTTATTTTCAGCGCGCTTAATTTCAATTTTTTTGTGTTTCCACATACCTTCTGTTTTTTTTTAGTTGAACATAGAATCAATATAACTATTGAACAATTGAGAGATTTCGATCCACATATCTCATTGAAACATGATCCACATTTCGATGGATCTGTACCATGGGGTGACTTAGATTGTTTTGTTCAATACTTTTTCCCAATAGGTGAGTTATTCTTTTAAAAATGTTAATTCCATATATATTATACTTTGAATATTACTAAATAGTTACTTTTTTCTGTCGGAGAAACGAACCCTGCTAAAATCATCGTTAAGTTGCTTTTTGATCTATGTATCTATTATGAACAAGCAACTTGATCGCGTAGTAACATTAAGGAATTGAGATAGTAAAGGATAGGGACTCCGATTCTGGGCTTAGACACACTGGTATAAACATAAAACTTTGGCACTATGGTAGAGTGTCATTCCATTATGAATAAAATTTATTTTGATAAAGTCACACATAACATAAACAAGCTAGAATATAAGGCATCTACAGTAGTTTCACCATATAAGGAGGGGACATCTGAGGCCTTAGGATTCTCAATAAAACAGGAATTGAAGGTGGCATTCAAACTTACAAATGCTCTAAGGAAGGACAAGCTCTGTAGGCTAAAGAACACTGTCGGCTGACCCAATTAGACAAAATAATATAATTTACATAAATACCTTGCAATGACTGTGAGTTGAGTCAACTACATTGGTGAAAATAGTAGATCAGAAGTAGTGAGATTTTCAGAACATAAGGATTTAGCTAAGGTTAGAATGTTTGATCCTGCTTCGGTGGCACAGTGGTTAGGACTCTCGTCGACCGTGCACATGGTCCGAGGTTCGGTCTCCTGCCGACGCACACCTGATATCTATGGTCGGCCTGCATAATTTGGGCTACCGATATCACATGCTGAAAATTCCATACTTGTAACAAAAATACAGTGTGGAATCAAGCTGTAATCAAAAATTAAAAAATAAAATAAATAAAATAATTCAGGAAGAAAAACTCAGCAATCACACTGCATACATTAACACACAACCACACAATACGGTGGGACAGAGTCGAAGTTTTAAGAAGTAATATAGGTAGGTCGAGAGCGAGAGAGATTGATTACTGAATCCGCGTTCATCGAACAATCTACACCGAAGACGTGCAATAGAAGTGACGTAATGCAAATACCAGAAATATGGAAGCTATTATTACTCTCAAATCTGTGTGGAGGTCAACAGCACTCACCATCAAAAATAAGATCCGGATCTTCAACTCCAATGTGAAAGCAGTCAGTGCTACTTACTATACGGATCAGAGACTTGGCGAGTCATAAAGAGCATCTCCAACAAACTTCAGACCTTCATTAACAGTTATCTTCGCTCAATACTCATGATCAGATGGCCAGAAAAGATCAGCAACAGGGTGGGATCTCTGGAAGCGAACCAGCTCAGCAGGAACCGATTGTGAAACAAATAGGCAAGAAGAAAGGGAGATGGATTGGCTGGCCATACTCTGAGGAAACCATCAAGTGACATCACTAGACAAGCCATTGCTCGAGTGAAGCCCGAAAGGGAAGCGGGTGGCGAGTTGGTCGTCAGTGCAAGGGTGACATGGGGAGGAGGTCATGTGAAGAGGAGATGAAAGCATGTGGACAGACCTGGAGCAGGGTGAAAAAGTTGTCAGAAAACCGAAGGCAATGGAGGTGCGCAGCTGAAGCCCTATGTTCCTCTAGGAACTAAAGGATACAATAATAATTATTATTATTATCAGTCAAATCAGAAGAGGATAAGTTATACTAAAATATATTCAATTCACAGTATAACATTCTAACAAGGTAATTATTATGACTATAAAAACACTCGTCTTACCTCCCATTTGATTGTATTTGATTGATAACACTAATATTATTATTTCCGAATGTACTTTATCTTATATTGATTTTCTTCAAATGTCTAATCAATTTTTACTCATGTATATAAATGAAGCAAGAAAGTTGTGTGAGTACCTTAATATGATTATGAGCAGAAATAAATTGCTCTCGAAAGGTGGTTATCAGTTATTAATATTACTGTATAACAACACTGTGTGATTTATCAAAATAAAATCTTATCCATCATGGAGTTGTACTCTACCACAATGTCCAAGTTTTATACTTATATCAACCATATTTTTGTTTGGTAAACTTAATATACACATATATACAAAATAACCTATGTACACATTTGCGATTGTACGGTAAAGAAAATGAATTCACCGCCTAGAAAGGCGACTCTTCGCTGAACTCCGTGTTGTTGTTGTTTTTTTTCATTGATGCCTGAATTGGCGATTAACCATGAATTATTTTGAAGTATCCAAATATAATAGGACGAAGTACTCTTTAACTAATCGATCCATGACCAAAATTATGACATTTTTGCCCCGAAGCTTTGCCAGCTAACTGAAAATACATTCTGAAATAATAGAGATTTATAGCTCAGGTGGCTGATTTGCAGTTAATAGTGTTCTCTGAGCTGGTTGGTTTAGTTGCCGAGCTTTCCTCGTCCTACTGGACAGCATAAAGTGAAATGTACAATTGGTGGATGGTGGCTAGCAGTGGAATGCAGGATGCGCATTTCGTCCTATTTGGGACTCGTCATCTGGATGCACCTGCATTTCTCAGTGAGTGATGATGTTCCCATCACCGAGGCTCAAACCCAGTGCCCATAGTTTCAAACGCCGAAGCGTTATCCACTAGACCACTTGGGCCACCAGAACTGACGAGTCCCAAATAGGACGAAATGCGCATCCTGTATTCCACTGCTAGCCACCATCCACCAATTGTATACTAATTAAATTCCCAGACATCGTCGAAGCATCTGCACAAGAAGCCGACATGTCAACCTGAGACCGAGCACTTCGGTCCAATCAATCGACGGGAAAATCAAAAATTCAATTCAATAAAGTGAAATGATTTAAATTTTTCATGAGTGGTATAACTGCATCTCCCGGTAACCATCTTTAGATATGTATTGAACATTTTCTATTAACTTGGATTTTAAACTTTCTGGTCACCTGATTTACTTTTTAATTAGTTGGTATATTTGGTCTATATATTAACGTGTTTGTTAGTTGCATACTCGTTTGAGTACCAGGCTTCTAGGAATTGCCTGGCACTTTTGTTGTTTCCTCTGTCTAAGATTTCGATATTATCCAGTCAAATTGATGTCCATAATTGTCCATGTGCATTGATATGAAAGAATATATATTGTGTCTTTCCATGGTTGATTTGTGTTCGTGAATTCTGATTCGAATGGGACGCCCACGTTGGCCGATGTAATGTCTGTTACAGTCCATACAGGCAATTTATTTTGTAAATGGTGTTAATTTTATCCCCTTTTTCTGTTGGATCTTTCGGTTTGCACAAAATCGAATTAAGTGATTTGACTGGCTTGTGTGCTACATCTATATCAAACGGTTTCATTATTCTAGCCGTTATTTCAGAGATATTTCTCATGTATGGTAGGATGAATTTCTTTTTGGTCTTTGATGATGGTTCCTTGTTGGTGTTTTGATTCGACTTTAAACACTTTTTGATGAAATTTTGTGGATAACCATTCTTTTTGAAGACCGTTTTTAAATATTTTTCTTCCATTCTTTTCAACTCTGGAGTGCTACAGTGTTGTGTTTGAATTCTTTTAAACAATGTCTGCAAACAGTTTCTTTTGTGAGTGAGTAATTGGATTATTGCTAGTATAGTTGAATATGTGATCTGCGTGCGTTGATTGTGTTGGTTTTCCTGATTAAGACATCTAAAAATGGGATTTTGTTGTCTAATTCTTCTTCTCCTATGGTGAATTTGATATCTTCAAATATGTTGTTTATTAATTTATGGGTATATTCTAAATCATTTCTCTTAATTATCACAAATGTACTCAGACTTTTGGTTTAATTATAGGTCGGGCTATTAATTCTAATCTTTGCATGACGGTTTCAGCTGTTAATCCTGATATGGGCGATCTCATAGGTGTTGAACATCACTGCGTTCTTATGTTTTCATCACTATAGGGTAATTGTTGCATAGTTTCTGTTGTTAGTTTTGGACTAATTGAAGTATGTATATAATGCTGTGACATCAATAAATGCTGTAAATGAATTCATGATTTCTAATTCCTATATATATATTCATTTTTATTTAGATACAAAAGCCAAGTGTTTAGCCAGTTATCGGACATCAGTTCAAATGCTCAACAAACCAAGCAATAACAATAATAATAGTCGTTCTCAAAATGAAAAACAATTTATCTCTTGTGAATTCATTCCAACTGTTAGTCCCTCAACGACTGACGGTGGTGATGGCGATGCACAATGCCATATATCATCACGAAGTAGGCCAGGGCAAACACCATCCTATTGGAATCATATGCATAAATTATGCTTGAATACAAAAATCACATCAGAATCACAAAAGGAGCGTGATTTTGTAGATTTGATGAAGACAAAAATTGAACAGGAATTTCTTCAATGGATTTTAGACATGTTAACTCGTGCAGATTTTAAAAGTAGTAAGTGTTACAATATATATATGGACAGTATACTCCTAATGTCTTCTTTTTCGTTTATTTTATTTCCTCGCTGGTAACTAATTTTCATGATGGATGGGAAGGTAGAGCACACAAACACACACACACACACACTCAGTCGCTGATTGAATTGCTTGCACCTAACTTCAGTTCGTGTTTGTAATCCGCTGAAATCCTCATAGTGTGGTGATAGCTGAAACGAAAGTTAGACACAAAACTCAGTTATCCAGAACAAATATTTTTATTGGTTACAGGATTTCATCATGAGCTGACATCAGTTAGAGAACCAGTGGAAAACCCATCAGGGAGTACTGGGCAGTCGTTTCGTCTGCCTAGTTTGGGACTCTTCATCAGTACACACTCGTTGAAGTTTGAACCCAGGACCTTCTACTTACAAAGGCTTGCTGATAGATCATTAAGCCACTGGGGACCCGATCGAATGGCCAGCCCATGAATTTCAGTGACTTAATGGTCTACGGAGATAGTTGGCCTTGTAACCAGAAGGTTCTAGGTTCAGACCATAATGAAGTGGTTGCTTACTGATGAGGGGTTCCAAACTAGGCTGACAAAATAGCTGTCTAGTACTTCCAGATCTTTGATAGCTCTCTGACTGATATCGATCTGTGATTAAACTTGAAAATGGAATAAAATGATTCTCTGAGATTCATGGAACAGTAAGATAAATACGTGATGAGAGTATGAGAAAGTCGTCATTAATCAGTCTAATTTACATGATGTCTACTTCCTTGATCTACAGTCCTATTTAAAGAATTCACTACTCCAATATACTTATTGTTTTTAAAGTAAGTGAAGATCTGTGCAGGAGATCATGTTTACTTTCCATTTTTATGAACTTCAATATTGGAGATTAGTCAACAGACGAAAGTTGGCTTTTGTTTTCTTTTAACTGGTCAGAAAGTCGCATCTACAACCTTGAGAAAATAAACTCATTACTCTCATGTGATCTGAACTTATTTCATTCATTGATGAGGGGGGGGGAGAATTTATCATTAAAGGCATTCCAGTCAATACTGATTTTACTTGAACTTGATTCTGTGCGTAAATAGGTTGTCGTTGTTTAATCAATACGTTTGTATAACCCTATAGGCTGTAGTCAAAATTATGTCACTAAGCTGAGGTCAGTACGTGTATACATTAAGGACTTAGTCTCTTGAACCGAATGTCTTTGTAGTAAAGCCTCTGTGAGTTTACTGTTATTATTATTATTGCTCCCTTGGGTTCCTAGTGGAACATAGGGCTTCAACTGCACGTCTCCACTTGCCACTTCTGTCTTCCTTCTGCTGTACTTTTCACCTGCATCCATGTTAGTTAGTCTATACTGTTTCAACTCCTCTTCACACGATCTCCGCCATGTCACCCTTGCACTGACGTCCCACTCGCCGCTTCCCTTTCGGCCTGGTTCCACTCGAGAAATGGCCTAACGCGCGATGTCACCTAGCGGCCTCCTCAGCGAGTGAGTGTCCAATCCATCTTCACTTTCTCCTGCATATTTGTTGGTTGGCGATTGGTTCTTGTTTTGTTTGTTCTCATAGTTTCTTGTTGGTGATTCTTTCCGGCCCGGCCATCTGATTTCCAGTAGAGAGCAAAGACAGTTGTTGGTGAAGGTCTGCAACAGGCTGTTGGAAATATTCTTTGTGATCCGCTCCCCAAGTTCCTGATTTGTATGGAGGAAGTGACTGACTTGACGTTTGTATTGAAAATCCCACCGGGGTTCGAGCTTAGGGCCTTCTGGTTACAAGGCGAGATCGTATACCATTAAGCCACTGGGACCCGATCCAATGGAGAGCCCATGAATTCTAACTTCTGCCGATTCACGGTATAGCGCAACCGCTAGCCAATGTCTTAAGTGATCATTTTTCCTCACACCCGACCTGCTGCACCCTACTGGTCATGACTTCCCACTGGAACCCCAGGTAACTACCAAACTGAATAGGACCAGCCACCAGTGAGCATCTCATTGATATTCAATTATCGGTTTGTAGGGATTTGGTTGATTGGTTACAGGATTTCATCATGAGCTGACATTAGTTAGAGAACCATTGGAACCATGTCGGTTCATGATGAAATCCTGTAACCAGTCAATCAAATCCCTACAAAGCAATACTTAAATATTTGTATGATTCAGATTGTGTGGGCTACACAATTATAAAGCGGTGGCTGCTGGTACTTTCCAGTTGTAATAATAATAATAATCTACTTTATTCCAAATCAGACAGTACTTATAATACAGAATGAAATTCTCAGCATTTGTCACAATACTTTGCATCTGATTCACTCAAAATATAAATAAAATTAAAACAAAATTAACTTGAGGAATTTGTTCATATTTACGACATAATGTCAAAAATATTCGAAGTACGAATTGAGAGTATTAAATATAATAATGATAATACAGTGACTTTGTTTCACACATTATTGTCGATTCATTTGGGAAATTTTAGCATGTTATCATTGAAGTATTGGATCTAATGTTCTCTTGATACAGAATGTATGGTGAGGGGAAATACAAAATTAACAGTTATAACACAGCTTAAACGATGTTCACATTTATGAAAAATGAATAAATAAAAACAAAAAATTGAGAGGATTATTCAAATAAGAAATACAATAACAATAAAGTTTGGTACAGTAAGGGTGGAGAAAATGGTTTATTTAGTAGCGCAAAGAAGGTTAGTTAGTTAGTTCATGCCTGACACTATTTTCATCATATAAAGTTCGCGCTAAATATGGTATAGTGGAATTTTTATACTTAGACGTACGTGCATAAAGTCTTTTGAAATGACTTCTTGTTTTACCTGAGGAGACACAAGGTTGGAGCTGCGGGTGCTGCGGTGGGTGCTCATAGTCTGACAAAATTCCTTTAGCAAATTTGTTGCATGACATCAAGTGCCTTTCAATGACATTGTCAACGATATGGCCCAATGGGATACAACTCGCCCTACTGACCGACAGTCTTCAGAGTTCTACGAAGTATGACATAGTCTTTTTTAAGCAATCTAGGAAAGAATAAGCAAGGGTGAACAATAAAGAAGAATAGGTAAGGTGCACGAGTTGAAAGACTGTAAGAGGAGGAGGGGTTGAGTTATGCCCAAGCGCCTTAACATCTTAATGTAAAAAGTCAGACGAAATATTCTTTTAGAAATCGCTAAGACATGGGAAGACCGGGATAGGTCAGTAGAAATAATTAATCCAAGATACTTAACTTCTGACTTAGTTTGTATATCAGTATTATCAGTTTTCCAACGGTCATAGGAACCAACAGCTTCTAAATGAAGCTTTTTTCACATCGGAAACTGAAATTAACAGTCTGACATTTGGAAGAATTTAGTAGTCGCCTAGATTGAAGTATGTGGGACTTCATTTCATTTGTTGCAGCTTTATTAGTTAAATATGAATTAATATGATTGTTTCAGTTTATTCGCATTTCTTTTTTTTCACGTATTAGTGTTCTCTGAGCTGTATAGTAAATTTGTGAAGCTTTCATCGCCCCACACCACTAGGCGACATCTCCAGCGCATACTTCAATTTGAAGTGAGCTTTTAAATTTCTCCACAAGTTTATTAGTCATCTCTCTTGGGGACCTGACTGTTTTTGAGTGTTTTAACACCCTCTAGGCTACTTGTATCGGTACTAATTGTTTCCTTCACCTGAAGTTTTGACCATTTTTGTGTGAGATTTCCTTCTTTTCAATTGGTAAATTTTGTCCATGTCAATGGGTCTATTGATTGACGATTCACTGGAATACTAGGCAGGCTTCTAAAAATTCTCTAGTATTCTTGTTGTTTCCTCTGTCTAATATTTGAACCTTGTCCTAGTCGAAGTGATGTCCTTGTTTGTCTGTATGCAGTGATATAAGGGAGTGTATGTAATGCCTTTTGACGGCTAGTTTATGTTCATGGATACGAAGACGAAGGGAACGTCCACTTTGGCCAATGGCAATGTTACTTACAAAAAGACCATCCAGCTCAGAGAATCGAGCTATTATCACAATTATCTCCATCATATCTAATTTTCACTTCACCGAAATGCTTGATTTCTGTTGACATGATGATTCCTAGGACCGTAGGGTTTGACAATATCTGCAGATTTTAACATCATGTTATTTTAATTGGTGTTGATTAACGCGCATAATACTAGTTACTAACTTAGTGTCTAATGGAAAGCTAATTCATTCATTTCTGCTTATATGTGTATGTTTCTGTGTGTATTTTATCTTTTCTTTTATTAAGACAAATTAGATTTAAAACGTGGTTTATTATTTGAAATTTGGTTACGTATCTATTCACCAAATCTACACGATTGCTTAGCAGCTAAAGGATATATTCCAGAGGAATTATTTTATACTTTAATTAATCGTAACAGAACCAATACGCCTTCTGGTGAAAGCGGTGAACATAATCATCAGACACTACGATTCTCTATTGATCTATTCGATGTTAATAGTAATAGTGGATGTTTAAATGGGAGGCTACAAATTAGTATGGATTATTGGTAAGCTTCAATCTGTATTTACATTTATTGATTTTTATATAAAAATTTATTGATTTATTTGTTATACCCACTCATATGCTGTTATTATTGAAATTTCTTGATAAAATGATTGGTAGATTCTACGGCGAAGTTCAACAACAGCGTCCTAGGAGAGCGAACGCTCCAATGACCTTGAACGCATACTAGTCGTTGACCAACGGCACCTGTAATTATCATGGCTGAAATATCAACGCTGTTCACCATCTAAGGAGCAAATTTCATCTAGATCACTTTTTTATGCACTGCTTTGACAATGTGTTATTAGCTCATTATGGTTAGGATTAGATTTAAGGTAAGTATTGGATTTAGGCTTAGGATCAGGGTCATAATTATCATTAGGGTTAGGTATATGGTTAGGGCTACGATTAGGGATAGATTAAGAGTTGATGTCATTTATTTTAACTCGTTTTATTGTCCACAATCCCCTTTTTAAGTAGCCATTGATCCTCCTACTGGAAACTATTGTAATTCAACTGGAGACTTTTTGGAAGGTTGTAAAACAGGATAAAAGCGTTAAAGGAGCCACAAAAAAGTTCACCTTAAGTTACCTCGGTGAATACATGTACAGCAACTGGTCAAACTGAAAAATTGATGCCCCTCATTCTAACTAAGACGTATTTTTTAAGTCATGTCAAAGAAGGGCACCCTGTTTAATATGTTTTCATGCATATTGTTGTAAGTGAAGATCATTTTTTGTGCAAAAATTCCTCATTTTTATGATTGGCCTGCTCAAGTCGCTTGTGCATTCGTATCCAATGGGACACTATTGTTGAACTTTGCCGGTTCTGCTTTACAGTGACTACTCTAGTATCTGTATACTGAAGACTAGATGGCCAACTAGAGATAATAAGCAAGAAAGAACTCTGTCAGATAGAGGACCAACCAAGAAGGTTTCTCCCTGACACATGTGTAGAGGGAAATGGAGCTGGATTGTGAACGTACGCTAATTAGTGAACCGTTGAGTGATATCACACCGCCAGCTTCTCAAGTAGCTCGTGAATAATGGGAAACGACGAGTTGTGTGTGTCTTAAGGTGACATGGAGGAGATTATGTGGGGAGGAAGAGAAATTTTATTAGGTATCGTTGAGCTAGCTAAAAAAAAAGACTGAAGAGAACAGAGGTGAATTGGTGTACAGCTGAAGCCTTCTCGGAACTCATGGGAACTATATTGATAGTGATAATATATTATAATAAACTATCAGTAGTCATGCACATTAATGACAACTTTTATTCACTTTGTTTTGTATTTTTCAATAGCCTTAAATAAATAGTTTAATTCACTTATTGCATAAATCAAATATAATGCCTTGATTGTATGTTGAGTGGGAAATTCTGTCTTCTTGAAGTTAATTGGTGCATGGTTACTAGCAGTTAGATACCATTTGAAACTGCTTCGTCATCTGGATGTACCAGCATTCCTCAGTCAGTGAGTGATGGTGTTCCCACCGAGGCTCGAACCCCCCCCCCCAGTGTCCATGATTTCAAGCGTCAAAGCGTTATGCGCTAAACCACTTCGACCATGACAGCCAATTCTTATGCTACGGGTCTTCTTAATTATTTAATTCAATGTATATTTTCCCGTCGATGGATTGGACCGAAGTGCTTGGTCTCAGGTTGACATTTCGGACTCGGATGTAAAGCGTAATGCGCATCCTGGATTCCACTGTTAGTCATCATCCACCAATTGACTTTACGTCACATGCCCAGACACCATCGAAGCATTTGCACAAAGAGCCAACATATCACCCTGAGACCGAGCACTTCTGTCCAATCCATCGACGGGAAAATTTAAATTGAATTAAATTCTCTGTTTCCTTTGCAATAGCCATGTTTGTTTAACTTTTAAGCATCTATTGATTGACCTTAAGCAGTTTTTAGTATTCTTATAGTCACATTATTATTCTGTATGAGATTAGGTGTTCCCTGAACAACTGAAAGTAACTTGATTTGTATTTAGCAGTCAACACTGAAACTTGAGACTCGTCAGTCAAATATGTCTGAATCACAATGAGTGATAATTTTCCCACTGGGAATTGAACCTAGCATTTACTATTCACTTGACTGAGGTAGGAATGTCATCTGAAGACGATGGAGGAGGGCTAATTATTGTAGAAGTTAAATCGGTTATTAATTATTGAAACTTGTGGAATTTCATTAAAGTAGAGATAAGGCTTTTAGTGATGTATGCTCTGAGCTGAATGGTTTAATGGCGAAACTCTCATTTTCCTTATGGACGACATATTCAGCTCTGATTAACTTCAGTGTAAATCAGTGAGACCTTCTAATTCAAGTAAATATGAAGTGTATTCAAATCTCCTGAGCAAAATGCCTACTCTCAATATTGTAGGCAAACATTTCTAATGAGTGGTTACCGAAACGTTCTAATAGGACGTATGACTTATGCCTCACACCATCTACCGTCATATCTTTTGTAGACTTTTAAAATGGCTTTTTGTGACTGTGGGAATATTCCCCATCAAAGCGTCTTACATTTTCGTCAATGTTAAGCTTTCTGCGTTTGAATAGTGAAATGAAATAAACGTAACGCCCTCCATACTTCATACATAACGATTATAATATTGATGATGTCAGGCATTCATTTGTACGCCTAAGCGCTTTAATTATTATTAATAGTATCTTGTAAAGTTTAAGGACATCATAGTTACACATTTTCATACATTTGAATAAAAATTGGGGTACCATGACATGCCTATGTAATCCGCTTAAAGTGGACATTATATCAACGGTAACGTCAACTACAAGTCTACTTGCGTGTTTAACCAATCATATGCTGAAAATATATATAAGGCTTTGGCTTCTCTGATTGGCTAATGGGACTGTCGACCTTGTCAGCACTAATGGCCTTGAAACTATGCACATTAAATCAGCTCTAAAGGAATTAAATTTGCCAAAATGTTTCTTATTAGTTTGTTATTTTTTTAGTCAGCTGTCAAGGAAGAGCAGTCAAAGCTACAACGAAAAAGAATTCAAAGATGGAACCGTGCTGAAAGTACAGGGATATAGAGTCACAATTTTGATAACTTCAGGGTTTTAAATAAGGCGTTAAGAAGACAAATTTCGCGAGATGATATCATTTCGTAGTTTCTTTACAACCACTTTACAACTAACATGGTTAACAATGATAAAATAAAGATCATGACAATTACTCAGTTAAATAAAAAACAAAAGTACATACTAATGACCAATCATATTTAGATAGGTCATGTAGTCCATGGTAGGTGGAGATTGAAGTCTATTGATTTTCGTACACACAGTTTAGGCTGTATGTGATTAATCCAAAGTGCTTCCATCACCTTCGATAACCAGCCTTGAATTTGAGTTATGTGAAATAATTGTGAAACAGTCAATAATATTGAATTTGTGACCAGACATTAATAAGTGTTTTGCAATAGATGATGCTGGATTTCTAGCCAGATTAATCGCGTTAGATTTTCGATATGATTTAGTAGCCATTTTGGAACATGTTCTTTCCGACGACATTGGAATATTGTGTTGGTTCTATCTATATAGGTATCACCGCAGCTGCAGGTCAACTTGTAGATACAGTTTGAAGTAGATTCCACAGAATTTCGTCCTTTAATCGTAGGTAAAGGGATCGAAAATGTTCGGCAAGTGAGAAAAACAGATTCGGCGTAGAATGTGCGTTTGATGGCTGACCGAAGTCTTTGAGCTGTCATCTGCATAATCTGGTCGCCCTTCAATGGTAAATTAATAAAGATAGCTTTCTTTGGTACAGAAGCTGTCTTTTCAAGATGTGGTCTATCCTTACCGTGACAATTGATGAAGGTATCTGGATAGCCATTAGCTAATAAAATTGAATGTGTATGTTAGGACGCTCGCCGATCATGCACATGGTCCGGGTTCGATCCGCGGCCGGCGCACTCCTTTACCTCACTTAATCAGAAATAATGCTGGTAAAGAGGAAAGGTTAGGCATGCGGCTAGCAACCCCGTCCTGTAAAATTAAAAATGAACACTGCTACAGAAACTTCAAGTCGCTAGCTTGGAGCCCTATGTTCCACTGGGAACGTGAAGGAAAAATTATTATTATAATTATATGTCAGGGTTTTAGTTAATTGTGAAAAGAATATAGCGAAAATATTCATTCAAACATCTATAAAAACAAAATAAATGAGCCAACAAAGAATATCCTTTTCGATAATTTCCTCTTCTCGCTCTACAATTTTATATATATATATATATATATATATATATATATATATATATTTATATATTTATATACATAGAATATTCTGGATTAGTAGTCAATAAAATATTAGTGAATATTTAAATAATATCGATTTGCTAGGTAAGATCACAATAGAATTACAGTTCATTAAAGATGCTTAAATTATAATAATAATAATAAAGTCATAGTAGCAAATAAAATATCAACTAAAATTAGGAAAATTCCACAAATATTCAGGATCATTCAAACCTAGATGGCCAAAGTAAGGAAAATGTCTGAACTAACTTCATAGGAAAAAGAGAAGACGTTCAACGAAGAGACTCTTTTCGGCGAATTCATTCACATAGGTGTACAGTCGCATTTATGTATAATTATTTGTGTATGTGTGTACATGAGGTTTATCAAGTTTAGATAATTGATCAAGTAATACAACAATGATCTAATATAGAAACAAGGTTAATTAGACAGCAACTAAAGTAAGACCGAGTTAGTAAGTTAGATGACGTAATAAAATTGACTAAAATGGTTCAACTTAGTCTCTACCTGGAATTACCTCTGTTGCTACCCTGACCTAAGTAATTAACCTTGTTTCTATATTAGATCATTGTTTTATTACTTGATCAATTATCTAAACTTGAGAAACCTCATGTACACACATACACAAATAATTATATATAAATGCGACTGTACAGCTATGTGAATGAATTCGCCGAAAATAGACATTTGTAAAAAATTATATTTGTAAAATCTCAGCGATATTGAAATGAGTAATTCCAACGTTTAAAGTGTTTAACAAAGGTAGATCAATATTTGTAAGTCTGAGGTCAAATTTTGATCACAACTCGTACAATTTTGTTTATTATACTTGTTAATATTTGTTTTATAAATCATGATTGGACAAAGTTTTTAAAAACTAAAGATGTTCCTTTTATATATAAACCTGTTATGTTAATTTCGATTAATTTCCCTGAAGAAGTTCGGACCAGATTGGCGAACACGGGAAACGTTGGAATTACTCATTTCAATATCGCTGAGATTTTACAAATATAATTTTTACAAATGTCTACTTCTCACTCGGCGCCCAAATATTATAGAACTATTCTGTCAAATCTTGATTACAGTTCATTTGATTCGCCGAAAATAGTCTCTTCGCTGAACGTCTTCTCTTTTTCATATGAACTAACTTCTTTTGGACGCATATATTAAGCTTCTTAATATGGATCCCAACAGCCAGCCTCAGCAATATTTAGTAAACGAACTCTTTCAGGCAAAATTGAGATGCATAGGTATGCGGTAAATGACTTTGAAAGCCACCTCATTGACATCGATCTTGTGTTCTGTATCCACAAGATGAGATAGAATAGCGCTATTTGAATAGATTTTGTTTGTCTTTTGCTTAACTACACACAGGTACTTACATTTGACACTACATATTTTGCTTAAACTTTCTTCTGATTCTTTCAATTTTTTTCCCAAATTTCAGTTATAATATTATTAATCAGTCTGAAGACTTTAGTAAAGGAACACAAATCAAACCCCCTGGTAGTAGTATACAAAATCAAACTGTACTACTTTCTAATCCTGTTGTAAATCATTCAACGAATCCAATATTAATTCTTCCGAGTAAAACACAATACAATCATCGTATTCAAATATGCCTAGATGAAATCAACCTCATGAAGTCATCTCGACCGACTGACAATGATTATTTCACTTCCCATAGAAATTCTTCCCTTCATCTACGTGTCCATTGTGTTCTGCTTATCCCACCAGCTGGATCAAATTCTTCATCAGTCAATCATCCATATTATCTTCATGTGATCAAGTCAACAATCAGTCAACCTATATATAATTCATTATATGCAAATGAGTTAAATTGTAAATTAGATGTACAATTGCCATCATCATGGCTAATTGCTTATCAACATCGAAATCCTATCCCCCATCATCAACATCATCATTGTCAACAAACTACTCCTGTGAATACCTCTTCACAAAATAGTTTTGAAATTAGTTTATTAGAGGCAATTTTAAACGGTGATCAATCTCATCAGGCACAGTATACTAGTCCTATTACAAAATCATGTATAGTGATTCAGGTGGATGTATGGTCCCAAGAGAATACAAGGAGAGCATTTGCGGAATGTGATCAAAAGTTGGGAAATTTTTGGGGTAAGTGTTGTTCCAGTTATCTGTAGTGTAGACAGAATTAAATTATTCTAGATTTTTGTTTAATGAAAACTTTTAATGGTGATGATGCTTCAAGTCTGTGTTTCCATATTATCATAATGTTATCTATCAATATGTGATCGAACTTGAAACCAATCAAATCTCTTCAAGTCAACACTTGAAAATTAATCTGATAATCCAGGTGAATTCAGATTTATGGAATATACGCTTCTACCTCTGCAGTGATTGACCTAAAATGTTGATTTTAATTGTGACCGTTTCCTGTCAGTTTGCATCCACATTATTATTACTATTTCCTTTACTTCCTAGAGGAACACAGGGATTCAACCGCACGTCTCCTTTACGTTCGGTTCTAGGCTAGAGTTTTCACCTGGCTCGAAGTCTGCCCACATGCTTTCATCTCCTCTTCACGTGAACTCCTACATGTCACCCTCCCACTGGACAGCCAACTCGCCGCTCCCCATTCGAGTTCCAACCGACCAATGGCCTTGTATGTGCTGTCATTTGATGGGTTTTTTCTCCGAGTAGAGCCGATCCACCTCCATTTCTTCCTGCATATTTGTTGGTGAAGGTCTGTAGACTGTTAGAAGCGGCCTTCGTGACGCGGCGCCAAGTTTCTGATCCGTATAGTAAGTAGAACTGACTTCACATTGAAGTTGAAAATCCGGATCTTATTTTTGATACTGAGTGTCTGTGGATCTGCACACACAGACTCGAGAGTAATGAAACCTTGCCTTTGCTTTCTCGATCCGTGCTGTGATATCCTTATCAGATCCGACTGTACTTCAATGCCATATATCTCTTCATTTCATTTGCAATCTGAGCAGTTTTTTCAGTTGCATACATAGTGCGAACGTTCCATGTCCCCACTCACACTTTTTCTTTCGCCTCAAGGAGACTCATCGTACTGAAGTTTCTGTAGCAGTTTTATTTACTGGGTGAAGTTGCTAGCCTAGTCTAATTACACAAATCTCAGTAATGAATACAAATTTCTAGCATTGGTTTGCAGGGATTTGATTTATTGCTTACAGGATTTCATCATGAAATGAAATCGGTTAGAGAACTATTGCAAAACCTTCAGGGAGTACTGAACAGGTGTCCCGTCAGCCTAGTTTGGGACTCTTCAGCAGTACACCCTCACCGTCAGCGTTCGAACCTAGACACTCTGTTTACAATGAAAACGTTTTATATAAGGTGCGTTTATATGATCGATTTAATTTGCTTAATGTACTTCTGATGTATTTCTGTTATTTCTGTTCTCATAACAGCCTTTTTAATTTTTACGAATCCTTTCTTAAAAAAAATAAAAATCTTTTTGTGTACACTTTTCTCTGCATCTATTTTTTGCTTCTACAGGATTATGTTACACTGACTTTGAAAACAATTCTGATGATGACAATACTTCTTATTCATCGCTTAATCCTGGTAAAGATTATAAACTTGTCAGCAGTTGTCGTATTCCTTTATCTGGATTATTATTTTCAACACATGGTATTATGCCATCACATTGGTATCCATTATGTTCATTTATAAGCGATAATTATTCATCATTATCATCATCGTCATTGTGGGAAAGTAAATTCAGTGGAGCTGTTCAATTGAATATGAAATTAATTGATCCAAATATGATTAAAATAGTTCCATGTTATAATACTACTATAACATCAAATTCAATTAATAACAATCATAATATTATACATAATTCTTCTATAATTCATTGTCTAAGAGATTGGAATATATCATTTAGTATTGAAAAGCTGGAGAATGGTCAAACTTCTGTGACAGCATTTAAAAATGAATCGAATTACTGGAGTGATGGTGTAGGTAAGCGAACACTTCTTGTTTATCGATTTATTGATTTACTTTTTTTTAGTACCTTACTCTGTTAACTTGGCTGATACAGTAGGTTTTATTAGATTAATGATGACAGCACCACGGAAAGATAACACGAGTTCGTTTGATTTCGTTGTACCTCCTCAAAATTTGCTTATTTCCTAAACAGTATCGAAATGTAAGTTACAAAATATTTCTGAACATACAGTGACATCGATTTTTGGATAGACTGTCTGTCTGTCTGTTTTCGACATAGAACTTTGCACAAATGTGCGGAAGTTCAAGTCGCCACATTCCGTGTAGCACGCGAAGCAAGAGAATAGAAGAAAGTAGAAGCAAGATAATAATTCCCAATGGTATGATAAATTCTCATTTCATGTAATTAAGAGTACATGTTGACCTCATGTGTTCATGTGTCCTGTTAGGGGAGGATGCTGACAAAATGCAGAGTCTTCTGAACACCTTGAGCAGCAATCTTCGTATGTTTGGCATGCAATTCGCCCCTACAAAATGTAAGATGCTGCTACAGGACTGGACCACGTCAACCCCTAACTTATTTATTATTTTTTTATTTTTGATTACAGCTTGATTCCACACCGTATTTTTGGTACAAGTATGGAATTTTCAGCGTGGATATCGGTAGCCCAGATTTCGCAGGCCGGCCATAGATATCAGGTGTGCGTCGGCGTGGGCTCGAACCCCAGACCATATGCATGGTCGGCGAGAGTCCTAACCACTGTGCCACCGACGCACTTAGCGATAGGGAGTCAAGTGATAGAACATGTTGACCACTTCACCTATTTGGGAAGTTGTATTAGCACCAACGGACTGATTGGCGATGAAATCTCAGCACGGATCCGAAAAGCTCGAGCTGCTTTCGCTGACTTACACCATCTCTGGCGTAGGCGTGACATCCGGTTATCAACCAAGGGACGTGTGTACTGCTCATCAGTTCGCTCCGTCCTTCTCTATGGCTCTGAAACATGGCCAATACGAGTTGAAGACATGAAAAGGTTGACTTCTTTCGATCATAGATGTCTACGATCTCTTTCTCACGTTAGGTGGTTTAATAAGGTAAGTAATGTTGACGTTAGGCGTAGAGTGTTGGGCAAAGAGGAAAATCAATCGACGAGGCTATAAAGTTACATAGACTAAGATGGCTAGGTCAGGTGGTGCGCATGCCTAACCACCGCCTCCCCCGACTACGGGCATTACTAGCTGATATAGGTGCAGGTTGGAAAGAGCCAGTGGTGGCCAAACAAAAACATGGCCTCATCAATCCATGAAATCCTTGACAGTTAAACTGAGTCAGGTAGGGAGATGCAGACTCCCAGGTTGGGGCCCTCGGGACTCTAGGAATCAATGGCTGGAGACAATAGGTGACATGGCTCAAAATCGTTGTCAATGGCGCAGATGTATTCAGTCTGTAATCTTTCATATTCCTTTCTACCATTACCCATTCTGTTTCACTCTTATACTTGTCAAACTCTGTTGATTGTCCTCACTCATCTTCTTGTCTACCTCTGTGTGGTATTTGGAAGGTGGCAACTCAAACTGGTGCACTTCGGTGCCAAGTTCTATGTTGAATCCAGACAGACAGACAGACAAATGTGTTCATAAGCCCGAAATGATGCAATTAGACAAATTATTCAGTGATAAAAGGCTAAGTATTTATAGTATATTCAAGTATTGGTTTGTAGGCATTGGATCGATTGGTTACAGGATTTCATCATAAGGCCGCATTGGTTACAGTACCATTGGAAAATCTGGGAGTACTGGTTTACTGTTCACAATACGCACCCGCTGCCAAAGTTCCAACCCAGGAACTCTTGGTTACAATGCGAGCTCGTAGACCAATAAACCACTGTGACGCGATCTAATGGACCATGAATTCTAACTTCTGCCAATGCTTTACCATAGCGTGACCACTAAAGAAAGTCATCGCTGGCTAGTATTTGTCCTCCTGCCCTGCTGGTCATGACTTACCACAGTTGGTCGCGCATGAGGACAAATACTCGCCAGCGACGATATTGGCTGGTGGTCGCACCATATCATGAATTGCCAGAAGATGGAATTCATGAGTTGGCCATTGGATCGGGGCCCAGTGGCTAAATAAATGGTCAGCGAGCTCACCTTGTAACCAGAATGTCCTGTGTTCGGACCTTGGCGGTTGGTGGTGCGAACTGACGAAGTGTCCCAATCTAGGCTGACGAAACAGTTGTCCAGTGCTCTCAGGTTTTCCACTGATGAAATCCTGCTTAAGGGAATTGCGAATAAAGTTCAGATTTGGCTTAGAAACAAGGATAGACTAGAGACAGAATACCAGATCGAATAACAAAGTGAATTTATACATAGTATGACAGAAATTTCAAGAGGGTGAGAGTTAAAAGTACAAGTAAAATTGTGAAATAGACAAATATTTAAGTAAATTTAGAAACTAAGTAGTGAGTTCAACCCAGTAAATGCAAATCAAAACTGAATGAAATGTTGCGCAACCATGAACTAAATACAAAAAACACACTAACAAATCAAAACAATTTCAGTTACCAGGGTATATTAAGAGATTTATCACGCTATCTTTTTGTACATATGGGTTGCGTTGCAATCTTTTGTTAAAAATGGATTTTGCGAAACAAAGTAACCTAGGTTTTCCTTGTATATATTGATTATTTTGAAAGCATGACTAATTTTCAGTATGAGTCTCGTGTCAATCAGGTGTCTATCGATTATTACTATTATAGATTATTACTACTATTATTATTCATTTGAGTTCCAAATGGAACATAAGGCTTCAACATTACATCTCCACTTCCTTCTAATTTTCTACTGTCCTCTTCGCCTGGCTCCACAAGTGACCATAATCTCACATCTCCTCCTCCTCCTAAACACGAGATCTCCTCCATGTCACCCTAGCACTGAAGACTTACTCGTTTCTTATTTGGGTTCCACTCGAACACCTGCTCTGCATTGTGCGGCATGTCATTGGACAGTTTCCACAATGTCCGCCTGGTCCATCTGCATTCTCTCCCACATATTTGTTAAGGCCAATAATTGTAAAATCCATCTGTCCTTGTGTTCTTGTTTAATTAATGTCAGTTATAAAAATAATAATAGTTATTATCTCACTTTACTCCAAAACAGACAGTACTTATAATGGAATTCCCAGCATTTGTCACAACATTGCATCTGATTTACTCAAAATGTAAATAAAATTGAGATTTAAAACAAAATTAACCTGAGGAATTTGTTCATATTTACGACATAATGTCAAAAATATTCGAAGTGCGAGTTGAGAATATTAAATATAATAATAATAATATAATAATAATAATAATAATAGGAATAACATTAAGTTTGTTTCAAATGGTATTGTCGATTCACTTTGGAAACTTTAGCATGTTATAGAGGCATTGAATCTCATGTTCTCTTGATATAGTAAAGTGAGGGGGAATACAAAATTAACAGTTATAACACAGCTAAAATTATGTTCACACTTATGAAAAATAAATAAATAAAAACAAAAAATTGAGAGGATTATTCAAATAAGAAATACAATAACAATAAAGTTTGGTACAGTAAGGGTGGAGGAAATGGTTTATTTAGTAGCGCAAAGAAGGTTAGTTAGTTAGTTCATGCCTGACACTATTTTCATCATATAAAGTTCGCGCTAAATATGGTATAGTGGAGTTTTTATACTTAGACGTACGTGCATAAATTCTTCTGAAAAGACTTCTTGTTTTACCTGACGAGACACAAGGTTGGAGCTGCGGGTGCTGCGATGGGTGCTCATAGTCTGACAAAATTCCTTTAGCAAATTTGTTGCATGACATCATGTGCCTTTCAATGACAATGTCAACGATATGGCCCAATGGGATACCACTCGCCCTACTGACCGACAGTCTTCAGAGTTCTACGAAGTATGACATAGTCTTTTTTAAGCAATCTAGGAAAAAATAATCAAGGGTGAACAGTAAAGAAGAATAGGTAAGGTGCAAGAGTTGACAAACTGTAAGAGGAGAAGGGGTTGAGTTATGCCCAAGCGCCTTAACATCTTAATGTAAAAAGTCAGACGAAATATTCTTTTAGAAATCGCTAAGACATGGGAAGACCAGGATAGGTCAGTAGAAATAATTAATCCAAGATACTTAACTTCAGACTTGGTTTCTATATCACTGTCATCAATTTTACAACGGTCATAGGAACCAACAGCTTCTAAATGAAGCTTTTTTCACATCGGAAACTGAAATTAACAGTCTGACATTTGGAAGGATTTAGTTTAAGACCATTTAACGAAGACCATATGCTAACTGCTGTTAGAAAGCTATTTATCTTAGTACAGTCTAGCTGGAGTTAACAGACTTTGAAATGATTAGATCATCGGTATACTTAACAAAGTTCATTTGTTTATTTGTAAGTCCAAAGGAAGTGTATAAATTTGCTATCGATACTTGTTTTAATATATAGTTAATATTGTGTATATTGATTCTCTGCCTATTATTTCCTATCTTTTATAGATGAATTTGGTTGTCAGTATAAACACTTTACAATATATCTTAATTTTGCACACATACCAAATATTAAACAGTTAATCAAAGAGACATCAGAATTGGATGGGGGTACTGGTGTTGGTGGTAGTACATTGCTTAGAAGCTTTCTTATGGAGGATAGTTTCAAGGCCTATGTGTTTGTACGCTTTCAATTTCCAAATTATGGTACACAAATGTCTCAACTGGTCTATTTGCCGAATTCTACTGATCAATTTGATGATTTGAAGCCTACAACTATCATTGAGGTAAACATTTAAGTGTAATTGTATGTATGATAAGCAATTTTTTTCTTTCGATTTAGATCTTGTCGCAAACAGATGAATCGTCCTTGCTGTGGGCTCTTCACAGCTCGCACCCTTGACCGCTTCACAGTGACAGAATCTAGGACTTTCGTCTGTAGTGGAACCGGTTCATGACAGCGCTATAACGTTAACTGATGAGATTTCGAATTCATAGGGGATTGGATTCCGACCCAGTCTGATTGAATGGTCAAAGGACTCGCCTCGTAAACTAAAAGTTCTTGGTTCTATCCCTAGGGGGAGGTGATAGTTGGGTTATAGGTGTGTATTACTAGGTTCATAAAGTGTTTAGCAATGTAACCAAGCTAATGTTTTGTAGAGAAGTGCAAATATAATACGTTTGAGATTAATATGATAGCTAAATGCCGTCCTAAAACACTTGTCACCAATCATTGTCTTTTTTATCGTCGTTGCAAATTGCAACATCCATCCAATCAAACAAAATCCCTACAAAACCAATACTTGAAAATCAATCTGATGCCCACTAGCGATTGCCTTATTCAGGAAGTAACCTGAGGTTCTAGTGGGAAGTCGTGACCAGTAGGGTACAGTAGGTTGAAGATGAAGCAGTAACTCATCGAAAAAGACACTGCGAAATTGTCGCACTGTGTCATGTATTGGCAGAAGTTAGAATCCATGGGCCATTGGATCAGGTCCCAGAGGCTCAATGGTCTACGAGCTAGCTCGCCTTGCAACCAGAAGGTCCAGGGTTCGAACCCCAATGATACGGGTGCAAACTGATGAAGAGTCCCAAACTAGGACGAAATAGCTGTCCAGTACTCCGGTGCTGGTTTTCCTATGGTTCTTTAATTGATGTCAGCTCATGATGAAATCCTCCATCCAATTACAACATACACTATTCAATTAATCTATCAACTTTGTGTCCTGTAAATTACCGACTTCGATTGCTACAAGTGTTGTTACTACATTCATGATACTTTTATGCTGTTTAAAGTTCTTTGTATCTATTTCATTCTGCTTTCTATAGTTTATTTAAAACAACTTAGAATCTGGGATGCTACATACTCAGTTAATCTATATCAGCACATTGTCTGTAATTCATATTCGCCTAAGACTGTGAGTAACAAGTCATTGAAATGCTTCAGCGAATAGTTTCATTATCATTTAGTTCAAATGCTTCTTCTTTTCTCCTGAAATTGAATCTGCGGTTTAATGAATTTATCCTGTGATTGTATGGAATTCTTTGGATAAATTATGTGTTGGAAATCCTGGGAGTGAAACGATTGCTTGTAGGAGGGCGATATGATGATTTGTGGAACATTGATCTACTGTGAAACTGGTCTGTTGGATCTCGTTGCCTTACTGTTTCTTGCTATGTGATTTGATTTACTTTGATGAGTTTGTTTAAGGTCTTTTGGATTTGATTGTCAAATAATTTGAATTGGATTTGTCGTGAGCTGTTGGCATACCCTTTTTTCATCTCTCAGCAAGTCATAAGTGTTCCTGGTGTATGACTCCTCTTTGGCGGCGGCATGTTTAAAACTTGGACTACCAGAAGTCTTCATCTTCATATTCCACATAATTCTTCTAGTTCACCTTCTTTGAATCTAATAAAACATGACTTCTAGTGATCATGTTTGTAAAATTGGCAGAAGTTGGAATTCATGGGCCATTGATTGAATCAGGTGCCAGTATCTTAATGGTCTGCGAGCTAGCTTACCGTGTAACCAGAAGGTCCTGGGTTCAAACTCCGTACTAATGAAGAGTCCCAAACTAGGACGAAAACAGCTGTTCAGTACTCCCTGGTAGTTTTCCAAATTGTTCTCTAACCGATGTCATCTCATGATGAAATCCTGTAATTACTATCATGAGTATTGGGAAACGCTTTACTACACAACCTGCTTATTTGCAAGTTTCTACTAAGCTTGAGGAAAAGCAACATCCTAGGTGGAAACATATCTCAATGCATGAAATAACACTGTTTCTGAATTATTTTCTTGAGTCTCAAAATGTACTCCTGAACTTTGCTTAAGGGGTTTTTCAACCAAATGTGGTGCATTTCTTGAGGCAGACAAAGAAGAAATATCATAAGAGATTGGTTTGTGCTTCAGGTTAAACAGCGTCTCAACCGATCGACTGCCAATCAATATTTTACTTGAAGATCCTGTACGAAGGGGAAATATGTAGTAAACTCTGCCAAATATTCTGTACATTATATATATATATATATGTATCGGTGGTACAGCGGTGGAATACTCGCCAACCACGCAAGTGATTCGGGGTCCTATCCGTGGTCACTGGACGCACTACTTTATTTCACCAGTAATAAGACTGGTGAAGAAGGAAGGTTCAGCTTGAGGCTAGTAACTCCATCCCTTAAAAATAAACACCACTTCTACCGAAACTTGAAGCTTCTAGCTTTGAAGCCCTATGTTCCACTCGGGACGTAAAGGAATCAAAAAGAAATATGTATGTATGAACGCTGTCCAGAATAAAGCTATTATTATTTTATTTGTCAATAATTAATACGGTTCTTTCATTTTCGGTTGGTAGTATAACGATCCTCCTTGAAATTCTCAGTCTTTTCAATGTGTTGAGTGTAGTATTTCGTATGCGAGATCATAGATAAAATAATTTGGTGCACCTCTTTATGAGTTTCACTACTACTTAGTCCCGGTGACTTGAGTGTTGTTTCTCGGAGGAAGCAAAGAAGTACGATTTTGTGTCATCTCCAGTATTGTTTATTATTATTATTATTGCTCCCTTGGGTTCCTAGTGGAACATAGGGCTTCAACTGCACGTCTCCATTTTCTTCTGTCTTCTGCTGTACTTTTCGCCTGCATCCATGTTAGTCCGTATTCTTTCAACTCCTCTTCACACGATCTCCTCCATGTCACCCTTGGACGTCCCACACGCCTCTTCCCTTTCGGGTTCCACCCGAGGGCTTGACGCGCGATGTCACCCAGCGGTCTCCTCAGCGAGTGTCCGATCCATCTCCACTTTCTCCTGCATATTTATTCGCTGGTGATTGGCTCTTGTTTTGTTTGTTCCCATATTCTGATCCGTATAGAAGAACTGACTTCACGTTTGTATTGAAAATCCGAATTTTGTTGGTGATGCTGAGTGACGAAAATTTCCAGATTGATTTCAGGTTGATGAATGTGTTTCTCGCCTTCCCGATTCTCGATTTGACATCCTCGTCCGCTCCTCCTGTAGTTGAGACAATGCTCCCCGAGATAAGTGAATGAAGTAATCTCTTTCAAATCCCTCCCGTTGATGGTGATTGGCACTGGACGTAGCTGATGTTGTTGTAGTTTGGTTATTTTCACAACCTCCGTCTTGTCTATGTTTACCTGGAGTCCTGTCTTCGCAGTCTGCTTCTTCGACCAGTCTGTCGGTTTTCGCTTGTAAGTCTTCGACTTTGTGTGACATCAAACATAAATCATCCACGCGCGAAATCTAGGTCTTCTAGGTTCTTCGCGTCGGTCCAGGATATTCCTGTCTTCTCGTTTCCCACTGTCTGACACGTAATCCAGTCCACCACAATTAGGAATATCATTGGTGATAGTAAGCACCCTTGTCACTTGACATGTGCTGTCGTCGTATAGCTGTTAAATAAGGTTGATGAATGTTTGGGGTACGCCATAGTACTCGAGTAATTTCCAAATTACTTCTCGGTCAACGCTGTCGAAGGCCTTCTCAAAGTCTATAAAGTTGAGGCAGAGGTTTGATCGCCATTCCATGCTTTGTTCGATGATGATGCGTAGAGTTGCAATTTGGTCAGTACATGATTTGCCTTTCCTGAATCCAGCTTGTTCTGGCCGGAGTTCTGTCTCCAGTGCGTCCTTTAATCTCTCCAGGATGATGCGACTCAGGATTTTGCTTGGTGTCGACAGGAGCATGATTCCTCGCCAGTTCTTGCAGAGTCCTTAGTCGCCCTTCTTTGGTAGTTTCACGAGGTAACCTTTCCTCCAGTCAGTAGGCACCTTTCCCTCCTTCCAGACCTTTTGCAATAATGGAGTCAGTATATCTGCTGTAGTCTCCGGGTCCGCTTTCAGTGCTTCAGGGGGTATTCCATCTGGTCCGGCTGTTTTTCCATCTTTCAGAAGCTTGATTGCGTTCAAGACTTCAGCTCTCGTTGGAGGATTGGTGTCAACTTTCAGTTGTGTGCGCGCTGTTGTTGGTATTTCTGGACGGGTTGCAGGTTATGGTCGGTTCGAGAGTCCTTTGAAGTGATCCGCCCATTGTTTGATCTGTTTTTCTTCCTTGGCAATTGGGATCCCTTGGCTGTCTTTTATAGGTTTCGCTTGTGTTGATCTCTTCCCGGATAGAGATTTGGTTATCTGATATAGTGTCCTCAGATTCGTTTTGCCTGCTGCCTTCTCAGCTTCAGTGGCCAGTTGTCGTAGAATCGTTCTTCCACGCATGATTCTTTAGTGATGTCGCGTAGTGTTTCCTGCTTTGCTCTGGCAGTTGCAGTGAAGGTGTCTTTTGTGGTTGTGTCCTTCAGTAGTTGAGTGTTGAACTTGCATTGTGGTCTATTTCCAGCTATCCTCGAGGCTTTTAGTTTCACCTTGAAAGTCCCTTCTACTAGATAGTCGTCTGAACCCACATCTGCTCCTCTCCTTGACCTTGTGTCCAGTAGGCTCCGTCTCCACTTTCTTGAAATTGAGATGGAGTCTATTTGGTTCTTGGTGTTTCCATCTGGTGAAATCCATGTCGTCTTGTGTATATCCTTGTGTTTGAACACACTACCGCCAATCACCAAACCATTGAAGGCGCAGAAGTCTGAGAAGAGTTCCCCATTGTCGTTCATTTCACCGAAGGCCTCACGACCTATGGTGAGTTCTCTTCCTGTGTTGTCTCGTCCCAGCTTCGCATTCATGTCGCCCATCAGGATTTTGATATCGCCATTTGGGACGTTGTCCATTATTGCTTGTAGTTGTCTGTAGAACGCCTCCTTCTTCTCTTGTTGTGAGACGTTTGTAAGCGCATAGCATTGAATGATTGTAACTTTCCTTCCTTTTGAGTTGAACCTGGCTGTCATTATCCTGGAGGAGATTGGTTCCCACTTCATGAGAGCTTTGGTTGCTGTTGGTGACATCAAGATGGCCACTCCCTCGGTGTGCTCATGGTTGTCCTCTGGGTGGCCGGAAAAGATTACTGTCTCTCCAGTAGGTAGTTGGCACCTTCCAGTTCCGTTCCATCTGCTTTCGCAGATTCCCAACAGTTCTATTCTGTACCTTCTCATTTCAGCGGCTATCTGGGCAGCCTTCCCAGTTTCGTACATTGTGCGAACATTCCAGGTACCCATCCTTACTTTTGCTTTCATCGAAAGAAGGCACATCGGCTGACTGGCTTCCCGAAGGCTTTCACCAGCCTGCGTCATTTCACTTCCCCGATCCCAGCGAAAAGTAAGACTATTGCTTATGTTTTTAGAATTTTTAATATATTTATTCGTTGAAGTTTCTGTAGCGATTTGGTTGTTTTACAGGGGTGGAGTTGCTAGTACCACGCCCCAACCCTCCCTCTTTACCCGGGCTTGGGACCGGCGAGAAAACTAGTGAGCTAGTAGCC
This sequence comes from Trichobilharzia regenti, assembly GCA_944472135.2. Taxonomy (NCBI): domain Eukaryota; kingdom Metazoa; phylum Platyhelminthes; class Trematoda; order Strigeidida; family Schistosomatidae; genus Trichobilharzia; species Trichobilharzia regenti. The sequence goes on from OX235267.1 coordinate 31,042,105, forward strand.
TAGCAAGCTAGTATCTGGCGAGGTTCCAGTATTGTAGTTCAATCCTTTTTAAAGGAGTTGATACTAAATTTTCGATGATATTCGTCTTGATTTATTGAACAGGCAGTTATTGAGTGTTTCTTCAGTTTGTTATTTTACAGTCTCGATTAACTCCTTCCCAAAGAACACTTCATCTTTATTCTTTGTATTGTCTATTCACCAATACAATAGTGATGTTCAACGTTGCTAGAGATATTCCGATGTTACGCAGTTGTGGTCATTAGTCTGACCATTGAGTTTCTGCATTATTCAACTAATTCCCATTTCACTACTCATTTAGTCAGTTGCGTCTATACTTGGCACTTATTGGTAGATTTCGATTATGCAGACATTCGAGAAAAGAGAAGACTTGTTCTTTACTGAATGTCTGCATTTTCAGGTATTCCAGCTTGCGTTTTTTATTTCATAGGACCATGTGGCTTCAAGATCTGTGCAAATTTCAAGGCTTTGTTGGATCAAAGTTATAATTTAAAGTTCCAAGTATTCGAATTAATCATTTCCCAATGAGTTATACTGTAACAAAAGAAGACAAGGGCCAGGCAACAGATCGTATATTGAGAAAATCAACAGATATTTGTAGATTTTTATGGACATTATTATCAAGGTTATTGTTAGCAGAGAAGCAACCTCTGATTGGCTGTTTTCTTGTTCAAGGGTATTCTGTCATCTCTTTGTGGCCGTTTCTTAGGCAGTCCGGTGATATATCTGCGAATCGTATATCCGCCCACGCTAAGTTTGCTATGATTGGTTGGTGAATTCCTCAAGGTTAAGCTTTGTTATTGTTTTTTTTCTCATGACTCCCATTGGGGAAGTGAACATTGACGTCAATTGTTGTCTACAATCTTGTTTTACAGACAGCTATCACAACAATAGGTTCAACCCTACAGGTGTTTATAGCATACTTCAGCATACCAATAGTTAAAACGTTTATTAAATAACATGATAGATATTACATATAACGTATTATGTAAACATGAATATTTATACCAAACACATAGCTATTTTTACTCGTTTTTAAGTTAATTAGCATTTCCCGTTGATTGCTTATGCCAGACCGAAATGCTCAATCTTTGTGGGTATGTCGGCTGCTAGTATTATAGACGCTTTGACTGGACCTTAAGATCAATGTGATGTTATTTTTATTTGATGGTAACTACCAGTTAAATCTAGGATGTGTGTTTCATCCTGTTTTGAACTCATCAGCTTCATCGTCGTAACATCCGTACTAGGAGCGGACATGTCAACACGGACCTAGCATTTCCGTTCAGCATTATCAATCAACGGGAAAATCAACGGGGCCTAAACATCGAGTAATAGTAATAATAATAATAATAATAATAATAATAACTGACACCCGTCTTGGCGTCGAAAACAATGGCTACTGGGTTCGAGCCTCATTAGGAACACCACCACTCATTGTGGAATGTAGGTACATCCAGTTGAAGAGTCTCAGACAGGACAAAATACTCTTTCTGGATACCACTGCTGGTCACTGTCAACTAACCTGTGTTTTGTTTCTTTTTTGGTTCTTGTTTTTAGTTTAAAGAATATAAAGAGTTTGTCATTCCAGTTAGTTCAGAATTAAGATATTTTCTGTCTGAATCTTCACTTGAACTTCAAGTATGGATTATTTGGACAGATGAAAATTTAAAGGAGACTGATGTAAGCAGAAATGATATTGGATTTGGAATAACAGGAGAAGGGTACTCTTCATCATCCACCCATCGGTAAGACAAAACAGTTATGTTCCTATTTAATCTTATTTTTAATTAAAGGTTTTATTCATTTGTTATTTTGTGATAACTGGACTTTTTGTCTATAGAACTTACAGTATCATTCTAGTCATCATCCGCTTTGACTGACTGACTGACTGACTGACTGACTGACTGACTGACTGACTGACTGACTGACTGACTGACTGACTGACTGACTGACTGACTGACTGACTGACTGACTGACTGACTGACTGACTGACTGACTGACTGACTGACTGACTGACTGACTGACTGACTGACTGACTGACTGACTGACTGACTGACTGACTGACTGACTGACTGACTGACTGACTGACTGACTGACTGACTGACTGACTGACTGACTGACTGACTGACTGGTTTCAACATCGAACGTTGCACCGATGTGCAGCAGTTCAAGTCAGCACACAAAGCCAGAGAAGAAGAAGAAAGTAAAAATAAACTCAAAATAGGGACAGTAAAGAGAGATATGATGCAAAAAGATTGGTTTTTTTGTAAACTATAAGGCACAAGGAGTGGATACATCTGCACCAGCCATTAAGAATGATTTTTAGCCATATCACCAATTGTCTACAGCCTTCATTGGCTTTCACCATCCCAAAGAACTCAACCAGTGAAGAAGTCTACACCTCCCTACGTGACTGGCTGGCTGGCTTAAACTAACTGTTGTGGATTTCATTGACTGTTAAAGCCATGTTTTGGTTTCACCACCACTGACTCTTTTCCAACTGTTTCATCCTATATCAGCTAAAATTTCCTGTTGAAGAAGACGATGTCTAGGCATGCATGCGTAACACATGTCCTAACTTCACAACCTCGTCTATTGATTTCCGCTCCTTACCTAGCACTCGACTGATGCCTCACTTCAATATTGCTCAACCTATTATACCACTTAATATAAGAGATAGAACGCAGACACCTATGATTTAAAGACAGCCTTTTCAGGTCTTCCACCCTTAATGGCCAAGCCTAACAGCCATAAAGGAGAACGGAGCTGACTGATGAGCAGTACACACGTCCTTTGGTCGATAACCGGATATCATATCTACGCCAGAGACGGCGTAAACTGGCATATGCGAAACTAGCCTTTTGTATCCGTGCTGAGATTTCGTCAGCGATCAACCCGTTGGCGTTGGCTGATACAACTTCCCAAATAAGTGAGGCAGTCAACGTGCTCTACCACTTCATTCCCTATTTCTAAGCTAGCAGACGGTGGAGTCCAGTTCAGTCATCTGACATTAGGCCGGACCGAATAGCATGCCAAACAAACATCCCCTTAATCTAACCATAGCTCCACGCTGACTGATTAGGCTGAAATATTCCCCATGTGTTGACGTGTCGGCTCCTAGTGCAGACTCTTCAAAGATGTCTGAGGATTAGTGTGATGTTATTTGTTGGAAAGTGACTAGTAGTGAGATCTAGAATGTACATTTCGTCCTATTTGGAACTCGTCATCTGGACGTGCCAGCAGTCCCCAGTTGGGACACCACCAATCAGTGCTTTTCGGTGGTATATATACAGATGACGAGTCGCAAATAGGAAGGAATGCGCATCTTTCACTACACTGTTGGTCAACACCTACTAAATAACATGATGTTCTTCTAGAATCATCTGATTTGTTTATGGACCTCGTCAAAGTCCACCTATCAAATAAACAATTTAGCCGTTAAGCCAAATGATGCAACACTTCAGCAAACTTCTGAAAACGGTTTAGCAGTAATTCGAATAGAATAGTGTTTGATGGTTGCTTTATAGATATGCTTAAGGAAACTTCACTATACGACAGTTTATTTGTCCAGCTATAGCCTAGTCTATTTTTGAAAACGTGATTGAGTCACTGTAGTTGGTTAATAACTCTTGAACATTCAGGGGAAAGTATGACCAGTCTAATATATGCTACAGTTTTCTCTCGCTGAAATTGAACAAAACGTATCTAGTCTTGTATTTTTCCCTGCATGAAATGTAATCGGCAAGAAAGCCTCGTATGCATTGTATGAAAAGTTGAGGCTATCAGTCAACACCAAATGTCATAAATTATTGATTAAAAGGAGCTCAAAATGTTTTCAAAAAAGTGAGTTGAAAAGCTTCGTGTTCTTATGGGAGTGTAAGTGATTTTATTATTTCCGGGTTGCTCATAACTCAGAAGTAGATTTCCTCGTGAGGCATCTGAAACAGAAGGAGCATTAGTGTTGTTCGACTGGAGAACCGAGGTAGTAACTTATTTAGGCTGATTACTTACAGCATATTTTAAATTTTTTGTAGTTGCGTCCTTTAAGCCAGGATGTAAAATTTTCTGGATGGATCATTTTTAACCACTGTCTCCACAGCGAACAAAAAGCACAGCTGTCATGCTGGTCATCTGAGAGAAACACAATAATTTTGTTAATTCCTTATTCGCCAACAGTATGACTTCGCTTCCGCCCCCCCCCCCGCAACATAACACGAAGTACTGCTTTTAGTCCATAGAGCATTTCTGGCATGGTAAGAGTATTAATTCCAGCCAGATTAGCTCCATGGTTCAATGTGATATTCAAGCTCGACTGCCACATCAAGGTAACAGCTACCAGTCAGGAGCTTTAAGTATCAGCAGACTGCTTGTGTATACTTTTTAATTAATATTTTGTCTCCTTGGCGTAAATTTAACTTTATAGAGCTTTTATCTTTAGAAAAGTTATGAGATTTTAGTTTTTGTAACATTTTTCTCAGCTTGTATTCATATTCTCCTTAATTTATCTCTTTACTTATTTGGAAAGTTGCATCAGCCCCAAGAAGCTGATCTGTGAAAAAATGTTAGCATGGATACAGAAGGCATCTGTCAACTTACTCTATCTCCGGTATAAACGTCATTCCGGCTATCGATCAAAGGATGTGTCTACTGCTCAACCATGGTCTCCGTCCTCCTATGTGGCAATGAGGCATGGCATGACAGGTGTCTGCGTCCTATCACCCATTTTAGATATGATGAAGAAGATTTGTAGCTCAGCTGGATGATTTTGATGCGGTTGTATCGTCTGAGTCGGATAGTTAATCTGAGAAGCTTTCATTACCCCACCACTAGGCAACATCTTCAGCGCATACTTCAATTTAATAAAGTGAACTTTTAGATTTCCCCACGAGTTTATTAGTCATCTCTCCTGGCGGGTGACCTTGGACTTGATTGGTTGTTTTTGTGTGCTTTCACACCTTCTAGGAGGCTGCTTGTATTGGAACTGATTGTTTCTTTGACTTGAACTTTGACCCTCTGCGTGTGCGATTTCCATCTGATCGGTTAGTAGATTTTGTCTATCTCGATGTGTCTATTGATTGACGATTCACTGGAATACCAGGCAGGCTTCTAAAAATTCTCCGTTCATTCTTGTTATTTCCTCTTTCTAATATTTGAATGTTTGTTGTCCCAGTTAGATTGATGTCCGTGGTTGTCTGTATGTAGTGATATGAGCGAGAGAGTGGATGTCATGTCTTTTGACGGCTAGCTTATGTTCGTGGATACGAAGACGAAGGAGACGTCCACTTTGGCCAATATAGTGTTTTTCGCAGTTTTTACAATTTATTTTGTAGTTGATGTTAATTTTATCTTCTTTCGCTGTTGAGTCTTTTGGTTGACATAGAATTGAGTGAAGTGACTCTGTTGGTTTGTGTGTGACGTCACTTCCTAAAGAGGTTTGAAGAGTCTTCCAGTGGTTTCTGAGATATCCTTTATATATGATAGGTTCTACCATATATCTGTTTGTCTGTTTTCGACATAGAACTTTGCACAAATGTGCGGAAGTTAAAGTCTCCACACTCCGTGTAGCACGCGAAGCAAGAGAAGAAAGTACAAGAAAAGCATAATAGAAACAGTGAGCAGATGGGTGAAACAAAGGAGTAATAAAGAAAAACAAAACAGTTTCATTGGAGATCATAAGTCACAAGGAGTGGGTGCATCTGCGCTTGCCACTGAGAACGATTTTGAGCCATGTCACCAATTGTTTCCAACCATAGATTTTTACCGTCCCGAGGACCCCAGCCTGGAAGCCTGTCTACACCTTTCTACGTGGGCTTAGACCAACTGTTGTGGATTTCATTGACTGGTGCCAAGTTTTTGTTTGACCGCCGCTAGCTTTTTTCCAACCTGACCCTATATCCGCTAACATTGCCCGTTGTCGAGGAAGGCGATGGCTTGGCATACGTAACACATGTCCTAACCATCTCAGTCTTTGTAACTTCACGACTACCATCTATTGACATGGAGGAGATGAGAGATGAGGACAGCATAAGGTAGGACAAAGTGGAGATGCGTTGTTGAAGCCCTATATTCAACTGGAAACTCAAGGGAATAATAATAATAATAGGATCAGGATGGAAAAGAGCTAGTTGTGGTCAAACGAAGACATGGCTTCATCAGTCCATGTAATTTTGACATTTAGTTTAGGCCAACCACATTGAAAGGTGTAGACTGGTTGCCTGGTTGGGGTCCTCGGGATGGTAATAATCAATGGCTGGAGACAATCGGTGTTGATGCTAAAAATCGTTCTCAATGACTGACGCAGATGCATTCACTCTTTATGATATGCCATATGCATTAAACCCTCATTCTTTTCTATTTTGCTATTCTCTCTCCCTCACATATCTGCTTATTGTTGCTTTTTTGAGTATCGTTGTTTTCTCTATCTTTTGTCATGCTTTGTGCGCTACGTGGGGTGGACTGGAACTGCTGCACTTATGTTGAAACTATTCAGTCAGTCTCCTTAACATTTTGCTTTTTTTATTGGTCCTTTACGTTGCCAGTGGAACATAGATTGGGTTCAAGTTAGAGGCACAGTAGCGTTTGTTTATTACGGGATGGCGTTGTTAGCCTCATGTCCAACCATCCCTTTTTTTACCAGTATTATTACTGGCTGAAGATTCCTGGCCAACACCAACAACAACAGACAACAATCAGCCAGCATGGATGGAAGGAACCTGAAAGAAACAGCCTCCTTCACCTACCTGGGAAGCATCGTCTCAACTACAGGCGGAACTGACGAGGATATCAAAGCCAGAATTGGAAAAGCAAGACAAGCTTTCATTACTCTCAAATCTGTGTAGAGGTCAACAGCACTCAGCATCAAAAATAAGATCTGGATTTTCAACTCCAATGTAAAGTCAATGCTACTTACTATACGGATCAGAGACTTGGCGAGTCATAAAGAGCATCTCCAACAAACTTCAGACCTTCATTAACAGTTATCTTCGCTCAATACTCATGATCAGATGGCCAGAAAAGATCAGCAACAGGGTGGGATCTCTGGGAGCGAACCAGCTCAGCAGGAACCGATTGTGAAACAAATAGACAAGAAGAAAGGGAGATGGATTGGCTGGCCATACTCTGAGGAAACCATCAAGTGACATCACTAGACAAGCCATTGCTCGAGTGAAGCCCGAAATGGAAGCGGCGAGTTGGTCGTCAGTGTGAGGATGACATGGGGGAGGAGGTCATGTGAAGAGGAGATGAAAGCATGTGGGAAGACTTGGAGCCAGGTGAAAATGTTGGCAGAAAACCGAACGCAATGAAGACTCACCGCCGAAGCCCTATGTTCCTCTAAGAATTAAAGGAAATAATAATAATATACTGGCTTAGAGAGGTATAGGAGGTGCGTCCATTTGGGTGGGGATCGAACCCCGCACCACATATGTGGTTGGCTAGCATTCCACCGCTGTGCTACTGACACACAGTTTTCCGCTTTAGTGCTTTCATTAATGCGTTCCACAACGTGAATCGAACCACTAATTCGGAAGATTTTAACCTGTCTGATTTTCTCCTCATGTCTAATAACATTTTCATTTTATGTTTACTTCGATTGTTTGACTTGGAGTTATTTTTCCGGTTGTTGTTTTCTTTTTTTTAATTCAAGAGTCCCTGCACCACGTCATCTAGGAACTGCAATTATCCCATTGTATCATTTACTCTATCCTAAACCAAAAGCGCTGGACAGTATTCATTCACAGTCGACCACTGGCACTGGTACTGGTGGTACAACTTCACTAGATGGTGATTCTTCAGGATTATGTTGGTGGAATAATCACTCCAAATATAACAATATTGATGATATAATGAATTGCAGTGGTTTACCAGTACATCCATTATACGTTCAAATTCTTACCTTAAAAATAATAATAATATTAATAATGACAGTTGGATCTCTGTACAAATTGAAATGACAGGATCAAGAACTGAAAATTGTTTAATGGTGAGTGATTTTTCTTTATGAAAATACTTAAAACCAGTGATACTTGGATTCGATACACACACACACACACCGATATTACTGTGTTTGCCATTCATCAGTCTTTTTACCCATTTACTGTGTCCTGTTCTGGAGTGGGCAAAGTTAAACTTTAAGCACCACTAGCTGCCAGCCAATCAGCGAATGACCTCGAACGCACCAATCACGTGAAGAGGCATTTTTGTGTATGGAATACATGTATTTGTGAAAAAAGGCATAAAAACTGCATAAAAGTGTTACAGAGGATACCTTTCTCTCACATTTGATAAAAATAGCTCTCAGTTTTAGGTTGGAGTATCAACAAAGTATAATTCCATTGTGGGTAAAATTTGTTTCGATAAATTTTCAGTGATATTTACTGAGCAGTAGATTGTGCTCGAAACATGATCATCATCAGTAAATATTACTGTATAACACTGAGAATTTATCAAAATAAATTTTACCCACAAGGGAATTATACTCTACACCACCACAGTGCACAAGTGCTATTCTTAAATTAACAGAGTAATTTCACCCCATCCTATGCATTTGATTATTTAGTAGCTCTTCTAACCCTGGCAATATCCCCAATCTTTGCTCAACCTAACCCTAACATGAAAATATCCCTAAACTAAAAGTAATCTAACTTGAACCAACCCTGATGTCGCTTTTATTAGGTTAAACTAAACCTAACTTGTCCTTGGCTCAAACCAGGACTTAATCTTTCTCAAACCCAAGCTGAAACTTGCCAGATACCCATTTAATAGCATAATACTTGGATGAGCATATTTTATTGATGATGATGACAACACTGTTTCCCAGGTTTCACTGATTTGCTCAGTGAGCATTTCAGGGTCATTGGTGCGACGCCGCACTCCATTGGTATTTAGTGGTGATAAAAATTTTAACTTGCCCCTGGAGTGTTCCAAGCATTTTGTAGGCGATTGGAAACTTAACTACAGTTAGCTTAGGTATTAAAGTATCGTGTGCTAGTGGAAACTTCCTCCCCAATGATGCTTTCACCGAGCCTTGATTATTCACATGGGTACTTATAAACTAACCGTGAGCGGCAGTTTTGCATGAGCATGCAAAGCAGCTACCAGGCTAAGGTATTTAGCTTTTGATTGAGAATGAGGTGTACGATATTTGTCTGGAAGATGCCGTCAGTGAATGTCGTTGTGTTTGTGTATATCACTGGTAAAATCGGTCTTCGAATCCAACAATGTTACAGTCTTCACATCGATGGTGTTTCTACAGTTAAGATTCGCCAATCACCACAATTCCAACAGGATGGTGGAGGTCTATTCTTTGAGCATCGGTTTGTATTGTAGGAGTAACTGTGCCTGAAGGACGGTTGAAATAGAATCAGGGGAAGATTGGAACAAGAGGTAGGTGATGTTTTTAGCGGATGACTGCATGTACTTCATGACTGGATCACCCTGCCATCCATATTGTACGCTGAACTCGTATCAGGTTGAAGGTTTGTTGTTCGATGTCATTTTGTGTTATTGTCAAATCTTCGTCCATGGAATTCATTTGATTAAAATTGTCCTAGACTTTTTTATTAATTTGTGCGATTCCCGATGATGAGTCCCAAATAGGACGAAACGCTTGTCACCTACTCTTAAACTGTCTATCAGACTCTTATTCATTTATCATTTTAATTCATCTAGTTGTTCTTTCACCCCTTTTTCTTTACTGTATTAATTTTGCCATTATAGTCAAAACGTTATCATATGTGTAAGATGAATAAATTAACGATACCTGATATTAATGGACAACTTGGATGGAATTTAAAATATTCTCGAAGATATCCTGCGACAGACGGTATAACATCATTTAATGCAATCAATAAAAATTATGGCTCAAATCAGCATATACATACTACTGATTTGTCTGCAGAAAGTAATCATATGAGGCGAAAAACAACCTCATTTCCTGCAGAAATTATCATTGAAAAAGCCTATCATTTACGTTTACCTCATCAGTAAGTTTATTGGTTGTTTTTTTACATATTCGTATTCTTTATAGACCGATGGGGACAAATGCTCATCAATACGGTATTTTCAAGTATGGGATTGTAGGGATTTTGTTTGATTGTATGGAGGATTTCATCATGAGCTTGATATCAGTTAGAGAATCACTGGAAAACCTTCGAGGTGTCCTGGACAGCTGTTTCGTCAGCTCAGTTTGGGACTCTTCGTCAGTATGCACTCACCGCCACGGTTCGAATCCAGGACCTTCTGGTCACAAGGCGAGCTAGCTCGTAGACCATTAGCTCACTAGGACCCGATCCAATGGTCTATGAATTCTAACTTCTGCCAATTCACGACACAGCGCGACCATTTCATAATATCTTCTTCTTCTATGAGTTACTACCTCATCTTCAACCTGCTGTCCCCTACTGGTCACGGCTTCCCACTAGAGAACCCCAGGTCACTGCCTGAATAGGGCCAGTCACTAGTGAGTATCAGATTAATTTTCAAGTATTAGTTTTGTAGGGATTTTTGTTTGATTGCATGGAGTTTTCATAGGTATTATTAGAACCACGGAAACCCCTGGTGGGTGCGTACTGATGAAGAGTCACAAACTAGGACAAAACAGCTTTCCAGTACTCCCTGGTGGTTTTCCAGTAGGCTCTAGCCGATATCGCCTCATGATGAAATCCTGTAACAAACAATTCACTTCATGGCTTCTAATATCTATAAAAGATGCAAGATTACTTCTTATAAGTGTGATTTGTGTACCACTTATTATACCACAGAGACAACCCAATTTTCTTTCTTTTTCTTCAACTATGCTTCTTACCATCATACCAGGCAGAGATTATCATTGTCGGCAGGTTTAGTTACTTATTTTTGAAGTTCACTCGAGAGTCTACATGAATCATTTTTCGCAAAAAATCTAAATGACTGACTGTCGACCTTTCGCGTTAAAATATCTTTCAAAAGGAGGGTTCTATTCATTTAATTGAATTTTACACATTTTCCCGTCGATTGATTGATTGATTGGACCGAAGTGCTCGGTCTCAGGCTGACATGTGTAGGCTTCGTATACACCCAGTGGCTGACGAATCCCAAATAGGACGAAATGCGCATCCCAGATTCCACTGCTACTCACCAATCCACCAATTATATATAGATTCTATTCAGTTTAATGGGTATTATTAGCATATTATAGATATTACGTCATGATACATTTGTTGATGAATTACAGTCTATAAATGTGTAATATCCCTCAACTTACCTTCCTCCTTTTTCTCTTTTCATTTTACAGCAATAAATTTATTCCTTCTACTGAATCAAGTGAGCAAAGTGAACCATACTTCAAATCGCTTGATTATAAACATGATAAAAGAAAATCCAAATACTCGGTATTTGTTACATTCCCTGTTGATGGGACTCTTGGTTTCATGAGTGGTAGCAGCAATCCAGTAAATAAACATACCTCCGCCGCCACAACCACTACTACTGCTACTCCTGTTGCTGCTGCTGTGGTCCTGGTGCTTCCATTGGTACTGTTGACGATGAATCCCTATGGAGACAAATATCCAAGTGTGCTACAAATCCTAATTCATGTCGTATTGCTGTTACACCAAAAGTGAAAAATTTAGAATATGCTCATTGGAACTACTGTCGATTTATGCGTATACCATTGGAGCTGATAAAACCTTCGTGTAGTCAAGTAAGTGATTGATTGAAATCACGAGTTTATTGGTGTGTGTTGTGTGTGTTTATATATCAGGGTCAAACTAGAAATTATGGACCAAGAGATTTCGGCAGATGTTCTCAGGCCATTATATTACAAAAGGTTTAGAAGGAAGGATAGGTAACTACCGATTGGAATAAAGGCTACCTTGTCTGTCACTTTGCTAAGGAATGGAGACTGAAGCCTCTGCAAGAACTGGAGTGGAATAATGCTCTTGTCCATACCAAGTAAAATACTAAGTCACATCATCCTGGATAGGATAAAGGATGTACTAGATATAGAACTCCACCAGCTAGGAACAAGCTGGACTCAGCAAAAGCAAATCATGTGCTGATTGAATTGCAGATCTACGCATCATCATGGAACAAAGCATAATAAAATGGCAGTCAAGCCTCTTCCTCAAATTCATTGACTTAGTAGAGGCCTTCGACAGACAGCGTTGATCGAGAAGTAATTTGAGCATTTGATCTGTGTACGTTAATTTTCTATATATTTGTGTTTCTAAATTTCTTGTGTTAGTTCTCCAGATTAAGACATCTAAAAATGGGATTTTGTTATCTAATTCTTCTTCTCTTATGGTGAATTTGATATCTTCAAATGTGTTGTTTATTAATTTATGGGTGTATTCTAAGTCATTTCTTTTAATTACTACAAATGTATCATCAACGTAACGTACCTGCCCAGATTTTCGGTTTAATTATAGGTCGAGCTATTAATTCTAATCTTTGCATGACGACTTCAGCTGTTAATCCTGATATGGGCTATGATCCCGTTGGTGTTCCCTTTATCTGTTCATATATTTGAGTATTGAATTGGAAGTATGTTGTAAGGCATAATTTTATGAGTTCTATCCAAGTTTTCAACTCTGGAGGGCTACAGTGTGTTTGAATTCTTTTAAACAATGTCTGCGTAACCGGAAAACCCACATCGTACACTTCAGAACTATTTATAGTGTTAGCCTGTTATAACCCATTGTTTCCTTCATCGTTTTGTGTTACTTAAGGCCTTCTCAACTTCTATAGCAGTTACAAGTATTCTCATTGTCCTGCCCAAACTAATTTCATGTTACAGGGGCTATATCTATTTCTCATACAAGCTGCAACTGGAATAGTTGATGAATGAGGCATAACTCGAAGCTAAATGATGAAAGTACTCCTCATCACTTTGATATAACACTTAGCATTTTACAGGAACACTGACTACTCATCTTCTTCGACGACTGCATTTTTAGTATATCTCTCCTGCTTTCGTTAACTTTTGCATTCTGCCTATTATTCTTTATTGTTCCCCCTTAGTTTTTCCAGGGCTGGCTACTGAAGAAAGACTATACCTTATTACGCAGAATTTAAACGTTGTCAGCAGGGTAAGCAACGTGCCACATAACCATCTTGTTAATATTCTGGTCGACAGGCACTTGGACTCATGTGAAAAATTGGCTAAATCCATTCTGTCTAACTCACACCACCCTCTTCATTCACAACTCTTTCCTCGTATTCATCAGGTTGGGCCAGAAGCCTATATAGAAAACTATATCTCGCACTAGCAAGTGCAAAAACTCAACCATACCCTACTTAGCTCGTGTTCTGCGCGATAAAGAAAGCATTAGGCGCGATACCTATAACTTATTAAATAGTCAGTAGAACAATTGGATCTAGTCTTTCCAACCCATATCATTTATAGGTACAAAGTTTTCCTTTTCTCTCTCTCTTTTTTCTGTTTTGTGCTGCTTTGTTTCTTTCTTACAAACTGTATTTATAACATTCTTCTTCGTTCTTTCACGCTCTGTATATCTCGACCTTTTTGTTACCGCTTACGCTAGTAAATATACTAGTATCTACTTTTCTAACACCTTCAAACACTCTGTTCAATTTCGGCTTTGCTACCGACATGCCAATATGTTGTTGTCAAAACTAACTGAGATTACCCTTAATCTATGTAGAATTTTAGTTATAGTTCATGTACTAACTGGATCCAATACTGTATGTAGTGAAATACTGAGAATTCCATTCTGTATCACAAGTACTGTTTTGGAATACGGCAAATTATTATTACTTTTATTTATCTTTTCCACGCAGGGTTTAGTATTTCACGTTTGGACTGTAAATGATGATGAATCCACCAACAACAACAACGATGATACTGATCATATTCCCAGATTGATTGGTATAGCTACAGTTGATTTAACCACCTTATCCCACCTGTTTACAAATCCAACTCGAGTGAATTCCACGCCTAATTCGCATAATGAATTTAATCAAATCTATGGTTGGTATCATATTATCGATCAGAATACTGGATGTCCATCTGGTCAAATTTTGATCGGTGTCAAACCGTTGATTAATAATACTGGTGAAACTGATTTCAGTAGTATATCATTAGATAATTATAATAATTATCAGGTAAGTGTATAATAGTGCATTACTACTTCTACTACTACAACGACAGAAGACCAAGGCCAGACAACAAATCGTTTATTAAGAAAATCAGTAGATATTTATAGATTTTTATGTACATTATTATTAGCGTTATTGTTAGCAGAAAAACAACGTCTTCTGATTAGTTGTTTTCCTGCTCAAGGTTATTCTGTCATATATCATTGTGGTCGTTTCTTAGACTGTCCAATGAAAATTTGCGAATCATATATCCTCCAGCACTAGGTCTGCTGTGATTGGTTGTTGAATTCCTCAAGGTTAAGCCTTTATATTGTTTTTTTTCTCATGACCCATATTCAGGTTGTTACGATTGTCGTCAATTGTTGACCCACAATCGTGGCTAGCAGACAGCTCTCACCACAATAGTTTTTTGTTCTTTAATTTTTCAAAATGTGTAATACTGTGAAGTAAGAAATGATTAGTTGGCCACTGGGTGGTTTTCTCTGACCATATTTATTTTATGTGTATCAACAGTTTGCTTAAGTAGCTAGCTAGCTAGCCGGAATTCCAAGTGATTTAAACCAATTCAACTGTATCGGCTGTGTCATTCTAACTGCAATGTTGATTAGCTCTCGAGCTTAAATGAGCGCGTAACGGCAGAAGATAGGAGAAGTTGTAACATACTTTTTTTTACTGTGGGAAAACTCATCATATTTACATAATATTTGTAAACATATCAATAGTCGGCTAGATCAGTGGACAATCGACTGCCCTGATTGGTTAGTAATTGGCCAGGTCTAAGCAATGACCTTGAGTCAATCGTTAACCAATCAGAACAATTTTTTGTTCATTGATAAAAATGTATATGATGTTTTTCCTTAGGTAAGATTTGTAACCAATTCTCTTACAACCTGCAGTTACTGTATAACTATGCTTTAGTTACTTCTGTGTGTTAAGTGTTGTTACATCTGAATTACTTTGTCATACCAGTTATACCTTTTTTCTGTATTTCGATTGGACACGTTATGCATCTAGCCTTTCCTTTTTGGTACGGGCTGAATTTTATCAGTGGTATCCACTACATTTTCGTACCAAAATAACTGACTACAGATGACATGTCAAGAATTTCGACCAAGCATTATTAATTAGTGATACATATCCATTTTTATTTATTAATCAGGATTTCCTATGCATCAGTTAACACCACACCTTTATGTCTTTTCACACTGTTAGTATCTGAATTTTATGATCAGATTTATTTTCAAAATTATGGTGTTTAGGATTAGAGTTTAGTTGAAGAGCACCCTGTTGAACTTATTGCTTTTTCTTCTTTCTGAAGATTGAGCTGCTTTATTCGACCTATTGGAGTTATCAGGTGACTCGACAGCTGCGGATTTAGGATATGTATTCTGCTGCAGACAATGGAGAGTGTAAACACGATGATTGTGCCAATTACATAGTTTCCTTGTTAATTTAATTCGATTGCAAAATAATTCAAATGAACTGTCGTCAAGATTTGACAGAATAGTTCTAAAATGTTTGAGCGCCGAGTGAGAATTAGACATTTAAAAAAAATTGTATTTGTAAAATCTCACCGATACTGAAATGAGTAATTCGGCAATCTGGTCCCAAACTTCTTGAGGGAAATTAATCGAAATTAACATAACAGAGGTTTATATATAAAAGGAATATCTCTTATTTTTCGAAAACTTGTTCAATCATGAGTCATAAAACAAGTATCAACAAGTATAATAAACAAAATTGTACGAGCTGTGATCAGAATTTGACCTCGGACTTACAAATATCGGTCTACTTTTGTTAAACGCTTTAAACAGAGTGTGCATGGGTGTGTGAATAAGCAATTGTAAAACATTTCTTAACGTCTTCATAAGAAGCTTGGACCAGATTGCCGAACGAAACGTTGGAATTACTCAATTCAGTCTCGCTGAGATTTTACAAATATAATTTTTTACAAAGCCTAGCAATATGCAGGTTAATTTCAGTCCTTATTGAAGCTATGCTGAAAACCTGTGATCTACAAATTCCTTTTTCATCTAATTTATTAACTTCATTCATTGTTGAAGACAGGTCTTTCTCCTTATTCCACACTTTCTTGGTTCTTGAACATGACTTCAATTCAGTTACCAATCTACAAAAGATTATACGTTTGAAGTATTTGTGTGGGTTTGTGTGCTTATTTCGGTGAATATTAAAAGGAAATCATATCAGCAACTAATCCCACAGCTATCATATCCATTCGGTGTTACGTAGAATATTTAACCAATCAGATTCCATTATTATGTCATGTCCTGTCATTCCTACTTGTTTCCAGTAGAACATTGGGCTTC
Organism: Trichobilharzia regenti; assembly: GCA_944472135.2. NCBI lineage: Eukaryota > Metazoa > Platyhelminthes > Trematoda > Strigeidida > Schistosomatidae > Trichobilharzia > Trichobilharzia regenti. The sequence goes on from OX235267.1 coordinate 31,058,550, forward strand.
AAGCTTGAGCTCTGAATCTCCACTAACAGTGGTATCTCTTTTACAGCCTGGAGTTGCTAGCTGCTTGTCTAACCTATCCCTCTTTGTCGGACCTATAACCGGTCAAGGGAGGTGAAAGTAACTACCGACCGGGAATCGAGCCCCCGACCACGTGTATGGTTGGCGGCGATTCTACTGCTAAATCATCAGTCATATGTGGCCTTTGGTTGGTGGTTCATTTAGTTGCGAGACTACTGACTGCCCTTTATATAGTAGTTCAATTTTTATCACTGTCTGTCTCTCTTCTTTTCTTTCAGACTAAACCTTTTGAAAATTATTCTGTTTTTCAAGAAGGTTTTCCTCCAATGCCAATGTTATATTCTGATTGTATTCGGTCATCAACTCATTCCCTTTCTGATTGTCATCTAGCCAATCCTCCTGACAAGATGTCTACAAACAAAGAAGAACCTTGTCAATCTGAATTAAATCGTTCTGTACTATTTGAAAATTTGAGGTTTGTTATAATGTTAACGGTTGTTTGTTTTAAGCAAAGTAAAAAACGCCTTTTGATAGATTTGTTTTACATTTGATAAATGCGTTTACATTCATATACCTAATCTGGATAATATGTTATGCTCTTTGCAGAACTCCCTCTCTCTCTCTCGCTGTTGTTCCTTTGTGTTCCGAGCTGAACATAGGGCTTCGAACTTGAAGCTTCAAAGTTTCAGTAGTCATGGTGTTTTACTTTCTTATGGGATAAAGGTCGCTAGTCTTACCCCAACCTACCTTCCTTACCATACTTACTATCATCTGGCAAGCTACAAGACTGACCAGTTTCAACATAGAAATTTGCACCGATGTGCATCAGTTCAAGTCGCCAAACTCCATGTAGCACACAAAACAAGAGAAGAAAGTAAAAAGAAACGCAAAATAGAGACAGTAAAAAGAGATATGTAAGGGAAAAAGAACAGTAATATTGAAGAACCATGTAGTTTCATTGGATATTATAAGTCACAAGGAGTGAATGCATCTGTGCCAGCCATTTAGAACGATTTTGAGCCATCTCACCGATTGTCTACAGCCATTGGTGTTTACCGTCCCGAGGACTCCAACCAGTCAGGAAGTCTACACCTTCCTACATGGCTGGCTTAAACTAACTGTTGTGAATTTCGTTGACTGCTGAGACCATGTTTTGGTTTGACTACCACTGGATCTCTCCCAACCCGACCCTATATCAGCTAACATTGCCCACTGTCGAGGAAGGCAATCGATGTCTAGGCATCTGTAACACATACGTAGGCTACAAGAGGAGGTGTAGCAGTCAGTCAACCGGGAATCTAACCTGGACCACGTGCATAGTTGGCGAGTACTCTACCACTGATGAAAAATGTTTTAGGAATATTTCTGGAATTCAATCAGAATACAATGAAAAACGGTCAATAGGGTTTAGTGAATCACACTGATTTACTCTTATGGTGTGGTGGTTCGGAACGGGGGATAATCTTCGGAGATTAATGAGCCTAGACTTCCTGCTTGTTGATATTTGTCAGTAAGGAGGATATCTGCACCCTGAAACGGACTAATATCCCTTGGTAGAGATTCCTATTTACATCACCTAGTGTTTTTGTGGTTACTGATATTACCACTGGATCATTGTGCCTCACGCACTTGTGATGGCGATTCGCCTTTACCTTGATGATCCACACTGCAAGATTCACTGTGGTAGAACTAAGATAGCAATAATGACTTAGTCGCATGACACCACTGGTTACACTCTGGGGAGATTTCATCTATATCATAAGTGGTCAGGCTTATTGGTGTGAATAATTTTGAACTACTCATATATAAGTCAGTAGTATAGAATAAGTGTGTAGAGATACTTGTGCTTAACATCATATACCACTGAATAGTTGCGATAAGTGATTGCGTGCCACTCACATCAACCAGTAATACTGGCGCTAGGCAAAGTGAAGTGATCAGAACACTGGACGGTTGTTACATCCATTTGAAACTGAGCTCATCAAATGTGTTTGCATTTTGATTAAGCTCGGAGAGCCTGAATCGGTCTAAACCACCCGATTTTCATTATGAATGGGAATTATTCAACTGTGTGCACAGTCTGGTTACAGGATTTTATCATGAGCTGACTGACATCAGTTAGAGAACCACTGTAAAACCACCAGAGCGTAATGGACAGCCAGCTGTTTCGTCAACCAAGTTTGGAAATCTTCATCAATATGCACCCACCGGGGTTAGAACCTAAGAACTTCTCGTTACATGGCTAGCTCATAGATCATTAACCTACTGAGACCCGATCCAATGGTCAGCCCATGAATTCCAATTTCTGCTAATTCACGACGTAGCGCGACCACTAGCCAATGTCTTCTTTGACGAGTATTTGTCCTAACACTCGACCTGCTGTATCCTACTGGTCACGACTTCCTAGTGACTTAATGATCTACGATCTCGCCTCGTAACCGGGGTGCCCTGGATTACAACCGTGACGGTTGGTTCGTACTGATGAAGAGTCCCAAACTAGGAAGAAAGCGCTTTCTAGTGCTCACAGGATTCCCAATGACCCTCTAACCGATGGCAGCTCATGATGAAATCCTCCGACTAATATCGATTTGTTAAGATTAATAAAATTACAGTTCAAGATAGATGTGTAAATCACAATAAAGATAAAAATGCAACAATAAATAGAATATCAAATAAAATTAGGGAAATTTATAAAATAAATTAAGAATCTTTAAAACCTTGATGGCCAAGGTAAAGACATTGTCTTAACCAACTTCTTTTGGATAAAGAAGTTAAGTTTCTTAATGCAGATACGAACAGCCACAGCAATATATGGTAGACGAACTCTTAAGATTAGTTGGAATGTGACAGATGACTCTAAAAGCCTGGTTTGTATCAATCTTGTATCGGCGAGATAAGATTGAATAGATCTATGAGTGGACCTTGTTTGTCCCCTTGCTTAACCAAGTGGGTTGGTGTTGGAAAATCTGACGAGAAACACGCCTAATTGTACGACCTATGTAATTGGCTCCAAATATAGGTGCAGTCATATTGGTAGATACACATAGAAGAGGCGAAATTATCTTAAACTCCTGAACGCGAAATAGGGGTGGTTTTGAACACAGCATAATTCAGCAGTACTCTGAATGCTCCTTATTCTTTAGGTATTGTGTTACTACCTCACTGATATTATCAACGAGGAACTAAAATTGTCAGAACAAGGCGTTTTCCGAAACTGTTGGTACTTTAGCTCTATATTTCAGTTGGAAGACTATTTCCGTATACACACATTATTAAACATTTAAATTTAGATGTTAACGTTAAGGTATTTTCGATGGGAGTTTTCTTCATATAAAAATACCCAAGAGGAAAGTATACTCCTTACTAACTGTGAAATTTCACAAAAAGCACATGATGACATTCATGAATTGTACTTTTACCAGGGAAGAGTTTCAGCAATCTAGATTTATACAGATGACATTGTTCTTTGAGGTAATGATACTGACGAAAGGTAGAGTATTCAGAATACTGTGAGTGGAAATCTAAGTAGGTTTAATATTCAATTTTTCTCTGTCTTATACACGAGGATGCTACAATGCAGGACTGAGTGTGCAATGGTTGAGTGTATGGACCACTTTACTTATTTGACAAGTAGTTGTATCACGTCTAATGGACTGAGTGATCTCACTGTGAATACAAAAATCTTGTGTGACATTCAGCAACTTACATCATCTTTGCCACAAAACTGTGGAATATCTGGTTATCCATTAAAAAAGAAGTGTAAACTTTGTAATGGTTCACACAATCAATCATTCCTTATGGCTGTGAGATATTAGTCGATGTAAAATGTGAAGCACATTTTTGAAGACTAGCTATTTGTTTGCGTTTGAAACTATGGGCACTGGGTTCGAGCCTCGGTGGGAACATCATCACTCACTGAGAAATGCAGGTACATCCAGATGACGAGTCCCAATTAGGACGAAATGCGCATCCTGGATTCCACTGCTAGCCACCATCCACCAATTGTATATAAGTAACTTCGTTCAATCTCTCAGGTGAATCGCAGTAATATCGGTGTACTGATAAGTTTAAGAGTGAAGATCAAGTAGGCGGCTGCAGTTGTGAAGCCTTGGATAACAATCATTGTTTCTTGTAGCATTAAATTAATTTAGTTGGAACCCCTAAACTTTTGACATTTCTCCCCTCTGTTCTGATGTGTGCTGTTATGAAGTGTTACAACTTGAACCTACTGCACTTTAGTGCGAGTTCTACAATAGGAAAGTCCAGTTTCACTTTCGATGCCTAGGACACATGTGTTACACGCATACGAAGCCACTGCCCCCTCCCCTCCACAACGACCAATATTAGCTAACATGGAATTCAGTTGGAAAAGAGTTAGCGGGGGGGAGTTGTGAAATCAAAACCCAGTTGATGAAGTCCTCAGGATGTTAAGAACCCATGGTTTGATACTGTTTGTGTGGTATAGCTCTAGGCTATTCTCAGTGGAGCAAGCGTATTCATTCTTTGTAATTTCTTAAATCCATTAGACCTTGATGTTTTCCCATGTTAATCTACTTTCTCCTATAAATTTCTGCTCGCTATACCTCTGTTGGTATTAGATATTTTTATTCCTTACCTTTTCTTTCCGAGTGGCTTTGAAGTTTCGGTAGCAGTGGTGTTTAGTTTTACGGGATGAGGTTGCTAGCCTCATACCCTAACTCTTCCCTCTTTACCAGTCTTGTTACTGAATTAGTGAGGTAAAGGAGTGCATCTAGTGGCCAGGGATGGAACCCCGAACCACCTGCGTGGTTGGCGAGCATTCTTCTACTCCGTTGGTATTAGATGGTTGGAGGACTTTGTGCTAGTCGGCACTCACCACTAGTCGGCTAGGCGTATCTTCAACCTTGAAGAAACTCATATCCCTTCTGAGACTTGAACCCGCGTCACCCAGTAGTAAGTGCTGAAGTCAGAGACGTTATCACTGAGCAGTTATTCGGGCTGACGATTGACCTCTTGTTCAGATTCACATTCAGATGATAAGGACAGAAGGCTCTTGTGGCCTGTGTTAATCCTTGCAAAGTATATCTCTGCAGAGATCTAACTTCTCTTTGAAAGCGTTCACCGATGGAGCTGATACTACTGAATCAGGTAAGGAGTTCCAATCGTTGACCACTCTGTGAGAGAATCTAAATTCTGCACGTATTTTAATCGTCCTTGGTTTGAGCACCTTATTGCGGTGACCCGTAAATGTATCTTAGAAGGGGAGAAAAGGTTAGAAAGGTCAGTTCCTAAATCACCCTTAAGTATACGGTATGCTAAAAAATTAAGTCGCCTCTCTTCCTTCGGTATGATAACGGGAAGAGATTTAAATGCTCCATCCTCTTATCATAAGGAAGGTGTGAGATACCACTAACTAATTTTGTTCTTACTCTCTGTACTCTTTCCAGAATATGTGTGCCTCCTTTTTGAAGCATGGATTCGTCGCTTGTATGCAGTATTCTAGATGAGGCCTGACATATGTTGCGTAGAGTATTTGGAACATGCCCTCGTTTAATCATTTGAAAGTCCTTCGAATTGCCCATAGCATTCGAAATGCTTTAGCTGCGGCTGCATTGCAATTTGCAGTTGTCTTCAAATCATTGCTGACAATGATTCCTAGGTCCTTCTGTTCGTAAACATCAGGTAGTTCTGCGTCCCCTAGGGAGTACGACGCATAAGACTTCTGACCTAAGTGCATTACCGCGCTTTTCCTAGCATTTATTTCCAAACTCTTGTTGGACTATATTCGATATTTTTGATTGGACATTAGTCAGTAACTAATGTAATGTGTGTCTAGTCCTATCTTTAGGGGGAAAAGACTGAATTCGATCAGTCAAGAAGTAGACACATTACAGTAGTTACTGACTAGAGTGTCCAGTTAATTCTCTCGTTCTTTTCTCAACCATTTTGTTCTACATGGATTGCGGCAACTTTTGAATTGCATCAAATCTGTGCAAAGTTCTCTGTTGAAACTCGCTCAATCAGTCAGTCAGTCAGCCAGTTCAGAGAAAGTTGACTAGAATGCTATGAAGCACTGTGTGACTGACCCAATCAATAACAACTTTGACAACACTTAATATAGTTGTGTGTTTTTTTCTTCCTATAGGACTCGATTAAATGAATTAGATGAAATGAATAATCGATTTAAAAATCGACTGACAACTTTAACAAATTCAAATGAAAAATTTTTTAGTATAAGTCATGAAAATCTACAAAATAAGGAGGTGGCAGTGGTGTTATCTCAATGTCAAAATGACAGAGTCACTAGCAAATCACAACCAGTGTCATCAAGACAAGAAGAAAAAAGTAGTCAAATTGCATCTGTGAATTATCACTGTTCACTTCCTTATTCAATATCCAATAAAGCAGAATTACAACCTCGTTTATCAACTTGTAATTATCAGTTATCTAGTCAACCTGATGTGCACTGCGGTAATGAATATTTGGCGGAGAGTGAAAGCCTTACACATACAAGTAGGTTTATGCTGTGATATACTTACGTATTTTATTATACTGTACTTTTTGCCAAATGATATTATCGATACTGAAGACCAGGTGGCTGGCAGTAAGTACTACAATGAACCATATGTATTATTGATATAGTGATAAGACATGGGCACTGTGGTAGAGCATAACTACATTATGGATAAGATTTTATTTTGATAAATCACACAGTGGAGTGTTACACAGTAATATTAACTGATGACCACATTTCGAGCACAAACTATTGCCGCTCATAATCATATCAAGACACTGGTTACACAACTTTTTTCCTTCATTCATATAAATGTAAGGAATCGATTAGATATTGGAATAAAACTTCAATATAGGATAATGTGCATTCAGAAATAATAATAATATGAGTGATATTGATCAATTTACAATCAGATGGGAAATACGACGAGTGTTTATTATAGTCATAATAAGTAACTTGTTAGAATGTTGTGATGTACGTGAATTGAAATAGAATTTTAAGATTACTTATAATCCTCTTCTGATTTGACTGACTGGTGGTAATAATATCTTCGATACATATTCCTGGTGTTTGTATTGAGTCATTTCTGTTGCATGTGTTGGGTGTAGACTCGATGAACCAGGATTCAGTAATCAACCTTTCTCTTCCACCTACATAGATTACTTCTTAGAATCTTAATTCTCTCCCACCGTATTGTCTGGTTTTGTGTTAATGCATACAGTGCAATTTCTGAGCTTTTTTTTCTAAGTTACTTATCTTCTCGGGGTCAACCATTCTTCCCTTAGCCACTAAATTCTTATGTTCCGACAATCCGATTATCCCTGATCTACTACTTTGACCTGTATAGTTGACCTTACAGTCATTGCAGGGTATTTTGCAAGTGATACTATTTGGTTTAATTGGGTCTACCTGGTCTTTTAGCCTACAGAGATTGTCTCTGAGTGAGTTTGTAGGTTTGAATGCCACCCTAATTCCTGCGTTATTAAGAATCCTACATAAGGGGTAACTTAATATGATTATGAGCAATAGTTTGTGCTCGAAACGTCATCAGTTATTATTACTCTACAACACTGTGTGACTTATCAAAGTAAAATCTTATGTATACTGGAGTTACAACGAACTACTAAAGTACCTATTGCCCTCCAAATATACAAAAGGAAATGCTGATGAATTTGTGGACATACACTGAGGGAAACTGTCGAGTGATATCACGCACCAAGCCCCCCCCCAAGTGGTGGTGGAACCCGAATGGGAAAAGAAAAGTTGGGCGTAGGTTCAGTGTTGATATTGAGGAAAAGGGGGAGGAGGAGATCGTGTGAGGTGGAAATGAAACCTTATGGAGGCAGTCGTGAAGCCAGGCAGAGAGCACAGTGAAGTATCATTGAATGCTTGTCTTGATTTTCAGACACCCTTCTAACTGATTTTGACATTTCACCTGACAAATCAGAAAGCCGATTATTTAAATCCCCTTCCCTCTTAACGTTTTATTTCACCAGCATTGAAGCACATCAATATACTTACTTACTTTACTTCGGCTATCTCCTACGGGAGGATGAGCCGGCTTCATGAATGTCTCGAATCATCGCTGCCCAGGCGCGGCAATTTGTAAGAGAGTTCATGAAGTTTCATGGGAATTTGGTACGAGTGATGCCCCCAGCATCGCTCGGCCTTTTGTTTGAGAGTGCAGCTCTAGCCTTTACACAGCCAAGTGTGACCTACAAGGCAGTAGGAGTGGAGTAAGGAATCCACTATCCATTGGCAGCCAGTGACCGGAGTTCGGTTCATACGCCTTTTTGAATGGGGCCAGACATCCAGGACATCCAACAAGCCCTTTGTCCATACGTCTGCCGGTGAGCTCCAGTGAGCTTCATACGCCAGTCGTTGGAGGTTTGGATTCAGGGTTTAGCCATCTCCCCTAGACCGTCATCCAATGGACAGTCAACCCGGTGGAGAGCGCCGGGCATCCGCTTTCGCCCTCTCACTTTGGTGAGAAACACCTCCGCCACGTGAAGGCAGTGAGTAGGACTTCCTCAGGAGAGGCTATGTAAGACGCCCGGTCATATGGGAGCATTTCAAGAGGTGTGCGGAGGGGTGGCCAACCCGCAGCGCAAGGCACCCACCCCCGACCATCCTGAGGCTTTGGAGGCACATCAATATATCAGTCTGGCAATATCTAAAGTTATCTCAGATAGTCTAAGTGTAGACTTCTTTTGAGATATCTGGGATACTGATGTTCACAGTCAAACTTTCTGCTAAACTAAAGCAAGCTTTTGAGTTCCGCTTGGCAAAGTTAAACTTCAAGTACAAGTAAAGTACCAACGGAAAAATGCTCTTGGGTGCATCAATCACATGAAAAAAGATATTTTTACGTATAAAATGCATATATTTATGAAAACAATGTTACACAGGATACCTTTCTCTGACATATGACAAAAGTGACTCCCAGTTTTCTATAGGAATATCAATGGAGAAGTTAGACCCTACTCTATATACACGCATTCATCTAAGTGGCTGGAAATAACATCCCCTTGAGATTCATTATTGGCTCTAATCCTGTCCTTTAACCTCCCCCCCCCCAAAACCCTTCAATGGATTTGGTGTGTGTCCTTGTAATAGGATCCACAGTCATGATCTCCGATATCAGTTCACGTTTGAATTCTAAAAGCTTAAACAGGTCAGAAAATAGCCTTAGATCAAGTTAAAAGGACATATTGAAGACCGAAATAACAATGACGGTCACTAAACCAAATAACACTGGTAACAGTACACCTGCCCCTACTGGTATCAACATAAAGATTACCAGGGAAAGTTTAGTGTGATGAAAAATTGATTCTGAACCCATAAAGGTAGGTGGTTTCTGAACTCCCTAATTACTATGGTTTCCACAAACTTTAGAATATGCTCGCAAACACGGTTTATGCAGAGGTTTAAAAGACGTGTAAACATCAATTGTATGTCCTGTCTGTATAGTATTTTTCGCAATAGAGAGGCATCAGGTCTCCTATTCTCACCATTAATGGGTTCTGGAGATTCTGTTTGCTTCTGAAGCCATTTAGCAATATGCTCTGAAGCATCAATCTTTTTTTACTATGATATTTATTATAATTAACAAACAAATCTTTAAACCAATCATATACTGGTAAATCTTGTCCTTGAAAAATTGTATTACATAATGTAAGGTGAAAGAAGGGATGACTAATTGTGAGTTAGAAAGGAGACAGAAGTCGGCATAACGTAATAAGCGTGAGATGATGACTAATCAATAAGCTCGTGTAAAATGAACAGGAACTAGTGGAAAGGCTATAAAGTGTTTTTGTATAAAATCTGTATGAAAAAGCAATATTATTAATAAACAGTAATAGAGTGGTAATAAAATGTGGGTGATGGGAATAATAATGATAATGAAAGTATTAACAATAACAATAATAATAATAGTGAACTTACGAAATAAAGGGAGGAAGCAAAGTTGTATTAAGAACTTTAGTCTGGCCATGGTAGGGCAAGAAAATGTATGTATCACTTTTGAATGCAGAGGTCCGGTTTCAGATCTTGAAACGTACTTCGGAACGTACTTTCCAAAGAACATCGAAAGCAGCTGAAAGAACTGAAGGATAATGAAAACTTGATCATTACACGACCAGATAAAGGCTCCGGAATCGTCTTGATGAACAAATCAGACTACATAAGCAAACTCTCGGTGATACTATCTGATGATAAAAAGTTTCAGAAACAGTCTCCACAGAAAGATCCCACCGAACAGACGGAGCTCCAGCTAACAAAGATATTGAAGAAAATGAAAGATAAATCCATTATCAGTTCAAAACTATACGAACAACTGCGCCCATCTGGTTCTACAAAACGCGCATGTACGGCTTACCCAAAGTGCACAAACAAGACGTCCCACTCCGCCCAATACTAGGTATGATAGATTCCCCATATCATACAATCGCGAAATGGCTGGTGGAGATTCTCGGGCCGGTGAAAGAGAAGCTGTCAAGACACAACCTCCGTGACACATTCGACTTTGTTGATTCAATTAAGAATGTCAATGTGGCAGAAAAGAAAATGGTCTCCCTGGATGTCGTGTCTCTCTTCACCAACGTTCCACTGACAGAAACCGTATGTTTCCTTTGTGACTACATTCAATCCAATAGCATCGATGTCGGTATACCAATCCATTACCTGAAAGAACTGTTACTTCGATGCACCTTCAACGTATACTTTAGTTTCAACAAGGAAATATACAGGCAAGTAGATGGAGTAGCAATGGGTTCTCCCTTAGGACCCCTCCTAGCCGACTGCTTTATGGCTAGCTTAGAAAACAACGCCTTATCACCAACTATCAACGACCTCCATCTCTACAAGAGATACATCGATGATACTTTCATTATTTGTGATGAGAACTGTGATGTAAAAAAACTACTTCAAATCTTCAATAATGCCCACCCAAACATCGACTTTACACTTGAGACTGAATCCGACGGAATGTTCCACTTCCTCGACGTCTATCTGACAAGAAACGCCGACAACTCCCTGAAAAGGTCCATATACAAAAAGCCTACATGGAATGGACAATTCATCAACTTTCAAAGCTTCGTGCCCCTGAGCAGAAAGAGGAACCTGATATACGCTCTTTCCTTGAGGATTCGGAAGATATGCAGCGAGGAAGTGGTTGAAGAAGAACTGCGTAATCTTCGAAAAACCCTGATGGAAAACGGTTTCCCGCCCAGGTTCATAGACAAGAATCTCAAACCTAAGAAGACTTCCGAACAAGTCCAATCCGTTCCAAAGAAAATACTTCTGCTTAATCTAGAATTCAAAGGTGATATTGAAGCAGAAATCCTTCGCAAACGCCTCTCCAAATCGCTGAGGAAAACATACTTCGCCGCGAGCCTACGACTGACGTTTTCCTGCAAGAAACTGTTCAGCCAGAACGCGAAAGACAAGCTGTCGCATTGGGCCACCTCAACGTGCATATACCAGTTTACTTGCTCTTGTGGAGCTGAGTACGTTGGCCGTACCATGAGCCGACTTGAAAAACGCGCTCGTGAACACTATCAAGCCTGGCTAGTAAAAGGAGACCAAAAACGTGTAAACAGTCCAGTGACAGAACATCTGGTCAATTCAGGACATTCAGCGCCATTCGAAAAATCCTTCAAAGTAATATACAAGATTCAATCAAACCTATCAAAGGGAGTGAAATCAAGACATCTGGGCATAGCCGAGGCGCTAGCTATACAAAAGCTCAAACCCACGCTTTGTATCCAAAAGAAATACGTCCAACCCCTGTCCCTGCCATGGCCATCATAAACAGGTAATTTTTTAGTAATGACCATCCCATCGCCTTTCTTATCTAAACTTCCTGTTTATTCATGTTATTTTAAGTTTTTCTTAATCCCTGTTTACACTACCATATTTTCATACCCGAACTTCGTGTTTATTTTGTCATTTTACTATTTCTACATATTTAATCCCTGATTGCATAAACAATTATTCATCACAGTTTTTATCCAAACATCCTGTCTATTTTGTTATTTCTACATTTCTAACCCCTAATTGCACAATGTTAATCTTCTTATTTATTATGATGCTACTTTGTTTGTTTTACCCATCCCCCCGTTTATTATGGCATTCTAATTCCTAGTTTTAATTTTTATTAATTTGACCCTTAACCGGAAATTATTCTGGAACTTTCCCATCCATTTGATATAAATACACGAATGTACAGCCTAGATGATGACTTCATCGAAGGGGAAATTTTCTTCGCTGCAATTGTCTTTTTAATAACTCCTATGACCCAATGTGTAGATCTTGAATAGCTAATGCTTTAGCTATGTATAGATGGCGTAACCAAAGTCCCTTGATATTTGATATAATATGATGTTTTCTGGATGGTGACTAGCAGTGGAATCTGGGTAGCATGTTTCGTCGTATTTGGGATTCATCATCTGTTTCAACCTGCAATCCCCAGTGATCAGTGGTGTTCCAACTGGCGATTGCCGATACATCTAGCAGACGAGTCACAAATAAGACGAATCGCACGCATCCTTGATTCTCCTGTTAGTCACCAGGCACCAGATGGGATCATGATTAATCCTCAGGTATCGCCAACAAAGCAACATATCGGTCCAATAGAAGCAATCAACGGAAAATACGGTATTAACTTGAACAAATTTTTTTTCAAAAGAATGGATACTGAATAAAGAATACTCTTTCCGATAAGTTCATCATCAGGTTCTACAGTTATATATACATTATAGTGAATGAACGAATAAATTAGTTTCAAGAACAACATTAATGTTGCTGTTTAAATAACATCGAATCAATAATATTGATAGATTACTGTGCTCAATAGCATCAACATAAGATAAGCTGAATATCAGAAGAATTTGGAAAGATAATATTACGAATTCATGAATTTATAGTCTCTACTGAAGGCCGGCCAGGGCAGTAGTAGTGAATGGACTTGCTTCTTTTGAACACAGAGCACTGGTTGTTAGAGGCGAATTGCAATAGCCTCTGATGTTTGGAGCATGTGGTGCTTCGATGATTTTGGTAATCTATTAGGCACCCGGTAGATTACAGGGAAGGATTCTTCCATGCTGGCTGGCTTTGTCGCGGGTTTGCACGAGATGGTCCAATATCGAACTGTTAATGGTTTTAACTACACCTTTACTTAGCCATAGTGGGAAATGTTCTAGAGTGACCACGAAAAATCAAGTCCCCAGGGCAACGGCCAATATAACTCTCCCCACAAGCGCAGTTGAATTGGTAGATACAATTTGAAGCGGCTAGTCTAAGTACTTCATCTTTCAATCGAGGTAGCATTGTCGGTCGTGTAGAGAGTAAGACGTGTAGTTTGCCAGCAAGTAAAAGTTCTTTGAACCGATTTGCTTAATTTCTTCGTAATTATCTCACTTGGTATATTGCCCGTGAATTGTAGTCGTATATAAACAGGCTTCTTGTTTACGGATAGTGAGTAGTCCTTTTCCGCTGTTTTGTCATGTGTTTCTTGATAAGTTTTTGGGATAGCTATTTTCGATCAAAGTATCATATACAATGCTTAATTCATCTTCAATTACTTCTTCTGAGCATATAGCTCTAACTCTGTGGCTGAGGGTCTTCACTAAACCTTTTTTGTACTTGATAGGAAAGAAGCTGTGAAAATCTGTATATTGTCCTGTCCAAGTGCTCTTTCTATGCAAATTTTTTTTATGCTACCATCTGGTTTTCTTGTAAGTAGGGACATCCAGGAAGACAATTCTGTCTTGGCATGTGAATTTCATAACCGAATGTACTTCATCGAATTCAGTAATTATTGTACTCCTATCAGAACGGTTATCACAAAGAATGAAGGTGTCATCCATATATCGGCAATAAAATGAGAGCTTACTGATAAGGTTGTTCAGAGGTCCATTTTCTAGCTTACTTAGAAAGATATCAGCTAAAATGGAACCCAATGAGGAGCCATCGCCACCCCGTCCACTTGTCTGTAAAGTGTGCCGTCAAATTTGAAGTTTACATTCATAGTACATCTTAATAACGATTCTTTTAGGATTTCAGTACGGATGCCAATGTTTATCGACAGCTTGTCCACTTGTTCACATATGTAATTAATTGTTTCTATTAGAGGTATAACGATATTATGTCCAGAGATATCATGGTTTTGTCCTTGATGATGTTAATTTCTTTTATTTTGTCTACGAATTCAAATACATCTTTGACGCTATATTTAACTATCTTATCATGCAAAGGTTTGAGAATATTTACTAACCATTTAGCTAGAGCATGGTAGGGCGAATTTTGCATATCAAGTATTTACGGGTAAGTCTTAACGGTACTCCTGGTTTTTATGCACTTTAGGTAGACCATACAGTCTTAGCGTATATGTGCCCGTTGGTCTGTGTGTGTCGGTGGCACAGTGGTTAGGACTCTCGCCGACCATGAACATGGTCCGAGGTTCGATCCCCTGCCGACGCACACCTGATATCTATGGTCGGCCTGCAAACTTTGGGCTACCGATATCGCATGCTGAAAATTCCTTACTTGTACCAAAAATTCAGTGTGGAATCAAGCTGTAAACCAAAAAATTTAAAAAATATAAACTTTCAGAAAATATCTGCTCCTCCCTTAGGATTTTGTTTACTCATCTGCTGTTTATTGAATCATACCGCCCCCTCCCCTCCCGGCATCCATATCTATATATGTGTGTATGCCTTTCTGTCTCTTTCCCTCCTTAGATCGAATTTTCACCAAAGCACCTGATTACTCTTTTCACGAAATCAAAGATGATGATGACGACCTGTTGAATCAATTAAAAAGTCAAACAAATAATTTTAATATCAATAATTGTTTATTATATGCTGGCGAGAAAATTATCAATTCTGACGCTGATAATAATAATAATAATAACACAAATTCACATCAATTACTACACCTTCGCAATGTCTGTAATAAAGATAATCAGCCTAATATTGAAGGCGATAATAATGATCAATTTAACAGTGGGAACCGTTCATTAACAGTAGATGATGCCGATGCGGACGTCGACGCCGACGATAATCATAGTGATAATGATGGCATAAGTAATGCAAGTGAAGATGACGGGGATCATCATCAATCAGACATTTCGATAATCTCACCCCTACCTGGTCAATGTTCTTCAAATCTATTTGATGATATCGATGGTGACGATGAATATCAGCAGCAGGATGTCAGTAATAATTGTGGTGATGTCGTCTCTAGAGACGTTGTTTATCCTCCTCAACATGATAGTGAAGTGACAGAGGAATTAAATTTGAATAAAAGTTATAATTTATCACATTTTACAATTAATAAGAATGAAGTGATGACGATGACTCACATACATGTTGTAATCATGTATTGACACAAGATCATGATGATGCCGTGGATGTAGATGACGATGATGATGGTGGTGGTGGTCAAGAGGTTATATCTGAAACTTTAGCTTCATCAGTATCACTGCCAGATGATGATGATGATGATGATGATGAACAGGGGAGGATTCAAATGTTGTTTTGCACGGTGATGGTGATGATGATAATCCTTCATATACTACAACTGCTACTCGATCGACAATGACACAATCACCTCCACCACTTAATCATGACGATGATTACCAGTCAATTAGACAACCTGAACTTTCATTAACAAGTAGTCATAATATTCTACAAAGCAGTAGTATTCAATTAAATAAACAAGATGAATTCTATAAGGAGAAATTTATTCATAATATCATGTATGAGTAAGTGTATTTTGAAACGGTTTCTTTTGTGTTTTTTTTCAAGTATTAGTTTTGAAGGGATTTTGTTTGATTGGATGGAGGATTCATCATGAGCTGACATCAGTTAGAGAACCACTGGAAAACCTGCAGGGAGTACTGGACAGCTGTTTCCTCCGTCCTAGTTTGGGACTCTTCGGTGGTACGCACCCACTCCATTAGGGTTCGAACCCAGGACCTTCTGGTTACAAGGCTAGCGAGCTCGAAGACCATTGAGCCACTGGGACCCGATAGAATGGTCAGTCATGAATTATAACTTCTGTCAATACACGACATAGAGCGACCAGATCAGGTGGTAATTCATCAAAGAAGACATTGCGAAATGGTAGCATTGTGTCATGAGTTGGTAGAAGCTAGAATTCAAGGACCATCGGATAGGGTCCCAGGTTTTTTTTGTATTTCATGTAAGTTAAGCGATTAATAATCTCCTAAATTTAAAATTAGGTTCCTTTACTCACGAATGGAGTAGAACCTCGCCTAGTTAACTAGCTTGCTAGTTTTCTAGCCGGTCCCAAGCCTGGGTTAAGAGTGAGGGTTGAGCGGGGAGCTAGCAACCCTACACCGCAAAAGTTATCAAACTGCTAGAGAAACTTTAATGCACAAAAAGTACGTTAAAAATACAAAACATTCAAACAACAATCTTATTCTTCGCTGGAGTTGAAGATGCGAAATGACACAGCGGACTGATGAAAGACAGCCTGCGGGAAGCCAGTCAGTCAGCCATGTGTCTTCTTTCGATAAAAGCAAGAATAAGAATGGGGACGTGGAATGTCCGTACAATGTACGAGACTGGGAAGTAAGCGATGAGTGGGTCGTCAGTGCGAGGGTGACATGGAGGAGGTCATGTGAGGAGGAGATGAGAGATTATGGGCAATCGTAGACCCAACTGAAGAGGACGGCAGAAGATAGGACAAAGTGCGATGTGTTGTTGAAGCCCTATGTTCCACTCGGAACTCAAGGGAATAACAATAATAATAATAATTCACGAATAAAACCTAAATGATTATGGAAAACGAAGAAGTGATGGATCACCAGGTTTCGAGGTGACTACTTCATCACTACTGTGTATCTTTCAACGTCTAAATCCAACGTCCAATTTGTCAGTAGGCTGTACTAACCGAAAAATGGTGTTATTTCAAACTGCGGATATAACACACTGAAGTTTGCTTCTCCCCAGTAATTGTTAATCGCATCCTTTCAGATGTCAGCTAGTTCTGTGGTTAGCAGTTCTCATGGTTCAACTAAATCCTATTTGACAGTGGAGCATTATATTCGACTAAAGAAGATCTTTAAGAACAAAGTATGCTGGTGATGGTGATTCTAATCGAGGTTTTTATTTTTCATAATCGCTGCTTAAAAGTATCCACTGACAACGACGCGACTACTGTGAATTTTACTGAAAACTAACCTTGTTCACTACTGAATACTAAACTGATTTAAGGATAAAACTTAGGCGCTGTGGTGGTAGAGTATAATTTTGATAAAACCACACAGTGTTATACAGCAATGTTTACAGATGACCACCTTTCGAGCATTGCTCATAATCATATTAAGGTACTCACACATAATTTTTTTGCTTAATTTTTACACATGAGAAAAAGTGATTAGACATTTGAATAAAATCAATATACGACTTGTGTGGAACAGAAATGAAGCTAAAGTACATTCGGAATCACTATTAGTGTTATCAGTAAAATACAATAGAATGGGAAATAAGACGAGTGTTGTTAGTCAGTAAGATGGGAAATAAGATATAACGTGAATTGAATACATTTTAACATTATTTATTATCCTCTGATTTGACTGGTAATAATATCCTCCATATCTGTGGTATTTGCGGTGAGTCACTTCGATTGCATGTGTTGGGTGTGTAGACTTGATTAACAAGGATTCACTAATCAATCTCTCTCTCCACCTACGTACACCATTTTTTAGACTTTCGACTCTGTCCCACCCTATTGTGTGGTTGTATGTTAATGCATGCAGTTCAATCGCTGAGCTTTTTTCTAAATTACTTATCTTCTCGGGGTCAACCATTCTTACCTTAGTTAAATTCTTATGCTACGACAATCTGACTATCCCCTATCTATTGGTCTGATTGACCTATGTAGTTGGCTTAACTCACAGCCATTGCAACGTATTTTGTAAATTATATTATTTTGTCTAATTGGGTCGACAAACAGGGTCCTTTAGCCTACAGAGCTTGTCCTATCTGAGTGAGTTTTTAGGTTTGAACGCCACTCTGATTCCTGCTTAATTGAGATTCCCACGTAGGGAGGGTTTCAGGTATCCCCTCCTTGCAAAATACCTTACAATGGCTGTGAGTTAAGTCAATTGCATAGGTCAAACTAGTAGATCGGGGATAGTCAGATTATCACAGCATAAGAATTCAGCTAAGTGCAGAATTAGTGACCCCACGAAGATAAGTTGTCTAGAAAAAGGCTCAGTATTTGCATTTCATATACTAACACACCACCTCACAATAGGGTTTCATTCATTTCTTCTGTACTGCTTAAATGAATTACTACTGAGTACTGGTGCGCTGTTGTGACCTGTTAGACATAAAAAAAAACAGCTGAGAGAAGACACTAAAAGTATTACGAGTTTACTTAATGAAAAGTTGACTAAACAGATGATGACGCTTATTCTGAAAACCCATTTTGCATCGTATTCATTTTTTTGAAACAGTGGCAAAAAGAGTTGATAAACTGTGACCATAGGTTGATAAAAGCCCGAATACCTCTTTAGTTTCATTCAGAAACCAATCAGTCAGTCCTTCACAAAGTGACGAAAAGAAAAAGTTGCTAAAACGTAACTTGATTGGAAGACTTCCTGACCCTACTTCGAGTTAGTAGTGATGAGCGACAACTGGGAAAGAAATTAAGACTGAATTAGCACCAGGTGGTAATACCTTTTAAATGTTTCATCTAAGAGAGCTACGGTAGCCTTTTCTACTTTCCACTTTTACTGAAGACCAAACTCTCATTGACTGTTAACTCTAAGTTTCTTGGTGGTGACTTTGGTGTTAACTAAAGTTGCTTATTCTTACTATTCTCTTGGGCTCCTGATGGAACAACACATCTCCACTTTGTTCTATTTGGTGCTGTATTCTTCACCTGGGTTCACGATTGCCCATAATCTCTCACCTCCTCCTTGCAAAACGACCTCGTCCATGTCACCGTCGCACTGACGACCACTTGAAACTTCCCATTCAGGTTCCACTCGAGCGCTGGCCTGCATTGCACGTGATGTTATTCGACAGCCTCCTCAGCGCATGGCCGATCCATCTCTATTTCCTCCTACATATTTGTTAAGCAGTCGGCTCGTGGATAGTTTGTTCATCACCAGGGTTTCTTGTTGGTCAAAGTCGTTATCATTTATATTTTCATCATTGGTCTAATTAGTGTGTAGTGAC
Organism: Trichobilharzia regenti; assembly: GCA_944472135.2. Lineage (NCBI taxonomy): Eukaryota > Metazoa > Platyhelminthes > Trematoda > Strigeidida > Schistosomatidae > Trichobilharzia > Trichobilharzia regenti. The sequence continues at coordinate 31,077,777 of OX235267.1, forward strand.
TGGAGTGTATTGTTACTACAGTAGTTGACATTGTGATTACCGATTAGAGTTAATTCATTAGCACCTTAGCTTCGTATAACTCATGACCAGTTCAGTCGCATTATCGGTCATTCCAAATCTGTCGATGAAGATAGAGTTCCAACTTGTGTGAACAAACCCCAATATCAATATTACTCTATTTTATGTTTCCACTATATACATAAGCAACTGTATTGTGAGTAAACAGTAACTCACTTAGTTTACTATCCAGCCAGTCTTAAGCCCAGAAAAACAGGAAAGGTTGGGCGTGGGGCTATCAACGTAACCTCGAAAAACGAGTGCATTTTCTACAGAAACATCGATGCGCTGAAAAAGTAGATGTTCTTTTAAGGCCCAATGTTCTATTCATAAGCTAATGGAACAATTGAGTGGGTCAAAAATCATATTTTTACAGGATTTCATCATAAGCTGACATTGGTTAGAGAACCATTGGAAAACCTTGGAGTACTGGACAGCTGTTTCGTCCTAGTGTGGCACTCTTCAGCACCCACCATCAGTGTTCGAACCCAGGACCTCTCAGTTAAAAGGCAAGCTCGTAGACCATTCAGTCAGCTCAATGACCTATCCCATGAATTATATCTTCTACCAATTCATGATTTTAGCTCGATTGGCACTAGACAGTGTGTCATCGTTGGAGAGTATTTGTCCTCACTCTCGACCGGTGGATCCTACTGGTCGATCATGACTTCGCACTAGAACTCCAGGCAACTTCGTCCTGTTGACAGTGACTAACAAGCTTCAGGCTATATATTTCAGGAGGTATCTTATAGGGACTTAATCTGTTTCAAGTTTGATCACGGATTCAGTTCAAAACTAGGATGAAACAGCTCTTCAGTATTCCCAGCTGTTTTTCTTCAATGGTTCTCTAACTTCTCATATCAATCCTTGAAAGTTTTTTTTCTAAAATTCAAAGCAGATTACAATTAAGTCGGTCTTGTTCTTTATTCTTCCTTTTTTTCTGATAAATATTACTTTAGATTAAATCAAGAGAATAGAGGAGATGATGATAATACAGAAGAAGCACCGCCTCGTGATGATGATGAAACCTTAGAAGAGGACTTGAAAATCAATAAAGATGATGATATACCAGAAACTAGTAGATGGGATGAAAATCCTACTAGCAATAACAGCAGCAGTTGTAGTAATATAGAACAGCAACAATTATCAACAAGCGATTCAAAACATTTGATGCTTATCCCGAATTTCTTTCCAATGACACCTCGAATAGAAGAAATATTCACTAATAGATCAAGTGATTTGTTGGTAATGGATAAAAATTCAACTCAGGACGATAATAAACATGACAACAGTGAAAAAGTAAGCGAAAATTTATTTCTCTAACACTGTGTGCGCTAAAAGATCTTAGTGCTTTTCTTTACCTTTGTCATCTGAAATGGTATCTGTTAGGGGTGCCAGCCCAGTATCCTACTAATGGATTTACCCCCCCCCCTAGCTGAATTAAGCGACTTGTTACCATCAGGGAATAAACTCGTTGACTTAGAATATGCAGATGGTACAGTTCTTTCTCCTCGGTGAAGATATTAATAAAACACAGGGACTTATGAATACCTTAAGCAGCAGCAATATTCGAATGTTTGGCATGCTATTCGTTCTTGTCAAATGTAAGATGATGCTACAGGACTGGACTACATTTACTTCTAGCTTAAAGATATGGAGTGAAATGGTTGGTGGAGCGTGTTGACCTCTTCATTTATTTGGGGAGTTGCATCAGACAAAACTATCAGATTGATCGCTGACGATTTCTCAGCACTGATACACAACGCCTGTTTGGCATACTCCAACTTAAACCACCTCTGGCTTAGTAGACGTGATATCCGACTAGCTGTCGACAGCAGGACGTGTATGTGTGTGTGTGTACTGCTCAGCAGTTTGCTCCGTCCTTCTTTATGTCTGTGAGACATGGCTATTAAAAGTGAAAGACATAAAAAGGCTAGCTGTCTTTAACCACAGGTGTCTGCGTTCTATATGCCATGTGCGTTAGTTGATACAATACAGTGAGCAATATTGAGGTTAGGCATCGGCCGAGTGCTAGGTAAAGAGGGGAAATCAATCAATGAGGTTGTAAAGTTACACCGATTGAGATGGTTAGGACATGTGGCACGCATTCCTAGCCATCGGCCTTCCTTGATGGGCAATGTTAGCTGACATGCAATCAGGTTGGAAAAGAGTTAGTGGTGGAAAAACCAAAATACGGCATCAGTCCATGAAATCCTTGACAGTCAGTGTGAGTCAGCCACGTAGGAAGGTATAGACTTCCTGAGTGGCTGGTTATGACCCTCAGGATGGTAAAAACCAATGAAGGCTGGAGATAATTGTCGGTATGGCTGAAAATCGTGCTCAATGGCTGGTGCAGATGCATTCACTCTTTGTGATTTATCATATCTAATAAAATTCTGCTGTTCTCCCAGATTAATATTCTGTGTGCCTCACACTTCTGTTTATTATCTCTTTCTCTCTCTTTCGAATCTTTCTTCTCATGCTTCGTGTGCTACATGGCGGGAGTTTCCCAACTCGAACTGCTGCACATCTGTGCAAAGTTCTCTGTGTTAACCAGTCAGTCAGTTTTCTTCATGTCAGTTAGTGTAATTTTGATGTGGTTTTGTTCTCTGAGCTGGATGGTTAGTTTGCAAAGCTTTCATCACCTTACTGGGTGACATCTTCAGCGAATACTTCAATTCAATGAAGTGAGCTTTTAGATTTCTCCACGAGTTTATTAATTATCTCTCCTTGTGTGTGACCTTGGATGCGATTGGTTGTTTGTGTGTTTTCACACCTTCTAGTTTACTTGTATTGGAACTGATTGTTTCTTCCACTTGAACTTTGACCCCTTATGTGTGAAGTATCTTTCTTATCGACTGGTACATTTTGTCTCTCTCGATGTGTCTATTGATTGATGATTCACTGGAATACCAGACAGCCTACTAAAAATTCTCTGGCATTCTTGGTGTTTCCTCTGTCTAATATTTGAACGTTTTCCCAGTCGAATTGATGTCTGTGGTGGTCTGTATATAGTGATATGAGGGAGTGGATATCATGTCTTTTTTTTTATGATATCCACTCCCTCATTTCACTACACACAGACAACTACGGACATCAATTCGACTGGGACAATGTTCAAATATTAGACAAAGGAAATAACAAGAGTGCTAGAGAATTTTTAGTAGGCTGTCTGGTATTCCAGTGAATCATCAATCAATAGACACATCGAGAGAGACAAAATGTACCAGTCGATAAGAAAGATACTTCACACATAAGGGGTCAAAGTTCAAGTGGAAGAAACAATCAGTTCCAATACAAGTAAACTAGAAGGTGTGAAAACACACAAAAACAACCAATCGCATCCAAGGTCACACACAAGGAGAGATAATTAATAAACTCGTGGAGAAATCTAAAAGCTCACTTCATTGAATTGAAGTATTCGCTGAAGATGTCACCCAGTAAGGTGATGAAAGCTTCGCAAACTAACCATCCAGCTCAGAGAACAAAACCACATCAAAATCATCCACCTGAGCTACAAATCTTCTCTATCATATCAGTTAGTGTAAATTTGTCAATGACTGGAGTAGACACCAAAGGCAAATGACCTCGAACCAACCAACCAGATCGTTCTAGTTGAAAAGTGGGATTTATTGTATATATATATATATATATATATATATATATTTAATAGAAATCAATTATACAGAGTATATATCTCTAATATGCTGCAAAAATTGTTCCCAGTTTCTCAAAGAAGTGTCTATGGACATATCAAAGTAATCACAAAAAATACCCATTTATTCATAAGTAAAAACACAGTTTTGTTTTTGTTCAGCGAAGAAATTTCTTTTCAACGACTTCATCTTCAAGCTGTACAGTCGTATTTATATTATAGAAAAAGTTAATAAGTGGCACTAAATAATTGCTCAGTCAATATACGCATATGTGTGATAAGAATAACGATAACTAAAATGTTAAAAGGGGTAGAGTTGAAGTGGATAAACTGCAGAATTATTAAAGATTGTTTCATAAGTGAATTGATACCAAAAATATCTTAAAAATGTCAATTGTTGTCTAAAAATTTTAAAAATTAGGAGTACGATTACGATAAGAATGAATATGTGAAGTGAAGTGGAATGAATTCAATTGGTACAATAAAATAAAAAGTACAAAGAAAATTACTATGACCAAGGTAAAGAAAGGGGTTTGACAAAACGCTTTTGAACACATAATTTAGGTTTCTGTTCATGTATAGCTAAAGCTTCGGCTATGCATAAGTGAAGAAAACGTAAACTTTTGGATCGATAATTTTGAAAAATGAATCATGTGGGGATAAATGACCAGACTCTAACAGGTGATCACAAATAGACGACTTCGCCGTTCTATTTTTATTTTGATTTACAGCTTGATTCCATACTGTATTTTTGGTACAAGTATGGAATTTTCAGCATGTGATATCGGTAGCCCAAATTTTGCAGGCCGACCATAGATATCAGGTGTGCATCGGTGCGGGCTCGAACCCCGGACCATGTGCATGGTCGGCGAGAGTCCTAACCACTGTGCCACCGACGCACTACGTTCGCCTTTCATTAACCAAACCGGATAGTGTTCAGCTACACGTTTTCGGAGATTACGCTTACAACGTCCAATATAATCAGCTCCACAGGAGCAGGTAAAAGAGTAAATACACAGAGATGTGGACAAAAGCGGTAATCTATCCTTGACGCATTGTCTAATCAGGTTTCGCCTGGTAAAAACTAGTTGCAAGTCAGCTGCAGGAAAAGTGCGTTTAATACATTTAGATAAACCATTTTTAATCAATTCCGAAATGGTGTCACCTTTGAATGTTAGACTCATAAACAGTTTTTTCTTTGGCACTGTGATTTGTCTAGGGACGGATTCTTTCTTGATGTTACGCTCAATAAACCTTGTAGGATAAACATTGTTAAGGAGATTTGATCGAAGGTTATCTAGTTCCTTATCGATTGTCTCTGCAGAGCAAATTTTACGAATTCTGGAGCATAAGGAATGAATAAGATTTCTCCTTCTCCTTAAAGGTACCCAACTGTTGAAGTTAGTGTACTGTCCAGTGAATGTTGGCTTTCGATAAATCGACCTTAACAGCGTTCCATTCTCTCTTCTATCTAACTTAACAAACTAATGTCAAATAAAAATTCATCTGAGCGGCTGTATGCCATATCATTTCGGGTACCATTTACCATTCTGAAACGTTCTCTAAATGGGCCCAGAATCCTTCAGTAGAATTTTTGTATGAATTCTACTTATAGAACCCACTAAGTTGGGAGAATGATTGACTTTTTGGTGAATACAACCTAGTGATGATAGCTGCGAATAATCTCTTCACTCGTCTATATGAACAGTAGTGCTTGGGAGGACTAGTCATTGTATTGTTGACATTGTTTGGAATGCATTCTACTAACTCTTTTTGAAGATTTGTATCGTACAGTTCCAGCACCCACACTTGGTGTGTTCTCCTACCGTGGTGATTCATTTTTCGTTTAATAAGTACTGTTTCATCAATATAAACGACGACACCAACTCCTCCAAGTACAGAAGTAATTCCATTTATCTTTTATCAGACAGTACCCCGACAATGTTGACACCACTGCACTGTTCCCTATTTCTGCATCTGTAATAAATGCTAGTTGTCTCAGTAGCCATTTATGGCATTTACACAATACTTTACTAAGGCGGAGTTTCGGTTTCGAGAGAACTCAACAACAACTCTTAAAGACTTCATCAAATAACAAGTAATTCCATCTGAATGCATAAACATCAGTAACCCGGTAATTCTTCTGAAGAGTTATTATTATCCCTCCATATGTGCATGTTTTAGTCCTTCCTATCAACCCATTTTCCAAACAGGTCAAGTCAAAAATCAAATCAGGTTAAAACATGCAGTGATGTACAGCGATAATGTGTAATGCTGAGTGGTCTGATTGGTTGATTCAATGTCACTTGGTTTTGGTGTCAACTCTTTACTGTTGCCACTCAAACTATAGTATTTTCTCACTAATGATAAATTGTCGTATATTTAATAATAGTTCACTTTCGTTCAAGGTGATATAACACAAAGCAAGCAACCTGAAGATAAGTAAACTACTCTGATGCCCTATTGGCTCGTTATCCAAAAGTTATTTGTTATTACTTCAAAACCCGCCTTGGTAATCCAATTTATAACCAAGGTCCAATTTACTTAATAATATTTTCGACCTCTTCTTTGTGTTTTTTCTCCCTTTCTTACCCACACCTTTGTGTCATCTCCCTGCCCATTATTTGTGACCTTGACCTGTACACAATCTGACCCGTATTATAATATGTCATGTTTTCTTGCCCTTACCCGGGTGTGTGTGGTCAGAATGTCCGAAATGTGTTGCTCAAATACCTTCATTACACATTTCAGATAAACTAAGTCTTCTTATTGTGTTGTCGGTCGAAAGCGATAGTATTGTTTGTTTACGAAGTGGGGGGGGGGGGGGGAGTTTCTAGCCTCACACCCAACCTTTATCCCCCTGTCTCCCGAGCTTACTTATGGACTAGGAAACTGGGGAAAGTTTAGAAGAGCGTTGGTCGGGCGTGAATCGAATCTCACAGACTATGTTTGTCAGGGTTGGTAATCATTCAACCACTGAACCCACTGGCAAACTCACATCCTAGTGTGCACTTAGTTAACCTGAAGTGTTTAAACAAAGTTCAACCGATTATATTACACTATAAATTATTCCTACTTAAATTAAACGACTGTGGGATGTACAGTATTTAATTTATCAATTTACCTTTTGTCTATTCAGAATATTGTAGATCCCTTGAGAAGTCGATTGAATGCACGTTTATCAGAAGCTGTTCATACAGTGAACAGAAAATCATTCACAAATATGCCAAATACAACAACAACAACCAGTGGTGATGGTGGTGGACGCGGTGGTAGTAGTAGTAGTAGTACAGATATGATAATCACTGATACTATTACTGCTTTAATCAATAGTGGGTATAAAACAAGAAGTTTAAAAAAAGCAGAACGTGTTTTTAACATGACATTGAAATAACAATTACCCTTTTTATTATGCTGATTGATTATCGCTTTTAGTCTTGTTATTGACTTTTATTACTGGGAAACTTAACCCCTTTTTTAAAAAACAAAAATTAATATTTTCTAACTTATTGCTTCGTTCTTCCTTTATTCTGTAAAAAGTATAATATATATATATATATATCCTTTTATTCGCTATAAAATAATGCAAAGAGTTATTGACAATCTTCGACTTTTATAACAACATCGGATTGAGCGAAGAAGTATGCATTCCTTTTCAATTAGTTCTTCATCATCCGCTGGCTCTACACTAACAGATATAGTTTTTTGCATAAACGGGCGAGTACACACATTTTCCCAGATTTGTGCCCTTGAAATACAAACGAAATCTGATAAAGTGTTTGGTTTACAGAGCAAGAGCGATTTGCTCGGACGAATGCCTTGATGAAGAACTTAATAAGTATTAAACGGTTGCTAAGTGAAAATGGTTCTCCTGAAAAGTTTAATAATAAGAATATGAATCTAAAATCAAGGCAGGCCAAAGTACCAACAGTTCCTGAAAAGGGGCCTTATTCTTACAGATGCAGTTCCTTGGAGACAATACTAGCGAGATACTAACGCAGCGCCTTAGAAATGCGGTAGATCAAAAGAGCATTCCCTGCTGCTGAATTAGGCTATATCTTAAAGACCACATCTCTTTTGCATTCGGGAGTAAAAGACAAGCTGCCTAATTTCGCCTCATCCATGTGTATCTACCAATTTAACTGCTCCTGTGCAATGAGCCAGTTTCATAGGCCATACAATTAGGCGTGTTTCTCGTCGAATTTCTGAACATCACCCTGCACAGTGGTTAAGCAAAGAACAAACCAGATCTATTCGCAGCGCTATTCTATCTCATCTTATGGATACAGAACACAAGATCGACGTCTACCGTGCTTTCAGGGTCATTCACCGCATACCTATTAATCTCAGTTTTGCCTTAAGAGTTCAATTATTAAATATTGCTGAGTCTGGCTGTTGGGATCCATATCAAGAAGCCTAATTTGTGCATCCAAAGGAGGTTAGTTCAGGCATTATCCTTACCTTGACCACTTAGGTTCGAATGATTCTGAATTTTTGTGGAATTTTCCTAATTTTAGTTGATATTCTATTTGCTATCTTTATTATTATTATTATTTTAGCATCTTTATTGAACTGTAATTTCATTGATCATACTTTACAAATCGATTTATTTAAAATACACTAATATTGTTATCCACTAATATTCTAGAATATTCTGTGTATATAACCACACATATAACTGTAGAGCCAGAAGAGGAAATTATCGAAAAGGATATTCCTTGCTCAATTATTTTGTGTTTTGTAGATGTCTGAATGAATATTTTTGCTATATCAAAGTGCTTTACCAATCAAGTGGTTATTTTAATTAACCAGTTTTAAGTATTGACGAGGTGAGTGAAATTAAGAGGTTAAAGGTCATCAAAACAATTAGCTGATAGATGTTTGCAGCAATATATCTCAGTTTTGAATGAGGGAGAGGTGAAAATTAATTACGGAATTCAAGATCACTTCATTCTTAGGGGGTTAGGCAACAAGCTATTACACAATCGAAAAATTTGTAAAATAGCAATGATGAGAAAGAAGAATAGGATGACTCAGAAGAATTACATAAGATACAAACAAGTCATCAACTAGACGGTTGTACATCCGTGTATTTATATTAAATGTGGTCAAAAGGTCAAATTAACACAAAATTACTAGTGTGGTGAGAGCAGGCTGCTAGCCGATTGGTTGGCACTAATCTACGTTAAGGTCTAGGTCACTAATATGGGCCGTGAATATGAACAAGCCTGAGTCAACAACCAATCACAGCAAAGTTAACGTGGCAGAATATGAGAGAGAACTCTATTTGTCAAGGAATCCCGAAACAACCAATCAGAAGCCTGCGTTTGTCTACCTAAACAACCAATCAGATGACTGCGCTTGTCTATAATAATACTAGGTGTATTAAGCAGAAGGTAAGTAGTGGTACTATACCAAAAATATTTCAGGCCATTACCTTTATAAATTTAGACAAAACAATCCTATGCTCACTAGTGATTAGCCCTATTCAGATAGGTAGTTACTTGGATTCCAGTGGGAAGTCGTGACCAGCAGGTCGGGTGTGAGGACAAATAGTCGTCACCGATGACATTCGCTACCGGTTGCGTCATATAAGGAATTGGCAGAAGTTGAAGTTCATAAACTACTGGATCGCGTCCCAGCGGATGAACGGTTTACGAACTCGTCTTTTAACCAGAAGGCATGGGTTAGAACTGCAGTGGGTGCCTACTACTGAAGATTCCCAGACCGGGTCGAAGAAACAGCTCTCCAGTACTCCCAGGTGCTTTTCCAATGTTCCTCTAGCTGATGTGAATTCATGATGAAATCGTGGAAACAATAAGAAGACACCCTGATTACACACATGCATATCTATATTAACGGTAGCACAGAGTAAAGGATCAAATGCAAGGATCAATATAGGTAACTGTCTCACATAATAGGTAGGAAAATGAGGTAAAAACAAAGAATGGAGACGTGAAAATATCATTAGGTAAAAATAAATCTTCATTTTTAAAATTGGTTTACCCAAGGCATGTCAAAGTGCGTCGGTGATGCAGTGCTGGTAGAATACTCGCTATCCACGCCTCACATGGTCCGATATTCGATTCCAGACCGACGAACTCCTAAACCTCGATTAGCCGGTAATAAATTTAGTGAAGAGGAGAAGTTACGAATGAGGATAGCAACCCCCATTCCCATTATTGAAACTTCACCTCTCCAAGCTTGAAGTTCTATAGTTCCACTTGGGATGCAAACGAATGAAAATAGCCATACATAACACCATCATGTCTTTTTTGATGTGGTTTTGTTCTCTGAGCTGGATAGTTAGTTTGCGAAGCTTTCATCACCTTACTGGGTGACATCTTCAGCGCATACTTCAATTTGAAGTATGCGCTGAAGATGTCACCCAGTAAGGTGATGAAAGCTTCGCAAACTAACTATCCAGCTCAGAGAACAAAACCACATCAAAATTATCCACCTGAGCTACAAATCTTCTCTATCATATCTACCATCATGTCTGTGCATAATTTTGAGATTCATCCGTATACTTTGACAATGAACAGCCTCATTTAGTGCCTTCATTCTGGATTAGATAGATATATGAATGGAATTAAGGTACGAAAATGATCGTCGTTTAGGGATTTAGAGTCGGCCAAGTTAAACTTTCGACACCACTAACTACCAATCAGTGAATGACGTCGAATTATCCAATGAGATTCACGAACGTAGTTCAATGTTGTTATCATGAATGCCTCTTTAATGTGATTGGTCCGTTCAAGGTCGTTTGCCGATTGATTGTTAATGGTGTCGAAAGTTTACCTTTGCCTTAGAGTCATTACATTTTCCGAATTCCCATTTACACATTAAGACAAAACAACGGATTGAGCAAAGAAATATGCATTTCTTTTCAATTAGTCACTCATCACCCGCTGGCTCTACACTAATAAATACGGATGTTTACATCAACATTTTTTTTACCAGTCAAGTAGTTATTTTAGTTAACCAGTTTCAGGTATATGCGAGGTGAGTGAAACTGAGAGGTTAAAGGTCATCAAAACAAATAACTAATAGATGTTAGTAACAAGATATCTAAGTTTTGAAGGAGGGTTGAAATTTAACTACGGAATAAGTTGATTCCTAGGTGTTAGCAACACGTTATTACATAATCGAGAAATTTGTAAAATAGCAAAGATGACTCAGAAGAGTTACATAAGTTACAAACAAGTTAATTGAATAAGCTAGAATTGTAAAAATTAACAAAGTTAAACGACAGATATAAGGGGAGGGGAAAAGTTGTTTTTAAAAACTTAATACATATTGTGTTGGCCATGACATGATCTGGCGTACAGATTTGCCTTGTTCAGATGAATTCCGATTGCCTCTGCTGTATGTAAAAGTCGTACTCGTAGACCATGGCGAGAGGTTGAATGAGATACGATAAATAACTTAAAAAACTTTGTTAAAGTCAACTCGATGTCCAGCATCGGCAAGATGAGCTAATATTAAGCTACGTATAGCTTTGTTTAGACCTTTGCCAAATCAAGATGCGAGGTGTTCAGAAATTCGCCGATGAACTTGCCTGATCGTAAGCCCAGTGTAACTAGCTCCGTAATGACATTTAAACTGGTAAATACACATGAAAGAGGTGAAACAGGGCAATCTGTCTTTATTTCTTGAACTAAATATTGGTTGGCTACTGAATATACAGCATAGCTTAGCTGTGTTGAAAGTTGTCTTCATCCTTATATGTATTTATGCGCTATTGAAATCAACTATTATGATGATTTTCGCGACAGACGATTTTGCACAGTCAACTGAATCAGACGATTTTACTTACCCTTGAAGCCAATTAGGAATGTATTCCGTAGACCTAACCTGTAGGGATCATCAGTAGACCCTTCATATCTGCGCGTGAGGACGCGCACACACACGTATGTAAATTGGTAAACTCTGTCGGACGTGACATTACCCTCCTCATACGAATTACTAGGGGGTTTATTTTACTTCAACGTTTTCCAACCTACTTTTTTCTCGCTTCGTTCTCTCTCCTACCCACTTATCCGTGATCTTGACCTATAAACATTTTGACCTATATTGATTAAATTTTGATCTTTTATGCTCTGTTGCCTTCTATATAACCAGTGTGTGTGTGATCAGAATGTCCCAGTAGAGTCAATACGTTTGAGATAAATTACGCCTTCTTATTCGTTTTTTCCTATACCCCCCGCCACCCATTATCAGTAGACCTTTGGATAAAAGCCACTTACTTCGTCTACCACTAATACCACCACCAAAACTTCTGGTATCCAGAAAAAAACAAAGAACAGAAATAAGAGAGATCCAATCAAATTTATTTTGCAAAAATTACAAATAAAGTTCATCCAAATAACAAACAAACAGGCAAGCAAGCAGCTACATTTATTGCTGTGAAGGACACCTTTTTATAACTTTACATAAACCGACGTATATTATTCGGAAGACTTAGCAAGACAACACTACACTACTCAGTTAGTAGCTTCTACCGAATAGTGTGTACGACTCTGCTTTACGACAACAATGTGGCGAATTGAAACAAGGTGTGCCGGATGGTGGAGTTCCACAAGTCAACTTTGGATTGAATTCACAAGCGAATGGTATACACAAGCTTTTAGCACCCATAGCTGGTGCACCAGGTTCGACAATGACATTTCTATTAATAAAGACAGGGGGAAAAAGGTGTATGCAAATGGATGAATCTATGCGGAAAATGAAAATAAGAGCACAAAATACTCAACAGTGATTGTGTCTTATAAGGCGAAAAAACATACCGTTAGAGTGTGGTTTTGACAACAATAGTTAAACATAATGGCTAAGTAAATCATTTCTCTGGAACTTTTAGGAATACTTTGATCGGATAAATGTCAGTGACTAGTGTTTGTTCGCTGCAGATTCAATTCTATCAGTCGGGTTTGCAATGTGGCCAACATACCATTAGGTGGCTCACCATCTCCTGCATATTGATTTGATGATATTAGTTGGTTGTAGGCAGTCGGTAGGCAGGAAACCTTGAACCACCTAGGTTTCGTGCTAGTTGGCACTCACCACCAGTCAGCAAAGCGCGTATCTGCAACCTTGAAGGAACTCATGTCCTTTCTAAGATTCGAATCCGCGTCAAGCAGTGCTACCTGCAGTCAGAGACATTACCACTGAGCAGCTATTCAGGCACGCGATTGCCTCCAACCATCTAATATCATCAAATCAATGTGCATCGTGATGGCAAGCCACCTACAATGGTGGCTACATTGCAAACCTGACTGACAGAATTCAGTCTGCACCAAACAAAGGACTAGACACATCACTCTAGTTCCTAGTGCTCAATCAAAAATATCCAACACAGTACTACAATCGCAATTTCGAATAATCACTCAGTGGTAATGCCTCTGACTTCAGGCAGCACTGGGTGACGCGTGTTCAAATCTCGGAAGGGACATGAGTTGTTCTTTTAAGGTCGCAGATACGCCTTGCTGACTGCTGGTGAGTGCCAACTAGCACGAAACCTAGGTCAGGCAAGGCTTCCTGCCTGCCGATTGCCTCCAACTGTCTAACTTCTTAGGGATATTTTCATATTTGAAAATATACCGAACACAAGTCTTTTTGATTTCCACTGAAGATCTATGTATTTGACCAAGAAAATAAGTCAAACTTATTGCCAAGACGTTTCCGAATGAATTCTGTCAATTAAGTAAATTAGTTTAAGATAGCTAAAGCAGTTTACTTGATTTCTTTTTCATTTCTTCACGTCTTCAAACTGGAAGCTTTGATGTGTTTCTTTTTATCTGCCTTAGTGTTGTTTTTAAAGGATGCTATTTATTCGACTCAAGTTCAAGCTTTCCTCTTATTCTGGTTTACTGTCAGCTAGTAGAAAACCTACATGAGATTTTTAGGAAGCCATCGGTCAGGAATCGAATCCACACCCCTCACGTGGTTGCTAATGTGCATTCGTACTGCTGAACTCCCATGAAAAATCATTTAATTAATTCCGATTTTTTAGTGAACTAACTGATGATAAGAAGAATAACCTTATAAATCTAAACATAGTATAAGTAACTATCTACTGTACTTTCACATTAACCCTAGTTACTTAGTGTAACCAGTGCGTCAGTGGCGCAGCGGTAGAATACTCATGGACCACGCATTTGGTTCGGAACCGATCCTCGAGACTGATGTACTCCTTTACCTCGCTAAGCCATTAATTGGACTGGTATAGAAGGAAGGCAGGACATGAGGCTAGCAACGCCATCCCGTAAAAATAAAACACCACTGCCACCAAAGCTTCAAAGCTCTAGCTTGAAGCATAAATGAGTAGAGTCAACAGTTTCTGAACCATCTATATTACACTCATCAGTTAGTGTCCCAAAGTACTAGCTATCTTGTCAGAACTAGACCCTGTGTAGGTGAATTGTTACTGGCAATGCCTACCGGCAACTACCACCACAAGCGTAATGCGAAGACTACAGACAGATTGTGTATTGAATGAAGATTTTCACGTTTACTAAAATCCATTACGGGAAGTTAAAAAACCGTCAGTTTAGTGCAGCTTTCACTTATAAGTACATGTGATGTATAATCAGACATGTCACATGTTTATGGTGAGACTAGATGAAGGTAGTCTGGCCAGGAAGTACCCGCATTGGTTTTCTTCACTCTTGCAACACCGTTGGCCATATATACATTCTTTGGTAGTCCCACTTCTGGCTTAAGTAGAGCGGGCTAGGGGAAACAACAAGCTTGTCTTGCTTTTCCGATTCTGGCTTTGATATCCTCGTCAGTTCAGTCCCCCTTTGGTTGAAACGATGCTTCCCAGGTAGGTAAAGGAGGTTGTTTCTTTCAGGTTCCTCCCATTTATGCTGGCTGATTGTTGTCTGTTATTGTTGTTGTTGCTGTTGGCCACGAATCCTCATCACCTCTGTCTTCTCTATGTTCACCTGATGTGAAGTCGGTGGCACAGTGGTTAGGACTCTCGCCAACCATGCACATGGTCCGGGGTTCGAGCCCACGCCGGCGCACACCTGATATCTATGGTCGGCCTGCAAAATTTGGGCTACCGATATCCATGCTGAAAATTCCATACTTGTACCAAAAATACAGTGTGGAATCAAGCTGTAAATCAAAAAAATAAAAAAAAGTCCTATCTTGGATACTTTTTCTGCCAACTTGTTGCTTTTCACCTGCGTATCGTTCAGTTTGTGGGAAATCGGACATACACCACATCGGCGAAATCCAGATCCTCCAAGTTTTTCGTGAGGGTTCATTTTATGCCTGTTTCCTCGTTGCCCTCTGTGTGTCTGTCGCATTATCCAATCTACCGCAATCGGGACTTAATCCAGTCTTTATTTCGAAGGATTCCGTAAGTTTCCCGTTGTGGATTACTTTCCCATTAAAAGTTAGTCTTACAGATGGAGCTTCCTCTACTTCGTAAAATATAACAGGCAACGAATGCAATTAACAAACCTTCCTGTGATGCATGTGTACACGCGGGGAGCAATACAGACACACACACACGCAATTCGCTAAAATCAACCATTTAATAGTCATAAGTGTAAAAACAAAACTATATATATATATATATATATATATATATATATATATATAAAGATTTACAACATCATAGAACATACCTGGCCGACTCGTGTCGAATTACTTCTTCACAATCTCTATCACAACAGAATGGAGCTAATGCAAGTGACTTTTTATCTAATGCAGTGCATAATTCATTCATATTGTTAACAGCAATCACATGATTCGATAATGAATCCAATGCTTTCTTGTACATTGCATTATGAATTCCGTCTAATATACACGGTAGTTTATGCGTTAACGTATCCATTGGCACATTTACCTACTCAGCAGAGTAGTATTATACGGAAGAGGGGAAAGAAAAAAACAAAAAGAATTAAGGTTATTAAACAGGCACATTTGGGAAATGTTGACAACAAGCATTCCGTTTTATTCTTTTCCGCAGTAGTGCACATCACAGCTTGTGTGAATCACTGACTAACCGACCGAGTTTCTACATAGAACTATGCACAGAAGTGTATCAGTTCAAATTGCTACACACTCCATGCAGCACACAAAGATGGCAAAAACAGCATTTCAAAAGGACCATATTCCGAATTATTGTTATAGATATAACATGTGAATGGTCATACCTTCTTCAGTTTGACTTATACATCCTTGGCAAGATGTATCCACTTATCCGGTAGATGATTTTAGAGTTGGTTTGCAAGTTCACATGGAGGCTACAATCGTTCAGGTATTCCAAAATACAGTTGTGGGAGAGTAACTAATTGATGATAAATTTGGATAGCACACGCTGAGTACAACTGACATACCAACTCAAGAAGAAAGTAGCACGTGAGTGGGTAACAAACCTTGATGTGACTATCAATGGCAGTTGATTACTTTTTCTCCTTTCTCATTGTTACATTTGTACTCCTTCAACGGAGGGATTTGAAAGAGGTTACTTCATTCACTCATCTAGGGAGGGAGCATTGTCTCAACTACAGGCAGTCGGAACGGACGAGGATGTCAAATCGAGTGAGAATCGAGAAGGCGAGAAACACATTTACATTAACCTGAAACCAATCTGGAAATCTTCGTCACTCAGCCAGCATCAACAACAAAATTCAGTCGGATTTTCAATACAAACAAAGTCAAGTCAGTCAGTTCTTCTATACGGATCAGAAACTTGGCGGGCGGGTCACAAAGAATATTTCCAACAGCCTTTGCAGACCTTTATCAACCAACAACTGTCTTCGCTGGCTCTATACTGAAGATCAGATGGCCGGGCCGGAAAGAATCGCCAACAAGCAAACAAAACAAGAACCAATCACCAACCAACAAATATGCAGGAGAAAGTGGAGATGGATTGGACACTCGTGGCTGAAAAGGCCGGCCTCTGGGTGACATCGCGCGCGCGTCAGGCCATTGCTCGAGTGGAACCAGGCCGAAAGGGAAGTGACGAGTGGGACGTCAGTGCAAGTGTGACATGGAGGAGATCGTGTGAAGAGGAGTTGAAACAGTATGGACTAACATGGATGTAGGTGAAAAGTACAGCAGAAGACAGAAGCAGTTGGAGACGTGCAGTTGAAGCCCTATGTTCCACTAGGAACTAAAGGGAATAATTATAATAATGAAACTTCACTCTGTTTTAACTGAGCTTTACTCAGTTTTGTCAACTATGTTACGTAACTCTAATAAGACACCATTGGCAGTTTAACTGTTGGACTGAGGCAAAAAATATATTAAAATCAAGATGAATATAATGCACAGAATCATTTGAACCACTGAGAGTTTCTGATCACAGTTTATCATAGCCAATTAAAACTTCAAAAAAAAGTTTTGGAAATGAGACAATTTATGATCGATAATGCCCACTAAGTCAGACAGGACGATAAATACCCGTTGAATTAAATAAAAATCACGAATTAGAATAAGGTGGAATTCATATATTGATCATTGAATCGAGTCCCAGTGGCTTGATGGTCTACGAGGTCACTTCGTAACCGGAAGATCCTGGGTCTAAACCCCGACTGATGCGTACTGATGAAGAATCCCAGAATAACTGGACTCCCATGTGGTTTTCCAAGGGTTCTCTAACTCATGTGAATTCGTGATCAATCACGAAGCAATTATATTTAAACAAAAAATATCTGATAAATACCAGAACTTACTCTTTCTGCATTGTGTCGAAGTACTAAGCATACTTTCTTTTCAGCGACTTCCTGGGGACCAATTTCCAGGCGGATAGGTACACCTTTCAATTCCCAATGGTTGAATTTCCATCCTGGTGAGACATTATCACGATCATCACAGTGAACACGGAAATTTTTATCTGATTGACTTAACTGATGAAATACTGAGTGGGCGGAAGATAAGAGAGATTCTCTTTCCTGAGCAGTTGTCTTTGCAGTAATACCACACGGGACAATTACAATCTGCAAGAGAAGAAAAGCATAAATACTGTAGAACTGACATCTTAACTTTTGTCTCCTCTTCAAAGTATCATTTTTTTAATATGACTAAGGCTGCTTAACAAAATAGTATTCATTTACTGATAGGCATAACAGAAATACATTATAAGAAACTTTTAGCGTAACTACTGATCCACATTTTCATGATCTAACATAAAACACATAATCGCCCGGTTGAATTTTACGCGTATATTTGAATAATTTCTCGATCGTCGAGCATTATTATTATAACCAAACTACAGACTGAATGATGCACAACCGATAGGTAGCTTGCTACCTTGGCGTGGTAGTCGAGATACACTGGCTGGAACTAATGTTCCTTCGGGGTTTATCATGCCAGAAACATAGTCTGGGGATATTGGTAAGACTGAAAGCGGTTACCATCATAATGTGATTCGTTCACGCCATGTTGGGAGTCGGTGGACGACGGGGTTAGCTAAGGTCGACTCCGAAGACTGTACATCCCCGCTTACCTTTTTTCATTACAGTTAGATTCCTCACCGTATTTTTTGGTACAGGTAAGGAATTTTCATCATGTGATATCGGTAGCCCAAATTTTGCAGGCCGACCATAGATATCAGGTGTGCGTCGGCAGGGATCGAACCCCAGACCATGTGCATGGTCGGTGAGAGTCCTAACCAGTGTTCCACCGACGCACAAATTAGAATGATGATGATCCGAAGACCACCCGACTAGCAAAACCTACGCGTCTAAGCGAGCCCGATTAGGGATCGTCGCAGACTTCAACACGCCGAAGTGCAAAGGCGAGTCTCCACCTGGAGCCATGGCATTCTTGATAACCCTGGTCCCGGCGCCAAGTAAGTTTGCAGCAGTATGTAGCTGCCAGTAAGATAATAGGACGCACACAACTCCAGAAACCACTTCAAACAGACCATGTGTGACCAACCTCAAGCAGCTTGTCCCCTGGGCAGCAACACTAGTGCACCTTCTGTTTCAGGTACTGAATACTAAAAAAAACGATTTTCGCTGTTGAGGAGTATCAGATAGGTCCAAAACGGTTAGCGAAGGGGGTTTCAGTCTAAAATGTCATCCCATTTTCCTTTATTTCTTTCAGATCTGTTCATACTCAAGTGAACCAGAGGCGATAAAACGTGACCAAGTTGAGAGTCACTGAGAAATAAACCAAAAGTCATTATTAGATATAGAAAATACAAGGTGATTATTTAATTTTCAACTTTAGCACAGTATGAAGGAGAATATGTATTGTTGCTTTGACCACCACTTCATTTCCAACCAAGTGGATGATGCGTTCATTCAAATTACTCTCCAGATGCCAAGAAATTCCAACAGTCATTTGAGCGATATAAGCAGCCTTCACTCCATTATGGATAAGATTTTATTTTGATAAATCACACAGTGGAGTGTTACACAGTAATATTAACTGATGACCACATTTCGAGCACAAACTATTGCCGCTCATAATCATATCAAGACACTACTCAAACAACTTTTTTCCTTCATTTATATACATGAGTGAAATTCATGATTAGACATTTGAATAAAAATCAATATGTGATCATGTACATTCAGAAATGATAATAATATGAGTGTTATTGATCAATTACAATCAGATGGAAATAAGACGAGTGTTTTATAGTCATAATAATGTAACTTGTTAGAATGTTGTAATGTGTTTGAATTGAAATAGAATTTTAAGATTATTTATTATCCTCTTCTGATTTGACTGGTGGTATTATTATCCTCCATATTTCTGGTATTTGCATTGAGTCATTTTTGTTACATGTGTTGGTGTAGACACGATGAAGAAGGATTCAGTAGTCAACCTCTCTCTCTCCACCTACATAGATTACTTCTTAGAATTTTAACCCTCTCCCACCCTACTTTGTGTGGTTGTGTGTTAACGCATGCAGTGCAATTGCTTAGCTTTTTTCTAAATTACTTATCTTCTCCGGTGGGGTCAACCATGCTTACCTTAGCTGAATTCTTATTTTACAACAATCTGATTATCCACCAACCTACTAGTTTGACCTATATAGTTGACTTAACTCACAGTAGTCATTGGAGGGTATTTGGTAAATTATATTATTTTGTTTAATTGGGTCAACAGAGTCCTTTAACTTACAGAGCTTGTCCTACCTGAGTGAGTTTGTAGATTTGAATGCCAGCCTAATTCCTGCTTTCTAAAAAGTTACTTATTTTGATTGACTATAAAAACACTCGTCCTATTTCCCATCTGATTGTAATTGATCAATAACACTCATATTATTATCATTTCTGAATGTACATTATCACATATTGATTTTTATTCCAATATCTAATCGATTCTACACATGTATATAAATGAAGGAAAGAAGTTGTGTGAGTAGTGTCTTGATATGATTATGAGTGGCAATAGTTTGTGCTCGAAGCGTGGTCATCAGTTAATATTACTGTGTAACACTCCACTGTGTGATTTATCAAAATAAAATCTTATCCATAATGGAGTTATGCTGTACCACAGTGCCCAAGTTTTACACCTATATCAATAAGCCGTCTTCATACAATGTGTGTACGTTATTAACAGGTGTGTAGATATGCATGCAGTCATTGACTGACATTTCAATTAGATTATCTTAATAATTCACGAAAGCTGTTCATCACAAAACGGATAGTTCCACAGGTTTAACCATAAATAATAACAATAAAAGTTATTCCCCGATATAATAATTATCATTTTACCTGAATAGGTGCCACACGTGGTGGTAGTACAAGGCCCTTATCATCACTGTGTACCATAATCAGAACACCTAGTGTACGCGTAGTAAGACCCCAAGAATTTTGATAAACATAAGCAGGTTTTCTAGTCACTGGATGCTCGTAGGTGACATCAAACATACGACTAAAATTCTGTCCTAAATGATGTGATGTAGCGCCTTGAATTGCACGTCCATTCCCGTCAATATAAATTTCCACAGTTGTTGTATAATCTGCACCAGCAAATTTTTCACGTTCAGTTTTACGACCTATAATGAGAAACAAAACAGACAAAAGACTTAACTTGAATAATCTGTGCCAAGAATACCGGATCGATTGATAGCATATTGAAAATCGTATATAACTAATATCAGCGACATGTGTGGTGAGGGCTGGCCGCTAGCCAAAATTGGTAGATAGTAATTTACGTCAATGTTTACGTCCCAGTATTGGTCGTGAGAAAAGAACAAGAACAAAGACTAACTCAACAACCAATCACAGCAGACTTTGCATAGGCGGATACAATTTGCAGATAGATAATCTGAACTTCAAGAAACGGCCACACAGAGATGAAAGATTAACCTTCAGTGAGAAACCACCAATCAGAAAACTGTGTTTGTTTGCTTGAATAAGCTATAATAAGGTACATGAAAATCTCTAAATATGTGTTGGTTTCCTTAATAAACGATCTGTTCCCTGGCCCTTGTCTTCTGTTGTTACATAATAACTTGAAGTCTTATCGAACTATATTCAGTAGGAATCTGTTACATAACAAGTAAATCTTTTTGAGTTCATACAACAACAACAGTAATAATAACAACAACAAAAGGTCAATCATTTTAAATCTCATTGTGTTTATTACCTTTGACTACAGGTACTGCAAGTAAGTATTCATATACTTCAGCGTAGAGATCCAGGATAACACGAACTTCTGCTTCAGCGTCAGCTTTTTCTGCATATGCAGTATGTCCTTCTTGCCAAAGAAATTCACGTGTACTGGATAGATAGAGAAGTAAAATTTAAGAGAAACACGAAGATGAAGTAATACATTATTAAGCTGAGTTCATTAGGTGTACACAAGAGTTACATATAAAGGTACATTAATGCATAAAGAAAATTTGAGCAAAGAATATTCTTTTCGATAATTTCCTCTTCTGGCTCTACAATTATGTATAAACAAAATATTCTAGAATAATCGAGTGGAAACCAAATGCGAATCGACGAGTGGGTCGTCAGTCCGAGGGTGACATGGAGGTCGTGTGAGAGAGAAATGAGAGTTTGGGCGACCCTCGACCGAGCTGAAGAGAATAACAGAGAATAAAACAAAGTGGAGATATGTTGTTGAAGCCCTCCCTATGTTCCACTCAGAACCAAAGGGCCAAGGTAAGGAAAGCGTCTGAACCAATTTCTTTTGGATGCATAAGTTAGGCTTTTTAATTGTAGATTCCAACAGCCAGCCTCAGCAATATGTAACTGACGTAATCTCAAAGTAAAATTAAGATGAGTCAGTATACGGTAGATGACTTTGAAAGCGATGTTAAAATCAGTTTTGTGTTGTGTATCGGCGAGATGAGATTCAATAGATCTATGAGTGGACCTTGTTTGTGGGTGTTGGTGTTGGGAAATCCAATGATAAACACGCCTAATTGTATGCCCTATGTAAGTGGTTCCAAAGGACCAGTCAAATTAATGGATACACATAGAAAAGGGGGAATTAAGTAGTTTATTTGTAACTCCTGAACGCGAAATAGGGGCCTTGTCAAGAACCCATATCAGTTAGAAAATCGATGAAAAGTATGACAACCATTTTGTCCTAGATTTGAGGCCCTTTAACAATGCGCGCCAACCATATCTCCCAATTATTGAACCGAGTGTCTTTGGACTACGGGATGACGTGGTACTGTCGAGGGTTGCCCACCCTCATAAGTCACATAAGTCCTATTCAATGCATTCATGGGGTAGGAGTGTTACGAGGCTGAATGAGAACTTACAACCAAACTTACTGGATATCCAAGTCTACCTAAAAAAATTGAAAACCTTGATTCCAAACCTTTAATGTACATGGACTGTAAGATCTAAAAAAAAGTCGAATGGAGTATGAACCTGTTTTGGTCACCAGAAAAAAGCATGGGAAACTTAGTTCCAGCACTGTAGCGTGGATCAGACAACTTCAATCAAGTCAGAGGCTTTGGAGGTGGTGACCTTAAGACAGTCATCATCTAGCAGTATCCCAACTCTCTCGTAAACTATGAGATTTTGTGTGCAGCATCTCTTGGTGCCTATACACCTGTTGATCGTTGGAGCCATCAGATTCGAACTCGATGACTTGTAAATTCTCACTTCCTACTAACTAACTAAGTAATTCTTTCTGTAGTGGATTTTAAATGGTGAAAATAAATGATCATTGCTTAGGAATCTAATTTTATAGGTAACAATGTTTGCGAAATCAACCTGAGTAATTGGAAAGTTATTTATTAAAATAAGAAACGCAGTAAGCATACACTGGCATAGCTACACTTAACTTTACTAACTTATTCTTACAGTAATTACAGTAATGAAAGATCCTATAAATTTTATGATGCCTGTGTAGAAGTAAACAGAGTTTGCACTAAATTGATTTATGTCTGTCTGTCTGTTTTCGACATAGAACTTTACACCGATGTGCAGCAGTTCAAGTCGCCACACTCCCACCATGTAGCACACAGAGCAAGAGAAGAAAGTAGAGGAAATGCATAATAGCGACAGTCGACAGGGATATGAGACAAAAACAATAGTAATAACGAAGAACAATATAGTTTCATTGGAAATCATAAATCACAGGGAGTAGATGCATCTGCGCCATTGAGAACGATTTTGAGCCATGTCACCAATAGTTTCCAACCATTGGTTTTTACCGTCCTGAGGACCCCAACCAGACATCAGTTTACACCTTCCTACGTGGCTTAGACTAACTGTTGTAGATTTCATTGACTGGTGACATGTTTTGGTTTGACCGCCGCTAGATATTTTCCAGCCTGACCCTACATCAGCTAACATTCCCCACTGTCGAGGAAGGCGATGACTAGGCATACACATCTCTTAACCGTCTCAGTCTATGTAACTTCACAACCTCGTCGATTGATTTCCCCTTCCACCTTACCTAGCACTCGACCGAGCCTAACCTCAATATTGGTCACCTTATTATACCGCTTCACACGGGAGAAAGAGCGCAGGCACCTATGATCGAAGACAGCTAATCTTCTCATGTCTCCCACTCTCAATGGCCAGGTCTCACAGCCAGTTAAGGAGGACGGAGCGGACTGATGAACAGTACACCCGTCCTTTGGTCGATAGCCGGATATCACGTCTACGCCACAGATGGTGTAAACTGGCATTCGCGAAACTAGCCCTCTGTATCCGTACTCAACTGAGATTTCATCAGAGATCAACACTCTGGCGTTGGCTGATACAACTTCCCAAATAAGTGAAGCGGTCAACGTGCTCTACCAATTCAATCCCTATTTCTAAACTAGGAGTCAGTGTAGTCCATTCCTGTAACATCATCTTACATTTGGCGGGAGTGAATCGCATGTCAAACATTCGTAAAATGCAGCTTAGAGTGTTCAGAAGACTCTGCATTTTGTCATCCTCCTCACCTAGAAAAACTATATCATCTGCATATTCTAAGTCAACGATATTATTCCCTGGTAGCAAGTCAATCTCTGAGTCTCTGAAGTGAGTTAACGTTAAATCCATTTATACATCTATGATGAAATTGAATAGGAATGGGGATAATGGGCATCCCTGACGGACACCACTAGTCGTCACCACTTCAGATGACAACTCGCCGTAAGCTCTCACTCACCTGGCTGCATGAGTTGATTTATACAAGAAAATACAAGAAAAATTGATTTCTATAAAGAAATATCTTAAAAATACTCTCTCAGTCTCATATATACAGAACCAATTTCAAGAAAGGGAATACATACACTGTGCCTATAATCAATCAATCAAATATACACATAAAGCTCATATTAATTTACCGAAGAAAAGGTTGAGGATGTTTAAATTCCCATCGAACAACATTACTCCACTGATTGATACGTAAGGGTAGATCACGATGTGATTGAATCCATTTAGCAAATACTGGATACATAATTGTTTCACTAGTCGGACGAATAGCAATCGGTTCAGCTAGATCTGAATCACCTGATTTTGTCACCCAAGCTACCTATAAATGACAGCATATAAATATACCATATGAAAATAGATAACTCAATCAATATTACCTTTATACAGAATGTTCAATAATAAACTGCAGTTTTATATCCCCTAAAATTACAAAGTTCTTCAAAAGAATCAGCATGATGTGAATAGAAGGCGATTTTGTACAGATAACTAACTGTCAGTGATGGCACTGAAAGATAGTTGCATATTATAAAGGTTTTAAAGAAGTTCAAAAATGGAGGATTTCATTATGAGCTGATATCATTTGGAGAACCATTGGGAAACCTGAAGGGAGTACTGGACAGCCGTTTCGTCCTAGTTTGGAACTCTTCATCAGTACGCACTCATCGGAGTTCGAACACAGGACCTTCTGGTTACAAGGTGAGCTAGCCCGTAGACCATCAAGCCACTGGGACCCGATGATTCTGACTGAATTCTACCCGTCAAGTTTACAAGATTGCAGATATGCTCGGCTAATGACTGTCGACATGCACGAAACCTAGGTCAAAGACTTCTTGCCGATTGCCTTCAACCATCTGACTACAATAGTGTCTTTCGAAGAAGACCCAATATGTTTTATAGATGATGTTGATTTTATGTTCTTTCATTGTTGAATCAGTTTTATTTATTATAATATAGAGTGGGGCAATTGTGTTGTTTAGGGAGCGACATCTATCATCCCAAAAGGTTTCAAGTGGTCGTCTAGCAATGATTTTAGAAATACTCTTCATATATGGTAATATATTCACTGGATTCTTTGAATTAAGAGTTGAGAAGACACAAACTGATCACAATCACAGTATAATAAGCTCCTCCATAGTGTTTGAGCTTCTAACTGAGCATTCGCTCAGTTCATTCTGCATACATACTGTTATGTACTGGTGGAGAATTTAATAGTCTTGACGCAAGAAAGACGGAAATCAGAAGACCACTAGGTTTGCGATGATACTTCCATTTTCCAAAACACCAGGAGAATCAATGTCACACAAGTGTGAGAGAGCAATTTAGTGTGAATGTCCGAACAAGTGTGTGAACACAAGTGTGAGAGCGAATACTCAAAATGAACAAATCAATAGACAGTCTTAACATGATTGGCTAATTATAATGGAATATTGATCCATATATACCTAGCAAAATATATCAGACTGTCAAACAAACACACATATTATACGGATACATATCACCAAGAATAGACTGTCAAACAAACACACATTATATGGATACATATCACATACACATCAATGCGCTTCAATAACCCCCGTGAAAGAAATAAAAAATAAAATCCAACACTTACTTCAGGTGCAAAATCTGTCACATGATCTTTTTCACGTTCCAAAGCGGATTTTGATACAAACATTGGAAAATAAGCATTTTCTACACCCATCAACTTTAATTTTTCATCCATAAATCGTTGAATCGACTGCCACATATGATATGCCCATGGACGCAGGATATAACAACCACTAATATCATAATAGTCTAGCAATTCAGCTTTTATAATCACTTCAGAATACCATTCAGGGAAATCTGTCTCCTTGGAAGCTTCAATAGCTAATCTGTATGAAATAGATAAATAGTAATTGTGAATAAATATCATTAGAAAGTAGTGATTACTGTAAAACAACAAAATATTTAGTCCTTTTTATGAAGGAATCATAAAAATGTTGTCACACAGGTGCGACTGTGTTGTTAACACGCTATATGACAATACTGTGCTATGTGCTGTAGTCCTTCACGCCGATTTCAGCTTAATGAACACCAGTCTTACCTTCCAGATCCGACCTAAGCTGGTTGGCTTTTGATATCCCTATCCGTGCTACCTATGGATGAAATGACGTTGGCCAGCTAAATTAAGAAATCTCAGCACGGATACAGAAGGCTGGTTTGGTATTTGCCTGCCAGCTTACACCATCTCTGGCATAGACGTGATATCCGGATGGCTGTCGACCAAACGACGTGTGTACTGCTAAGTAATTCACTCCGTCCTCCTCCTTTATGGCTGTGAGCGACACATGACCACTGAAAGTGGAAGACATGAGTAAATTAACTGTCTTTATGTCTGTGTTCTTTCTCCTGTGTAATTTGATATAATAGGAAGAGTAATATTGAGGTTAGGCGTCGAGTCCCGGACGATAACTGCTACCTTGTCGTGGTGGTCGGGCTTGAATACCGCAATGACCCAACAAGCTGAACTGACTGGGACTCTGTCTCTACAGGTCCTACCATGTCAGGAAGGTTTTCTGGATAGCGGTTAAACTAAAAGCAGTTACCATGGGGTACATGGGCTCCAGTTTCCAATCGGATCAAATGGCGTATGAACCCATATGGGTCACCGGCAACCATGGGAATGCAGCTCCTGACGCTGCTCCGCTGCCTTGCGGATTAGACTCCAAGTCAAAGGCTCGGGGGTGGTCCCTTAATAAAACCACCTGCTTCGGTCTGGGCGCCCGGGCAGTATCTCAGCCCGCACACAATGAATGAATTAAAGCAACGAACTCCCATTGAAACTCAACACGCGCTAGTAGAAATGATTCCAAGCAATATTGATCCCTCAAGCAACTTATTTCCTTCCTACCTTACTTTTATTTTTATACATAGTTTCCTGTATTTTACCTTTTCTAACCTTGGCTTCTTAACCTTCGACAGCCTTTCGCCTTTGTCGAGATTCCCAGCCTATCCGTGTCGTTTCGAGATGTTAGTGAGTAGTCCTCAAAATGGTTGTTCCCAATGTGACATCTAACACAGATATCCTGAAACCGCGTGCTGCGTTCAAGCTGGCTACCTACAATGTTCGGACGCTGATGCAAATCGGACAACAGGCAGGGTTGGCAAGAACTTTGGAAAGCCTCGCTATCGATGTCTGCTGCATTTCGGAGACCCGCATTCAAGATCCCAGTGAAGTGCTTCGACTATCCTCTCCATCTGGAAGTTCTAGTAGTATGTACCACCTGCGCTTATCCGGGGACCCTGTGGCGTCGGCATCCGGCGTAGCTGGTGTCGGTGTCGCACTGAGCGCTAGAGCCGAAGCTGCACTGCTCGACTGGATTCCCATTAACAGTCGTTTATGTGCTGTGAGGCTGGAAGGTTATACGAAAGTAAGGAGTAGTAGGCCAGATAGGCGGTGTCTATTTGTTGTCTCTGCCTATGCACCGACGGATTGCAGCCCGGATGCAATGAAGGATGAGTTTTACTACCAACTGAGCGATCTCTTGAAACAGGCGGGTCGGAGGGATATCGTAGTGCTGGCTGGGGACTTGAATGCACAGGTGGGGCGTCTAAGCTCAGAGGAGAATCGTCTAGGTGGTCAGTGGGGACTACATGGTCGCAGGTCAGATAATGGGGACCGTCTTCTGCAGCTTTGCGCGGATCACAACCTATTTCTAGCTAGCACCAACTTCCGGCACAGCCATCGCCGTAGCGCTACCTGGCGTCCTCCCTCTGCGAAGCAAGCTTGGACTCAGATTGATCATATCGCGGTCAGTTTCCGGTGGCGAGGATGCATACAAGACTGTCGCTCCTTCTGGAGCACATGCCTGGACTCCGATCATGCGTTAGTGTGTGCCAAGTTCGTCTTGCGATTTGGTGGGGTTCGTAAAAGCCGTCGTCTAAGCGTTGATGTGAGCAAACTAGTAGCACCTGCTACTTCTTTGAAATATCAGAATGAGTTAAAAACAATGCTTGCCAGCAACCCCCCAAGTAGTATAGATGAACATTGGCTTCATGTGCAAGGTGCCATGCAAAAGGCGAGTGTAGCCGCTTGCGGCTTGAAAGAATGCTCCGCTAACAACCACTGGGTTTCTGCGAGTTCCTTGCAACTCATGGATGAACGCCGGTCCATTCCGGCTGGCAGCGAATACAACAATCAGCGAAAGGCGCTCACGCGCAAGATTAGACAGTGTTTACGTAAGGACCGCGAAGCCTGGTGGTCAGAACGTGCGTGTGAGATGGAGTCAGCTGCTGCATCTGGCAACAGTCGGAAGCTGTTCCAACTCATACGAGCCACCGGCAGCAAGAAACAAGGTGTCAGCGAGACGGTCTGTGAGGCAGATGGCACTCCAATTACCAGCCTGAAAAGACGCCTGGAACGCTGGGCAGAGCACTTCGGGAAGCAGTTCAGCTGGCCACCAGCTTCAGTGTCTACTATCATTAGCCCGAGTGCTCCTTGGTCGGTTAGTACCGACCCACCCACCGAAGCGGAGGTCCGTAAGGAACTCCAAGTTCTGAAACGCCATAAGGCGCCCGGCCCAGACAAATTACCCCCGGCTCTTTTTAAAGATGGTGGCGAGACTCTCACAATGGCTCTAACTGGGTTGTTCAGGAAGGTGTGGGAGACAGAGAGTGTACCATCAATGTGGAACGAAGCCATTATCGTCCCCATCTTTAAAAAGGGTCGACGTAATTCGTGTGACAATCATAGGGGTATCAGTCTGTTACCAGTCGCGTCTAAAATATTGGCTGCTGTCTTGCTTCGCAGACTGTGCAAAATACGTGAAGGATTGATTCGCGAAGAGCAGGCTGGGTTTCGTTCAGGTCGTGGATGCATTGATCATGTGTTCACCCTTCGTCAGTTGTTGGAACACCGCCACACGTATTGCAGGCCAACGATCGTTGTGTTTCTTGATATTAGGGCTGCCTTCGATTCGTTGGACAGAACTGTGCTCTGGAACTGTCTGTTAGAGAGAGGTGTACCTGAGAAATTTGTTAACATCCTGAAAGCCCTATACAGAAACACCTCAGGTAGAGTGAGGGCATACAACCAACTATCACCACTGTTCCCAACCAACAGTGGGGTTAGACAGGGTTGCCCAATCTCTCCATTTCTCTTTAACTTTGCCATCGATGACATTCTGGAGTCAGCTCTGAAGGATGTGCGTGAAGGTGGTGTAGATCTGCTACCTGGAGATAGACTTTTCGACCTCGAGTATGCAGACGATATCGTCTTACTGTGCGATAGCATGCAGGCTGCCCAAATCGCACTTAATCAGTTGGCGATCAGTGTCTGTAAGTATGGTATGTGCTTTGCGCCGTCTAAGTGCAAAGTACTGTTACAAGATTGGCAGGAGCCTGTACCTGCACTCACTCTTGCGGGTGAACCGCTTGAAGTTGTTGATAAGTTTGTGTACCTGGGTAGTTGTGTGAGTGCTGGCGGAGGGGTGACGGATGAGATTTCCAACCGTATAATGAAGGCTAGGGTGGCATACATCAACTTGAGCCACCTCTGGCGCCGTCGCGACGTTAGCCTGGCTGTCAAAGGTCGGGTATACAATGCTTCGGTGCGGCTGCCTTGCTCTACGCCTGTGAAACCTGGCCTCTCCGAGCTGAGGATGTGCGGCGACTCTGCGTGTTCGATCACCGCTGTCTCCGCAGGATTGCTTGCGTTCGATGGCATCATCGCGTGAGTAATTCTGAGGTTCGGCGGCGTGTGTTTGAACACAGTGGAGATCACCATTCATTGAATGTCGTCATCTGGAAACACCGGCTCCGGTGGCTTGGACATGTGCTGCGAATGTCACCCCAGAGGCTTCCGTACAGGTCTCTGCTCCTACCCCTGGGACGGGATGGAAAAGGCGGAGAGGTGGTCAGTCCATGACGTGGCGTCGTGGGATGAAGGATTTTTGTGCTAGATTAGCATCGGTTGGTGTGTCACGACTCCCTGGTTGGGGTCCGAGAGATAGCTCAAATCGATGGCTCGAAACGTTATCGGATATGGCCAAGAATCGTAATCAATGGCGAATGTGTTGCGATTTCCTTCTTTCTTCCCTTCCCGATGATAGTTAACGAACACTGTTTGAACTTGTTAAGCATGAGTGTTTTCCTTCCAGATGAAGTTCTTTATCCGTTCTTTACTTTTTTTACTTTTGATCTATGTTGTTTTATTATTATTGTGTGGCGCATCCTTCTTGGTGCCATATTGTACCAAGTTTTTTATGCGTTTAAATAAATAAATAAAATAGGCGTCGAGTGCTAGGGAGGTGGGAGGGGAAATCAAATAATGAGGTTGTGAAGGTATATCGATTCAGATGACTAGGATGTGTGTTACGCATGCCCAGCCATCGGCTTTGTCAGCGGGTAATGTTAGCTGACATAAGACGGATCAGGTTAGAAAAGAGCTAGTGGTGGTCAAACCGAAACATTGCTTCATCAGTCAATGAAATCCACAACAGTTAGTTTAATCCAGCCATGTAGGAAGGTGTAGACTTCCTGATTGGTTGGTTGGGATACTCAGGAAGGTAAAAACCAATGACATATGTCCTAGCCATCTCAATCAACATACCTCAACAAACCCATAGATTGACTTTCCCTGTTTACCTATAACACTTGACGCCTAATCTCAAATATTGCTTACCCTATTCTACCACCTAACACAGGAGATAGAACGCGTCAAATAATCAATACGATATGGAAAAAAAACTTGAGATTCACCTGATGATAAAACATTTCCGACTGATGTAAGTAATTGAAAACTACTCACATCAACCACAAGTTCGAAGAGATCAAAACTACAGAATGGCCGTTTAACTTGTTTGAGGAGTGAACTCAATAGCAGTGTACATGGATGAATTCAACTCAAGGAGCTTAATCAGATCAAACTACCTGCTATTCAGGCGAACTATTAATAGAAAGAATCAAGGCAGGCTCGTATACCATTTAGCCACTGGGACTCGATTCAATGACCTGGGTTCGAACCTCAGTGGCTGAGTACTGTCGATGATTCTCAAACTAGGGCGAAACAAATGTTCAGTACTCCCTGGATTTCAATGGTTCTCTAACTGATATCAATCTGTGATCAACTCGTAGAAACAAAACTAATTCTTACAAACCAACCATAGAGAACTAATATGATACTCGCTAGTGACTTGCTACAGGACAGAGTTCCCTGGAGTTCCAGTGAGAAGTCGTGACCAGTGAGGTGCATCCACTCAAATGAGAAGATGGATGTCCCACCGATGACACTGATTGGTGGTCGCGCTAAATGCATTACGATTTGGTAAAAGTTAAAATTCATGGGTCATTAAATCGGGTCCCAGTGGTTGAATGGTATACGAGCTTGCCTTGTAACCAGAAGGTTCTGGGTTCGAACCCCAGTGGGTGCGTACTGCTGATGATTCCCAAAACTAGGAAGAAAGAATCAAATTTGTCATTCGCACATTACATTACAGTGAGTTGTTCACTTTGGTTTCTTTGGGAAACAGAAGCTATTCCCAGATTACATACATCATGTGATCGCTTGATACGATAAATGGTCCCAAACAAGCAAAACAGCCCCTCAGAGTTCAAATCACTTAGACCTGTCTAGCGATGAATACTACCACCAGTTGACGTGAATGCTTTCCGATTATTCATATTACTCCGAAGTATATAATACCATCCGGTTGTCTCGCTTGCTTTCTTGATTGGCATTCATGGGTATCAATCAGATCACATATTGTAGCCTAAATAATTTCGATCACCATAGTAAATCGAGGTAGGATTTCACCTTGCACTGTGTAATTTGCACATGATAAAAATGCTTCTAAGATCAACTTAAGAATCAGAATTTAACTGAGATAAGATAATGCAAAAAAAAGTGGAACTCACTTCGACTGTTTCTTAGTACGAGAATTACCCCCGGCATCCTTTTCTTTCTGAGTTCCATTTACAGCTTGTTTAGATTGTTCACATTTTGTAACAGATTGATTCGATTTTTCGTTTGACTTCTTTACAGCTGGTTTGTTAATCGTTTTATCGACGGTAAGTACTTCTACTGGTTGTGGTGCTGCTTCTGTTGTCGTTGTTGCCGCTGCTGTGGCTGCGGCAACTGCCGGTGATGCTGATGAGACGGAGGAGGAATCATTTTCTAACAATTTCTGTTTCGCTTTCAATTTACCCTCTTTTCGAGCTTCTTTTTTCTCAGCTTTCTTTCTTTCCAGTTCAGCTGCTTTTGCCGCCTCTTCTGGTGTCATGTCACTTTTAACAACCTACAATAACAGAAAAAGAACAAACAATACACACATTTGGTGATAAGGGGAGGTGTGTGCGAACAAGAGAAACTTTATTTCATATGGTTATATTCTCTAACCTGGATGATTTCACCGCGAAGTCTACACTGAACATCTTCAGAACAAGCTTAGCTTTATTAAATCACCCAGGTCACAGAGAATGGAATCTACATCACTGTCACACTCACCTGAGCTACAAATTGTCACTAATTATTTCAGCAATAGACACACTATCCTAGAATTTTAACAACACTTCAAAATGAATGTATGATTATTACTATATCTCTCTTGGGTTTCGAGGGGATTATATAGAGCTTCATCAATCAGCAAATCTCCATTTTGTCCTGCTCACGGAAGTCTCCTCATCAATTGGCACCACGATCGTCCATAAGCTTGCCTGATCACCTCCTCGCCACACGATCTTCTCCAAATGTCACCCTCGGACACATGCCTCACTTGTCCTTTCGCATTCGGGTTCCACTCGAACAATGGCTTGGCGAGCGATATCATTCGACACAGACTCCTCAAAATGTGGACGACTCATCGCCATTTTCTTCAGAATATGAGTTGAGCAATAGGTTCTTCGTTGGTTTGCTTCCAAATTCCTTTGTTGCTAATTCGTTTTAACCATTTGATCTTCAAAATGGAGCCACATATTCAGTCTTCCCCCTCCCACGCACAGTGTCCCACATAACCCAGTCCACCATAATTAGGAATATCATCGTGGGTGAGAGCAGGCAGCCTTCTCTTCCTCCTGTATCCACTTCAAAGGCTTTACTGAGTTTGAATGCATATCAATAAGGCATATTCGCAACTACAGGAGGAACGGACGAGGATGTCAAATCGAGCGAGAATCGGGAAGGCGAGAAACACATAAACTCATCAACCTGAAACCAATCTGGAAATCTTCGTCACTCAGCATCAACAACAAAATTTGCTCGAATTTTCAATACAAACAAAGTCAAGTCAGTCAGTTCTTCTATACGGATCAGAAACTTGGCTGGCGGGTCACAAAGAATATTTCGACCAACAGCCTGTTGCAGACCTTTATCAACAACTAACTGTCTTCGCTCTATACTGAAGATCAGATGGCCGGGCCAGAAAGAATCACCAACAAGAAACTATGGCTGGGAACAAAGAAAACAGGTACCAATTGCCGCCCAACAAATATGCAGGAGAAAGTGGATTGAGATGGATTTGACACTCGTGGCTGAGGAGGCCGCTGGGTGACATCGCGCGAGTGTCAGGCCATTGCTCGAGTGGAACCAGACCGAAAGGAAAGCAGCGAGTGGGTCGTCAGTGCAAAGGTGACATTGAGGAGATCGTGTGAATAGGAGTAGAAACAGTATGGAATAACATGGATGCAGGTACAACAAGTACATCAGAAGACAGAAGTGGCAAGTGGAGACGTGCAGCTGAAGCTGTATGTTCCACTAGGAACCCAAGGGAACAATAATAATAATAATCAATAAGGCATGTAGTTAGATCACGTGGAGATTCACAACGACATTTAGCTAACAAAAGAATATCCGAAGTCCCGAAACCAAAAAAAAAAGAAATACTACAAAACCACTCACTTTATTAGCTTTAACTGATCCTGATTTAGAAGACACCTGTGAAACTTGAGAATTGGTGACAGCGCCTTCATCTTTTGATGTACCATCGGGGATTTGAATAAGGACACAAGGGGATTCATGACCAGTAGCTGCACTATAATAATTAAAAGAAGAAACAAATCCAATGACTAATAGTCACAAAAAATAGTTTAAAATACTTAAACCTGTCCTTGAAAAGTTTGTCCATTGTGGAATCGATCAATTCACCATGCTTAGGTTTGTCTTGTAACCGGAAGTATCTGGGCTCGAACTGCTGAAAAGTTCCAGACTACAGCGAAACAAACGTACATTACTTTCTAGTTTACAATGGGTTCCCTGAGTGATATCGATCTGTGATCGAACTTGGGAACAAATCAAATCCCTAAAAAGTAACTCTGGAATATTCTTAATGATTGTCCACATATTATAATTTTTTTCAATATTCAAGTATCAATTTCCAGGGATTTGATTGATCCCGACATCGATCACGAACTGGCTTCAGTTAGTGAACCACTGAAAACTAGGGAGTATTGGACACCTGTTTTGTCCTTGTTTGGGACTCCTCGCACAGCACGGACCTTCAGGTTATACATGGCGAGCTCGTTGACCATCCGGTCACTGGAACAGAATCCAATGGTGCCGATGAATTCTAATTCCTGTTAATTCGCGATGTATAACGCAGTCACCGGACAGAGAGTCAGCGAGTTTTCGTCCTATATACCTAAATTGGTTGACCACCCACCTCAGTCCTGGTCACAACTTCTCTCTAGAACCTCAGGTAACACTATGAATAAACAATGTCAACGATCGTTGTGATCCTTGAGGCAGGAATCCTGCTCTAAATATCAGGCATAGACTGTCTGCAATTGATGAATTGTAATAACCCCTTTTGTATCCCTTAACTAGCATACATTCGACACTTTAAGACCTGACACTTATCTTCCACTTACAGTAATAAAATCCAACGGGACTATATCTGACCAATGAATGAATTCATTACCCCACCACTAGGCAACATCTTCAGCACATACTTCGATTCGGTGAAGTGAGCCTTTAGATTTCTCCATGAGTTTATTAGTAATTTCTCCCGGTGGATGACCTTGAGAGTGATTGGTTGTTTTTGTGTGTTTATACACCTTCTAGGAGGCTACTTGTATTCGAACTGATTGTTTCCTTGACTTGAACTTTGATCCTTTGTGACTGTGAGGTTTCTTTCTAATCGGTTGATAAATTTTGTCGATCTCGATGTGTCTATTGATTGGTGATTCACTGGAATACCAGGCAGGCTTCTAAAAATTCTCTGGCCAGCATTCTTGTTGTTTCCTCTGTCTGATATTTGAAGGTTGTCTCAGTCGAATTGATGCCCGTGGTTGTCTGTATGTAGTGTAGCGATATGAGGTAGTGGATATCATGTCTTCTGACGGCTAGCTTATGTTCGTGGATACGAAGACGAAGAAGAGGGTAGTCCACTTTGGCCAATGTAGTGTTTTTCGCAGTTGTTACAATTTATTTTGTAGACAAACAGCCAAGGACATTAATTACTTTTTTTTTACTTTACTTCGGCTATCTCCTACGGGAGGATGAGCCGGCTTCATGAACGTCTCGAATCATCGCTGCCCAGGTGCGGCAATTTGTAAGAGAGTTCATGAAGTTTCATGGGAATTTGGTACGAGTGATGTCCCCAGAATCGCTCGGCCTTTTGTTTGAGAGTGCAGCTCTAGCCTTTACACAGCCAAGTGTGACCTACAAGGCAGTAGGAGTGGAGTAAGGAGTCCACTATCCATTGGCAGCCGGTGACCGGAGTTCGGTTCATACGCCTTTTTGAATGGGGCCAGACATCCAGGACATCCAACAAGCCCTTTGTCCATACGTCTGCCGGTGAGCTCCGGTGAGCTTCATACGCCAGTCGTTGGAGGTTTGGAATCAGGGTTTAGCCATCTCCCCTAGACCGTCATCCAATGGACAGTCAACCCGGTGGAGAGCACCGGGCATCCGCTTTCGCCCTCTTACTTTGGTGAGAAACACCTGCGCCACGTGAAGGCAGTGAGTAGGACTTCCTCAGGAGAGGCTATGTAAGACGCCCGGTCATATGGGAGCATTTCAAGAGGACATTAATTCGATTATGACAACGTTCAAATATTAGACTGAGGAAACAAGAATGCTGGTCGGAGAATTTTTAGAAGCCTGCCTGGTATTCCAGTGAATCATCAATCAATAGACACATCGAGATCGACAAAATTTATCAACCGATAAGAAAGAAACCTCACAGTCACAAAGGGTCAAAGTTCAAGTCAAGGAAACAATCAGTTCGAATACATGTAGCCTCCTAGAAGGTGTATAAACACACAAAAACAACCAATCAAGTCCAAGGTCACCCACAAGGAGAGATGATTGATAAACTCATGGAGAAATCTAAAAGATCACTTCACCGAATTGAAGTATGCGCTGAAGATGTGGCTTAGTGGTGGGGTAATGAAAGCTTCGCAAATTAATCATCCAGATAGCTCAGAGAACACAACCACATCAAAAGCACTAATCTTCACAAGTCTCTGAAACATGATTTGTTGAATTTCTTTCTTTACACCGACTAATATTAAAATTAAGGCCAGGGACAGACATGTACCTGAATGAGATGTCGTTCGATTTATTCGTCTTTACACATTTATTATCCGACTTTTTGTTCCATAATATTTTGAATGACAAAGAATGCATGGTCAAATGATAATACATTAATCTCCTTAGACGTTTTAATCGACCCCAATTAACATCCTGGTACGACCAAGGGCCGGCAGACCCCAGTTCCCGGCTTGAAATACTCTCATGTGACCAAACATTCATAGCCTCTGTCACGTAAGTCCTATTCACTGAATTCATAATGCGGTGGGGTTCCCCATGAAACTGAAGAAGTGAATGTGAACGTCCGGCGATTACCACGCGACTGTTGGATATGTGGGTCTACTTAGGAGGAGTTGAAAAATTCTGATTCAAAAACATACAGCTCCAGATTCCGAAATGAACTGGCGTCCAAGGAAGCGTAGTTCCTAACACTGCTCCACAGCCTTGTAGACCAGACTCGAGGGTAACAATCACCTACCTGCTTCGGTTTGGACGTCAAGGCCAATAGTATCCTAGCCCCCACATAAACTGCGAGATTTTGTGTAGCGCATCCCTTAATGCTCATAATGTACCAATTTTGTGTTTTAATCATATAGTATACGTCCTAATCAATAACTCACCAACCTGGACATCTTTCCCTCGAAGCATAACAAAGAGATTACCCGCAGTTCAACACCTTAGTTCGATTTAGATGATGAAGGCAAGTCAACGTACTTCTGTTGGTGAAACTATGTACAATCGTCTTTATTTCGGTTAACTCATATTGACTGAATGGGGTGAAGATTGGGGTTTAAATGGATGACGGGGTATCAAATCCTACGACAACTCGGATTTTCGGTATTATTTCAATCTATAATGGAATAATATCATGGCAACCGACATTCTTTAATTATGAATTTAGCTCTCCATATCCAAGAAACAATTATTCCCCGCAAACCAAATAAAAATAAAATCATGATGTACAATCGAAATGTGGCTTCAAGTATTCAGAAGGCACAAACAACGGTGGAAATCTTTCAGATATCATTTAGTTGATGATGGTGACTAGCAGCAGAATCCACAAAGTGAACTTCGTCCTGTTTCAGACTCGTCATCTGGACTCGAACTCAGCACCTGTCGTTTCAAACTCAAAAGCGTTATCCATCACTGGCCACTGGCCAACCACATGCCATCATGTTAACCCTAAGGCGATAATCGAAGCATCTGTATAAGGAGTTGACATGACAACGAAAATCCAATGTTTCACGTGGGGAATTCAAACTAATAGTTTTCAACAAATATTAATAAAATACTTACCAAGATACTTCATAAGGCGCATCACAGATATAGAAACCACGACGTTGGAGTTGTACAATATCGCCTTTTTTAAGGTTGGATAAATCATTATCCCCAAGTAGGCATTGTTCTTTCTGAAAACAAGACAACAGGGGAAACAATTAAAACTATAAACCAAATTTACAAAACTTTCAGTTGAAATAGGGTTGGAAAAGCAAGAGAATACGAATGGTTGTTTGGTGAGAACTGTCTACAAGCCATAATTGCAAACAACAAATTAACGTCAATGTTTACGCCCCATATCGGAGTCATGAGACTTATTATACCTTATTATACCATTTCACACGGGAGATACAAGGCAGACACCTATGATCAAAGACAGCCAGCCAGCCTTTTCATGTCTTCCAGTCTCAATGGCCAGGTCTCACAGCCATAAAAGAGGACGGAGCGAACTGATGAACAGTACAAACGCCCTTTGGTCGATAGTCGGATATCACGTCTACGCCAGAGATGGCGTAAACTGCCATTCGCGAAACTAGCCCTCTGTATCCGTACTCAACTGAGATTTCATCAGAGATCAACCCTCTGGCGTTGGCTGATGCAACTTCCCAAATAAGTGAAGCGGTCAACGTGCTCCACCACTTTACTCCCTATCTCTAAACTAGGAGTCAGTGTAGTCCATTCCTGTAACATCATCTTACATTTGGCGGGAGCGAATCGCATGTCAAATATTCGTAAATTGGAGCTCAAGGTGTGCAGAAGTCGCTGCATTTTGTCAGCGTCCTCGCCTAGAAGGACTATATCATCTGCATATTCTAAGTCCGTGAGATTATTCCCTGATAGCAAGTCAATCTCTGAGTCCCTGAAGTGAGTTACGGTTAAGTCCATTAGTACATCTATGATGAAAGTGAATAGAAACGGGGATAATGGACATCCCTGATGGACACCACTAGTCGTCACCACTTCATATGACAACTCGCCGTAAGTTGTCACCTGGCTGCATGACTTCGAGTGGCCTTGATCAGTGCAATGTACCGTTAGCTGTCACACACACACACACACTAGGCGTGGCTTGTAACCAGATACAGAGGAAATATGATCCAGATATAACTGTGTTTTAACGAACTGGCTAGCAAGCAGGCCATGTTGCTTTTTGTCAACCAAATATAGTATAGAAATCCAACAGCAGAATCCACTGCAAAACATTTATTATTAATATCTGATCACAAAATCAATACTAATGTAACTGCATCTCACAGTTATTTCACCAACTAACTCTAATTAAAGGTTGGTTAAAGGTGGTATATGGATGGAAGCACTTTGGCTTAATCATCATATACAGAGAAAACAATAGACTTCAAAAACTTGATCTACAATGGACTACTTGA
This sequence comes from Trichobilharzia regenti, assembly GCA_944472135.2. NCBI lineage: Eukaryota > Metazoa > Platyhelminthes > Trematoda > Strigeidida > Schistosomatidae > Trichobilharzia > Trichobilharzia regenti. Next base: position 31,117,257 of record OX235267.1, read on the forward strand.
CCTAATAAATTATGACTGGTTGTTAGTACATACTTTTGTTTTATAAAACTGAGTAATTATTGCATACATCTTATTCTATTATTGTTAACTATTCCAGTTAATTGTAAAGCGATTGCAGAGAAACTACAAAATGATGCCATCTTGAGATATTGATCATCTTAGCGCTATATTTAAATTAATCAAACAGACTAACTGTTTAAGTATTATTTGTGTTTACATACTCTGTACTCTGTAGAACACATTAAAAATATAACACAACATGAAAAAAACAATAGCACCTTACGTATTTACTCTTCATGTAAGCAGTATACATCATAACCAGTAATTACCTGGCTTCGAACCCTAGTGAGTGAGTACTGTTGAAGTCCCAGACTAACTAGGACGAAACAGTTTTCCAGTAACACCCAGGTGTTTTCCAAAAGGTCCTGTAACCAATCGAATCCCTGCACACACCAGCACGTGAATATTAATCCAATGCTCACTAGCGACTAGCCTTATTCAAGTAGGTAGTTAATGGGGTTTTGTAGCGGGAAGTCGTCACCGGTGAGGTCCACCCGGTTAGGTGTGAGGACAAATACTCGCCACAGATGGCGTTGACTAGTAGTCGCACTATGTCATGAATTGGCACAAGCCGAAATTCATGGACTATTGGATTGAGTCCCAGTGGCTTAATGGTCTACGAGTTAGCTCACCTTGTAAGTGGAAGGTCCCAGGTTCGAACCTCGGTGGGTGAGTACTGTTGAAGAGTTCCAGACTCACTAGGACGAGATAGTAGTAGTACTTAAGTTTTACAATGATCCTCTACTCTAACTGATGTCAGAACAGGTAACATTTTCATACCAATAGAAAAAAAACAAAGCCAACATTACCTTTGAATCCTTGTTAACAAATAGTTTAAAGTCATCATCTTTGCCCAGAACTGCTTTATTCAAAAGATTATCATATATTAAACAGCTGACCGGAATCAATTGTGGATGTGACTTGGATGGTTTAGCTAACCAAGTGACTTTCAGTGTCTTCTTATAATCCTTGATAAGTAAAGACAAAGAAAATAAAAAGTAAACAAGAAACCCATAAATAAACAGCATGTATAGCTTAGAAAATAAAAGCAAATAATGACTTATAATGATAACATACAACGACGATTGACGTTCACATCTTAGAAAAAGTTGTATAATCAACGGTGGCTGGCTGTCAAAGGTCGGGTATACAATGCTTCGGTGCGGCTGTCTTGCTCTACGCCTGTGAAACCTGGTCTCTCCGAGTAGGCTGAGGATATGCGGCGGCTCTGCGTGTCCGATCATCGCTGTATCCGCAGAATTGCTTGCCTTCGATGGCATCATCGAGTGAGTAATTCTGAGGTTCGACGGCGTGTCTTTGAACACAGTGGAGATTACCATTCATTGAGTGTCATCATCTGGAAAACTGGCTCCGGTGGCTTGGACGTGTGCTGCAAATATCATCCCAGAGGCTCCCGTACAGGTCTCTGGGACGGGATGGAAAAGGCGGAGAGGTGGTCAGTTTATGACGTAGCATCGTGGAATGAAAGATGTTTGTGCTAGATTAGCATCAGTTGGTGTGTCACGACTTCCTGGTTGGGGTCCACGAGATAGCTCGAGTCGATGGCTCGAAACGTTATCGGATATGCCCAAGAATCGTGATCAATGACGAACATGTTGCAATTTCCTTCTTTTTTCCCTTCCTGATAACAGTTAATGAATACTGTTTGAACTTGTTAAGCATGAGTGTTTTCCTTCCAGATGAAGTTCTTTATCCGTTGTTTACTTTTTTTACTTTTGATCTATGTTGTTTTATTATTATTGTGTGGCGCATCCATCTTGGTGCCATAATGTACCAAGTTTTTTCTGCGTTTAAATAAATAATAAATAAACAGTGAAGCTTTGACAGGACTTTATTACCCTGATAAGCTACGCGGCATGCATCAGTTTATGCTGTATACGTCTGGTAACACAGAAAACCCTAGTTACGTACTACCCAGTGTGTTCAATCAAAATAACGAATACAGTCCCCTACAAGAGGTCAATCACGAGTTCCAATCGCTCAGTGGTAATGTCTCTAACTGAAACAATGGGTGACACTGGTTTTTTAATCTCACAGGGTATATGGGTTCCTTTGAAGTTTCATATACGCCTTGCCGACCGGTGAGTGACAAATAAGCACTAAACCTAAGTGGCCCAAGGTTGCCTTCCGATTGCCTCCAACCATCTAATAAAACAAAATATGCACATGCCAATTCAAAATAATTATTATGCGATATGAAAATAATAATAATAATAATAGTGATAGCTTTATTCTGAACAGTGATCATATAATGTACAGAATTTTTAGCAGAGACTACTGCATGATATTTTCTCCCCGTCCAGGATCTTTAAACAAACGATTATTTAAAATAACTGTTTTTATAACTGAAAGAAAAAATTAGGTGAATTTCATGAAGACTGAGGGAATAAGGATCAGACACACGGCGAACGAAAAAATGCTCAAAAGGAAAAGAGGGAACGAGAAAAGACGGAGAAGAAAAGAGCGGAAGCAAAGGGAACATACCAAACTAGGTCCATGGTAGTTGTAGAGGTTGGACTAATTTCTTTTGAACACACAGCTCCGGCTTTTCGATGCATATTCCGAGAGCTTCTGCAGTACAAGAAAGTCGGAAACATACTGCTTTTGGTAGGTTTCTGTTGACTTTCTAAATCACTTTGAAAGAATCGGTTGAGATTTTGTGGGAGGTGTTGACCAGGTGTTCAATAATTGGCACTTCTGATTGAACCGGTGCCTCCCCTCTTTGCAGCCACGCTGGGTAATGTTCTCTAACACGTTTTGAAAGGACGCGCATACAACGAACTATGTACCTAGCTCCGCACGAGCAAGTGAACTGGTCATATGCGAGAGTTTGTCCTTTGTGTTGTTTCGAAGTATTGAACGGCTAGAGAATGTCACTCCTCCTAGTGTCGCTGCAGGGAAGGTCTTCTTTAAAGAGCTAGATATTCTCCTCTTTAGGATATCAACTGTGTGTTCAAAAGAAGTTAGTCCAACCTCTACAACTACCATGGACCTAGTTTGGCATGTTCCCTTTGTTTCCGTTTTATTTTTCTCTTCTTCGTCCTTTTTTCATCCTCTCTTTTCCTTTTGAGCATTTTTTCGTTCGCCGTGTGTCTGATCCTTTTTCCCTCAGTCTTCATGAAATTCACCTAATTTTTTCTTTCAGTTATAAAAAGATTATTTGACAGCAGATCGTGTGACACACAGTTCTGTCTGACCTGAACCATTATGATATCTCTTCTTTTTCTTCTAGGAGGTATACACGACGACATTTCGTTGAATGTCAATCATAAAAAAGTTCAGGATTAAAGACCCAAAGATATAACTCAAGCACATTTGTCTCATGTACTGCGATACCTTGCGACACAAGATTATGCTTTTTCGCATGTTTAATAGAAACAAGCGAATTAGCAGGTTGCAAATGTTTTAAATACTCATCTGAGTAAACAATACTATTAAAGGTCATACTTTTTTCAGATTTAAACAAAGAGAAGTCATATGCATTATATTGATGGAGGTTTTCAATAGCCTAAGTTTTAAAACACGCCGCCTCAACATTCAGTTACAATTGCACACAGTTGGCATTGAGTGACATCCATACTGTGAGAAGGCTAGTGATACGTCAATATATGAAGAGAAAATAGGGAGAGAATGAATAAAAGCTTTTACATCCAGAGAGGAAGCCACTATATTTAACAAGACCAAACAACATCCGTCGTATTACTGTCAGAAACAGAGAAAAGAAGGAAATTGCAGTATGTTCGCTATTAGCTCCGATACTTGTCCATACCTGATAACGTCTCGAGACACCGATTTGAGCTATTTCTCCGACTTCAACCAGGGAGTCATGATGTACTCAACCGATGCTAATCTAATACAAATATCCTTCATCCCATCACGATACCACTTCATGGGCAAACCACCTCTTCGCTTTTTCCATTCTGTCCCAGGATTAGCAAACAGAGACCAGTACAGCAGCTTCTGGAATGATATTTGTAGAATCGAAACGAATCGAATGGTGTATGAACCTGTATTTGTCACCAGCAACCACAAGAACGTAGCTTCTGACGTTGTTCCGCTGCCTTGTGTAGATGAGACTTCAAGTCAAAGGCGGTTTAACAAGGTAAGTAATGTTGACGTTAGGTGTAGAGTGTTGGGCAAACAGGGAAAATCAATCGACGAGGCTATAAAATTACACAGATTGAGATGGCTAGGTCACGTGCTGCGAATGCCTAACCATCGCCTCCCCCGACCACGGGCATTACTAGCTGATATAGGTTCAGGTTGGAAAAGGGTAAGTGGTGGCCAAACAAAAACATGGCATCAATCCATGAAATCCTTGACAGTTAAACTGAGTAAGGTAGGGAAATGCAGACTTCCGGGTTGGAGCCCTCGGGACTCTAGGAATCAATGGCTGGAGACAATAGGTGACATGGCTCAAAATCGTTGTCAATGGCGCATATGTATTCAGTCTCTGTAATCTTTCATATTCCTTTCTACCATTACCCATTCTGTTTCACTCTTATATTTGTCAAACTGTATTGATTCTCTTCACCCATCTTCTTGTCTACTTCTGTGTGCTATTTGGAACGTGGCAACTCGAACTGCCGCACTTCGGTGCCAAGTTATATGTTGAATCCAGACAGACAGACAGTCAAAGGCTCAGTGAGGTGATCCTTTAAGACAGCTACCTGCTTCGGTTTGGAAGCCCAGGCATTATGCCAACCCTTGAACTAACAATGAAACAACAACTAGTAATACTTACTACCTAGATACCAAAACTTCGGTAGGTAGAACGGGGTTCGGAGCAGTAACCAACTACTGGTTGGAAGTTGAGCGCCTGAACCTATGAGCCACTAAGAGAAGTTGGACTATAAAGAGATTATAACACACTGGTATTAACGATTAAAGTTACCTTGAGCATTTTTCTACTAACCAGAAATAATTAGGGAGTATACTAAACGGTGATACAGATCTATCGATGAAAAGAAAATGCCAAGTTAAAATTAACTTCATTTGAGATATCTGTCGGTGCGTTGGTCTTCCAGTGGTAGAATGTTCATCACAAAGCAAACAGAAGATCTACGTGCGACTCCCGCCCCCCACAGACACACTCTACACCTCAACCACGTTCACTAGCCAGTAGTGGACCCGTAAAAGGAGAAAGGTTGGGTGTGAGAATGCCGACCCCGCCATTGCTTCTAAAACTTTAAAGACTAAAGCTATATGCGCTAGACAGAACGCAAGGCATGGAAACACGGTGGAGAAAGGTATCCCGAACAGGTATCCTTCGGGAAATAATACTTGACTCCAATTATTACAGTGAGTAACCTTATCCATAAGAATCACATGTTACAAATGTACCCCATTCGTTCAAGCAATCAATATTAAACCAATGGATCCTGAGATCGAATATCGCTACAGTTAATTCAGCCCGGGCAATTAATTAGTATCATCAGCCCCCATGTAATAAGTGTGGCTTATACCTCACGGAACCGAGTAAGAATTACACACAAATACAAAGCGTTAAACATTTCACATACTACAATATTCTTAAGTATAGTTTGAAATAATTTTCTCAGAAAAAAATTAAGCGGATAAAATTAATTTATGAGGGGTAACAAAGAACTTACCGTATCCTCTAAATTAAGGCAAGCATCAATTCCAATTATCACTTGGCCTTCTTTATGTATATCAATGATACGTAGATTACCCCAATGGATAAATGTTACATTTTCACCTTTCTTGAACAATACTGCATCAGCTTGTTCAACAAATACTTCCGGACCAAGCAGTATAGGACGATGTCCTAGAGACTCATTTTTTGGATGAATTGGTACCTAAAATTGTTAGTTTTTTTTTAAGAAAAAGTGATCATAGTTTATAACCAAAAGCATAAGGATCCATCAACCAAAACTAGTTGTAATTAGGGATTAATATCTAATACACTGAACATGTCTCCATAGCTCAACCATCAAAGCACTGGTTTTCTAAACTAAGGTTAGGGGTTCGACTCTCCTTTGGCGCAGATAACTTCTCCCAGTGGTTAAGTGGTTTACGAGCTCTCTCGTGACCGGAAAGTCCTGAGTTCGAACCCCAATGGGTGCGTAACGGCGAAGCAGCCGTCTAGTACCCCCTGTTTAAACAATGACGGATGTGGGAAAGTGGTGTGCAGAATTGTTTAAACCCGCTAACTGCACTGGAACTTCGTGATGGAAGAATCATAACACTTCGCTGACGACTCTATGATACCATCCCACAAACAAATTTTGTAGCTCTCTTGACCAAACGCATAATACTGTGCGGCGATTGTCCAGTAGTAGAATGTTCACCAAAAACGCATGTGCTCCGGAGTTTGATCCCGGCCCAGTAAAGAGGGAAGATTGGGCATGATCTTGTAGCAACCTGACTCCGTAAAAAATAAACACCACCGCTACTGAAAATTCAGAGCTCAAGCTCAAGGCCCTATGTTCCTTCAGGAACGTAAAGGAATACAACAAAAAGTGTTGAGCATAGTTAAGTGTAAAAAACCGAAAAAGTAGCTTCGAAAAAATATATTATCTAAGGTCGACTTATCAGGAGCAGTGATCAACGGGAAGTCGGCTCTTAACGTTTAATCTCAAATCACATTACATTCTACTGAATACCATTATCACATTGCGACCTTGATTGGAGGGTTTCTACAAACATTTAGAACCAGAAAACTAAACTGATCACCATCCACCCACTAGTAAGCTTTGATGCCCTACATAAAAAAGTGTAGAAATTGGGCACTGTGGTAAAATGTAATTCCATAGCATATACGAAAACCTACCTGCTTTTCAACATAATCTGTTTGACCTTGTACTCGTACACAAACCAAACCAGGCGGTGTACCATCATGACTTTTAAATGAGAATCTAGTAAAAGAGCCGTAGATCTTGGAGCTATTGGTTCAATGATTTTTTTATTAAACGACCATATTTTATCCCATTCCATTAAAGCAGATGATCGGCTTGATCCTTGAGCTAATATAAACTGGCGTAGACCTTCAGAGGTCATACCACGACGAAGTATCCCAGAAACTGTAGGCATTCTAGGATCATCCCATCCATCGACAATGCCTTCTTCTACAAACCATGTAAGTTTACGTTTTGATAAGACAGTATTCTGAAGGGCGAGACGACTATAGTCAATTACCATTGGACACCGTATGCCTAGGGGAGGGGGGCAATTAAGAAAAAGGTAAAAAGGTCATCAATGAATGCATTAAACAAAGTCTACAACATCTGTAACACTGAGTGAGTAGTATTCAGGTTTATCTGCATAATAACAAAATTCAGAATTCTCTGTATACAAAAATGTTTTAAGTAGGCTGTTTTTATTCATAACCAGTTACAAAATCTTTAAATATTCCGATTTATAATATTAGAACAAGACATAAAAGCGAACAGTATTGTTTTCATTTAGTTCTTCTCTAGGCTTCACTGTAATTTACATAGATTTATATATAAAAATTTTAACTAATGACAGGGATTTTATGGATCAAATAACAATAATAACGTGGTAAATGTTTTGAAAATAGTTAATAACGATGATTATAATGATAACAAAATATTGATAATAAGGTGTATGCAAACGGCGGTAAGAATAACAAAGGAAGTCAGTGATATGTGTATATGTTGACAATTCAATAGATAAATAAATTAGGTTAAATCTTAAAAATTACGTAATACTAAGGGTAGGTGAAGTGGACAGATAATTAGAGTTTAAATAAATATCATAAAAATACGAAGATGAAAAATAAGGAAGGTTGAGAGGGTTTTGAATAGAATTCACCTAGGCCAAAAGAGAGACAAAGGTAGAACAAACTTCTTTTGTTGTATGCAAAGACTAGGATTGTTCTCTCGAATTTCCATAGCCTAGGCTATGTGTAAAGTACGGATTCGAATTCCGTTCGAAAGGCTCGATGGAATGCGATAGATAACTTTGAAGGCACTATTTTTGTCCATTTGGTGACCTCTATCATCAATCAAATGAGCCAAAATAGAACTTCGTATGGATTTTATTTGACCTTTTCCGAACCATGAAGGAAGATACTCATTGATGCGTTTGTTAAGCTGTCTAGTTGTTCGCCCTATATAGGTTTCTCCACAGGAGCAACTAAATTTATAGATACACATGGAAGTGGCGCAGCTAGGTAGCTTGTCTTTCACTTGAGCAATCAAAATTGGTCGGTTAGCTGGAAAGTGACAAACAGAGGGTGGCGGCAGTATAAATCCATTCTATCGCTTTCGATAATCTCAGATGTAAGACTTCGCTAGCCATGTCCCCATTAAATTGCAATTTCGTGAACAGTTGTTTCTTTTCAACTGTTGTCAGTTTCTCTTTATTGTACTTGGTGTTCATGTGTCTCCTTGCAAATCTACTAGGATAACCCATTTGAACCAACGTATTTTGGATGTATCCTAGCCCATTTTCTAGGGAGTCATCTGTACAGATACGTCTTGCTCTATTCGTGAGGCATCTGACCAAACCGATTTTATATCGGATTGGCACAAAACTGAGGAAATGTGTATATTGTTCTACAATGTAGGTTTTCTATAAACATCTCTCTTGAGTGAACCATTCTCTCTTCTGCTCAATTGAACGTCAAAAATGTAGTCTACCATCATGTTCTTCTTCACAAGTGAAGACGAGCGACGGATATGCATCATTAAACTTTTTTAACATTTCATTCTTGTCAGCTTTTACATCAAGAATAATAAACGTATCATCAGCATAACGAAAATAAGAATCCGTTTTCTCTACTACTTGTTTCAATGGACCATTTTTAATCGTCTTCATGTTTATGAATTTCATACAAGAATTCCTCTTTTATAAATTTGAGCAGAGAATGAACAAACATTGGTGTAGAATAACACGGATCCATTTTATTTCGTTGGTTGTCAACAGTTGTTAGGGTGGTAACAAAAATTAGTTACAATTACGTAGTTAGATAAGAGAAGATCAAAATTTGGTGTGTAACAGGTCGAATGAAAATATGATGACGCGATATCATAAGGTCAATAAGAGTTTAAGTGTTGGTTTGTAGGGATTTGATTGGTTACAGGATTTCGTCATGAGTTGACAACAGTTAGAGAACAATTGGAAGACGAGCAGCAGAGTAATGGACAGCTGTTTTGTCCTAGTTTGGGACTCTTCAACAGTACGCTAGGGGTCGCGCGATGTCGTCAATTGGCAGAAGTTAGAATTCATGGGCCATTGGATTGGATCCCAGTGGCTCGCCTTGTAACCAGAAGGTCCTGGGTTCGAACCCCGGTGGGTGCGTACTGATGAAGGGTCCCAAACTAGAACGAAACAGCTGTCCAGTACTCCCTTCAGGTTTTCCAATGGTTCTCTGACCAATGTCAACTCGCGATGACATCCTGAAGTCAATAAGAATTATTCATTGTGGAAGTCAGACAGAAAAAAGGAGGGAGGGTAGAAAAGATAGGTTAATGAAATTAGAAAAGTTACTAAAGGATGAGTTATCAAGGTAATCGAAGTCCATGACAGATTGCTTTTGAACAAATCGGTCAAGGTCTTAGCCATTTTATTGCGGTAGCCTCGGCAAACCGAAAAAGATTCGGGCTATTTCGTCTTTTAATTATTTTGAACGATGCCAACGCGTCTATTCAGTGGCCAGTGTCTATCAAGTGTTTGGTGACTAAAAAGATTAAATTACTTGAACTCTTCAACCGAAAGCTCCTTGGTACATATTCAAAGAATCTGGCATACGTCCTTCTTTCTGTTCTTCAAATGTAACTGCTCCTGCAGATACACATGTGAATTGACATACACAGTTGGCAGTAACATATGAGGGGTACTTGTCTATCTTTGATTGCACCAACGAGGAGGATGTTCGGAGCAGATAGACTAGTTTTGCTGCAAGATTCGTCCTGACATTCTGCATCAATATTTGTTCTTTCCCTGCACAAATTTTATGTTTATGAATGAATTGTATCGAGTGTTTATTTTATTTCACATTGAGTTTCTTGACTATTTTGAATGGATGATTCACATGTAGTGGCTCATTTGAATCACTGGGCTACCTGAATTCCCACACAACACAAAATGCATCTATCATATTTTCTCTAATTCTTATTGTTTTGACCATTCAATTATCCCCTCAGGTCGCAAAATTTACTCGCCCATATATTTATTGACTAACTTTCAAACTACCGGTGGGCTCTCCCCCTCGGAGAAGAAAGGAAAATACCATGAGGAATTAGTTTAAGCTTCAGATTGAACAGCATTGAGTCACATGACATACTATAAGAAGAAGATTATGGAAAAAGATAAAATATTGTGCGAAAATCACCCTTTAAATGCAGTACGCTGTGTAAACATCTTGTCCAGAATGAAGCTGTTATTTGGTTACAGGATTTCACCGTCAGTTAGAGAACCATAGGAAAACCACCACCGAAGGTACTGGGCAGCTGTTTCGTCTGCCTAGTTTGGGACTCTTCATCAGTACGTACCCACCACACAAGGGTTCGAACCCAGGACTTTCTGGTTACAAGGCGAGCTACCTCGTAGACCATTAGGCCACTGGAACCCGACCCAAAGGCCCATGAATTCTAGCTTCTGTCAATTCACGACATAGCGCGACCGCTAACCAATGTCTTCGGCGAATATTTGTCCTCACACCCAACTTGCTGCACCCTACTAGTCACGACTTTCCACTAGAACTCCAGGTAACTACCCACCTGAATACGGCCAGTCGCCAGTACTCCCAGGTTTCCCAATGGTTCTCTAACCAATGTCAACTCGTGATGAAATCGTGTAACCAATCAATAAAATCAAATCCCTACAAACCGATACTTGAAGCTGTTATTATTATTACTGTTAAAAAGGATATTTCTAAATTTATCAAAGATTTTAATGCTAGTATCCTCTAAGTTACTTTTGTTCTCTACACTTAATCGCTCTTTGAAGTAACTAAGATTGATACTCATATATCGACTATGAACTCCGTATAGCAATATTAAGTGGGTGAAGATCCCCTCAAGACTCGAAACCTCAAGAAAATTTATACACCCCCGGCAGAGATTCGAATCCAAGTTCGATTATTGTCGTAGTATATGCAGTATTGAGTAGGGACAGGACATTGGTTTCCTTTCAGTAATTAATTCGACTGACAGGTTTCAACATAGAACTTTGCACAGAAGTGCAGCAGTTCAAGTTGCCACACTCCTTGTAATACCCACAGAGGAAGGCAAAAGACACAAAACAGACATACAAAAACACGATAATAAGCAGAAATTTGAGACAGAAAGAATACTGACATGGAAAAACATTAGGGTTTTATTGGATATGGTGGAGAACAAAAAGCAAATGCATTTGGGCTGTTGAGAACGATTCTGAGGCATATCAGCCATCTGTTCTTATTGTCCAGGAGACCTCAACCAGGAAGCTTGCACCTCCTTAAATGGCTCAATAACTAATCAATATCATATCATCAAAGTATAACTCATAAATAAATAAATGCCCCAGAAGTTGACATGCTGTTAACAGTTCGCTTTCAATATCATCTTTTCAAGAAAAAACTTTTTATAAATGACTATGGAATTCAGCAACACTTTCGCAGACAAAGCCTGTAGAGAAAGTGAGGTTGTGATAAATGAACAAACACAATAACAGCATACTAGGCTAGAACTAATAATATGATATATCTGTCTGTCTGTCTGTTTTCGACATAGAACTTTACACAAATGTGCGGAAGTTCAAGTCGCCACACTCCGTGTAGCACACGAAGCAAGAGAAGAAAGTACAAGAAAAGCATAACAGAAACAGTGAGCAGAGGTGTGAGACAAAGGAGTAATAAAGAAAAACAAAACAGTTTCATTGGAGATCATAAGTCACAGGGAGTGGATGCATCTGCGCCACTGAGAACGATTTTGAGCCATGTCACCAATTGTTTCCAAACATAGATTTTTACCGTCCCGAGGACCCCAGCCAGGAAGTCTACACCTTCCTACGTGGCTTAGACCAACTGTTGTGGATTTCATTGACTGGTGCCAAGTTTTTGTTTGACCGCCGCTAGCTTTTTTCCAGCCTGACCCTATATCCGCTAACATTGCTCGTCGAGGGAGGCGATGGCTTGGCCTCCAAAGCCTCAGGATGGTCGGGGGTGGGTGTTTTGCGCTGCGGGCTAGCCACCCCTCCGTACACCTCTTGAAATGCTCCCATATGACCGTGCGTCTTACATAGCCTCTCCTGAGGAAGTCCAACTTGCTGCCTTCACGTGGCGGTGTTTATTTCACCGAAGTGAGAGGGCAAAAGCGGATGCCCGGCGCTCTTCACCGGGTTGACTGTCCATTGGATGACAGTCTAGGGGAAATGGCTAAACCCTGATTCCAAACCTCCAACGACTGGCGTATGAAGCTCACCGGAGTTCACCGGCAGACGTATGGACAAAGAGCTTATTGGATGCCCTGGATGTCTGGCCCCATTCAAAAAGGCGTATGAACCGGACTCCGGTCACCGGCTGCCAATGGATAGTGGACTCCCTACTCCACTCCTACTGCCTTGTAGGTCACACTTGGCTGTGTAAAGGCTAGAGCTGCACTCTCAAACAAAAGGCCGAGCGATTCTGGGGACATCACTCGTACCCAATTCCCATGAAACTTCATCAACTCTCTTACAAACATTCGAGATGTTCATGAAGCCGGTTCATCCTCCCATAGGAGATAGCCGAAGTAAAGAAAGAAGAAAGATACGTAAACATGTCCTAACCATCTCAGTCTTTGTAACTTCACGACTTCGTCGATTGATCTCCCCTGTTTACCTAGAACTCAACGCCTAACCTCAATGTTGCTCACCTTATTATGCCATTTTACACGGGAAATAGAGCGCAGGCACCTATGATCCGATGCCTTTTCGTAATCTCCGCCTACGCCCCCACTGACTGCAGTTCAGATGAAACGAAGGATGAGTTCTATCAAAAGCTGTCTAGTTTGGTGCGAAAGGCTAAACGCTCAGACATAGTCGTTCTAGCTGGTGACTTTAACGCTCAAGTAGGGAAATTGTGTCAATCTGAGAAGGATGTCGGTGGCACCTATGGAGTTTCGTGCCAGCGAACCGACAACGGTGACCGTCTCCTACAGTTCTGTTCTGATAATCATTTGTTTCTTGCAAGCACTAACTTCAAACACAAGGAGAGACACTGTTTGACTTGGAGACCCCCTTCATCAAACCAACGCTGGACACAAATAGACCACATAGCAATAAGCTATATATAGACAGATAAATAATAGAATGATCCTATATTGGTGATATGATGATCGATGTCCAGTCAGAAAATAAACCAATCAGAATTTCGCCCACGTAAAATAACACCTACTGTTTTATGGATCATGATTACAGGCTAATTGACATGAACCTTGATGATACTTTATATCATACGTTATTGCGGAAAGTATACTTTGCGGCTGACTTCATGTTGTGTATTCTCATTTAAGTAGTGCGGGCTCAGGACGCACAGGTTGTTGGCGTAGTCAAACAGTATTAGATAGTTGGAGGCAATCGGCAGGAAGCCTTGGACCTAGGTTTGGTGCTAGTTGACACTCATCAGCAAGCCGAATCTACAAACTTGAAGGAACTCGTGTCTCTTCTGAGATTCGAACCCGCGTCACCCAATGCTGCAGTCAAAAACGTCACAGTGATATAAGAATAAAACTTGTGCACTATGGTAGAGTGTAATTCCATTATGGGTAAATTTTGTTTTGATAAAGTCTCACAGTGTTGTTATACAGTAATGTTTACTGATGACGTTTCGAGCACAATTTATTGCCACTCATAATCATGTCAAGGTACTCACACGACTTCCTAACTTCATTTATTTAGTTTCATTATTTTTCACTTGATTTGATTGGTAGTAGTATTTTCCATATTTCGGTTATGAGTGATGAATCACTCCTATTGCATGTGTCGGTTGTAGACTTGATGAACAAGGATTCAGTAATCAACCTCTCTCTCCACCTACCTAGATTACTTTTTAGAATTTTAACCCTATCCCACCCTATTGTGTGGTTGTTTGTTAATGCGTGAAGTGCAATAACTGAGCTTTTTTTCTAAATTACTTATCTTCTCGGGGTCAACCATTCTTACCTTAACCACTAAATTCTTATGTCCCAACAATCTGATTACTCCCGGTCTACTAGTTTGACCTATGTAGTTGACCTAACTCACAGCCATTGCAGGGTATTTTGTAAATCATATTAGTTTGTCTAGTTGGGTCAACTGGGTCCTTTAACCTACACAGCTTCCCCCTGAGTGAGTTTGTAGGTTTGAATGCCACCCTAATTCCTGCTTTATTAAGAATCCTACGTAGGGTCTCAGATATCCTCTCTTTACATGGTATACCGTAGATGACTTATATTCTCTCTTACTTATGTGATCATTATTAGTTTCACCATCATTTGCATTCTGCTTTTGGCCTTTTTCAATCTTCCTAATGAATTTTAAAGGATAGTCATTTCACACCAACGCCTCTTTTATCTGTTTTATTTCATCATTTAGGTCTTTTTTCGTGCTACTTAGTGCTACTTCTCGGTTTACAGATACGCCTTGCTGATGAGTGTCAACTAGCACGTAACCTAAGTCCAAGGCTTCCTGCCGACTGCCTCTAACTATCTAACATCGAATCAATGTGCACCGTGATGGCGAGTTACCTAAAAATGGTGGTCACATTGCAAAACCTGACTGACAGAATTCAGTCTGAACCAAAGAAAGGACTAGACACATCACACTACTTGCTAGTGTTCAATCAAAGTAGTCAAACGGTATTCGTGATCAATGGGTCTGTGTCCAACTCGGCGCGTCCCTATTTCAGTCACGACATATTGTTGATAGATCTCATTAGATGAAGGGTTTTGTTTTTACTTTCAATTCAATACACCAACAAGGTACATTAGATATTGAAACAAAATGTAAAAGAAAATACCTGTGACAAAGATTAAAAGCTTACCTAAACTGTTGCATATCCATGCATATTGTTCATTGCGATCGTTGTATTCAGATGTTCGTAAAGCATGAGTCACACCTTCGAGACTATCCACAACTGGACAGGCAAAATCATACAATGGATAAACCCTTTTAAACAACAACAAGAACAAAAGCAAAAACAGAACAGTGAAGCATAGTGATTGCTAGAGCAGCATATATTGTAGAATAACAGTTGAATAGTTTTTATTCTTTAGTGGTAAAGTACTATTGTTAGACGAACTAATAACAAAATTGTATCTCATTTGACTATGAAAAAAAAAGTAAAAATATAGGAGTGAACTAATTAGAAATAACAATAATGAATAACGCTATACTTATGCTGAGGCTATAATATCACTCACATTTTTAATGTGTTCTTTAAAATGTGATCAACACTGAGAATATCATAAATGCTTTCTTATAATGTAGACTCGAGTACTGAATTACAACACGTTGAAACGAATACGCCCAATCAATGTAAATAAAAGCTTACTTATTAGCTTAATATCTTTTTGATATGGTTGTGTTCTCTGACCTAGCTGGATAGTTAATTTGCGGAGCTTTCATCGCCCCACCCACTAGGCAACATCTTCAGCGAATACTTCAATTCAATGAAGTGAGCTTTTAGATTTCTCCATAAGTTTATTAATCATCTCTCCTTGTGTGTGACCTTGGATGTGATTGGTTGTTTTTGTGTGTTTTCACACCTTCTAGTTTACTTGTATTGAAACTGATTGTTTCCTTGACTTGAACTTTGACCCTTTGTGTGTGAGGTTTCCTCCTATCGATTGGTAAATTTTGTCCATCTCGATGTGTCTATTGATTGACGATTAACTGGAATACCAGGCAGGCTTCTAAAAATTCTCGGCCAGCGTTCTTGTTTCCTCAGTCTAATATTTGAAACTTTTTTGTCCCAGTCGAACTGATGTCCGTGGTTGTCTGTATGTAGTGATAGAGGGAGTGGATGTCATTTATTTTTATGCCTACCTTATGTTCGTGGATACGAAGGCAAAGGGAACGTCCACTTTAGCCAATGTAGTGTGTTTTCGCAGTTGTTACAATTTATTTTGTAAGTAAATAAATAAATACAAAATAAATTGTAACAACTGCGAAAAACACCAACTACATTGGCCAAAATGGACGTTCCCTTCGCCTTCGTATCCATGATGATAAGCTAACCGTCAAAAGACAGGATATCCACTTCCTCATATCACTATATACAGACCACCACAGACATCAATTCGACTGGGAAAACGTTCAAATATTAGACAGAGGAAACACCAAGAGTGCTAGAGAGTTTTTAGAAGCCTGGTATCCCAGTGAATAGTCAATTAATAGACATATCGAGATGGACAAAATTTACCAATCGATAGGAGGGAAACCTCACACACAAAGGGTCAAAGTTCAAGTCAAGGAAACAATCAGTTTCAATACAAGTAAACTAGAAGGTGTGAAAACACACAAAAACAACCAATCACATCCAAGGTCACACACAAGGAGAGATGATTAATAAACTTATGGAGAAATCTAAAAGCTCACTTCATTCAATTGAAGTATTCGCTGAAGATGTTGCCTAGTGGGTGGGGCGATGAAAGCTCCGCAAATTAACTATCCAGCTAGGTCACAGAACACAACCACATCAAAATCATCCACCTGAACTACAAATCTTCTCTATCATAGCTTAATATCCTCAGAATCCCCAAGAGGATACTCCAAAAATTGGAGTAAATCAAGATGCTCCTCCTTGACACTTCTTAAAGTGCATATCTATTTGAATGTCACTGTGGTGGATAATACATAAGTAGGTAATGCGGAAAGGCGACACAGTCTACTCGCATGGTTGAATACTTGTCAAATACTTGAAGTTTATAGAAGCGAAAGCCTCCACGAGTTGAATGACGAAACACTTATATCACAGTCATGATATTGAGACTTTTAAGTCATCCACTGTCATCAGAAAGAAATGAAGGAAATACTGAAGTCGAAGAGGCTTGAACGACTACTGTCTATACATTATGTTTCCGTATTCAAGGGGTGTGGTAGTGGGATGTTGTCGCTTTGAGTCCACGATGATAGTGTGGTGGTGTGATATAGACAATGTGTGCCAACGGAATATGATTCTCACATATTCCTACAGTTCAATACAGCATTAGCAACAGAATACGATGCATCTATTTGAACATTCTATTTCATGTCGTTTAATGTAAGCCAAAATCACACGTCGAGTGATTGGTTAAAGAATATACACTGTACATATATAAACAGCGGCTTGATCAATAAAAAAAAGATACAGAAATCGAATAAAGTCATTTAAATCCTGTTTAATTAAACGTATTATTTGTTTCATATTCGTCTTAACAAAGGTATGTTTACAGTTTCAGAATATTAGGAGCATTTCATCTTTGACAAACAATAAATGCCACTAAATAAATACCACTGTGAATATTTGCTTTTCAATTGATTATTTACGAAAGGAATATGTTCATTCAGTAGATAAATTAAACAGTGAACTTATGTTACTTGGAAAATACCTAAAAGAAAATGGCCACCCCACCCCCCACTTTCGAAAAGTTTCATCAATAAATACCGGCAAGAAAGAACATAAAAATTTACATATAATTACAGTAGAAAGAAACCAATGTTCATTCAACTTGATTTCAAAAGTGATGATGACATTATGACTGACGAAGAAACGCTGAAGTACAGCAATGACCAGGGCGTATCAGGCAGTCTCTCTCTACTTCGAACACCCTACTCGTTGCCACAGTCAAAAATTCACAAGCACCTCTCATATGTCACTGCCAATTGTGAATATCACTTCACGTGTAACTGTGGACATAGTTACATTAAGAGAACAGGAAGAAGGGCTTATGCCAGATTCTTTGAATATGTATACCAAAGAGCCTACACAATTACCAAACACCTGATAGACATAGGGCACCGAGTGGATGCATTAAGAGTATTCAAAATAATTAACAAACAAAAAAATTCAAATCTTAGTCGGTTTTCTGAGGCTAACAGAATAAAACAACTGAAACCTGACTTATCTTCCTACGTGACTGGCTTTAGCTAACTGTTGTGGACTTCACTGACAGATGAAGCCATGTTTTCGTCTGATCGCCACTGGCTATTTTCCAACTTGATCCATTCTATGTCAGCTAACATTGCCTGTCGAAGAAGACGATGTCTAGGCATGAGTAACGCGTGTCCTAACCATCCATCTTAATCGATGTAACTTCACAACCTCGTCTATTGATTTCCCCTCCAACTCACCTAGCATTCAACCAATGCCTAACCTCAATATCGCTCACCCTATCATACCACTTCACACGGGAGATACAACGCAGGCACGTATGATCAAAGACAGCTAGCTGACCTTTTCATGTCTTCCACTCTCAATAGTCATGTGTTATTCACAGCCATAAAGGAGGACGGGACGGACTGATGAGCAGTACACCCGCCCTTAAGTCGAAAACCGGATATCATATCTATGCCAGAGACGGCGTACACTGGCATATGCGAAACTAGCCTTCTGTGTATCCGTGCTGAGATTTCGTCAGCGATCAACCCGTTGGCGTTGGCTGATACAACTTCCAATTAAGTGAAGCGGTCAACGTGCTCCACCACTTCACTCCCTATTTCTATGCTGGGAGTCAGTGTAGTCCAGTCCTGTAGCCTGATCATCTTACATTTGGCGGGAGCGAATCGCACGTCAAACATTAGAAGATTGCAGCTCAAGGTGTTCAGAAGACTGCAACAGTCCCTATTGAAGGATTGATTCATGATTCTAAAGAAAATGTATGTTAAATTTGTATTACAACTGGTTTTGCTGAATATTGTATAGGTTGTACGCAGCTGATTACAATCAAGGAAATAGAGTGGATCCATATTACTCTGAAACTAATGTTTGTTCTATATCAGTGCAAAATTATTTACTGTTGAACTGTTGTTTAGCGTCGGTCACCACCCTTAAGTGATCTTAAAATGGCAGTTCATGACGAAATCCGCCTTGAAATTAAGCCAACACTTGAAGGCAGTTAAAAAACAAATTTAACTGAACCATGCAACGGTTGGTATAAGTCAGTGAAATGCACCAACTGTTTTTTTTTAGTCGAACAAATACACTTCCATCAAAACTCACTTATACTTGGAGCCTGTACGGATATGCGGTTCTAGTTTACAACGATAAATTGTTGGATCACGTAAAGCTCCATTATTCGAGGACATATCAATTTTAGCACGGACACAACACTTTAATCCATGTTCTGTTCCATTTTTCATTTCCTCCCACCAGGTTAAATTCTTTTCGATAGCTAGATAAAAATGTAAATATATTACAGAAAGAATTATTTACGAAATAAACAATTTAACAAACCAACAACCTAATCTAGTTTGTCATTTTATTGCCTGTAAACATCGAACATTTAAAGCAGTGTGTACTAGTGTCGTGTCAAGCTGGGGTCTTTACTTTTCTTACATTGAGGGTTTTACCACACACACACACACACACACACACACACACACACACACACACACAGGCACTAGCACACAGGCAACATTGATACATTCGCTGTGTCCTAAATCCTCTGGCTTAATTGGCTGTTTAGAAACAAAATAACACTGGATGCTACACCTGGTCACTTGATAGACAATTAGGTGCATTATCTACCCCAAAAAGTAGCACAAATACATGACTGACTAACTGGTTTCAATATAGAACTTTGTACAGTTGTGCAGCAGTTCGAGTTGCCACTCTCCCTCCGTGTAGCACACAAAGCAAGAGAAGAAAGTAGAAGAAATGCATAATACAGACAGTAGACACGGATATGAGACAAACAGAATAGTAATAACGAAGAACATAATTTTATTGGAAATTATAAGCCACAAGGAGTGGATGCATTTGCACCAGCCATTAAGAACGATTTTGAGCCATATCACCGATTGTCTCCATCCCGACGACTTCAACTAGGAAGTCTACACCTTCCTATGTGGCTGTATTGAACTAACTGTTGTGGATTTCATTGACTGAAGTCATGTTTTGGCTTGACCACCACTGGCTATTTTCCAACCTGACCCTATGTCAGCCAACATTGGCTGTTGAGGAAGGCGATCGATGACTAGGCATGCGTAACACATGCCCTAACCATCTCAATCGAATTAACCTCACAACCGCATCGATTGGTTCTCCCTCCTTATCTAGCACTCGACCGATGTCCAACCTCAATATTGCTCACCCTATTATACCACTTAACACAGGAGACAGACGCAGATACCTACGATCAAAGACAGCTAGCCAGGTTTTTCGTATGTTCCACTGTCAATAGCCATGTCTCACAACCATAAAGGATGACAGAACGAATTGCTGAGCAGTACACACGCTCTTTGGCCGATAGCCAGATATCACGTCTACACCAGAAATGACGTAAGTCCGTAAATGCTACATCGGCCTTTTGTATCCATGCTGCGATTTCGTTATCAATCTGCCCAGTGGAGTTGATGCAAAATTCCCAAATAATTGAAGTGATCGACACACCTAACCACTTCACTTCCCATCGCTAAACTAGGAGTCGTTGCAGGCCACTCTTGCATCATCATCTTACATTTGATAGGAGCAAATTACATGCCAAACATTCGAAGATTACTTGCTCAAGGTATTCAGGAGATCCCGCATTTTACCAGCATCTTCATCTAAGAGCATAACGTCACCTGCATATTTTAAGTCAACAAAACTTTTCTCTGGTAACAAGTCAATCCCTAGGTCGCTAAAGTCAGGTTATATGTATATAACCTGCTTCCTCTAAGTAGTTTTGGATAGCTGCGTAGTACAGAATAAACATGGCTGATCGCCTAATGCATAAATATGTTACTAGGAGGTATATGTTGACATAACATACTTCTATTCTAACACTATCCACACCGAATGGCAATTTAATAAGGTAACATTCAATAGAACTAATTTGCCGAATAGTGCGGGTTCGATTCCCAGACAACGCACTCTCAAACCTCATCTAGTTCGTCACTAGCCGACACCAAGTCCGCAGAAAATAAAAGGCTGGGTGTAAAGTAACAACACGGTTACTGAAACTTCAAAACCTAAAACTTGAAGCCCAACCAACGTTTATTGGAGTGCAAAGGAATGACACCATCTACCTCAAACAACGATATATTGAAAAACAAAGACCAGAACTATGAAAACCAAGTTTCAAAGTTATCAAATAACATTTCTTAGGACTAAAAGTAATCACTGAAAATACCCATTGAGTCATGAACAAAATAAAAGACATTCAGCGAAGAAGATTTTCTTTATCGACGAAATCATCTTCAGAGGCTGTACAGTCGTATTTATACTTACAAAAATATATAGTGGTCTATTATTGAGCAATAGGGGGTGACATAATTGACATAATTACTCAGAAGTGGCTCTAGAAGTGAAAATTAAAAGTTGTAAATTACGTGGTACTCAACGGCACAAAGTTATAAATTTGATAAGGTTAAAATTGATTTTTGAGTGAGAATAAAGGTAGTTGACTGTCAATTTAACAAGTGTGAAGAGGGTGTGAAAATATACTAAAGAAGCATATGAGTGACAATTGTAAACTAATTAGTAAAGCAAAGCGAACTAAAAAGAAAATTAAAAAGGAAAAGAAAAAATCAAAATTTTTTACAGGGAACGACTAGTGAAGAGGTTAAGACCAAGGTAGAATAAGAGACTGGACAAACTTCTTCTGTATACAGAGTTCAGGGTTGTATTGACGAATTGCCAGCGGCTCCGCCATACACAAAGGCCGAAACCTGACGCCCTTTGTACCGTTTGGCTTCACTTTGTAGATGATCTTGAAAAATGACTCTGGTGGAGCTACGTGGCCTGAGTTCACCAAATGCTCGAGAATTGAGCTAGTAATTGTCTTGGATTGTCCTTTTGCTAACCATGCAGGATAATGTTCAGAGGTGCGTTTGGAAAGCGTGCGCTTTGTGTGGCCAATATAACTACTCCACACGAGCAGGTGAATTTATAAACACACATCGAAGTGGCCCAAAGCGAAAGTTTATCCTTCACACATCGGCTGTAGAAATTGATACGTAGCTCAGCCATAAAGAAGGCTTTCATCAGTGATCTGTATAAGCGATTCTTCAGGATCTCAGCTGCGGTACCATCTTTAAATTCAACACTCATAAATAGCAGTTTCTTCGGCACTGTCTGGATTCTTTCAGGCTTTTCCCTTAACTTCATGTTTTTCTAGGTAAATCTTGGAGGATATCCATTCTCTATGAGGATTTGCCTGAGTCACCCCAGTTCCCCATCGATTGTATCACTGGAACATTCCTGATTCTTGAGGGTAAGGAGTGAGTCAGATCTCTCTTTCTTCTCAAAGGGACCCAACTATGGAAATTTGTGTACTGACCATTCCATGTCGGTTTCCTGTAGATCGATCTTTGAAGAGAACCATCAGACCTCCTTTTTAGAAAAACATCCAAAAAATGGAATTCCGAGTTAATCTCTGATTCCGACGTGAACTGGATGGCATGATAGCAGCTGTTGAACTCTTTAGTTATCAATTCGATGTCGGTATTGTCGTCACATATGATGAAAGTATCATCCATGTATCTTTGGTACAAACGGAAACTATCGATAGCTGGCCGTAAAATACTATTCTCCAAACTTGCCAAGAAGCAGTCTGCGAGTAAAGGACCCAATGGTGACCCCATTGCCACCCCATCTCTTTGTCTATAAATCGTGTTGTTGAACTTGAATTGGACATTTAGAGTGCACCTTAATATTAGTTCCTTTAAGTAATGGATCGGAACACACACGTCTACATTACTATCCTCAATGAATTTGCATATAAAGCAAATAGTTTCATTTTCTTCCCAGATACATTAGCATCCAAGATATGAGCAATAAAAATAACTTAATAGTATGATTACTGCATTGATAAACATGAAACTTACAATTATCTCTGCAAGCAGAAATTTGTCTAGCTTCTCTTTGAATACGAATAGTCTCCAAGTCTGTGTCGTCTACATAGGCTTTACCTTCTCTGATCAACTTTTCGCACAAGTGTAACATTTGATCAAAATAGTCAGATGTAGACGACATCACATCCCATGTGACACCAATTCGTGGTAGATCAGATAGAATTGATTTCTCAAAGCATTCTTTTTCTTTATCCGGATTAGTATCATCAAAGCGTAATATTAACCGGCCTTTAAATATTTCCTAGTGATAAAAAAATTACAAAAGTGGTGTATTTACAGAGGATATAACGAAAGTTACATTAGATTGAAAGTCATGTTTCATGAATAGGCAAACAAGAAGTACTAAACACGCATAACCAGTCTTCAGATTACACGAATATAGTTACTCCACAGTCAGGCTAGTTTCGCATATGCCAGTTTACTCTGTCTCTGGCGTAGATATGATATCCGGCTGGTTATCGACTTAAGGGCGTGTGTACTGCTCGTCAGTTCGCTTCGTCCTCGTTTATGGCTGTGAGACATGGCCATTTACAGTGGAACATACGAAAAGCCTGGCTAGCTGGCTTAGATCCCGTGTGAAATGGTATAATGTGAGCAATATTGAGGTTAGGCATCGATCAAGTGCTAGGTGAGTTGGAGAGGAAATCAATAGATGAGGTTGTGAAGTTACATCGATTGAGATGCTTAGGACATGTATTAGTCAATCCTAAACATCGTCTTCTTCCACAGGCAATGTTAGCTGATATAGAATGGATCGGGTTGGAAAAGAGCCAGTGGTGGTCAAACCAAAACATTACCTCATCAGTCAGTGGAGTCCACAATAGTTAGTTTAAGCCCATCATGTAGGAAGGTGTAGACTTCCTGATTGGGGTCTTAGGGATGGTAAAAACCAATGGCTAGAAACAACTGGTGATATGGCTTAAAATCGTTCTCAATGGCTAGTGCAGAGGCATCCACTCCTTGTGACTTATAATACCTAGTGAAACTATATTGTTCTTCGTTATTACTATTCCTTTTGTCTCATATCCCTGTCTACTGTCTCTATTTCGCATTTCTTCTACTTTCTTCTTTTGCTTTTTGTGCTACATGGTGTGGCGACTTGAACTGCCGCACATCGGTGCAAAGTTGTGTGTCAAAAACAGACAGACGTGTCTTAGCCATGTAAATTAGCGATCTCATGGTGATATGTTTTGATCCTCAAAACAACGCAAACAAACCAAACAAAAGAAAACACTGCAATGAAGTAAAATTATCACAATAATTACGTCACTAAAGTAAGATACAGGGATAATAAACTACGCTAGCACTAGATTAAACACTCAGGCGCTACAAAACGTAAACAGACAGGTTAACATCGAAATGTAGAATGCAATAGAATAATTCAATATTTCAAGATTGTTCATTAACTCAACAGTAGAATAGATACTAATGTAGAGAGAAAGTTAAATGAACTAGCGAGACATAAGTTGACCACATAATCTAAAGTACAAGCCAAAGTTTCTTGAATGAACACATACAAACAAAGATATCTTATTGTGCTTAATTGTTTATGTGTAGCTTGTGATCAAGTCCTGATAACTGTCAAATTTTACTGTCTTCAAAAATCATGATTTTTAGTGGTCGTACTTTGTTATCTGCAAACTGTTATCCAACTTTCAAAGGTGATATTGAGAAAAAAGGACAAGAACCTCACTCATAAGATGGATTTTAAGTTAACAACTAATTTTAGTTGAGGGTAATTAAGTAATTAGAACTGTGAATTTATAAGTGTAACCCTTAAAAACCAACTACAGAAAAAGTAACTGTCTTTTAGTCAGTTATTGTACAAATGTATATTCACTGTCCAAAATACTTCGAGGTAGCACAGAGTGATTGTCAACATAAGAACTTCAGTTGACCATTAGAATGAAACCACCTATTGTTCTTTAGAAGTGTGCAGTTATCAAAATATCAATATCTTAACTTTTAAATTCAAGTTGACACTTGCAACAGTAGAAATGATTTGAAAAATAAACAATATTGATTGTACAAGTCATATAAAAGCATTACAACTACAAAATGTCTTACCCTATAATGTTGATTTAATAGAGCTGCTTTAGCATGACCAATATGTAAGTATCCACTAGCCTCTGGAGGAAAACGAACCACAACTTCGCCTACTTTTGCACCGGGAAGTTCACCGAATTTTCCACCCTTCTCAAACCTCATATCTGAAGCGTGAGTCTTACCAATGACATCACTTGTTAATTCTGTTTCATCAGTAAGACTTTTCGAGGTTATTTTCGATTCATGAATTTTTGTTTTCAGTTTTTGAATTGACGGAAGAGAACTGAGTTGGTCATAATATCGTTTGAGATTAGTAAAGGACTTAACATTGTTTTCTGGTTTATTATGTTCACTCCACCTTGGACTTACTATATAATTTCAAAAGGTATTATTGAAAAATTAGAAACATTAGTACAGAAAATCGCATTTTAGCTAGTAGACATATCATTATAAAACATCTACGGCGGAAAATAAATCCAATAAAGTGTAGCTAAATTTGGTGTACATCTGGACGATACTGACAAACCTAACCTAACATGATAAGTGTGGTTCATAACCAGACATTGTGTTCTAAAAGTGTATAAGAGTGACATTTTAAATGAGGAAGTTTTAGGGAGATAGAACATTGCATAATGTTGAGTTATTCTTCACAGTGCAGCTAAAATCTAACGGAGCTTAGTAATCACGTCATATCCTATCAGCCATGGCTTCTAATACATTAACACTAGCGAGAAATCCTAATGGTAAGTGCCGTGTAAAGAAGCAATGCATCCCCACTAATAGTCTTCTACAAGCCACAAACATAGAGGATTCAATTAGAGCCCGGGACTGACAAGAAAGTCTATAGCTTCCCATAATTTCTAACTATTAGTTAAAGGGACTGCCTTCTGGATACAGTGACGGATTCCACCACGTAGACAAACTAGCATCGCCACTAAATAATTTAGGGTGTAAGTGAAATACCTCTGTGAAAGCTTGTCATTATAAGAAATAGACAGCATCAAACCAAGTTCGGAAGAAATTTGCTTGCTCATCCAAAACTGCTGGGATTATTTATGTTTTTTAGGCTATCATCGAAATCGAATATATGCAATACTTATGTACTGAATAAATCGACTTTGTCAGCAGACTAACACACCACCGTTGGCCGTATGGTTACCGTACAGCTAGACAAGATGATTGTGACATTGAAGAGACAGAGTATGTTGAAGGCTAATATCCTAACGTTGTGCATTTTTACGGGCAAACGTCACCCAAAATATAACTAAAAGTACTAGCATAAATATGAATTACTGACTCACTTTCAAGGAAAATCCATATGGCTAAGTCGGACAATGTTAACTCGTTGCCATTGATATACGTGGAACTCGCAACAACCTTATCAAGCTCTCTGACAGCCCATGAGAAACTACTATCCGAATTCAAATACGTTGCAGCAAATCTAATCCAATTATAAGTCTACTTTTCATAATTTTGGTAAAACTATGTTAACTTACCTGAATGTCGTGTCCAGAGAATGTTTGCTGGAGAGGTGATCTCACTAAATAAAACGTGTGGTATGTTAAACTTACTTTAAAAGCTCTTTATTTACTTCGTAGTTGTGAAGCTTCAATGAGTTCCTCAAAGTTTCAAAACCTAATTATAAAGATTAGAAAAATACTCCAACCCACATGTGTCCATGCCGAACGAGAAACAACCTTCTAGTGACCTTGGAGATTAAAAGTGATTCGCCCTCTATCCAATTTCCAATAATTACGATGTAAGCTAATGTAAAGCAAAATAATTTCTTGACACTCTATTCTTAGTCATGACTTAAAGGTCCTTGATCTTCAGCGCAAGTTATTGGTCCCTCTAGTCCTCTATGGTAGCTCAGATAGACCCTGAGTCGAGTACGAGGTTGGTCAAATCTGAACGGAGTCTGTGGTTGACTAACTATTAAAGTAGAAGTCTATATCGAAGACGCTGAAAATCATTATCCAAAGGTTCCATTCGAAATACACGTTGGGTGATAATTTACTGCTGTAGTGACCTAGTAAGGCTGTGTAGGCCGAAAAATATTAAATTATATGTTCATTGCAAGTAGGTGAAACTTATGAATTCACTGAACATCATAGATGCTAACTGACATGTTGAATAAGGAATCCATCTTGTTTACTGAGCACTATGGGTAGCACAACTTCCCTTCTCCAGCGTTTTGCTCCTCACCATTAACTGTCATCTCTGGCCCGTACCTTATCGGTATATTCATGTTCCGAGTCCATTGATTCAATTCCCTTTTCTCTTTGCACTTATCCCTCGGGCTGTTGTTTACTCTTGCGTGGAGTGAGCAGCTGCAGATCAAAAGTACTACCTCATTACTTCACCTCTGTACGTCCAAATTTACGTATTTGAGAACAATTATAACTCACAAAATAACTGTACTTCATATATATTTTAAAACAAGCAATAAAGGTTAATAAAGCAGGATTTAATGAATTCATCAAATTTCGGTAGAACTCGTCAGCTGAATACTCTACATACACGGATATATATACTTTTGAAATTACATTGGGAGATATAAGACTGATAAGTTGAATACTCTACATACACGGATATATATACTTTTGAAATTACATTGGGAGATATAAGACTGATAAGTAAACAAACTACATTGAATTAATCATGCAGAGAGACAGGTGCGAATATTTTCCAGGTCATGTTCAAATAGATAAGGGGAGAGAGAGTATGAGAGATCAAAATTAAGATAAATGGCATTACGCTTCAATTGCATCACTTAGATAAACAATTAGTCACTAGGGAATATAAGGAGAATTGCAAACAGACTAATATCAATAGTAATAGTTATAATAACAGTTTTAATAGTGTTGAAGTGAGTTAAGATAATCTTACTGATAAAGCATAGTTTTAGATGAATCAAGAATAATGGTAATAATAATAACAATAATAGTAAGAAGAAGAAGAGGTAGAATAATAACAAGTAGAGAATAAAACGTATTACCATGGTAGATTAAGAGTTACGACCATCTCCTTTTGTATACAGAGAGCTGGTTTATAAATTCGAATTGCACAAGCCTCTGCAATTGCAAGCATCTTCTTGTTTCTTTGTTTGCTGACAATGGTAAATGACTTGACTGCGTCGATATCATGTCCGTAATCTACAAGATGTTTTGTTATTGAGGATTTTGGCACCTTGAACTCAGCTGTTTTCAACCATTTTGGCAAATGCTCCATCATGCGAGTAGACAATCGCCTTTCCGTACGACCTATGTATTTGCTGCCACAAACACACTCAAATTGATATATGCAGTTTGAAGTGTCGAGGATTGGCGACTGGTCTTTCCCAGATTGTTGAAGCACTCGCTTGGTGGTGTTAAGGATAACAAGTTTTGCAGCATAATAAGTTCTCTTGATGGCTTTGTCGAGTCTTCGTTTCACTACTTCTTGTACGTCATCTCCTTTGAACGGTAAATTGATATAAACAGGTTTCTTTGGAACTGTTTGAATTGTTTTGCGGGGGTAGTTTCTTTGGAGTATTTATTAATGAACTTCTCAGGATATCCATTATTAGATAAAATATCCTTCAGAGATTTTGTTTCCTGTTCAATAGTACTGTCAGAACAAATTTTCCGTGCTCTATTGAACAGTGTTCTGACTAGGTTCTTTTTGTACTGGATTGGGACAAAGCTCTTGAAATGCATGTACTGTCCTGTCCATGAAGACTTTCTAAATATAGATCTTTCGATTGTGCCATCATTCATTTTGGCTAGAAAAACGTCTAGGAATTTCATAGTATTGTTTTCCTCGTGTTCTACTGTGAAATTGAGATTCGGATGGCATGAATTGAATTTTATCAACATGTCTTCCGCTTTTGATCTGCTTTCACAGACAATAAAAATGTCATCAACATATCTTAGGTATACATTTGTTTCTTGTATGTGCTGCTGCAAAGCACCGGTTTCTAGGCGTGACAAGAATAAGTCGGCGAAAAGTGGTCCCAAAGGGCTTCCCATTGCGACACCATCAACTTGACGGAATAGACGCCCGTTGAATTGGAATTGGACATTTTTAGTACATAAAAGTAGTAATTTCCTCAATTCCGATGTTGGAATGGGTATGTCTTCAGCTTCTTTACATATGAAGTCGATAGTCTCAACAACTGGCACATTTGTGAAAAGGGAGGTAACATCGAAAGAGACCAAATGCTTATCGGATACATTGAAATCTTTAATTTGATTGACAAATTGAAATGAATCAGAGACTATATGTGTTCCGAAACGTTTCAACAATGGCTGCAACAGTTCACATAACCACTGTGCTAGTCTGTGGTACGGCGAGTTTATCATAGAGAGTATGGGTCTTAACGGCGCTCCTGGTTTGTGTATTTTTACGCGTCCGTATAGTTTTGGGATTTGTGACCCAATCGGTTTGATATTTCTATATGTGTTTTCGTCTATGTATTTATTTTTGAAGAGTTGTCGTAGATGCTGCACAATTTTCCTTTCGGTTGATAACGTTTGGTCTTTTGCATGGTTATCCAATTTGAATTTAGATTCATCGGCGAGAATTTGATGCATTTTTTCGAGATAATCTATCTTGTTCATTAGCACTACACTTTGTCCTTTATCAGCTTGTAGGATAACAAGATTTTTGTCTTTTCGAAGCTTGTTTAAAGATCGCCAGTGTTCTTTGGTGATATGCGACTTTTGATTGGTCGGCATGACTCGAAATTGATGAGCGATATCAACCATCTTTGCTTTCAACCAGCTTTCGCTGTCACTGGACGTGGCATGTAGCCCCATAAGTTGATCATAAAGATTTTCGAATTGGCATTCGATATCGATTTGCTTTATCTTCTTCATGGGAACACAGAATTTGAATCCCAATGACAGAATTTCTGCTTGTTCTTTTGATAGGGAAACATCAGATAAATTGTGAACATAATTAGATATATCCACTGGGAAAATTTCATTTGGCGGTTCCGGATAAAGTGACTTCTTCAGTTTCTTTACTTCTGATTCTTTTGTCTTTTTTGATGTGGCATGCAGATATTTAGTGAATTTAATATAACATACGAAGTTTAAGTCATTTTGTACATTGATCAGTTTGCTTGACAATAGGCATAAATTACTGATTTCATCTGTTTCAGAAGACAAATGTGATTCAGCAAGACGGTAAAGATTCGCTCGTGTAGGTCTCAGATGATCTTTACGCAAGGATTTGTAAAATGTTCGAGGATAAATATTATTCTGGATACATTCTTTCAAAAAATCTCGTCGTGCAGAGTGTTTAGCAATCCTGCACTTCAATTTCACTAGATCATTTAGTGCATTGATAGTGCTTTTTGGGAGACGCTTCTTCAAGAATTGAAAACATTTATTTCCCGATACGAATTTAAAACAAGCAATAAAGGTTAATAAAGCAGGATTTAATGAATTCATCAAATTTCGGTAGAACTCGTCAGCTGAATACTCTACATACACGGATATATATACTTTTGAAATTACATTGGGAGATATAAGACTGATAAGTTGAATACTCTACATACACGAATATATATACTTTTGAAATTACATAGGGAGATATAAGACTGATAAGTAAACAAACTACATTGAATTAATCATGCAGAGAGACAGGTGCGAATATTTTCCAGGTCATGTTCAAATAGATAAGGGGAGAGAGAGTATGAGAGATCAAAATTAAGATAAATGGCATTACGCTTCAATTGCATCACTTAGATAAACAATTAGTCACTAGGGAATATAAGGAGAATTGCAAACA
This sequence comes from Trichobilharzia regenti, assembly GCA_944472135.2. Taxonomy (NCBI): domain Eukaryota; kingdom Metazoa; phylum Platyhelminthes; class Trematoda; order Strigeidida; family Schistosomatidae; genus Trichobilharzia; species Trichobilharzia regenti. The sequence continues at coordinate 31,148,127 of OX235267.1, forward strand.
GACTAATATCAATAGTAATAGTTATAATAACAGTTTTAATAGTGTTGAAGTGAGTTAAGATAATCTTACTGATAAAGCATAGTTTTAGATGAATCAAGAATAATGGTAATAATAATAACAATAATAGTAAGAAGAAGAAGAGGTAGAATAATAACAAGTAGAGAATAAAACGTATTACCATGGTAGATTAAGAGTTACGACCATCTCCTTTTGTATACAGAGAGCTGGTTTATAAATTCGAATTGCACAAGCCTCTGCAATTGCAAGCATCTTCTTGTTTCTTTGTTTGCTGACAATGGTAAATGACTTGACTGCGTCGATATCATGTCCGTAATCTACAAGATGTTTTGTTATTGAGGATTTTGGCACTTTGAACTCAGCTGTTTTCAACCATTTTGGCAAATGCTCCATCATGCGAGTAGACAATCGCTTTCAAGAGCTTTGTCCCAATCCAGTACAAAAAGAACCTAGTCAGAACACTGTTCAATAGAGCACGGAAAATTTGTTCTGACAGTACTATTGAACAGGAAATAAAATCTCTGAAGGATATTTTATCTAAGAATGGATATCCTGAGAAGTTCATTAATAAATACTCCAAAGAAACTACCCCCCGCAAAACAATTCAAACAGTTCCAAAGAAACCTGTTTATATCAATTTACCGTTCAAAGGAGATGACGTACAAGAAGTAGTGAAACGAAGACTCGACAAAGCCATCAAGAGAACTTATTATGCTGCAAAACTTGTTATCCTTAACACCACCAAGCGAGTGCTTCAACAATCTGGGAAAGACCAGTCGCCAATCCTCGACACTTCAAACTGCATATATCAATTTGAGTGTGTTTGTGGCAGCAAATACATAGGTCGTACGGAAAGGCGATTGTCTACTCGCATGATGGAGCATTTGCCAAAATGGTTGAAAACAGCTGAGTTCAAAGTGCCAAAATCCTCAATAACAAAACATCTTGTAGATTACGGACATGATATCGACGCAGTCAAGTCATTTACCATTGTCAGCAAACAAAGAAACAAGAAGATGCTTGCAATTGCAGAGGCTTGTGCAATTCGAATTTATAAACCAGCTCTCTGTATACAAAAGGAGATGGTCGTAACTCTTAATCTACCATGGTAATACGTTTTATTCTCTACTTGTTATTATTCTACCTCTTCTTCTTCTTACTATTATTGTTATTATTATTACCATTATTCTTGATTCATCTAAAACTATGCTTTATCAGTAAGATTATCTTAACTCACTTCAACACTATTAAAACTGTTATTATAACTATTACTATTGATATTAGTCTGTTTGCAATTCTCCTTATATTCCCTAGTGACTAATTGTTTATCTAAGTGATGTAATTGAAGCGTAATGCAATTTATCTTAATTTTGATCTCTCATACTCTCTCTCCCCTTATCTATTTGAACATGACCTGGAAAATATTCGCACCTGTCTCTCTGCATGATTAATTCAATGTAGTTTGTTTACTTATCAGTCTTATATCTCCCAATGTAATTTCAAAAGTATATATATTCGTGTATGTAGAGTATTCAACTTATCAGTCTTATATCTCCCAATGTAATTTCAAAAGTATATATATCCGTGTATGTAGAGTATTCAGCTGACGAGTTCTACCGAAATTTGATGAATTCATTAAATCCTGCTTTATTAACCTTTATTGCTTGTTTTAAATTCGTATCGGGAAATAAATGTTTTCAATTCTTGAAGAAGCGTCTCCCAAAAAGCACTATCAATGCACTAAATGATCTAGTGAAATTGAAGTGCAGGATTGCTAAACACTCTGCACGACGAGATTTTTTGAAAGAATGTATCCAGAATAATATTTATCCTCGAACATTTTACAAATCCTTGCGTAAAGATCATCTGAGACCTACACGAGCGAATCTTTACCGTCTTGCTGAATCACATTTGTCTTCTGAAACAGATGAAATCAGTAATTTATGCCTATTGTCAAGCAAACTGATCAATGTACAAAATGACTTAAACTTCGTATGTTATATTAAATTCACTAAATATCTGCATGCCACATCAAAAAAGACAAAAGAATCAGAAGTAAAGAAACTGAAGAAGTCACTTTATCCGGAACCGCCAAATGAAATTTTCCCAGTGGATATATCTAATTATGTTCACAATTTATCTGATGTTTCCCTATCAAAAGAACAAGCAGAAATTCTGTCATTGGGATTCAAATTCTGTGTTCCCATGAAGAAGATAAAGCAAATCGATATCGAATGCCAATTCGAAAATCTTTATGATCAACTTATGGGGCTACATGCCACGTCCAGTGACAGCGAAAGCTGGTTGAAAGCAAAGATGGTTGATATCGCTCATCAATTTCGAGTCATGCCGACCAATCAAAAGTCGCATATCACCAAAGAACACTGGCGATCTTTAAACAAGCTTCGAAAAGACAAAAATCTTGTTATCCTACAAGCTGATAAAGGACAAAGTGTAGTGCTAATGAACAAGATAGATTATCTCGAAAAAATGCATCAAATTCTCGCCGATGAATCTAAATTCAAATTGGATAACCATGCAAAAGACCAAACGTTATCAACCGAAAGGAAAATTGTGCAGCATCTACGACAACTCTTCAAAAATAAATACATAGACGAAAACACATATAGAAATATCAAACCGATTGGGTCACAAATCCCAAAACTATACGGACGCGTAAAAATACACAAACCAGGAGCGCCGTTAAGACCCATACTCTCTATGATAAACTCGCCGTACCACAGACTAGCACAGTGGTTATGTGAACTGTTGCAGCCATTGTTGAAACGTTTCGGAACACATATAGTCTCTGATTCATTTCAATTTGTCAATCAAATTAAAGATTTCAATGTATCCGATAAGCATTTGGTCTCTTTCGATGTTACCTCCCTTTTCACAAATGTGCCAGTTGTTGAGACTATCGACTTCATATGTAAAGAAGCTGAAGACATACCCATTCCAACATCGGAATTGAGGAAATTACTACTTTTATGTACTAAAAATGTCCAATTCCAATTCAACGGGCGTCTGTTCCGTCAAGTTGATGGTGTCGCAATGGGAAGCCCTTTGGGACCACTTTTCGCCGACTTATTCTTGTCACGCCTAGAAACCGGTGCTTTGCAGCAGCACATACAAGAAACAAATGTATACCTAAGATATGTTGATGACATTTTTATTGTCTGTGAAAGCAGATCAAAAGCGGAAGACATGTTGATAAAATTCAATTCATGCCATCCGAATCTCAATTTCACAGTAGAACACGAGGAAAACAATACTATGAAATTCCTAGACGTTTTTCTAGCCAAAATGAATGATGGCACAATCGAAAGATCTATATTTAGAAAGTCTTCATGGACAGGACAGTACATGCATTTCAAGAGCTTTGTCCCAATCCAGTACAAAAAGAACCTAGTCAGAACACTGTTCAATAGAGCACGGAAAATTTGTTCTGACAGTACTATTGAACAGGAAACAAAATCTCTGAAGGATATTTTATCTAATAATGGATATCCTGAGAAGTTCATTAATAAATACTCCAAAGAAACTACCCCCGCAAAACAATTCAAACAGTTCCAAAGAAACCTGTTTATATCAATTTACCGTTCAAAGGAGATGACGTACAAGAAGTAGTGAAACGAAGACTCGACAAAGCCATCAAGAGAACTTATTATGCTGCAAAACTTGTTATCCTTAACACCACCAAGCGAGTGCTTCAACAATCTGGGAAAGACCAGTCGCCAATCCTCGACACTTCAAACTGCATATATCAATTTGAGTGTGTTTGTGGCAGCAAATACATAGGTCGTACGGAAAGGCGATTGTCTACTCGCATGATGGAGCATTTGCCAAAATGGTTGAAAACAGCTGAGTTCAAGGTGCCAAAATCCTCAATAACAAAACATCTTGTAGATTGCGGACATGATATCGACGCAGTCAAGTCATTTACCATTGTCAGCAAACAAAGAAACAAGAAGATGCTTGCAATTGCAGAGGCTTGTGCAATTCGAATTTATAAACCAGCTCTCTGTATACAAAAGGAGATGGTCGTAACTCTTAATCTACCATGGTAATACGTTTTATTCTCTACTTGTTATTATTCTACCTCTTCTTCTTCTTACTATTATTGTTATTATTATTACCATTATTCTTGATTCATCTAAAACTATGCTTTATCAGTAAGATTATCTTAACTCACTTCAACACTATTAAAACTGTTATTATAACTATTACTATTGATATTAGTCTGTTTGCAATTCTCCTTATATTCCCTAGTGACTAATTGTTTATCTAAGTGATGCAATTGAAGCGTAATGCCATTTATCTTAATTTTGATCTCTCATACTCTCTCTCCCCTTATCTATTTGAACATGACCTGGAAAATATTCGCACCTGTCTCTCTGCATGATTAATTCAATGTAGTTTGTTTACTAATCAGTCTTATATCTCCCAATGTAATTTCAAAAGTATATATATCCGTGTATGTAGAGTATTCAACTTATCAGTCTTATATCTCCCAATGTAATTTCAAAAGTATATATATCCGTGTATGTAGAGTATTCAGCTGACGAGTTCTACCGAAATTTGATGAATTCATTAAATCCTGCTTTATTAACCTTTATTGCTTGTTTTAAATTCGTATCGGGAAATAAATGTTTTCAATATATATATTTTAGTTTGTATGGGCCGAATTCATCTCTGCATCCATATGTATTTACTTACATAAGTCTATATATATATATTAAACCTTATCACATGTATTTATATGTTTTGTCGTTTTCCTTCGTATATAAACGAGCTTAGCCGGTTAGTCCGAAACAGGGCTGGGATCACTTATTCAAGCATCCTCACCCTGTTACACGCGTTCCCGCGTGATCCATGTTCAAATCGATTTGGCAGATCACTCACGAAATATCCATCGTATTTCAAAAGATCGAAATGTTATTCTTACTTGAATCTGTTGTAATCGGTATATTCAGGTTTTAAGTTAATCTAGTATAAACTCTGTCGCTTTAATCCACACTTGCAGAATGGTGTGTCTAGCATCAGCATACATCTAAACACTCCGAAGAATGTCAGCTTCTAAACCACCTAGTTTTTACCCCTACTAATGGCACTCGACTTTCAGATGACAATGGCTACGAACTAAGACACACCAAGGGTACAGAAGCTATCGAACAATGTAAAACAGCCACCAAGCAAAAGTTTTACTTGATTAGGTATGCACAGATATGGAATAAACTACCAAAGGAAATGCGTCAAGCAGGTACATTGGCCTCCTTCAAAAAAGTGCTTAACAACAAACTACAAGAGTTTGCAAACGATAGTAGTCCTAATTCCTATCTGAGAGCCTCCGAAATTATAGGTCCATTTAATGTATGAGCTTAAATACTACACCTGTTGTTTTTTGCCTATATTTATAATTTCAGATAAAACATTAACGATTAAGATAATTGCCCTCAAACAGACAAAAAATTTCGTTTGTAAAACTTCTACCCAACACAATAAGTGGAATAAAATGGACATAAACCGACGATATGAAAAAGGTAAACTCACCACAACATCACATGGACAGATGTACGCTCGTCGGGTACCATATATACCTCACCAACTACAACCCACCTTTCCTAAGATAATATGATGAACTTATATCCATAATGTTACTAAGCAGTTAATATTCACAACTCCTATCGGAACAGCTGAAATTCATAAACCTTCCTCACGCGAAGAAAATACCCACAAGCAGTAGAAATCCATTAATTAATGCGTCTAAAGATTGTGTATTTTACTCCCAACAATGACATTGCAGATCAAATGAGATAAACATATCACTGATTTCAAAATAACACATCAGTGAACTATAATTCAAAGATTCTGCACACAAAAAAGTTATGTATGAAAATTGACTTCAAGCTTTATTTTTTTTCCCAGGCACTCATAACCCATCCACCAAAGACTTAGTTTTTTGTTAATGCTAAGACAATACTTCTCACTGACGATCTAGCAGATTTTTCCAACTGTGCACAGAAATGATTGTGTATAAGTGAAAAGGATATTTTATACTATTGGGATTAACATTTATCAAGTGTATGTATTATCTCCAGCGTATATGTAAAACATATCTTGCTACGGCCTGTAAATTGTGGCTGAATAATATGGTTCTATTTCTGTAACAATTTGATGATGCCTGTAAACTGGCATCCCTCATGTACTGTACTATGAGAATAAATTTATTTATTTATTTAAGTTAGTTTATTTAAACAGACAAAGTCGAAACGGGAATGATTTGGCGCTAAGCACTTGCATACATGCAGTATATCCCTGGCGAACAAAAACGTTTTTAGTCGAAGTTTATCTCGATGAATCATAGTTTCCTTGTAATGCTCCGGAGTATTCTATGTGAAGATTTACCTAAAAAACAAAATATAATTCTAGAAGTTTCCAAGATGTGAACTGTCTTTACGAAGCCAGGGGGTAGGAATATGGAATTACATTGGTGTGTAACGATTAACTAACTTCTTATGAATGGAACCTTTCGGGCTCCATGTATAGTAGTCTGAATGTGGCAAATAAAGAATTTTGAAAGATACCACTATGTCAAAATTTGTGGCTACGGCACAATATCTTCCAAAGTAGTATAATAAAGGGGGTTAATTAGCAGTGTTTTGAGGGTATAAACTGAAATATGCAGTAGATCTCCCTCGTGTGAACAATAATACTGGCTGCAAAAATTTATCGTCTGGAGGCTTGGCTATTTCATGATCTACTCCTATGGACTACTTCAGTTTGTCTCTTGAATAGAAACAAGGAATTACCACTTTCAAATCCATTCTGAAACAGGAGAAATACTGACTATATACCTATGCACTATTTCTGCGGAAACATAGTCTGTTTATAAATGGACAGTCATATTTAGAGAGATGTGCAACTCATATGCAGTTTCCAGCAAGTCTGGATCAGTTCAGCTAATGTACTAGTGAGAGAAGCAGGACTGCAGTACACCACACTGGTTGTCAGGGGTTAGCAATGCAAACCTCACATGATTAATGCAGAATGGCATAGAGATTCTTTTACGTACCTTTGGAAAGCATGAGTTGCAGGATTAATGTAAAATTCCCTCGTTTGCAGAAGCAATGTGATTAGAACGTCTCTTGATTTTTTGTTTTTTGGTGGAATCGGGTCCTGAGTGTAGGGTTAGTACTCCTTTTACTTGAGATAAGCGTGATTTTCATTACAACTTAGCAGTTAACGGCCAAATAATAGTGACATCTGAACATAGTATATCTTCTTCTCATCGACCTCGAGGCGAACGTCGAGTCTTTAACCGAAAGTGTTTGGCGACTAGGTTGTTTGTACCTTTTCAGGAAATGGACTCGGTTGCATTTAGGTTCCCACAGAGAAGTTCCCGAGAAATGTTTTCTTCTTACTTCGTGATATATTAGATGAAGTTTCGCGATATTTTTTCGGAATATGCAGGTTCACATGCAGTGTCACAGTCGTATTCTAAGCCATATAATTGGGAGCCATTGCAGAAAAGGAGGCTTCTGGAGGGGTCTGGAGGCATCCAGCATATTATATCAAGTATATTTTCAAACAAAGAATGTTTAGATTATCTTGAACAGGTGGGGAATGCCGATGTTTCATGCAAGCGGTCTGTGAGTACCATACAAACCAACAGTATGTGTCGTTCCTAGCGCTTTGAGGGTACTAAATTCTACCAGGTGCTGTGATCAGGCCTGTAGTGCAGGATCGTACAACTGACGTGGAAGAATCAAGCATAGCTGAACCACAAAAAGTGCCTACCTTCCATATTCCAGCAGAACCTCCAGGACCTCTCAGTGCATTTTAGCCTACCCTGTCCATAAGCAGATAGATCACGGCTATCTAAGGCGGCCCTTGTGTCTATTGCAAACTTGTCAAACCTCACCAAGAAGCTGAAAACGAATCGCCAGGAGGAGGCTAAAGAATTATTTCGGAACCCTCTTTAGTGAAAGTCCTGTGGCACCTGGATCGCCACCATAAAGAGCATCAGCTAACATAAGCAAGGCAACTCCACCATTGGGTAATGATGAAGTCGGGCCATTTGTCATTTTGGTATAATTATTTGTGCTACTATGGAGTATGGAAAAAATAATTACACATTAAAATGTTGTGAGACAATAAAAATACCGATGATATCAGTCAAGTTCCTCGTTATTTTGATTTACGGCTTGCTTCATTGTAGTTGAAGATTGAACGATCAATTCACGGTTGTTTGCTCAAACCCAACTCCTCCATATTTTTCGTGGGAGCCATCAATCCAGCAGTCATCGTCTCATCGTTCACTGTTCAGTGGAAGATTAAAAACTATCAGAAGTATTATCGTGATTTATTGTTATGACATTTATTCTCAGAACTTGTGTGTAATAACCTCATTGTTGGTTACATGCTGGCGTAAGAATGAAGGATTCTCGAGTCGCCAATCTGTGTTCTGGTTTTCTCGTTGGTTATTGCAAATTGTTTCTGAAGGACTTCGATGGACAGCGTGAGGTCCAACGTGGTAACAGCTGGACATTGACAGTTTCTCAGGTTTGACTGACAGTTTCTGATAGTTTTTGTTCGTCTTTCCTGGTGTCTGCAAGTCTTCTTTGGACAAGTATTATCTGGAACTTTTCTGGAATTCGGTCAAGTTCAACGATGCCTGGGTCAAAGAAGGGACAAAGCGTCTTGGAAGCAAGCAGGAAAGTAAGTAATGTTGAGTTGTCTGTCACATGTAATGATGTGTGTGATGTTAAGCATGATAGGATTGATGTTCATGTTTCGTCGTCTAGGGATAATAGGAATATTAAACTGCCTAAATATGAGCCTCGGTGTTTCGACGGAGACCCAGCTGACTGTTCACAGTTGGTAAAGGAGTTTGAAATCATGTTGAGTAGTTTTTTATTAAATGATGAAATAAAGTTGATGTGTTTGATGAGGTATTGCACTGGAGTTGCTTCAAGAGTTTTTGGATAATCTGTTGACTTATAAGAATACGTTGATTTCGATGGATTGCATGGGTGATCTGAACTCAAGTTCCGTCCTAGAGGTAATAGCGAGACGCCTACCTACTCGACTGCAAAGAAAGTGGGTGAAGATTAGCTCTCGTGCGGAGGATGAAGAATTAAGCGAAATTTCTGTGATATTCTGAGACTGGTAAAAGATGGTGTCAATCAATCTATGAGCAAGTTTGCCAGTATATTGCATCCCACCCCTTGAATAGAGAAGTCTGAGAGCAAAACGCAATCATTAATGACGAATGGGTTTCAGAGAAGCGGATATCCAGAAAGCTTTATGGTGTCTAGTAATCCATATAAACCTAGTGAGTGTATCAGCTTTCGTTGGACATCGCCAACAGTTAGGTTACAAGTTGCGAGACAAACACGGTTGTGTTTTATAAGTTTGCAAGAAGTGTGTATAAAGGCGAACTGTGAATCAGTGAGCAAGTCTAGTAGTAAGCCAAATGTGAAACCAGCGTCATCAAGGCGTGACTCCGAACCGTGTGCGAGTAATGGTGTGGTGAAGAAGCCTGTAGTTGCAACTTGTAAGCTACTGTTGAATAGAGTGTCACAGACGACACCGCAGTTTATGCAAAAGAAGATAGTTACAGTTTCAGAGTCCAGTTCTGACTCCACAAGTTTTCAAAGTATTACTAGTCAGAGTAAAGGTATAAAACCCTTAAGGACTTATAAGGAAGAACCCAAATTGTCTACTGCGGTTATTTAAGAGTTTGAAAATGATGTATTCGACCAGATAGACGACGGTCAAGTGAATATTTGTGATAATGATCATGATAGTGCACATTTGTCTATTGTTGATCATGATGAGATGAGGAGAATGCCTACTACCACTGAGTTGAACAAAGGTTCTGTACAGCTTGAACGTGAAGTAGACTTAAAGGCAGATGCGGTTGCAGAACGTATGGATACTCGTGAAACCGTCTGCGTAAATGATCAGCGTGTAGCCTGTCGACAGATGTTAATGCTAAATTGGAGCTAATAATAAAAGACAGCAGTGGTGGTAATCTAACAGTTAGACAATCTTCCGAAAGCCGAACAACAACAGTTTCTGATCCATCACTAAGTTTATCAACTTGTGTCACTCAGTCGTCATTGGTATTGTCATCCACAATGAAAGGGACGTCCGTGAACTCACGTGCCTTATGCTATGACTATGCTAGTATCGGTCCGTTTGAAAGGACGAATGTCAATGGTCAGTTTAGTGAGGATAAGCCAACTGTGTATGAGAGTGTAATTGTTAAAGTGACTTGGCGAATTGCCTTCCCATACTCTTTTTTCAGTCGAAACGCTTCGCTGACTTCTCTTTCGGGAATCACTTGACTCGTGGCATGGTCGTTTGTCTTTTGAATGAATCCGGCAATGGTTTGGAGTACCCTGTAGAGCTGAAGGATTTCCTGAACTACTTCAGGATTAACGCTGCGAGGTCCCTCTCAAATTGTTGCTTATAGGGAACACAAATGACTTCATCTCCACTTGGCAAGATGTATATTTCTCATAAAAGACATGAGCTGAAATTATCTTGCGTACTAAATGCCACTGGATAGATAGAGCAACTGAAGGTCAATTTCTTCCGTGTTAGTCGGCCATGTTACATTGCTGCTTTCTAGCCGTTCTTTCACGCGCTGGTTTTTACATTTATCCTGCTGTTATTTGCAGCTCACCCCGGTGCAGACTGTTCGCAAATGTTGCGTTTTCCACCCTTTTAATTTCGATTGCCATTCACATCATTTGTTTCATTTGTTTCGAACGTTTTTTTGCACTAGGCCAGTTCAATCACATAATTGTAATTGTTTCATCCTTTGCTGTAATGAGCGGTTGCAGCGTTGGTTATTTTTCAGTTGTTCATGAAATAACATTTCGTACAGTTCTATGGATCAAATATATGACAAATATAGTGACAAAAGCTGTTGTTTCCAGTTCATTTTTTGCTTGTCTCTGTTGTTAGCGGTCCAAGTGGTTACTCAATATGTAGGAATCTGGAAAAGCTAATATCTTTTCACGTTGATGTTTATAGCATGCAACAACCCACGAGCCAACCTAGTGAAGAGAGAACAGCCATAGTTGATATTATTGATGTAAGTGTAAAACTTGGGCTTTGTAGTAGAGTATAACTACATTATAGATAAGATTTTATTTTGATAAATCATGCAGTAATATTAACTGATGACGTTTAGAGCACAAATTATTGCTCATCATATCAGGTCACTCTCGAAACTTTTTACTTCATTTTTTATACTTGAATCAAAATAGTTGATAATAGTGAGGTTTTCGAAGAACATAATGGCAGCGGAGAATTAAGAACCTGAGTTGAAGTTCCTAAGGCTTCGAAGTTCTCGGAGAGGGTGGGTATAAAACAACTGTGCCTATTTTTAGATTACAAACATCTGATGTGTTGTAAGAGGACCCAAATTAAACAAGGACAAACAATGTCCGAAGTGGAAATATGTTGTGCTTATATGTATTTCTGGGAAAAAATAATACGGAAAGCAATTAGAAGGGTGAATGCTATCGAAGATTGTTAATGCTTGATGTACCAGATTCAAATACATGAATCAGAACTGTCTATTATAAAGCTAGTTTTGGCAGCTTTTAACCATGTTTCAAAGCGATTTAAAAAGCGAGTTACATACGATGACCTGCAGAGTATACGGATTATCCCAGTTACAGGTAAGACCTTAATAAGCAAGAAAAACCTATTTGACTGTGATCTAAAACTGTTGGTTTTTCCAAAGTCACAAAAAGCTGAGAAGCTGATTGCCATTCAGAGTGAAGACCCTGGCTGAATTCAAATAGCTTGCTACAGTTCAAATGATGAGATTCTATTTTTTGGATATTTGTATTTCCCCTGTGCCCACAATTACGGGAAGTAAATGATTTTTGAGAAAACTTTAAATAAACTTTCCTTACATTGGCGTTCTTTCTCTGATCTTTATTGACGAAGCATTTATTGACACGATTAGGCGAATAGATTAAAAAGTAGTGTGTTATGCGGTTGAGAACAGTAGTCGCTATGCTTTGGATTAATATCACGCGTCTCACTGCTATAACCCTGTAAATATGGCTTTCTCTTCACGGCGAACTATGACATCTATAAATCAGAAGCATACTGTCTTCGGTAGATTTGTTTCTAATTTGTAAGTGATTGAGAATGATGAGTCGGTTGGGATGTTGTGGTGATAGGATAAATATTTCTAAGCCCCTTCGTGGGTATGTGGATGTGCTCGCTTCCCTTTGACTAGAAAAAAGCCTCTTTATCGAGAAAGTTCTCTGGGCGTCAGCTTTTACTTTGTAATCCAAAGACACAATAATAATGATGTGTATTCTCATATAAACATAAATTTACATGAAAATGCATGCCATTTTTACAGGCACGATCAAGTATGATATAATATCAAATCGTAGATTGTCTACAAGTTAATAATGTTTCAACAGTTGAATATTTGATGTATATATATATAAATACACTCATTTTCTGAACCAGGCCGTATGGTTATTGAATTGTACAGTTGTCCTCCAGGTTGGGCGGGAAAACTGACTTCGTTTCGTTTTCATCCCGTGGTTGTAGGCATACGATAACCAACCAATATTAAGGTAAGTAAAACGTTTACCAGGGATTGGAAGCTATTTTAGAAAAGTTAAAGTGCTAATGTGAATCATTAAAGTGTAATAAATTAAGCAAGTGCAATATATCATTAATAAATACATTTATAAAGGAAACTCCCTAGGCCGACAATGTTCATTTGCAATGTTTAATGCTACCCATTAGTAAGCTTCTCACCAAAATAGCAGCTACAGAAGATTACCTACAGTGGAAACTGTTGTAAAGGCAGTTTCGTGGCTTCAGGCAATGCATCACAGAACCAAGCAGCGTACGTTGATTATGTCTAAATATATTAAAAGGTAACCGGTCAAATCATAGTTCTTACAAGATTTACCAGGTAGTTTCATAAGTAATAAGTGTACAGTACACGTGTTTACTTTGATTTGCATACCTAGATCATAAACATCATGCCCACATGTGTGTACACTGTGTACATTGAGAGTGACACTCAGTTTGATGAGTTCGCCATTGTGACTAAAGCAAGAAGAACACATCAACCAGGGTACAATGGTGTCATTAAAGATTTTATTCCTGATTAGATGCATAAAACCTTAGGTGATTTAATACACATATTGCAGATATTGAAATACTATAGTTACAGTTCATAAAGATGATGGATATAAGTTAATAACGGCATATTAGAAATTAATGAAAATTGTTTCTTAACTCATTATCAAGTAAACAGTATATCTGATGATGCCCCTTCGTATTAACAGATGAATGAGGTAGGTACTAACCCTAAGTTACGACATTTACTTGCACTACATACTTGGAGTTTAGCAGTATATAGACACTCAACTGGCTGAATAGGGCAACTCTGGGATATCGATTAGTACAGAATTACTACTCAGCTTGCCAAATCCTACCCAGTTTTTACAATGTGCTACTGCAAACAAATAGATGGGAAACTCTGAGAATGTTTAAGGTTAAAGTATCATGATACCAAAGCATCTGTCTAACTGACTGAGCTTAATATGCATTAATCCAACCTCATATATTACAATACCCCTTAGTAAAGCGATGAATTGAGGAAGTCTAGAAGAAGTGGAAATTAAGATTATATTAAACATTCCATTAGATTCCAGAAGTCAATTCCGATGGAGGATATTAGCGTTAGTTTAACCGATTGACATTTTCCAAAACTTTACCTTTGACAACCTCCGTATAACTAAAAAAGCAGAAGCGAGGACATGGCGTTCTAAAAGATAACTTTAAATATTAGTATACAAAGCAGATACATATGTTCTTCCAATACTAAGTAAAATTCTCATAGAAACAGAAGTATTTGTAGTCTACAGTTGATTTTTATATTGACGCCATACGCAAAAGCAGACTTCATACGTTTTCCAGTATTACAGGATTCTACGCAAACTTCAAGACAAACTGTGAAACATCCATACCGTTGACTCGTCATTTTCTCATCACGACTAATATATATTTAATCCTGTTTATGCAGGAACAAACCATTTGTACAGGCATGGATGAGTTATCATATAAATTACACATAATTTGATGTATGGTGAATTTACAGTTTGGTTGTTCTTTCTGACATTAGAGTCAGTCGGAACAGTCTGCTATAAAGTCTGTTTCTGTAGCACATAAAGAGATATAGAAATATTGTCTTCGCATTAACAAAATACCCAGACATCAGATGAATGTAATACGGATATCTGGGAAAAATAAAGCTTGAAGTCAATTCTCCTATATAACTTTGTTGTGAACAGCACCCTTGGCTTAAAGATTATTGATGTATTATGTTGAGATCAGTGATATATTTATTCCATTTTTTCAGCAGTCTAATCGTAGTTCCATAACAGGAAAGAAATTTGATCGTGGATGCGAAAACTAGATAAGGTCATGTTGGATAGTTTTACTGCATCAAATGGTGCGGAGGTCAATTCCAGAATTCTCCGTTGGCGCCATTTGTGTCTGCATGGCGGACTGTACACGTAAGTTGAGTAAAATGTTGAAAACTGTTTGAAAACCAGTTGCTTCTTCATTTCAGATCCTGAATACTCATTTACAGCATGTTCGCCAGCGTCTTCAAATGGTAGAATTGGATCGTTCACGGAATTTGAGTGGCTATGAGTTAAATGGTTTGGAATTAATCTTCATTTCAGTTTAGATGCAGGTTTGTTCGACCTCGACCAGAAGATAAATAGAAGAATAGAATCAGCAGCAGAATACCAGAAAGAGAATGTATGTGAACATGAAAAGGACATTAATGTTATATGCATACATAAATGTTTATGTCAATTGTACATTATACTTTAGTAAACATTTACCTATATTGTAGTTGTGTTTTCACGTATTTATGCGAAGTCTTAGAGTTTATTTAGTGTCATAATGTGTGTTAATGAGTCTGAGCGTTTTAGTGTTCTAATGACTGATGCGTTTTAGAAATAAGTGATGGGTTCTGGTAGGGATAGTAATTGGGATAAAGTTTATATATCAAGCGTTTGAAGGTTATAATAGAGTGACAGGTCCCATTTCTAGGAGTAAACTATTCCTGTATATTCCGTACTAAGTCTTTTTATGCATCCAGGCTACTAGTTTATTTCTAGTTTTTAGATTGCTAAGGGTGTTGAAGTGCGTCTTTTAGGTGCTGTAGCAGATTAGTAGTTGATTCGTTCTAGGAGTAAATAGTTTATTAATATAATCAGTAGAGTGAAACAGTCTGTATAGACAGCGTTTGAAGCTTGTAACCGAAGAGCAAGTTCTGACATCTGGGGTAGGCTATTCACTATTTTAAAATACATGACTGTGAAGAAGTTTTCACGGAGTTTTGACTTAAAATAATGAGTCACTGTGCAATTTTGGTTACGCAGATCGTAAGAGCCTTCCTGTGCGAATTGTATGTCCCTGTTACCTGAGAATGATATTTTGTGAAGGACCTTAAAGAAGAATATTAGGTTTATAACAAGTCGTCTTGTCCAAAGTGGGTCAAGTTTTAGGATCGTGCAGCGTGAGATGTAGTCTTTCTCACAATCATAACCAAGTAGTTTGAGGTAAAATATCGTTGGATACTTTCCATCCTTAACTTGTCACGTGTGCGAGTTCTGCTTATAATAAATGGACATCACTAGACAAGCCCTCGAGTGGAACCCGAAAGGAGGGCGGCGAGTTGGTCGTCCAAGGGTGACTTGGAGGAGGTCATGCGAGGAGGAGATGAAAGCATGTGGACAGACCTGGAGCAGGTTGAAAAAGTTGTCAGAAAACCGAAGTCAATGGAGGTGCGCAGCTGAAGCCCTATGTTCCTCTAGGAACTAAAGGATACAATAATAATAATAATTCTAGTAGTGGTCTGACACATGTTTTGTACAGAATCACCTTGGCTTCATTGTTGTGAAAGTTCCTGAGTACGAATCCTAAGAGCATCCTCGACTTTCGAGTCTGTGATGTCACTTGCTCAGAGAATGTTAAGTCGCTAGAGTACCTCAGGCCTAAGTCAACGACAGGGTGGTGCTAGATGATCAGAAGATATGGTGGTGGTCACTAAGGTGAATCACCTAATTCTGCAGAAACAGCAATATGCAATTTGAAGGCTCGAGATATTTCTGATTTTTATGAGGGCTTAGATCTTTATCTCGAAAAAGATAATAATGAACGCCCAAACATATTGTGCTTCTACCTTTAAATATATGCCACTCGCTCAGCTTATTGTTGAGATGCGACCACGCGGGATCTGCACAGATTTATGGGGCATCTTATAAATTAACTTGCTATCCATTGTCAGATCTTTAAATACCACTTCACAATATCTTACTCATTTTCTAATAACGTCTTTACTTGATCCTCATTATACTCCATTAAACCTAACATTTTATGGCTCTTTATGAATTTGATTCGACTTGTTCTATTCCTATTCTCTATAGGGTACGGTTGTGCACCAAATAGACAAAAAGGCATGAAATAAAAATAACTGGCTTGAAAATAATTGTATTAAAGCCAAAAGTGGACATCATGATAGTACGAAGAATATTGGTATCACTGTACATTGCAAATGAACATTGTCGGCTTAAGGATTAATTACTTCCCCATTATGTTTTCTATATAAATGTATTTATTAATGATATATTGCACTTGCTTAATTTATTACACTTTAATGATTCACATTAGCACTTTAACTTTTCTAAAATAGCTTCCAATCCCTGGTAAACGTTTTACTTACCTTAATATTGGTTGGTTATCGTATGCCTACAACCACGGGATGAAAACGAAACGAAGTCAGTTTTCCCGCCCAACCTGGAGGACAACTGTACAATTCAATAACCATACGGCCTGGTTCAGAAAATGAGTGTATTTATATATATATACATCAAATATTCAACTGTTGAAACATTATTAACTTGTAGACAATCTACGATTTGATATTATATCATACTTGATCGTGCCTGTAAAAATGGCATGCATTTTCATGTAAATTTATGTTTTTATGAAAATTATTATTTCAGAGTTTGGCTAGGTTAGCGGATTGAAGGGATAATTTCGGGTCAATTGAGGGTGCGCGGAAGCAGATCTAGTCATATTTGTTCAGGTTAAATTGTAGATTCCATAAGGACGACCAAGCAGTCATTTTATCTAATTCCTTCTGCACTACATTCTCGAAGTACCCTAAGTCATTACATTGGAATGTATAAGCTACTTTTAGGTCATCTGCAAAGATGAATTGTTTCCCGTGCGTGAAGCAAGCGCATATGTCATTGATGTATAGTGTAAATAGGAGGGGTCCAATGACACTAACTTGTACTACACCAGAAGTGATAGGGCTAGGTTTGGAGGTTGCAGACCCGAGTTCGACTATTTGGGACTTATTGTTAAGGAATGATTTAAGCCATCCTAATAATGGGTCACGTATTCCTAAGGAGTTCAGCTTATTTGTTAGCAATAAATGGCCAACACGGTCAAATGCCTTAGAAATGTCAAAGTAGATGACAAGTACTAGTTGCCGTCTGTCACGACTGCTGGTTACAAAATTGAAGAAGTCTAGGTGACATGTCAAACATGATCTGGATTTCAGGAATCCATGTTGGTTCGGACTTATAATATTGCGGCTAAGCATATGTTTGATTAAGTTATCTTTAACTAGTCTCTCCATGATTCTAGATGCTATGGGTGTGACACTGATCGGCCGGTAGTTACTGACTTCAGTTTTATAGCCAGATTTGTGTTTGGGCATAATGAATGTTGTTTTCCATATGTCAGGGTAAGCTTGAGTTTCTAGGGACATTGTGAATATTTTAACCAGCAGTAGAGGACTGTCAGGGCCACCATATTTATAGTAATAAGGTGATATACCGTCAGTACCGAAACCTTTTGGACTTTTGAGGGTTCTTATAGTTTGCTTAGTATTAGCATAAATGAGTTCTACAGTACCAGTCTGATTAGTTGTGAGTGCGGATGGAGTTTGCGCCATATCAGTAGCAGGGTGTATATCGAGTAGCTGGACTGAGGGCTTAAGGTAGTCACCTGCAAAAGTTTTGTTGAATAGTTCACAGATTGTCTGCAGAGTCGGTCCATAGCCCACCTTTGTCTATGTGGGGAGAAATGCCGTGATGTTTGCCGTTCATTTGCTTCTTTAAGATTTCTGTGAGTGCATACACTCTAGCAGGACTGGCTACTGCAATTCGTTCTTCGTTTCTCATACGGAAATCTCGAGCCTGTGAGATGGATCTAAGGGTGTTTAATAATAAACCTAGAGTGCCAATGTCATGGTGTTTGAAGTAAGTTGTTGAGAGTCTCTTCTGTTTCGTACGATCCTTTGGTTTTATGAATGAATATGTATGTCGGGAAACCTTTAGCGTTTGGAGTGGGATGACAGCATCTAAGTATGTGTTTGAGTTATGGTAGAAGATGCTTAGAGCTCTCGAGAGGTCATCAGTAGTGAAGTATTCATCTCATTCGGAGGATCTTAGCATTGATTCTACTAAGGCCCAGTTTGCCTTACTATAGTTCCTATATTTTACTTGTTATGAAGTGGAGGTATGAGCTGCATTGCTACTCAGCAGAAGTGGCAGTGCACACATCACTGATTTGTGGTCGCTCCCTGGGAACTCAGAACCTACTAGCGTTGAAAGGGGGCTTATATTGTGACAGAAGATTAAGTCTAGTACGTTGTTACCTCTTGTGGGAGTAGTGGCAGCTTGTTTCCAGCCAAGTATATCCAGTGTGCCTAAGAACTTATCAAATTTAGTTGGGCCTGTGGGTATATCCCAGTTGATTTCAGGTAAGTTAAAGTCCCCACATAGGATCTTATGATCGTATTGAGGCAGCCTGCTTGAACATAGGGCTACCAAAAATTCCACCTTACAACATTTTGCAAAATTGCTTTGGTTTGCTCTTTTAATTTTGTTTTAATTTATCAATAATGTGTCCTAATCGTATTATATATAATCGCGCATTTTTAAAATCATTACAACCTACCGCGTTGTGTCATCCACAAAAATTGAGAAAAAAGCATCACTGTGGCTGGCAGCGTGCACTGAAACGTACACAAATTAATCAAATGACTGTTCCTGAACTCGTTAGCACTAATTGTAGATCCCTGTCCAACAAAATGGATTATCTTCAATCCCTAATGTATTCCAATGTTTATCGAAATGCTGGCGTTTTAGCAATACAAGAGACTTGGCTGCACCAGCATTATGATGATAATCTAGTTTCAATAAATGGATATAAAGTTTTTCGCCAAGATAGAAATAGTTCCAAGAAAAAATATGGAGGAGGGGTAGCCACATTTATAAACACAAATTGGTCTACATCAAATCACGTTTGCTTCAATTATTCTAATGACAATATAGATTGCATAACCGTCAGGTGTCGCCCAAAACACTTAAGTAAATATTCTTATATATACATAACAAATATTTACATAACACCCAATTGTAGCCTTTCTAATATAGTTATGTTTGCAGATGAGTTTACTGAATTCGCTGCTCCTGCATTCGGAAACTCGTTGTCTATAGTCTGTGGTGATTTTAATTCATGTGATCACAGCTTTCTTACTTCACTTGGTCATGAGAATCTAGTCAAGTTTAATACACGTCTGGACAAATCACTAGACCTGGTTTTCATAAATGACCGTGATGTATATGAAACCCGAAGGAGAGCTCCTTTGTTAAATTCTGACCACTGCATTATTCGTATTTTACCGAAAGTGTACGGCAAGTTACAACGAAAATTGTTTAGTCATTTAACAAAGAAGATACATGAACGTTCATATTCCCATGACAACATTCTAGCATTAAGAAGCATGTTGCATGATACCAACTGGGAACTATTTACTGACGATAAGTTGGATGCTACTGTCTCTAATATAACCGATTATCTGAAGTTTTGTTTGGAAATTTGCTGTCCTTATGAAACACTGTTTTCGAGATTTGACAGAATCTCTTCTGTGCAACTGAAAAAACTTAGAAGACAAAAAGAGAAGTTGTATAAGAATTGTGATAATACTGGTGTCCGTAAAATAAACACCCTTATAAAAATTGAAATAGAAAGGTTGAACAGACTATATAATGAAAAATTTTTATCATGTAAAAATCCTTCAAACATTTGGAAACTTTTCAATAAACTTAAAGTAAAAAACAAATGTCCGTTGATGCTTATTCTGATGTTAATGCTTTAAACAAATCATTTATCAAGAAACAAATTAATATGGTTGTACCTGATGTACCTAGTCAAGAAAATGGTCATTTTCAGGGTTTTAAAGAAAAGGATGTACTATTATGTTTGAAGTCATTAAATCCAACACACAGCCTTGGTCCAGATGGTGTACCAAGCATTCTTCTTCAAAAGTGTGCAGACATCTTGTGTCATCCTCTTACTCAAATCTTTAACGCATCATTTAACAGGGAAACGGTACCTGCTGACTGGAAAGAAATCAAGGTTGTACCTGTACAGAAATCATCTTCTGGAGCAGGTATAAAGTTTAGACCGGTCGCTATAACATCTCCTTTTTTGAAAACTATGGAGAAACTTCTTTTGAATATTCTTAAACCTTCTTTAAAAGCTTTTAGTGACCCTAAGCAGTTTGCTTATAAGTGTGGAAGAAGTACATTAGATGCAGCCATTGTACTACACCACAATATTGTTTCCTGCCTTGATAAGGGTGCTAAGTTCGTTCGAACAGCTTTTTTAGACTATACTGCAGCTTTCGACTCTGTTCCTAGGACACTTTTATTAGGAAAGATGATTTCAGCACAAACAGAGTCCTGGGCAACTAGATGGCTGTCTTCTTATTTTAAGGATAGGAAACAGCATACTGTTTTGGCTGGAAAGCGCTCCACTTCTCAGCTAACTGAAAGTGGTGTGCCTCAAGGTGCAGTACTTTCTCCATTTCTTTTCTCTTTCTTTTGCATGACCTTCCGAACTCACCCAAAGTTAACTTCATTAAGTATGCTGATGATCTGACCGTTTCTGTCCCTGTAGTTTCCACATCGGATTGTTCCTATATGAATGGCTTCTTAGCTGAAGTTAAGGATTGGTCTGGCTCAAATGGTCTTAAACTAAATCCAACTAAATGTAACACTGTTGATTTCAGCTTGAGAAGTGAAGAAGACATGTGTCAGTCACGTCTCGTAAACCGTTAATACCTAGCTCTTGCTACGCTGGGACTCACGCTGTTCCTTGAAGTTTCTCAGAAACGCTTAGTAATAACGGAAGCAAAAACCAAAACACCGATTGGCCGCTCGAGGATTATTTATTGTAACACCAACATATAAAAACTAAAACTAAGGTCTATGAACAAATATTACAATAATAAATCACAATATTACTTCTGACAGTTTTGGTCTGACTTCTTTCTGAACAGCGACCGATGAGACGATGACTGTCGTATTGATGCCTCCACGAAAATTAGGGAAGTTGGTTTTGAGCAAACAACCATGAATTGATCGTTCAATCTTCAACTGCATTGACACTCCCCTGCAAAAAAGGATCCATTACTGTTTTCCATCACGACCAATACACGTTGACTTCGACCCCAATGCGAGAACCTGGGTCACATGGACAGAGCTGAAATGGAAAACAAACAGAAAAGCCAACACACCACAAGCATACCCACAGCACAATCTCACACATCAATGATGACCTACGCCTTCGAATAAAAGGCATCCTCTTGACATCTTGCAACACAATCTCCACTTGCTAGAATGACTCTTGCAGAATGCAACGTGACCATGGCAGCACTTCACGATACTCTACGCACATCCTCTTATCTACTCGCTACCAATTACCACTGCAATCGCTTGTCACTCATTCTGCCTCAGTTCTAGTAACGGTGACGTATGCGAGCCTCAGTCGTTTACACTCTTTCTCCCCGGTGTGTGGGACCGCAGCTAACAGTTATCTCCGTGTGCATTTCATTCTCAGCAATAGCCTCCCCGGCGTATACGACCCATCTGCTGTCGTTAACATCAATCAATTCATTCACGAACGTAGAAGACTCGAAACAACTTCAGAAGTAAACACGACGAAAATTTTAACAAAACTATGCAATAACAACAAGGTACGAAAACAACGAGTAAACACAATTAATCCAAAATCACAAATTGATAAGACACACCACACGTATACACAAACAGTACACACAAACTCGCAGTTCATGTCTTGATGGAATTCCTTCGAAGAATCGCAGGACTTACACCTGTAGGCCTGCAATTTTTCACAGGTTGACGATTGTAAGTTGTGGAACGTCCGGACACAAACAAGATCAACCAACAATTACAATAATTGGAACTCACACAATTATTTAACACAAACATATGTACAATCAACACATCAAATGTTGTGGATTCTGCCTTGACGAACTACCCTTGAAGAACTGTAGGACTTACAGCAGTACGCCTACATTCCTTCTCAGGTTGATGATCCAAGTGGAAGTCGTCCGGACACAAACAGAATTACCAACAGCTAGATGACAGATGATATCAATTCAGTATATACAATATGAACATATGCACAAAATCATACCCCAATTACATTGGACTGCTCATTGATGCGCTACCCTTTGAAGAATTGTAGGACTTACAGCAGTACGCCTACAACCCTTCTCAGGTTGACGCTCTAGGTTGGAAAATCGTTGCAGAGTTCATTTGCTAACTTCCTTCTATCAGCTATATCCTCAAATCTGAACGGTAACACGCTCATGTCATTGTATCGTAGAATATAGATGACGAACAAACACACGACATATCTCATCAACCAAGTATAGAAACAGAGTAATTTACACCAAAGATAATAGCATTCAAATAGTAACTTGAAACTAGAAATGCCTTTATTCATGCAAGTCATTTTAAGAAGTACTCTCCCTTTTACACTTGGCTTATCCTCACTAAACTGAGCAATATCTTTCGTCTTTTCAAATGCACCAATACTATCATAGTATTTGCACAAGATACATGAGTTGATGGGCGTCTGTTTCATTGTGGATGACAGCACCAACGACGACTGATTGATATCAGTTGATGAAGTTAGCGGTGGATCAGAAGCTGTTGTTGCTCGGCTTTCAGAAGTTTGTCTACCTATAAGACCACCACCACTGCTGTCTCTTACTATCAGCTCAGGTTTAGCACTAGCATCTGATGATAGGTGGGCTACATGCTGATCACTTACACTGACGGTCTCACAAGTATGCATGCCTTCTGCAACTGCATCTGCATTTATTTCTACTTCACGTTCAAGTTGTACAGAAACTTTGTTCAACTCAGCAGTAGTGGGCATATCCCTCATCTCATCATGATCAACCAAAGACAACTGTGAAGTATCATGATCATTATCACGAATATTCACTTTACCGTCAACTTCATCATTTTCAAACTCTTTATTAACAGAAGTAGACAATTTTGGTTCCTCCTCGCAAATCCTAAAAGGTTTTATAACTTCACTCTGACTAGTAATACCTTGTAAACTTGTAGGGTCAGAACTGGACTCTGAAGCAGCAACTCTCTTCTGTGACACTCTATTCAACAATGGCTTACCAGTTGCAACTACAGACTTCTTCACCCCACCGTTATCGTCACACAATTCGGAGTCAGGCCTGGAGTTCACATTTAGCTTATCACTGAACTTGCTCACTGGTTCACAGTTCACCTCTGTATGCACCTCTTGCAAACGTGTAAAACACAACCGTGTTTGTCTTGCATCTTGTAACTTATCTGTTGAGGATGTACTACGAAACCTGTTACACTCACTAGGTCTATATGCATTACTAGACATCATGGAGCCTTCTCGATATCCACCTCTCTGAGGCCTATTCGTCATCAATGATTGCGTTTTACCCTCAGACTGCTCTATTCTAGGGGTGAGATTCAATATACTGGCAAACTTGCTCATAGATTGATTGACACTAGTATTCACCAGTTTCAGGATATCATCAAACTTTGGCTCGATACCCTCATCCTCCATACGGGAGCTTATCTTCACCCGCTTCCTTTGCAGTCGAGTAGGTAGGCGTCTTGCTATTACTTCTAGTATAAAACTCGAGTTGAGGTCACTCATGCAATTCATAGAAATCAAGGTATTCTCATAAGTCATCAGATTATCTAAAAACTCAGTAAGTGCCTTGGAGCCATCTTGAAGTTGACTTCCATTACCTTTGACAGCTTCGAATACTTTCCTTACAATCATTGAAGGTCTTCCAAACCTTTGACGTAGTATGCTCATAGCCTCAGCGTATCCCTCATCAGGGGGCATGAGCTTACAGCACTGTATAGCTCTTGAAGCATCTCCAGTGCAATACCTCATCAAATACATCAATTTCAATTCATCACTTAATAGAAAACTACTCAGCATGATCTCAAACTCCTTTACAAATTGTAAACAATCAGCCGGGTTTCCATGAAAACATCGTGGTTCAAATTTAGGGAGTTTGATGTTCCCATTATCCCTGAACGGCGAAACAGTAACATCAACCATGTCATGCTTAACATCAGACACATCGTTACAAGTAACAGACAAGTCACCATGACTTACTTACCTGTTTGCATCCAAGACACTCTGTCCCTTCTTTGACCCAGGCATTGTTGAACTTGACTCAATTCGAAAAAGTTCCAGATATTGCTTGTTCAAAGAGGACTTGACCAGCACCAGGAAAGATGAACGGTGACTATCCAAAGTCCAAAACCGTCGAAAACTGACTTCACCGTCAGAAACTGTCAGTCACGTCTCGTAAACCGTTAATACCTAGCTCTTGCTACGCTGGGACTCACGCTGTTCCTTGAAGTTTCTCAGAAACGCTTAGTAATAACGGAAGCAAAAACCAAAACACCGATTGGCCGCTCGAGGATTATTTATTGTAACACCAACATATAGCCAACTTTAAAACTAAGCTTTAAAACTAAGGTCTATGAACAAATATTACAATAATAAATCACAATATTACTTCTGACGGTTTTGTGCTGACTTCTTTCTGAACAGCGACCGATGAGACGATGACTGTCGTATTGATGCCTCCACGAAAATTAGGGAAGTTGGTTTTGAGCAAACAACCATGAATTGATCGTTCAATCTTCAACTGCATTGACACTCCCCTGCAAAAAAGGATCCATTACTGTTTTCCATCACGACCAATACACGTTGACTTCGACCCCAATGCGAGAACCTGGGTCACATGGACAGAGCTGAAATGGAAAACAAACAGAAAAGCCAACACACCACAAGCATACCCACAGCACAATCTCACACATCAATGATGACCTACGCCTTCGAATAAAAGGCATCCTCTTGACATCTTGCAACACAATCTCCACTTGCTAGAATGACTCTTGCAGAATGCAACGTGACCATGGCAGCACTTCACGATACTCTACGCACATCCTCTTATCTACTCGCTACCAATTACCACTGCAATCGCTTGTCACTCATTCTGCCTCAGTTCTAGTAACGGTGACGTATGCGAGCCTCAGTCGTTTACACTCTTTCTCCCCGGTGTGTGGGACCGCAGCTAACAGTTATCTCCGTGTGCATTTCATTCTCAGCAATAGCCTCCCCGGCGTATACGACCCATCTGATGTCTTCAACATCAACCAATCCATTCACGAACGTAGAAGACTCGAAACAACTTCAGAAGTAAACACGACGAAAATTTTAACAAAACTATGCAATAACAACAAGGTACGAAAACAACGAGTAAACACAATTAATCCAAAATCACAAATTGATAAGACACACCACACTTATGCACAAAGAGTACAAATAACCTCGCAGTTCATGTCTTGATGTAATTCCTTGAAAGAATTCCGGGACTTCAACTTACAATAATTTTTTTTCAAATAAGCATACAGTGAAAAATGCACCAATATCTTATCTTATATTCTAATAGATGGTTTTGTTGACCGTTATAAATGACTTGCATGCACTGATAGCACTCACCTGTTAAAATGTACCATGCTTCATATGGAAACAGACTGCATTGTTATCCTGGAGCATGTGAAGTCTTCAGTGAATGATTCTGCGTCGAAAATTGCAGCTTGTAAATAAAGCGGAATATATGTATGGATGATGTTAACCCTCTGTTATTTCATCCTGACTGTTATAGCGGCATTTCAATACAGTTTGCCTGAAGCAAAACCATTGCAACTTATATACTAGGAGTGTGCAGCGGCTGGACCACATTACGAAGACGCCGACATAACACGCAGGAATAGGAGAGTTCCTATCAACCTAGGGTAGATACAACGCAATTTTGTTAAAAATTACCCACAGAAGATTTACCTAGTGAAACTTCCACTAACCTGCTAAATAAGTCCAGCCAAGACCAAGTAGTTGAACTATATCTCTAAACTTAGTCAGGAATACGTCATATGGTAGAAATGGGGGTTCAGTAATCAAGATTCAGTTAAGCATCCATAAGACCAATCAGTTAACTAATAGGATGGAATTAAGTTTGTTTAGTGATGAGACTTTCCTTTGAGTTTCTTTCTCTGGCGAAATACTTCCCAAACTAACGACAATTCTAAACTTAATATCAGTAAAAAGTTTGAGCATTGTGGATTAGATCAAATAATGTATAATTATATTTCAATAGTTTACACACAATGATAAGTTTTGTTGTTGGTAATATTTCGACATATTTCCAATAACAAAACTTATCATTGTGTGTAAACTATTGAAATATAATTATACTTTATTTGAATTCTAAATTTATTCTAAACTGTGCATCGATAATGCCTTTTTATGTTAAATGAGCATTTTATCTACCTACTATGCACTGAAATAATGCTGATCGTGCCTGAAAACACAAAATTTAAAGCTAAACAAGGGGGCTGGTGAAAATGATCTCCTGCAGATGAAAAAGGATACTCGTCAAAAGTGAAATGTAAATAGTTTCGATTACAGAATACTGTTCACGAATCCAGACGAAACAAAGAAGGGGGCGGGATGATGTTGATTCACAGATGAAAAAATATGCTTTTTATGGGGAAAATAATCACAGTTGTGATTAGGATTCATCATATGACCACTGTTAATCGTCTGTCGTCTCTTTTCATATTTAAAAAGCAGATGTTTGCCTAGAGGTATCTAAGCAGTACCCCCTAAGCTTACAGATTATTCTTACAGGATTTATTAATCACGCAGGTTAGTTAGATTTTTGTCCATTTCTGTTAACAGGAAAAACACTCGAATATGTGTTAGACACGGGTTTTGGTGATAATTTTATTTCACTGTTTAAACACGGAAATTTAGGGATATTCAAACTTTCAAAATTCGACCGCGAAACACACTGGAAATCCTGTCTGAATACTGTTTGCAAGTGCATGACTGTTCCAACACATAATAAAGAAGCACTCATCCCTCTGCTTCATACTTTTAAATGAAGGTATTGTGCAGTAACTTACAGGATTGGTTGGTTTGTTGCTTGAATGGTTGATATGTAATTGTCTAGGTTTTTTGTGACATCTGAAAACCTGTCTCTAGTGTTATTGGTTAAACTACAATTCATTTGACAGTTTATCCCGAGATTTCGGGATATAGGTATACATATGCTGTCAGTATTTTGGGCAACCAGATACATAATAAAGTAACAGTGGTATTTCCAATTCATTACATATCTTTTTGCGGAATTCTTCATCAATCAGATTTTTCGTCGTCCATTCACTGAAAGATGATAGTGTAGTCACTAGCTCAAACATTTAGGTCGTGCAAAGCGGTTTATATGTACACAGCCGCACCGCAAACCATCTACACCTTGTGTTTACTGGGGCTGGATGGTCAGTGTTTGAATTCTGTCAGCTACAGGAATTTGGTAAGTTTGAGTATTTCATTATCACCTTTCTAGATACTTATGAGAATTATTGGTTGCATCAGATTACAATAAACAGATTACAATATATTCGATGACCTTGTAACCCCAATTCCAAGGTATTGACCTAATTCAGTGCCATTCATTTTTAGTACTTTGAAGGCACCGAACTTCCACTCTTCACCTCCTATTGGCAAAAAGGCGACAACTATCTCTAACCAGTAGGAATAATTATTACACTCAGTTAACTTGCTCCAGTTTTTCATCTTAAGAAGCTGTCGATTATTCTATGAATTTTAAGTAGTTAGCTGGTAAGTACTTGGAAATTATTTATTTAAAGGTGCTTCAGTGCATCTTATCAATTTGTGTACGAAAATCCTGAACATTGTTACACTTAACAGCAAATCTCGACTGCGAACCAAACATCCAGCAAACGATGACTGCACAGTGGACCATTTAGAAATACTGGAAGCATCTTTAAGAGACGAATAGTACAAGAGGATATTTGTGAAATCGCGTATTCAATTCTCATTCCTTGTGGACTGCCTGCAGAGTAATCGGAAGTTATTACTTAAAGTCAAGATGCGCACTAATCTAAAACTTGAAGTGGGTTTGAAGTTTACATCCCAGGGGACTTTGACAAAGTCAAGCATTGTACCTTATACCTTTTATAAAATAATAATATGTAAGGTTCACAAATGAATTAATTACTTCTGTATCTGTAATAATGGCGCAGTTCTCCGGCCAACTAATGCCGTTGAGAGAGTTTAGTGATATACTGGATCGGGCCACGAAATCATACCTTCACAATTTGAAAGATCGTGTCCAAATGTGTAACCTGAAGAAGGGAATTCAGGTAATATTGTGAAACGCCTGTTTACTTTGATAAGTCACGGTTGAGTCAACATGTGATCACAACACCGGTGCAAAAA
Source organism: Trichobilharzia regenti (assembly GCA_944472135.2). Lineage (NCBI taxonomy): Eukaryota > Metazoa > Platyhelminthes > Trematoda > Strigeidida > Schistosomatidae > Trichobilharzia > Trichobilharzia regenti. The sequence continues at coordinate 31,176,954 of OX235267.1, forward strand.
AGAAACCGGGGAATAAAACAGGGGCAGTTATGTAAGTACACCTTTCTAAAAGTAAATGCTGAAAATGTGACGAAAAATTTCTCATCAACTAATCTTATATTGTGCTTATTTACGGAACGCTACCGGTGGACCTCTCTTGATGGATTTACAGTGACATTGTACCATAAATTCAAAATTCTGCAAACTATAAAAACTGATTTCTTTTTGCAAACTAAATGAATTTGTGCCATCATTGTCGTTATTTTGTTCTGAAGTTATGCTAGTCAGTGCTTAATATGTTCTGTAAGGGTAGGAACAACGCTGATAAAAAACCTAGAAGGTCATAATCTACTCCTGAAAATATCTAGAAAAAGGTAAGGGTGCTGAATTACTGCCTGTCACGCTGAAAACCAGCACTTGGCACAAGTCTGAGAGCTTAAACAAACCATTTTGTAACAGATTCAGAATTTACCCACCATAGGATGTTAGAGTTATCTCAGAATTAGGGAGATTTGATCCAGCATTATAGTAAGCTCGGGTATTGATGGTACGATTGCTTCATTTCTCAGTATTTTATTCGTTGAAGGATAGGAATGCCACATTGAAGATAACTGGCGCAAACAGGGCCTTTCTATTTACAAACTAAAGTATATAAAATTTATCATCATTGGCATTATTGTTTATATGCAGTCAAGGGCACGCGGCAATTGTATGGCGGCTATATCTATTCCATGAGGAATGAGTTAATGAGATTTCCTTCTGGATATTTTATTTTGACACTCTGGATACATAGGTTTGTGCAGAGTTGTATGTTACTGATAATATTTGAGAGTATCACGTGAGTTCAACTTTAGACGAGTGTGTTTACGCAAATTGGGTTCTTTCAATAAACTGCTCATGTACACTATTTTGTCATTTGGAACTCCTTTTTCCGTAGGTATTCATTTTTGGGGTTTTACTGCCTAAAAATTAAGCACAGCATTGCTATCTCTAAGCTTTCATTCGGAATGCGGGCCTAACTGATCTTTATGACGGTCACTTATGTGTGCATTACATGTTTTCAGGGTTAACAGTCACATTTTCAGCTTTGATCGTTGTCACCGACGTGGTTCAATATTTCGACCTGTTGTATGCTTTGCAGTTGTGCTAAAATTGTATTTAGTGATGTTTGTGAATGGTAACTCAACTCCAAATGACTAATAATTGTTTTTGCGTCCCATTTTCAAAATTTGCCTTTGGTTTTCTGTTAAGTTCGGACTTAAAGAAGGGTCATACAGAATAGCATGAATAACCAATATCCGTTCAACTTCAGTTATTGTCGTAGTTTTTGTGGGTGGTTTGGTGTTCAGTCTTCTAAATCTACTTAATTTCAATAATATTGAAATAATTCAAAGTAAGGGTATTATATGTGTGCAAAATGAGGATGTAATAACTGGAGAATTAATGTGCATACATGCATCCGAACGTATTAGATTTTATGTCTTATCAGAGTGAATGCCTTTAATACCTGGGCTAAACTACTGTTTAAAGCAAATAACTGATTTTTGTACATGTATTAACCCTCACGAAACTTTTACAGCGACGGAAAGAAGACTGATGCATCATGAGTGAGAGTAGAAATTCATGAGTGAAATGAGTATTAGAATTTAAGATCGAAGGATGATTTTGAGAATGCCACTAAACTGCCTTGCACGCTAATATAATTGTTTATTTTCGGTATTTCGCTGGTACTGCAACGTGTCTAATTGCAATGCGTAGGTTTTATGGATTCAGTAAAATGGCTGCATTTCATACCGATCCAGCTTTTTGTATGCACAAAGGTGTAAAATGGACTGTCAAAACCTTTTACAGCGAATTCAACAGAATATCATTAACATGAAGTTATACAAATGTAACGCAATATATAGGTAATTGTCGGCAGTTCTGAAACACCATGAAACATGTCATTTCAATCACAATGAGAACTAGAATATAAATGCACTTGTGTTACTCCATTCAATGTTGAGTCATCTGATAAAATCGGTAGCTTCCAAGTTGTATCAAACACACCTAATGCATTGTGGGTCGAATATGGGTATTAATTCGTCTTCTCCCTATATCATTATATCATAGTTTGTTCTAGTCTCTGCTTCTCTCAGTTAATTATATAAATAGTACATAATATGACGCAAGAAATTGGTTACGATTATCGAAAGACTGCATTTTATATGCTCGTAGACAATATTTGACTTCAAATTTATCCTCGTAGTTTTTCCGTAGGATCGCGTCAATAATCTAAACTAACTCACTAGTTTTACATGGTTATCAGATGACATACCCCACATGACTATGCTAAGCTTTTGTTGTTCACTTTATGGACGTTACTAAGTGTCGGTGACGCCTTTTCGTTCGTCCCTTTGAGTTCCAGATACAAACACAAAGCCATAAGATTTGAGTTTTGAAGTCCCAGTAGCTGCTGTGGTATCTTTACGGGTTGGGATTGCTGGGCTCACGTGCAACCTTCCGTCGCTACTTGGCCTGTCAGCCACTAGAGGAGATTTAGGAGTGCGTTTACTGGGAGTTGACCTCTGGACCACGTCGGCGGTTGGCAGATATTCTACCCTTGGACCACTTCACAGTTGCCTTAGCGTATTTCGTTGCTCTTGAATAGCTATTCAGCGTGAATAGAAAATCACGAGACACTACTGGTAATTCACTATCTGGAGACTTTTTAAGTCCCATACTTCAGTCATTACTAATTTAGCCTTACATTAGGCACTCAGATACATCGCTCACTCCGAAATTTAGTTGGGATGTAGCTCGTTTGTGGTATTTGACTTAGTCAGTACGTTTCGAATTCAATTCCCACCGTACCTACTGCAGCCTTCACGAACTGCTGGTAATACCAGCCTTCACATAACAATTGTGGTCCAACCGGAATCTTTTCTGGGTTGTTGTTGTCTTCAATAAACATATTTTTGTCTGTTTCACTGTCAGTTTTATCTCTGAATGTCTCTCAATTAATAATACTGAAGAATTCGTCTAGTGGTATCACTAATGTAATATTATGACTGACCGATTTTCCGTGTTTTGAAAGTAATAAACATTCAATTTAATAGATAGCGAATGATGTATTTTGTATTTCGTTCTTCTCATAGTTCGTGAGGTTGCTGCGTTCTGACAGGCGTGCAAAATTTAAGCGCCTTAGTTACTTTCATATGATACTTATAATCCACTCCTCCACAAAGATATGTGATATATGAATTCCAGTCAACCGCTTGGTTTTATTTCATGCCTATAATTTATTAGCAGTGAATGTGTAAATGAAACAGACATACTGGTCGAGGTACTTTCAAACAGTAAATCGTGAGATCACACCTTCCTGTCTCCAGAAAACGCAATTAGACTTGGGTCTACGGTTCATTGATTTAGACGCTTAGCTATCAGTTAGTGCGTCTTGGATTCAAATCCCTCTCCACTTACATAGGTCTAGACAGCCATATAGTGTTATCAAACCTCAGACAAAATGGTTCATCACCGAGTACATCTAAATACAATCTAACAAAATAAATGCTTTTCATCTAATTTGCACATTTTCTCACAATTCGCTGTATTATTCTCATCAAAATTTCAAATTAGAGGTAGAAACATGGAGATTTTTTCACACTGAAGGAAGTCATTAGATTGACAATTTTTCAAATTTCTGCTAAATAATACTAAGCTGCCAAGGTACATGATTTTTTTCCTTCACGTTCCCAGTGGAACATGGGGCTTCAAGCTAGTGGCTTGAATTTTCTGTAGCTGTGTTTATTTTTACAGGATGGGGTTGCTAGCCCCATGCCCAACCTTTCCTCTTTACCAGCATTATTATTTCTGGCTTAGCGAGGTAAAAGAGTGCGTTGGCGGCCGAGGATCGAACCCCGAACCATGTGCATGGTCGACGAGTGTCCTAACCGCTGTGCCAGCGACGCACCCATATGATTTACACATGTTAAGTGATTGCAACTGATCCAACAGTTCATTTATCAGTTGATAAAAAGTTCAGGGCAGCATCTCATAGCATAATCCAAACAAAGGCGCGTTTATATCAGTGTTCAATAAAAGCTTTTGTTTAGTGTATTTCCTTGAATCGTTCTTTACCTTGCCTATCTTTTTTTCCAGGTGTTTTCGCTGTACCAGCGGATACTCAGTTTGCTTGTTCCCCGTCTGTTGAATTACGTCAAACATATCAGATTAATTTATATTTTGCCAAGTGATCTAACATTTCGGAAGTGGAATTTCAGTTGTACTCGTGGCGTCAGTATGTACAGTTATCACAAAAATGAATAACTCATCAAACTACAATCCTATGGTGGGTAGAAATACTGAATTGTCTCCCGGTGTAATTCGTGATACCAGTCGACGTGTACTGAACCCAAGTTCTCATAGCCATGAGAATCACCTAAACTGCCTAACAAACTCCTCAAGTCATGGGATGTTGTGTTCCGGAAATGGATTCAACAAGTCAATATCTACTTTTTCCTCTTGCTTTCCTAGTCTCACTGTCTCTATGGAACAAAATCTAGGCGCGGATTATTCTCAGTATCATTCTTGGAGTAGTTCTCCACCGCCTCCAGCTCTTTCTCCGGTTAGTTCATCACCTACACATGGAAGTAGCAATACTAATAATAATAATACTAATAATCAACCGTCTTCTCCATCCCCTCCAATTATTGTTGCTGAAATTCGAGGACCCTCATCCATTTCATCCTTGTCAGCTTCTGAGAAGAGCACTCACGCTGGGGAAACATTCAAAATGGCCAGCCAACAAATACCACAAACCCTCAATAAACCATCAGCAAACTCTAGATGTCCTCGAATAGTAAGTGATATATCTATGTCGAGTTCAAGCAGTTCATCTTCTTCTACATCTTCTTCATCAACTCTAAATGAAACTATTCATGTTACAAATGGTCTACCAATCCTTGAGAAAATCTCTATTGTTCTTGGATCACCTATAAAACAAGTTGGTGATAACTTTATGGTTCGTACTAACAATAGTTCACCGCTAAAAGTTGACGAACCAAAGCTTCCACAATTGATCTTAGAAAATCACTTACTTTCACCTAGTAAATGGGAAGAACCCACAGAAAAGGTGGATAACTCTATCAAAACTAACTTGCCTGATGTAAAGGAGGATAGCAAGATAGATGCAGTATCGACTGACAAGCCCAAAGTGACACCTAAGCGAAAAGCATCAGCTCGTCCAAGGCGTAGAACCAAGTCACGAAAGATTCTGGGGGATTCAGATTCCGACTTTGAACCATTTTCTCAATCCCAACCAAGTGGATCTCGTGGAAGAGCAGATGCAAGAGCTGCTATTAGTCGAGCACGACAAAAAATTAATAATAATAAAAGGTGAGTCTCATTGGCCTAGGATGTATATTATTTAGAACCGTGATATATATATATATATATATATATATATATATATACCATAGAGCTTTGTACAGATGTGCTGCAGTTCGAGTTGTCACCTCCCCCCCTTCATGTAGCACACAAAGCAAGAGAAGAGAGTAAAGAGAGATAGTAAACAGAAGTGTGAGTGAAGGGAGAAGAATAGTAATATGGATATGAGAAAATAGACTTAGGTTTAGTTAAAAGGACATATTCAACGTCAAAATAACAATGAAGACCATTAAATCAAATATCAGAGGTAATAGTACATCTGCTATGGCATCAAAACAAAATTTTTACCAGGGAAGGTTTAATGTGATGACGAATTGTTACTTTGAACGCATAAAGGTGACTTAAACTTTCTAATTGCCAGCTAGGGCTTTCACAAACTTTAGGATACGCCTCAAACACGTTTTATAGATAGGTTTAAAAGATGTGTTAACGTCAGTCTTATTTCCTGTTACCTCTATAATATGTTTCGGAATAGAAGAGCTAGATCTTCTGTTGTCACCGTTAATAGGTCCTGAAGGTTCCATTTGTATCTGCAGCTATTTAGGAATATGCCCTGAAGCCAGCCCTTACTTGCAGAGATCGATGAGTCCTCCCTTCTTTGTATGTGTGTCCACACGTACATTCAAATAGGTAAATACAGTGGAATGTAGCGTCATTTTTCGCATGTTCGTTAACAGATCTTTTAAACCTATCTATCTATAAAACGTGTTTGAGGCGTATCCTAAAGTTTGTGAAAGCCCTAGCTGGCAATTAGAAAGTTTAAGTCACCTTTATGCGTTCAAAGTAACAATTCGTCATCACATTAAACCTTCCCGGTAAAAATTTTGTTTTGATACCATAGCAGATGTACTATTACCTCTGCTGTTTGGTTTAGTGGTCTTCATTGTTAATATGGATATGACAAATCACAAAGAGTGAATGCATCTGCACTGTCATGAGAACTGTTTTGAGCCATATCACCAACTGTCTCCAGCCAAGCTGGACCTTAGCAACCTGAGAACTCCAACCGGGCAGTTTTATTCTTCCCTACATAGCTTCATGGACTGTCTCCAAGTTTTGGTTTGACCATTACTGGCTCTTTTTCAACTTGATCCTATGCCCTTCAAGGAAGGCAGTGGCTTGACATGCCTTGATACATGTCCTAACCATCTCAATCGATGTCACTTCACAACTTTGACAATTTGTATGAATGCATCTGCGCCACTATGTCACCAAACCACTACTTTGTTAGTATGTGGATCCTAGAGCGACATTTAACTAGAGAAGTGAAATTATCCCTCGATAACCTCATTCATTAGCGCTAGTTCCTTAGTCTAGTTTGGCCTAACCTCCTCTGTTTTCAACCCACTCCTTCTACTCATTAGTGAAGGCATTGGGTAGGTGTGTGTAACACATGTCCCAGGCATCATATGTGTGCAATGGATGCTTATAAGTACATCGATAAGTTCTCCTGTCGTCTCATCTATGACTATACCTAACTTTTCCCACTGCTGAAGTAATCATGAGTCATTTCAAGGCACATTTTTTAAGTGGACCGAGTTGTAATTATCAGCAATTCATTTTAATCCTAATGATGTATAAATTTGGACTGTGTCGCGGGAAAAAACAAACAGTGTATAATTTTACCCGCCCCCCTCTCCCGGTAGTACATTAATCTCTAGTCTTCTTGATCATTAAAATTATAACAAGTGAAATTTGACAATGGGAAGTACATAATACCTACCACCACAGTGATTGAATTAGATCTGCTGTTTACAAGATATTTATTTTTTACAGCATGTCAAATACGGAATATATCTTCCACAATTGAAATAGTTTTTAACAACTTTGATTAGTTGGAGGATTTCGTCATGAGTAGACGTCAGTTAGAGAACGATTGGAGAACCCACTGGGATTACTGGGCAACCGTTTCGTCAGCCTAGTTTGGAACTCTTCATCAGTACGCACACACCCTATTAGGGTTCGAACACAGAACCTTCTGGTTAGAAGGCTAGTCAACTTGTAGACCATTAAGCCACTAGGACCCGATCCAATGCCATCCCATGAATTCTATCTTCTCCCAATTGACGACATAGCGCGAGCGCCAGCCAACGTCTTTGGTGAGTATTTGTCCTCACGCCCAACTGCTGCATGCTACTGGTCACAGCTTCACTAGAACCCCAGGTAACTATCTAACTGAATAGGGCAAGTCGCTAGTGAGCATCAGATGAATTCCCAAGTATTGGTGTTTCTAGGGATTTAGTTTTATTGGTTGGGGGATTTCATCATTAGCTGACATCAGTCAAAGAACCTGGAAGTACTGGATAACTGTCTCATCTTAGTTTTGGACCCTTCATCGGTACTCACTGGACGAAACAGCTGTACTCCAGTACTTTCTGCAGGTTTTCCAATGGTTCTCTAACTGATGTCCGCTCATTACGAAATCCCCCAGCCAATCAAACTAAATCCCTACAGAGAAAAATATTTGAGATTTTAACAACTTCATTTAGCTGCTCCGCTGACTGGTGGTTATACCCAGTGTTTGACTGTTTTCACCGTTTTCACAGTATAACCTACATTCAGAGAAGGACGAGATTGCTTTCAGTGATTTATGCAATCATATACACAATGTCGATTTCGTAAGAAAAGAAAGGATTTCTTTCCCTTTCGGATTTGCCTTAACAGATTACACTTGTGATTAGTGTTCAAAACACTCAAAATCAGTTGCGCAATTAAAAAAAAATACTAGTAATTATATTGGGATATTATCAAAAACACATCGGGATTAAGTAATTAGGGTTAGACGATGATTGAATGTAGTCAAATGAGTTAGTTAGAAGAAAGGGAGAAATCAGAATTGTAAGACAGAAAAGTGATGCAATATAACAGTGATAACAGACTTGAAAAAATAATTCTCAAGGATAAAGTGTAGAATATTTGTATATATCCACTGTAAATCTAATTATTGAATATATTTGTTGTGTATTCTACAGTTCAAGAAGTTTTATCATCACCGTTTGAAGATTTCCATGTTTTATGTAGATGATACTAGAACTGGTTTTTGGGTCCACCTGATGACTGAAATCGTCTGGATTTTCTCAAATGTGATTGTGAGATTTTCTTTCTCTTTTATGAAAGCAGGAATGCATATATCTTGATTTCGCGTGTAGAAAGTAAACGTTAGGTACAGCCAAAATATATACCTAGCTTCACAGGAGTAGGCCAACTGAGAGATACTCATTGAGGTGAGGAAGCCAGCAGTGTAAACAGATCCTTCACGCATAAATAAATTCTACGTTGTGTAGAGAAAATAAGGCATTTTTCTTTAGTTTTCTAGAGAGTGGACAGTTTCTAAAGACTTTTCTGCCAATGAGTCTCCATTAAATTCTAAATTTAAAACAGCTTTTTTGGGCGGTGGGGTGGGGGTTGGAGTTAGAGATTGTATATCGTTTATGCAGTTAGGGATATTTGTTTTTCAGCAAGACATTTTTGAAAGTTTACCCATGCTAGCATATGGACAGTAGGCATTATGGATTCTGTGACAAAGGGGGGGGGGGAGATCATGTTCGGTTAGTGTTCATAGTCATCCAACTATGAAAGTTATTAAGTTATCCGTTCCATCTGGTTTTCCTCGGATAAATCTCAGCGTACGTCTACTACGTGTGTTTAACTGTATGTCTAAGGAAACTATCTTTAAGTGGAGCTCTTCAAAGTGAGGCAATATAGGATTTCTGGCTTTGAATATAATGAAGAGATCATTCGTATATCTTTTGTAAAAAATCAAAATGGTTTATTTTTGTACTCACATTTTAACGTGAAGAAATGTGCAAGCAGATGACCCATAGCTAGTAAACCTTGTTATGGAGGGAGAATAGAACATTTAAGGCATATTTAATAAGGGTTATTTTAAATAGTAAGTAGGTGTGCAATATTCAAACCGTTGTAGTTACTACATTCAGCATATATAACATACTGTTTCAGTCAGTGAGATGTTCTTAAACAGTGAAACTCTCTCTAATCAGATCATAATTTCATCATGCATTCAACCTTATCAATGCAGCTGACAAAGTCATCAGAATTACTGGCTGGGCAAAGAAGAAATCACCTTTTGATCAGCTCCAGAAATCGGCCAATCCTATGGTAAGGTGATTCTAACATATCAAGAATAGGTTGAAGTAGCGATTTCTTTTTGTGTACCTTAAATAGTTCGTACATCCTGGATGTATTTAATACTTGGAGGTTTCATCGGTTCACAAACAACTTGCAATCAATCAAAAGGAACAGTCTTCAATCTTCATAAAACATGCGTTAAATTCTGTTCTGTATTATTCTTTTCTCTGATTGGCTAAGTTGAACTCTGAACACCAGTAACTACCAATGAGTGAACGACCTTGAACGCACCAATCACATGAAAAAGATATTTTTTACATATATTTATGAAAATAATTTATGAAAAGGCATAATGTTACACAGGACAGGCTTTTCTGACGTGTGACAAAAAGGAAGTAACTCTGTCCATCATCCAAGATGCAATATCTCTGTAGTGTTGGTATTACTGTTTTAGCAGTTGTAGCTCTCACAGCTTGTTTTAAAACCCAATAATTACGAATACATAAAATCTGGGTTGATGACAAGTGGGACTAGCAGAAAAATGTTCTTACAAAATAGTGTAATTATCAGCTTACCTTCCCTCGCGCTGTGATTTATTTCAAACAAACTTTACAACGGTGAACGTGTCCGTCAGTCAATCTACTAAATCGTTTTGTACTCATGATACCTTCACAAGAAGAAATCCTTTCCTTTTTAATCAGTTCCACCATCGAAGCAATACTGAGACACTTGGTCTACACCAAATTTCAGATGTGACTGCGTTAGAGCAGGCATTTGACTCAAATCAAGGGGAATAAAATCCTGAACTCACGTGAAGAGAATCTCATTAGTATATTGAAGGCAATTGGTACTGCCGCACTCTATTGGTAGTTCTCAGTGCTTAAAGTTTAACTTGGCCTATAAATTTTGTCTTATCAGGTAAAATAATAGACACTTTAATAATGTAATCAATACGATGTCTTCACCTCTGTCAGGTCTCACCATCATGATTTCGCTGTTTATCAATCGTGTAAGTTCTCTGTCATACTTCTTGGTCAACGCTGGTTGATCGTTTGGTATATAGGGAATTGTGACAGCTGTCGAGGATTGTACTGCAGGCGTTCTTCGAGTATTGAGTACTAAACTAGAGCTTCGATTGCTGTGATAAGCAACAATTTTTAAAAAAATGTCTTCTTTTTTGTCATATTAAATTTCTTTCCTTTCCTATCCTTTACAGATCTGTTGGTTGGGCTTCCTCAGAAGCTGTTGGGGGAACAAGTGCAGATATTGCTATGCGTAGAAATACTTAGAATCACCTTTCTTGTGCCTTTGTCAAGGAGGAAAAACAGTTTCTAGTCTGTTGAAATCTTCAGGAGAAGTCGTCAAGTCCAACTGCATTCCATCCGGTTCAAAAACCAATAACCTAACACCAGACAATGAATTAGTCGATATGAGCTCTTTATCCACTCATATCATCAATCCCGCTTTACGCGACTTATCTGCTCAACAAGTTGGTGGCAATAGTGTCTCTAACTGCAGTATACCAGTCAATTGTCCTTTCAAAGCCTCTAATCTGAATGGAGGTGAATCAGTTAATGCCGAGAAACATGATGTGGGGATTGAGTCTCGTAGTATCTTGGCAGGTATGAGTGTTCTTGTTTGTTACTTTCAATTATAGGCATAATATGCCTTTCGTAAACTTGAGCTTATGTAAGTTTTTTTCCATTTTATATAGGTATTACCTACAGACCTTCAGGTCCTCTTCGTGGTCGTGACTACCAGTTTCCTACCTCAGTGAATCCTAAAAGTCTTTGGATATGTGCATTCTGCGGTGAAGATAACAAGTATACTGAACTTGGTTGTTTATACGGTCCATATTGGCTTACAGAAGCAGATATAAAACAGCTGCCCTCAGAACTCACCTATAGTTCCACTGAAGAATACAAGTTAACACCAGATGGGGAGACCCAGTCTAAGACACCAACATCACCTGTATCTAGACGTACAAAGAGTATAGAAAAGGTTATTCGTTCTGGTGTTATCACGTCGACAACTACACGATCTGCAGCAGCTCAGGGACGCACTACAGTCGCAAATACTGGTGTTCTCCGCTTAGTCATTAAGGCTTCAGGTGCTCAACGTTTATTGAAAAATCCACCCAATGAATGTAAGACAAGCAATGAGTCGTCGACATTTTTAAAGCCTAGAGTAGGCTCCGGTGGTGAAGTTTGGTTTCATTTCGAGTGTGTACTTTGGGCTCCTGGAACATACATGAAAGGAAATGGTGTCATCGGTGGACTCGGTGAGGCTTTGCAACTAGCTCTAAATGCAGTGAGTTTACGTGTTTCTCTGTATTTCAGTTGCATTCCATTCTATCTATCTATCTGTTTTCGACATACAACTTTTTACCACTGTGCTGCAGTTCAAGTCGCCACACTCCCTCCTTGTAGCACACAAAGCAAGAGAAGAAAGTAGAAGAAATACATAATAGAGACAGTAAGCAGAGGTGTGAGACAAAGGAATAGTAATAACGAAGTATAATATAGTTTCATTGGAAATCATAAGTCACAAGGGGAGTGGATGCATCTGGGCCAGCCACTGAGAACGATTTTGAGCCATATCACTAATTGTTTCCAACCATTGGTTTTACCGTCCCGAGAACCCCAACCAGGGAGCCTACATCTTCCTACGTGGCTTAAATTAACTGTTGTAGATTTCATTGACTGGTGCCATGTTTTTATTTGACCACCGTTAGCTCTTTTCCAGCTTGACCCTATGTCAGCTAAGATTGCCCGTCGAGGAAGGAGATGACTAGGCGTCCGTAACAGCCCGACCGATAGTTGCTACCTTGACGTGGTGGTCAGGCTTGTACATCGCGATGACCCAACAAGCTATACTGGCTGGAACCAATGTTCTTGCAGGTCTTACCATGTCAGGAAGGTTGTTAGGATAGCGATTAGACTAAAAGCAGTAACCAGCTTAGTGTAAGAATCTTTCTTACACTATGCTGGGAGTCTGAGGGCGAAATCGTACTTCTGGGGAACAGGGGTGTAACAGCAGTGAGGTGTTTCCCTCAGATGACCAGCATGCCAGCCAGCTATGCTGTCTCTCCACTCCGGAGAGAGGGGATTAGAAAAGGTGGACCCCAAAAATTGTACATCCCGACTTACCCTACGGTGGTCCGTAACAGGCAGTAAGTTTACTAATACGGAACCAAACCGAAAAACCAGTTCATACAGGCCGTGTGTGACCGGTCTCAAGCAGTTGTCCCCTGGGCTCTGCGGTCACGCAACAATCTTTCTGTTACACGTACCCGAAGAATCAATCAACTTCCATGGTGTGGGCAGCCGGGGAGTAACAACCGCCCACACACTTCCAAAAGCACACGAAGCCTTCCTGAGCATCTCTTGCGTTTCATTAGGTGTATTCATATACGAACTGACAAATACATGTGACACTTTTATTTCGAAGATGAAAGTGCTTTTTAGAACACTTATCAATTCAATTTCGGAAGGTCGTCGGTGCTAACTACCGTGAAGTGGTGCGAACTTGGGACGGGAATGGAGATGCCCAATTTTTCTTGGTTTTCCTGATTTTTCTGACTAGCATCAGTATGTAGTAAAATCAAATTAGTTATTCAACACTAATGGAGAAAAAACAGTCGTTCACATTCGTTTAATGAATATGTGTCACTTAACTGGCAAGGTAACGATGATTCAAATAAATAAGTAAATATCATGTTCATTCATTAGTCTTTAGGGAAAAACCAAAGTTTTGCGTTTAGTGCTTTTGTTTCAGCGCTGACGAGATTGTATCATTCAAGTTTTCAATGTGGTCACCAATCTAGGTGACCCACCATTATAGTGGACTCTGTTTACGACGTTAGATGATTGGAGGTAATTCGTAGGAACCCGTGAATTAAGACCTCGCGCTTGCTGGAACTCTTTAGGAAGGTATATTTGCAACCTTGAAGGCACTGGTGTCCTGTAAGAGGTCAGTCATCAGCCTGAACTGTTCAGTTGTAACGGGTTACACCTTCAGGATTGGATGATACAGGGACATCAGTTAATCCAAGTTTGCAGCAGATGAGTCATGCTGCGGGGAACCAATAAGTGCAAAACCTAGGTCAGACAAGGCTTCCTACCGATTGCCTTCAACCGTATAAATATCAACTTCACTTATTAATGTCAGGCCCTAGTATGATGAGTGCTACTGATAGGATTTGTCAGTAGTATATAAAAAGAGACGTTCATCGGCATAAAAATATCAAACAACAGGAAGGCACATTTAATTTCAGAGAGGACAAATGATACAACATTGTGGAAATACGTGGGAGACTTGAAAGGATCATAAAGAAATACAATATGAAGTCCAGAAGTACCATAGGACGAAGATTTGTGCAAATGGTGCGTTGAAGATAGGGTTTTATTTTGCTAGATCACATAGTGTCATATAGTAATATTAACTGATAACCACGTCGCGAGCACAAACTATCGCCGCTAATAATCACATCAAGTCACTCACACTTTTTTCCTTCATTTATATACATGAGTGGAATTGACCAGATATTGGAATAAAAATAAATATATGATAATGTACATTCAGAAATAATAATACGAGTGTTATTGACCAATTAAAATTAGATGGGAAATAAGACGAATGTTTTTATCGTCATAATAAATAAAAACAGAACTTATCATCTCTATCTTCTTGACACATATTAACTCACTAGTGCATGGAATAAAATTCACATTTGAATCGGAAAATAAACAAGGAGAATTAGCTGTGATGGTAGATTGTAAAATAAAACGATCAGAAGAAGGTAAACTGCACACTAGTGTTTATAAAGAGCCAACGCATTTTGCTAATAGATATTTAGACCTTAATTCGTCTCATCCGTTAACTGTCTGTGAAGGCAGGCTTAGTTAAGTGTTTAACAAACCGAGCTGTAGCACTAAGTAGCACAAAAAAGACCTAATTGATGAAATAAAACAAGATAAAAGAAGCGTTGGTGTTCAACAACTATCCTATAAAATTCGTTAGAAAGATGAGTAAAGGCCAAAAACAAAATAAAAATAATTTTGGAACTAGTAATGATAAGATAAATAAGAGAGAATATAAGTCATCCACTGTTATACCATACAAGGAGGGGATATCTGAGAATCTACGTAGGATTCTCAGCAAAGCATGAATTAGCGTGGCATTTAAACATACTAACTTACTCAGTCAGGACAAGCTCTGTAGGTTGAAGGACCCTGTCAGTTGACCCAATTCGACAAAATAAGATAATTTACAAAATACCCTGCAGTGACTGTGAGGTCAGCTACATAGGTCAAACTGGTAGGTCGGGGGTAGTTAGATTATCAGAACATAAGAATTTAACTAATGGAAGAATGGTTGACCCCTAAACGATAAGTAATTTAGAAAAAACCTCAGCGATTGCACTGTATGCATTAACACACAACCACGCAATAGGTTGGGTGGGAGAGGGTTAAAATTCTAAAAAGTAATCTAGGTAGGTGGAGAGCGAGAGTTCATCGAGTCTACACCCAACACATGCAACAGAAATGACTCAATGCAAATACCAGAAATATGTATGGAAGATATTATTACCACCAGTCAGTCAAATCAGAACAGGATAATAAATAATCTTAAAATTCTATTTCAATTCAAGCAAATCACAACATTTTAACAAGTAACTTATTATGACTATAAAAACAATCGTCGTTTTATTTCCCATCTGATTGTAATTGACCAATAACACTCATATTATCATTTCTGAATTTACATTATCTTATATTGATTTTTATTCCAAAATCTGGTCAATTCCACTCATGTATATAAATGAAGGAAAAAAGTTGTGTGAGTGACTTGATATGATTATGAGCAATAATGTGTGCTCGAAACGTCATCAGTTAATATTACTGTGTAACACAACACTGTGTGAGTTTATCAAAATAAAATCTTATCCATAATGGAGTTATGCTCTACCACAGTGCCCAAGTTTTATACGTATATCGAAGATAAGGTGTACATAATTTGACCATATAGAGATACTAAATAACCTAAATAACCATTCCTTTAGCAAGTCTTCGTCTTCTACAATTGCAGTAGGTTGATTTATTTAACAATACATGTACATTCTTGAGACAAAGCAATAAGAAAACGTAATTCGTCTGAATCGTGTTACGTTGTATTTACACAACACATTTCGAACAATCTGACCACACACACACGGACTTGTCATAGGAATGAATACATATGAAATTAATAAAGAGTTAAGAGGCTATCGTGATTCGCGTGAAACTACCAGTGCTTTGTGTACTCACTGCCTTCACGTGGCGGAGGTGTTTCTCACCAAAGTGAGAGGGCGAAAGCGGATGCCCGGCGCTCTCCACCGGGTTGACTGTCCATTGGATGACGGTCTAGGGGAGATGGCTAAACCCTGATTCCAAACCTTCAACGACTGGCGTATGAAGCTCACTGGAGCTCACTGGCAGACGTATGGACAAAGGGCTTGTTGGGTGTCCTGGATGTCTGGCCCCATTCAAAAAGGCGTATGAACCGAACTCCGGTCACCGGCTGCCAATGGATAGTGGACTCCTTACTCCACTCCTACTGCCTTGTAGGTCACACTTGGCTGTGTAAAGGCTAGAGCTGCACTCTCAAACAAAAGGCCGAGCGATTCTGGGGACATCACTCGTACCAAATTCCCATGAAACTTCATGAACTCTCTTACAAATTGCCGCGCCTGGGCAGCGATGATTCGAGACGTTCATGAAGCCGGCTCATCCTCCCGTAGGAGATAGCCGAAGTAAAGTAAAAAGTAAGTAAGTACAGAAGAAACAAGTCCAACCACTACTACTGCCCTAGCCGGTCTTCAGTGGAGAATATAAACTGATGAATTCTGTATTATTATTATTTTGTTTCCTAATTTGCCTGTCTGATATTCAGTGTGTATTGTAATGTCGATGCTATGGAACTGTAATCCATTGATATTATTACTATCATTGATTCGACGTTATTTAACACAACATTAATGTTGTTAATAACACTAATTCTACATACAACTGTAGAATCCGATAAAGAGGTTATCGAAAAAAATATTGACAAGAGTAAACAATAGACACCAAAGTCAAATGACCTTGGTTTAGCCAATCAGATTCTTCTAGGCGAAAAGTGGTACTCGATTTACAAGGAAGTGTACCTACGATACATATATATATATATATATATATATAATTAAAATGAATCATATAGGGTATATATCTCTGATGTGCTGCAAAAGCTGGTCCCAGGTTCTCATAGAAGTGGTTATAGACATATCATACCAATGTATTCTCTCTTTCTCCAGCTGTAACAAATACTGGACTGGACCACACTGACTCCTAGTTTTGAAATAGGGAGTGAAGTGGTAGAGCACGTTGACCGTTTCACTTATTTGGGAAGTACCATCAGCCAACGCCAACGGGTTGATCTCTGACGAAATCTCAGCACGAATACAGAGGGCTAGTTTCGCATATGCCAGTTTACGCGGTCTCTGGCGTAGACGTGATATTCGGCTGGCTTTTGACCAAAGGGCGTGTGTACTCCTTAGCAGTCCGCTCCGTCCTTTATGACTGGCTGTGAGACCTGGCCATTGAGAGTGGAAGACATGAAAAGACTGGTTAGCTGCGTTCTATCTCCTGTGTGAAGTAGTATAATAAGGTGAGCAATGGTTAGACATCCGTCTAAAGCTAGGTGATCTGGAGGGGAAATCAATCGACGAGGCTGTGAAGCTACATCGACTGAGATGATTAGGACATGTGTTACGTATGCCTAGTCATCGCCTTCCTCGACGGGGAATGTTAGCTGAGATAGGGTCAGGTTAGAAAAGAGCTAGTGGCAGTCAAACCAAAACATGGCTTCACCAGTTAGTGAAGTCCACAACAGTTAGTTTAAGCCACGTAGGAAGATGTAGGCTCCCTGGTTGGGGTTCTCGGGACGGTAAAAACCAATGGTTGGAAACAATTGGTGATATGGCTCAAAATCGTTCTCAGTGGCTGGCCCAGAAGCATCCACTCCCCTTGTGACTTATAATTTCCAATGAAACTATATTGTACTTCGTTATTACTATTCCTTTGTCTCACACCTCTGCTTACTGTCTCTATTATGTATTTCTTCTACTTTCTTCTCTTGCTTTGTGTGCTACAAGGAGGGAGTGTGGCGACTTGAACTGCTGCACATATGTGCAAAGTTCTATGTTGAAAACAGACAGACACATTGGTTGCTTATACGCAATATTTTACTAAGGGAGAGCTTTGATTTCGAGTAGAAAGTGTCTAAAAAAATCAATTATGTGCGACTTACCAACCTTTACAGACTTCCTCATGTGAAGTGGTTGCATCTGAGTGTATAACTATCAATAGCCCGAGAATACTTTTGCAGAGTCATTATCGCTCCACACATTCCCCCCCCTCCCAGAGAAGTCAAAAACAAAATCTAGGAGACAGTTTCAACAACAAGATTTGTGACTAGCAACCATTTGTAATGCTGAGCTATCTGATTAGTCAAGTCAAGGTCATTTGACTTTGATGCCTATTGTTTACTCTTGCCAATATTATTCTTTGTTCAGAAACCATTTTTTTTGAAAATTTTAATGGGCATTTTTAATCAGTCGAAATTGGCATGCGATTCGCCCCTGTAAAATGTAAGATGCTGCTACAGGACTGGACTACGTCAACTCCTAGTTTAGTGATAGGGAGTGAAGTGATAGAACATGTTGACCACTTCACCTATTTGGGAAGTTGTATTAGCATCAACGGACTGATTGGCGATGAAATCTCAGCACGGATCCGAAAAGCTCGAGCTGCTTTCGCTGACTTACACCATCTCTGGCGTAGGCGTGACATCCAGTTATCAACCAAGGGACGTGTGTACTGCTCAGCAGTTCGCTCCGTCCTTCTCTATGGCTCTGAAACATGGCCAATACGAGTTGAAGACATGAAAAGGTTGACTGCTTTCGATCATAGATGCCTGCTATCTCTGTCTCACGTTAGGTGGTTTAATAAGGTAAGTAATGTTGACGTTAGGCGTAGAGTGTTGGGCAAAGAGGGAAAATCAATCGACGAGGCTATAAAGTTACACAGATTGAGATGGCTAGGTCACGTGGTGCGCATGCCTAACCATCGCCTCCCCCGACGGGCATTGCTAGCTGATATATGTGCAGGTTGGAAAAGAGCCAGTGTTGGCCAAACAAAAACATGGCCATCAATCCATGAAATCCTTGACAGGTAAACTGAGTCAGGTAGGGAGATGCAGACTCCCGGGTTGGGGCCCTCGGGACTCTAGGAATCAATGGCTGGAGACAATAGGTGACATGGCTCAAAATCGTTGTCAATGGCCAGCGCAGATGTATTCAGTCTCTGTAATCTTTCATATTCCTTTCTACCATTACCCATTCTGTTTCACTCTCATACTTGCCAGACTCTATTGATTCTCTTCACTCATCTTCTTGTCTACCTTTGTGTGCTATTTGGAACGTGGCAACTCGAACTGCTGCACTTCGGTGCGAAGTTCTATGTTGAATCCAGAAACAGAGAAATTCGAAAGACCTATGTAAAGGGGCATATCTCGTCTTTTTCAAATCCTCGTCCAGTTAAATCTGGTTCATAAACTAGTCATCTAAACAAACCAGGCTATACGAAATTTGATTGAGATTTGATGGATTTTGAGGGGATAAATTCGTCGTCAGAAGTTTTTGCAATAAATTCTTTCTCTTTTGACTATTTCATTTATTTTCAAGTATTGGCTTTGTAGGGATTTTGTTTGATTGCATGGAGGATTTCGCCATGATCTGACACCAGTGGAAAACCCCCCAGGGAGTACTGGACAGCCTTTTCGTCTTATTTTGGGACTCTTCATCGAAACGCACACACCGGGTTCGAACCCAGGACCTTCTGGTTACAAGGCGAGCTAGCTTGTAGACCATTAAGCCACTGGGACCCGATCCAATTATCCTTGAATTCTAACTTCTAACCCAGAAGGTCCTGAGGTCGAACCCCGGTGGGTGCGTACTGATGAAGAGTCCCAAAAATAGGACGAAACAGCTGTCTAGTACTCCCTGGTGGGTTTTCCACTGGTTCTCTAACTGATGTCAGCTCATGGTGAAATCCTCTATTTCATTTATTTTGGTTAGACATTACAAAATTTCTTAATTAAAAAAAATCAACTTTGTCTTTCTATCTCTCTCCCTCTCTCTGTTCAATACTTTAGAAGTGTTCATTTTGTTATAAACCTGGAGCAATTTTGAGTTGTTGCAATCGAGGATGTAATTTAAGTTATCACTATCAGTGTGCACATAAAGCTGGTAAGTTTAATTTGAGTTAATAATCAATTTTATGATAGAATTAGTAATAATACCTGCATTGTAATTGTTATTATTATTGTTATGCATGAAAAAATTCCCATCTGAACATTGGTAAAAACAACAGAAGTCGTTTAGCGAATAGGCTCATTTTCCTAGTTTGGGAGACATCTGTGCAATACTCACCGAACCGGGTTTCGAAACGAATACCTTCCACTAACATGGCAAGCTCGTATTTATTTATCGCTATAGCTGTACAATCGCATTTATGTGCAGTTTTTGTCTTCATGAAATGAGGGTAGTAACAAAAGTGATAAGTTTTCACGAATATACATGTTGATATTAGCTAATGCGTAAAAAGGAGTTGGATGTATTAGAGTTGTAGTCAGGATGCACCTAGAAACGAAGAAAAATATAAAGTTATTATGTAAGAGTTGTTAAGTGCGGCGGTGGCACAGCGGTAGGAATGCTCGCCAACCACGCAAGAGGTTCGGGCTTCGATTCTCGGCCGACATACTCCTTTACATCGCTAAGCCAGTAATCGGACTGGTTTATTGCTCATAATCCTATCAATATATTCACGAGGCAAGTATGAATGCATATTGTAATGGCGTAACTTTTTTATCCAAGTTACTTAACTTAGCACGGTCAATTACTCTAGGTATAGCTAGATTTTTATATTCCTACGATCTAATTGACCTCGATGTATTCATGTGACCTATGTAATTGACCTCACTAACAGTCATTACCATGATATTTGATAAATCGTATATATATATACTTTACTTCGGCTATCTCCTACGGGAGGATGAGCCGGCTTCATGAACATCTCGAATCATCGCTGCCCAGGCGCGGCGATCTGATGCAAGGTTTTGCGACAGGGTTATCCAATTCTTGTTCCACAGACGGAGTCCGTAGATGGTTTGTAGCCCTAGGCACTCCATATCAGCCTTGACTGTACCAAGCCATGTTTTCAGCTGTCCACCCCTGCGACATCGCCAAGATGGAAATGGCGAGGGATTTAGAACTGATTTGACCAGATCGTCATCTGGTCGGCGCAGAACATGGCCAAACCACCGAAGGCGACGCTGTTGGACCAGTACTGGAACTTGGTTGATGTTGTAGAGAGTTCATGAAGTTTCATGGGAATTAGGTACGAGTGATGTCCCCAGGATCGCTTGGCCTTTTGTTTGAGAGTGCAGCTCTAGCCTTTACACAACCAAGTGTGACCTACAAGGCTGTAGGAGTGGAGTGGGGAGTCCACTATCCATTGGCAGCCGGTGACCGGAGTCCGGTTCATACGCCTTTTTGAATGGGGCCAGACATCCAGGGCATCCAATAAGCCCTTTGTCCGTACGTCTGCCTGTGAGCTTCATACGCCAGTCGTTGAAGGTTTGGAATCAGGGTTTAGCCATCTCCCCTAGACTGTCATCCAATGGACAGTCAACCCGTGAGGAACGCCGGGCATCCGCCTTTGCCCTCTCACTTTGGTGAAAAACACCACCACGTGAAGGCAGCGAGTCGGACTTCCTCAGGAGAGGCTATGTAAGACGCCCGGTCATATGGGAGCATTTCAAGAGGTGTACGGAGGGGTGGCCAACCCGCAGCGCAAGGCACCCACCCCCGACCATCCTGAGGCTTTGGGTATATATATATATATATATATATATATATATGGGAGTACTATCGAGACTTTAAATTCCATGGTGAATTTAAAGTATCGTAACCGAAACCACAGTGACCTTGTACAACCACCAATCAGAATTTAGATGCAAAAAGTCACAGAATCGTTACAAAAAAACATAGCAAACTGGTTAATTTCCTCCTATATGTTGTAAGAAAATCTCCCAATTACTCCAAGGATAATCCAATAACGAAATTATACCATACACACGATGGAGGATATATCGATCAAGGTGACTGTAGATTATGGTGTACTTTTGAATCTATAATGTAAAAATCTCCATTTAGATTAATATAAGACATCATTAATATTCTATAGTTTGGTTTGTAAGGGTTAGTTTTGTGTGTGTTACAAGTTGATCACGGATTGATATCAGTTAGAAAACCATTGAAAACCAGCACTGGAGTATTGGACAGCTGCTGTTTCATCCTAGTTTGGGAATCATCGGCAGTACCCACCCACCCAGTGGGGTTCGAACCCAGGACCTTCCGGTTACAAGGCAAGCTCGTATACCATTCAGCCACTGGGACTCGATTCAGTGGCTCATGAATTCTAACTTCTACCAATTCATGATTTACGCGACCCCAACCAATGTCGTCGGTGGGACATCCATCCTCACACGTGACATCTAGATGGACCTCATTAGCCACGACTTCTCACTAGAAATTACTCCAGGAAACTCCATCCTGTAGCAAGTCACTAGCGAGCATCAGATTAATTTTCTATAGTTTGGTTTGTAACGGTTAGTTTTGTGTTTTACGAGTTGATCATGGATTGATATGAGTTAAAGAACCATTGAAAACCAGGGAAGTTGGAATTCATGGGGTGGCCATTGAATCGGGTCCCAGTGGTTGAATGTTATACAAGCTAACTTGCCTTGTAACTGAAAGGTCCTGGGTTCGAACCCTTGTGGTGGATGCGTACTTCTGATGATTCCCAAACTAGGATGAAACAGCAGCTGTCCAGTACTCTGGTACTGTTTTCGATGGTTCTCTAACTGATATCAATCCGTGATCAAGTCGTAAAGAGCATTTGATAAGGCAAGCAAAAAACGTATTTTTGGTAAATTCTTATCAGGCGGCATTACAATTACATAATAATTTGATGATTCGCCATTGTAACATTAAGAACATAATATTCAGCAAATAGACTCTTTCCAACAAATTTATTATTAAGCACTACAATCGTATATATACACGGTGTTTTTTATATTAAGAAATTATATTCCTGAGGAAATTTAAACATAAGTGTGGAGTATTTGTGATTATAATCATAGTTAAATGTTAAGCGGTAAAACAATTAATGTCGTATTTAAGTGTTGGTTTGTAGGGATTTGATTGGTTTCAGGATTTCATCATGAGCTGACATTAGTTAGAGGACCATTGGAAAACCTGGGAGTACTGGACAGCTGTTTCGTCCCAGTTTGGGACTCTTCAGCAGTACGCACCCACCGGGATTCGAACCCAGGACCTTCCGGTTACAAGGCGAGCTCGTATACCATTAAGCCACTGGGATCCGATCCAATGGTCCTTGAATTCTAACTTCTGCCAATTCACGACATAGCGCGACCACTAGCCAATGTCTTCGGCGAGTATTTGTACTCACACCCGACCCGCTGCACCCTACTGGTCACGACTTTCCACTAGAACCCCAGGTAACTACCTACCTGAATAGGGCCAGTCACCAGTGAGCATCTCATTGGTATTTAAGTGTTGGTTTGTAGGGATTAGATTGGTTACAGGATTTCATCATGAGCTGACATTAGTTAGAGAACCATTGGAAAACCTGGGAGTACTGGACAGCTGTTTCGTATATAGAATAATTCATAGGACGTGTGGATGTTGGAAGGTGTATAATTATATAGGGTTAGTAGGCTAATATAAAACATGGCGTAACATGGTATGAAATTCGGTAAGACAGAATTCAACATTCCAAGAAAATATTTGATTAAAAATAGCAAGTAAGACAAGTGGAAAAGGTTCGAAGTGAGAATAGTAATAATCACAGTGTTAATTATAATAATAATCCTAGTAATGAGAGGAAGGTACATAGATTAACTAAATAAATAAAAAATAAAGATAAATGCCTACCCCCCTCTATAACCAAGGCAGAAGTAGGGAATGTACATACTTCTTTTGTACACAAAATTGTGACTTAAATTCATGAATGGCCAAGGCTTTGGGTGTCTTTAGAAGTTAATAACGAAGAAAATGTAGCAAGTTAGCATGAACTCCAATAGATGATCTGGAAAATCATGTTCAAGGTTCGCGGAGTAGCAGGATTCGATTGGGTGTTCTAGAATAGAGCTTCTAACAAACACCCTTGCTTTCTCCCTTTTAAAACCATGCTGTGATATGTACGTGTGTTCGTTCATGTGGAAAGCGGCGTTCTATGGCTACAACCAATGTACCTTAATCCACAAGAGCTGGTGAAACTGGTAGATGCACGTGGATTCGGCCAAACGAGAAAGCTTATCTTTTACAGAGACACGGAACAACTTACAGCTTGCGAAAGCCGTATTATTTATTTATTTAAACGTAGAAAAAACTTGGTACAATATGGCACCAAGAAGGATGCGCCACACAATAATAATAAAACAACATACATAAAAAAAAGAAAAAAATGTAAGTAGAGAATGGATAAAGAACTTCATCTGGAAGGGAATAAAGAAGGAAATTGCAACACCTTCCTAATTGATTACGATTCTTGGGCATATCCGATAACGTTTCGAGCCATCGATTCGAGCTATCTCCTGGACCCCAACCAGGGAGTCGTGACACACCAACCGATGCTAATCTAGCACAAAAATCCTTCATCCCACGACGCCAGGTCATGGACTGACCACCTCTCTGCCTTTTCCATCCCGTCCCAGGGTGGCTAGCGAACAGAGACCTGTACGGAAGCCTCTCGGATGACATTCGCAGCACATGTCCAAGCCACCGAAGCGGTGCTTCCAGATGACGACACTCAATGAGTGGTGATCTCCACTGTGTTCAAAGACACGCCGTCGAACCTCAGAATTACTCACGCAATGATGCCATCGAACGCGGGCAAGCAGTCCTGCGGATACAGCGATGATCGAACACACAGAGTCGCCTCACATCATCAGCCTACTCGGAGAGACCAGGTTTCACAGGCGTAGAGTGGCGAAAGCCATGTACATATACGATTGTACAACTTGATAATAAATTCATCGAAGAGATTTTGTTACGGAATAAGACATCAGTCATCGACACTTGAGACAATATGGATCAATAGGATCAAATCTAATCAGTAGAATATCTATACTAGTAAGGGTAGGAGGGAAAATAACTATTATCACATATCGATTAGATAATATGATAATAATAATAGTAGATTGTGAAACTTACATTAAAATATATGCAATTAGAACACAATACGATATTGATAATGAAGTTAGCAGTAGAAATAAAAATATAAATGTTCACAGTTATGAAGTGTTAACAGGATAACTGACTCAGTAAAAATAAATAATGATAGTAGTGATAGTGAAAGTGATAATAATAATAATAATTGTATTAATAATAATATTATTAATGACGAGTCCCAAGCTAGGACGAAACAGCCGTCCAGTACTCCAGTGCTGGATTTCCAATGGTTTCCTAACCAATGTCAGCTCATGATGAAATCCTGTAACCAATTCCATATTAGTTTGCTTATTAGATGTATCACACAGTGATATGGTATTATTAACTGGATGACGTTTCGAACACAATCTAGTGTATTGTTCACAATCATTTCACTAATTATAATCACACGACTTTGAAACTTGAGTTTTATAGTTTTTTTTTGTCTTCTCCTATTTGTCGTCGTCGGGGTGGTAGTAGAATTTTCCACATATCTGGGTGGACAGGTGTTGAATCATTCCTTATTACGCGTATTTGCAGAATTCTTAACAAGGCAGGAATAAAAGTAGTAGTAGTCATACCCACAAACTCAATTTTCCAGTGGTTTTCTAACCCCGATGTCAACTCATGATGATGAAATCCTCCATGCAGTCAATTGCATATTAATTTGTTTATCACAGTGGACTTCTGATCATCCCATCCTGTGTCAGTGAAAATTGGATTGGTGAAATGTTTAAGTAATAAGGAACCAAAACCAAGTAGCAGCAAGGAAAATCTAAGATGGGAAGTGAGGCATATAAGAGAGGCTTTGAAACATAATAATTACCCTGATAAATTAGTCAGAAAGTATGTAGGGAAATGTAAAAGTAAAATAAATAATGATAGTAGTGATAGTGATAATAATAATTGTAATAATAATAGTAATACTAATGATGACATGCATGTCAAACACCCGCAGGATAATGACAATACAAACAACAAGGAATCGAAATCATCAGTAATAATTCCATACAAGGGACGAACCTCGGAAACCTTACGCAGAATTCTTAACAAGGCGGGAAGGAATAAAATTGGTTGACATTCAAACCTCCCACAAACTCAATTAGAAACAAGCTTTGTCGGTTAAAGGATCCCGCCAGTGGAGCCATTAAAACAAAACAGTTTAGTTTACCTAATATCCTGACGGAATGATTGTCAGGTCAAATACATAGGTCAAAGTAGTAGAACAAGGACAGTCAGACTAGCCGAGCATAAAAACCTAGCAAAATCTAGATTGGTTGACCCAAATAAGATAAGAAATCTAGAGAATAGTTCAGCTATACCCCTCACTACATGCAGCTACGCACAACCATACAATAGGATGGGTGGAATAAGATGACAGTTTTAAAATCTAATGTTACACCTGGGTGGAGGGAGACGTTGATAACAGAAGCTTTCTTCATCGAATCAACTACAAATACGTGTAATAGGAATGATTCAACACCTGTCTGCCAGATATCTGGAAAATTCTACTGCCCCTACGACGACAAATAGGAGAGAATAAAGAAAACTATAAAACTCAAGTTTCAAAGTCGTGTGATTATAACTGATATGATTATGAACACAATAAATTTTGTTCGAAACTGTGTTATCCAGTAAATAATACTGTTTCACTCACTGTGTGATACATCTAATAAACAAACTAATATAGATTGACTTTAGATAGTTGGAAGCAATCGGCAGCAATCCTTGGACCACTTAAGTTTCATTCTAGCTGGTACTCATCAGTCGGTATGATGTATCTGTAACACTGGAGGAACTCATGTCCCTTCTGAGATTCGAACCCATCACCCACTGCTGCTTGTAGTCGGAGGCGTTACCACTGAGTTATTCGGGCTCGCAATTGATTTCCTATAGGACTGTATTGGACACTAGTCAGTAACTAGTATAACGTCTCTAGTCATCTGTTTGTTGCAGAGGGAATTCTATCAGTCAAGTTTGCAATTTCGCCACCATTCTAGTTGGCTGGCCATCACGCATTCAAAACTCAGAAGGGTTGCAGATACACCTTACTGACTAAGTGGTTCAAGGCTTCCTACCAATTGCTTCCAACCATCTATTATCACTAATTCAAAGTGTACTGTGATGGGGAACCACCTAGAATGGTGATGATATTGCAAACACGACCGGTAAAATTCAATCTTCACCAAAGATAGAACTAGACACATTACACTAGTTACTAACTATTGTCTAATCAAAGACTTTGACTTTTGCTATGATACTTCTTTAATTGCTTGGAGGATTTAATCATGAGCTGAAATCACTTAAAGAACCATCGGAAAACCTGTTTCGTTCTGGTTTTGGACTCTTCGGTAGTACGCACCCACCCCATTAGGGTTCGAATCCAGGACCTTCTGGTTACAAGGCTAGCGAACTCGTAGACCATTAAGCCACTGGGACTCGATCCGATGGCTAGCCCATGAGTTCTGTCTTCTGCCGTCTTCTGTCTTCTTCTGACGTAGCGCAACCATTTCTCAATGTCTTCTTCGATGAGTTACTGCCTCAGCTTCAACCGGCTTTCCACCAGAACCCCAGGTAACTGAGAGCTCACCTTGTAACCAGAAGGTCCTGGGTTCGAACCCCGGCGGTACCGCTGAAGAGTCCCTGGTGGTTTTCCAATGGTTCTCTAACTAATTGATGTCAGCGCATGATGAAATCCTTGAAGTTATGATACTTTAATTCCGCCAATTCCATAGTATTTATATTATTTTCATTATGTTCACATTACTTCTCTTATTTATGTGTCTTATTTAGTGTATGGAATTACATTTATTTTACCACAGTAACTCAATTGATTGAAGGGAGTATAAAGCTAATTTCTATTGTTTTATTCTCTTGTTATTGTTTTGTTTAGAATGTCATTTAGATCGGGAGCAGTATATCCTTTTGTGTAAAAAGCATCACATTTATTCATAATCAGAACTGATGAGGATGGCCCCCGTCGAAATCTTTCCTCAATCTATCCTGTATGCTCCTCTATGGAATTGAATGCGTTTTATTTTCAACATTTATTTTTTGTAAAACAATAAAATAGCTAAATACAAATACTAGAAATACCACTACTATTTAATAGAGTGGTAGATTCATATATGCATTGCATTATTATCTATCATTGATGTTGTCGTCGTTTTCGTTGCCGTTGCCGTCGGCTTCTCCGTGTATATCCTTGGTGAAATGAAATAAGCACACACCCACATACAGGAACTGGGAACATTAGAAAAGTAAGTGATTGTACAGTTACATATTCTCCACAACCCCCCCCCCGCTCTTTATCTCTCTCCTAACCGTTCTCTTTTTGTGTCATACATACATACATTTCAATCATTTCTCCACCCCTCTCTCTATCTCTCTCTCTCGCGCGCGCTCGCATACATACATCAAAAAGCCAAAGATTGCTTAAAGTGTGTATAATTACATAGATCTTTTGGTGTACTGTTTACTCTTACGGTGTATACCTAGTTATCTTATGTATCTATGTATGTATGTGTGTATTTATGTAGATGAATGCCAACAACTCTGCCTTAAATTGTGTTGTTGAACAGTTTTATTGCTTTTATAATAAATAAAAAAAATAAGGAAATATATTTGTGAATACCTCTGTTATTACTCACCCACTCTCTCTCTCTCTCCCACTTACTCACTCACTCACTCACATACACACACAGCCCCCCTCACACAAATAGGATAACAGTGGGGCAAATAAGAAGAAATCCTCTGTTGACATCAATATATGTTAACAAATTATGCATGTATTTATATTTATTTATCTTTCCTTCTTTTTATGTATTTGTTGTTGTTGTTGTTGTCTAGTTGGTTGGTTGGTTTCGTTTTCGTTCCTGTTTCTTCTTCTCCCATTTTGTTCTCATTTATTTGGAGAGTGAGTGCCATTGTCACTTTTATTATTATTTTTTTTGTTGACCTCGTTTTCCTTTCCAAAGATCTCCACCACAGTTGTATATTATTATTATTATTATTATTATTATTAAATGAATCCATTTCATTGTGTTGCCTTTGTTTAACGACTCTCTCTCTCTCTATGTAATTGTGTCCGTAAATTATTTTTGTCATTATAGAATTATTACTAGTATCATTATTATTATTATAAATACTACTTAATTACTTAATGTGTTTATGTGTATATGAATTTATGATGTGAATATAAGCTGTTTTAGATTTTCTTTTTTCCTATATTTTGGTTGTTTTGTTATTGTTCTTTGTCTACTGTGATGATGGTCTTGGTGGGTGGTGTAGGAGCTGAGTTTCACCAGATGTTCGGTTACCGGACTCTCGAACACACCTATCGTCTTTTTCTTCCTTCCAAACTAGCCAGTATAGGATAGTGTCCTCGAGTTCAGTTTATAGGCAATTGGGTTTGTTAATCGAAATTAACACATAACAGGTTCATATATAAAAGGAACATCTTTTGTTTTTAAAAACTTTGTCCAATCATGATTTATAAAACAAATATTAACAAGTATAATAAACAAAATTGTATGAGTTGTGATCAAAATTTGACCTCAGACTTACAAATATGACGGGGTTGTTCAACTAAACTCTAATCCTAAACACCATAATTTTGAAAATACGTCTAATCATAAAATTCTAGATACTAACAGTTTGAACAGACATGAAGGTGTGATGTTAGATGACGCATAGGAAATCCTGATTAGTAAATAAAAATGGATATGTATCACTAACTAATAATACTTGGTCATAGTTTCCGACTGTCTATATCCACTTATGGAGACGTTAAGACATTGTTTTACAACTGTTTATCCGCACACACACATACACACTGTGTTTAAAGTGTTTAACAAAGGTAGATCAATATTTGTAAGTCTGAGGTCAAATTTTGATCACAACTCGTACAATTTTGTTTATTATACTTGTTGATACATGTTTTATAAATCATGATTGGACAAAGTTTTTAAAAACAAAAGGTGTTCCTTTTATATATAAACCTGTTATGTTAATTTCGATTAATTTCCTGATGACCAGATTTCCGAACGAAACGTTGGAATTACTCATTTCAATATCGCTGAGATTTTACAAATATTTTTACAAATGTCTACTTCTCATTCGGCGCCCAAATATTATAGAACTATTCTGTCAAATCTTGACTACAGTTCATTTGATTTGGGTTTGTTACTATTACAGGACTTCATGATGAACTGACGTCGGTTAGAGAAGTTGTGGAAAACGTTGGGGTACTGGAGAGCTGTTTTGTCCTGCTTTGCAACTCTCTAGCAGTACGCACCCACCGGCGGGGGAGGGGGGTTGAACCCCCAGGATCTTCTGTTTACAGAGCGAGTTCGTAGACCGTTACACCATTGAGGTCTGATGCAACATAGGCCATGAATTCTAAATTCTGCCTGAGTTCTCTAACCGATGTTATTTCATAATGATGAAATCCTGTAACCAATTAAATCTCTGCTAACTTACACTTGAATATATACAACTGTTGTTACTGGTTTGGCCAAGAAGATGAAGTGAAATATTGTTAGTCTTGAGGCGCAGATACTGACCAGAGTTGCAATTATTTTGAAATCATCCAAAAAAGATGACTGAATCATATCATATAAAAGTGATGTTGAGGTAGAAATTTCCCGAATTCATGGCTTTCATGATTTTTCAGTAAAACATACTTCACTGCCAGTCTGTGAGTAATATTTTCTTGCAAGAAACTATTCGGTCCACACGTGAAAGACAAACCAGTTGACTGACTCCTGTGCAGCTGGGATTACATTGCCCATACCATGCATCCGCTTGTAAAACTCACTCAGAAACACTATCCAGACTGGCTAGCAAAGGAAGAACTTTGGTGTGTTTATGGCTGGGTACCAGAACATCTGGTGAACTCAGGACAATCCAGCCCCTTTTGAAAAAAAATCCTTCAAAGTCTTATAGAAGATACGATCAAACCTCTCAAAAGGAATGAGGCCAAGACATCTGAGCATAGCTAAAGCTATTAGTCAGCGAAGAATTTCATGTTTTTTGAACAATGAGTATGCCGGAAAGCTCGTCTAGGTGGAACTGAATGATTATTTCATAGGAAGTATTTTAATATACAAATTGATCGACTAATTGTTTGTCGATCCAAATTCTATACTTTTAAGAACTCTGTAACTTTCTAAAATGAGAGTATATAATTTAAGCAAATACTCATTTTGAGTGATTTCTTATGAGGTTTCACAAATAGAACTGAAATTCAGACATATCACTTATTAATCGGTAATAATCACTGATGATATTCCTGATTATTTTATTTATTTTTTTTATTTTGATTACAGCTTGATTCCACTCTGTATTTTTGGTACAAGTATGGAATTTTCAGCATGGATATCGGTTGCCCAAATTTTGCAGGCCGACCATAGATATCAGGTGTGAGTCGGCAGGGAATTGAACCTCGGACCATGTGCATGGTCGGCGAAGTCCTAACCACTGTGCTACCGACGCACATGCGAAATACCGTGGTGAGCGGGAAGACATAAATAGGTTGGGACTTCGTGGACAGTCTATGTCTAGTGTCATACAGTCTCCAAGATCTACAGACGGAAACCAACAAGTTGGTAGAGGAGGCTAGCAGTTAAGACAGGACTTCAAAGTGAATATAGAGAAGGCATGGGGGCAAAGTTAAACTTTAGACAGCACTAACAACCAATCAGCAAACGACCTTGAACGAACCAATTACATTAAAGAGGCATATGTGATGAATGGAAATGTATATTTATAGAAAAAAGCACAAAATAGAGAATAAAAAAGTTGCATGGGATATCTTTCTCGAACATGTGAGAGAAACATCTCCCAGTTAAGCATGGGACTGTCAGTGCTTTTCCATCTGCTATCCTTTCGAGGAATCCCTTTCGGAGGGAGGTGTCATACAAACCTATTACCCAAATACTGTTCGCTCGCTGGCGACCACGGTTGTATTTCTTTTTTACCAGCACTGTCTCATCGACACGCACGATAACGTCTTCCCCACCCAGCAAACAAGTGATTTTCCCCATTTTCCATGATGCGATGTCTCTGCAATGCTGGTACCACTGAACTGTTGAGACATGGCTATTCTCCATCTCGGCAGCTGCTGCTCTCACAGCCTGTTTCAACACCCATTGGTTGCAGATATACAAAATCTGGGTTAGGGGGAGATGCGACCTAGCGAAAGTAAGTTCCTACGAAATATAAAAATTATCAGCTTACCCTTTCCAGATGAACAAACCCATCAGTTGATTTGGTATAGCTTTTTAAAGTAATGATACCACCACACAAACAAATTCGCTCTTTCCGGAGCAACTCAAATCCAGGAAATACTGGAAAACACTAACCTCCTCGAATTGCAACTGTAGCCTTGTAAGGTCACGCATTAGAAATGAATCAAGCGCTATACAACATTGAACTACGTTCGTGAACCTCATTGGATAATTCAACATCGTTCGTGAATCTCATTGGATAATTCGCTGATTGGTAGTTAGTGGTGTCGAAAGTTTAACTTCGCCGGCATGGGTGATGAAAATATCTAACCGACAGCAACAACAAAAAACATCAACCACTGTCGGTGAAAGAAATTGAAAGAAAATCAGCTCTACCATTATCTAGACAGCACTGTCTCAACTACGGGTGGCACAGATCAAGATGTTAAAGGAAGGATCGAAATGGCAAGATAGACTTTCACCTTTTTGAATATGTAAGACAAATTTATCGAAGAAAATTTTCTTTATCGACGAAATCCTCTCACCAGAGGCTGTGCAGACGTATTTATATTTACCAAAATGTGTAGTAGTCTATTATTGAATAATAGGGGAGGGTGACATAATTGATATAATTACTCAGAAGGGGCTGTAGAAGTAAAAATAATAGTTGTAAATTACCTGGTACTCAACGGCACTAATTTAGAAATTTGATAAGGTTAAAATTGCTATTGAGTGAGAATAAAGGTAGTTGACTGTCAGTTTAACAAGTGTGAAGAGGCTGTTAAAATATACAAGAGGAGCATATGAAATTGGTAATATGGAATTAATTATTAAAGTAAAAGTAAAATTGAAAAACGAAAAATTAAATTTTTTACAGGGAACGACTAGTGAAGAGGTCACGATCAAGGTAAAATAAGAGAATGGACAAACGTTTTCTGTATACAGAGTTCGAGGTGGTATTGACAAATCGCTAGCGCCTCCACCATACACAATAGCCGAAACCTAACGTCCTTTGTACCATTTGGCCTCACTTTGTAGGTAATCTTGAAAGACGACTATGGTGGAGCTACGCGGCTTGAGTTCACCAAGTTCTCGAGGTATGAGCTAGAAACTGCCCTGCATTGTCCGTTTCGCTAACCATGCTAGATAATATTCAAAGATGCGTTTGTAAAGTGTGCGCACACGAACAGGTGAATTTATAAATACTCATTGGAGTGGCCTGAAGTGGTAGTTTATCCTTCACACATCCATTGATCACTTGTTGGCTGTAGAAATTGATCCGTAGCTCAGCTCTAAAGGAGGCTTTTCTCAGTGATCTGGATATAAGCGGTTCTTCAGAATCTCAATTGTGGTATCTACCTTTAAATTTAACGTTCATGAACAGCAGCTTCTTCGGCAACCTCATAGTTCTTTCAAGCTTTTACTTTAACTTAATTGTTTTTCTCCATGAATCTTGAAGGATAGCCACTTTCTATGGGGAAATTGTCTGAGTCGCTGCTATTATTCAACAGTAGACTACTATACATTTTCGATGAACATAAATACGACTGTACAGCCTGTGAAGATGATTTCATCGACAAAGAGAATTTTCTTCGCTGAATTTGTCTTTTATTTACCTTCATTCACCTTGACTACTCTGAAACAGAACAAGTCTACTGCAATCAGTATAAAGAACAAGATTCGGATTTTCAGCATTCATGAAAAATCAGCACTTTTATATAGATGAGGATAACCACACGCACACCGAGGAGGGCATGGCTATCATGATGTCACCAACGGTAACAAAGGCCCTGATGCAATGGGAGGCAATCTCGCCCATGATAATCACCGCCACATTCAACTCCAAAGGAAGGAAAGTGTCAATACAATACAATGTTATGCATCCACAAACAACGCAGACCTCGAAAAAAAAAGAAGAATTCTACAGATAACTACAGGCAGCAATGGACAATACTCCAGCTGGTGACATTAAAATACTAATGGGAGACATGAATATCAAACTGGGACCAGACAACACAGGAAGGGAACTCATCATGGGTAGAGAAGTTCTCTGAGAAATGAATGAAAATGGAGAACTCTTCGCCGACTTCTGCGCTTTCAACGAACTAGTGATTGGTGGCAGTGTATACAAACACAAAGATATCCACAAGGCTACGTAGGTGTCACTAGATGGGCAAACCAAATCGACTTCATCTCGAAGCTGCTGAAGGAAGTGGAGGCGCAGCCTACTGGACACAAAAGTAAAGAGAGGAACAGACGTTGGCTCAGACCACTATCTCATACAAGGGACAATCCAAATCAAATTAAAAGCTTTCAGGGAGTCAGGAGCTGCATATAGACCACAAGCCAAGCTGAAGGACCAAGATGCAAAGGACATCTTCATTGCAGGCATAAGGGACAAAGCCGAGACACAAATCAACACTAGCGAAGAGGTTGGCGTCAAAAAGAACTGGGAAAACTTGAAAACGGTATGGAGTCAAACCTGCATGGAAGTTCTAGGCAGAAAGACAAACAGTGGCTCACTACGGACACTTGGAAACTAATAGAAGAGAGAAGGATACTGAAACAAAAGATTATCTAGTGCTCCGATGAGCAACAAAAACAGCAGTTGAATGCAAACTACGATACGCTGAACAAAGGAGTAAAGAAGAGTGCCAGGGAAGACAAAAGAAAATATTATGAAACCATGGCAAACGAAGCAGAACAAGCTGCAGTGCAGGCAAAGGAGACCTCGCCACACTCTACCAAACAACAATTGGAACCTATCGGGCAAAAGTTCGACACAGACTAAGCCAGTCAAGGATGACAATGGAAAGTCAATCACTGAGGAGGTGGAGCAAAGGAAACACTGGCTGAACACTTCAAAAGACTTCTAAATCGACGGCCACCTACAACGCGCCCAACAATACCAACAACGGAAGCAGAACTACAAGTGAACATCCACCCCCGGACAAAATCAGAAGTCCTGAATGCAATCAAGATGCTAAAGACCGGAAAAGCAGCAGGACCAAATGGAATCCCAGTAGAAGCATTGAAAATGGCCCCGAGACAACAGCGAACCTGATGAAGGTGTGGAAAGAGGGCAAAGTACCCGAGGATTGGAAGAAAGGATACTTATTGAATTATCAAAGAGAGGAGACTTAAGTCAATGCAAAAACTGGTGCGGAATTATGCTCCTGTCCATCCCAATCAAAATACTAAGCCGCATCATCCTGGAGAGAATCGAACACGCCATTCTGGATGCAAAACTTCGACCGGAACAAGCTGGATTCAGGAGGAACAAGTCACGTATTGATGAAACCGCCACTCTACGGATCATCATTGAACAAAGCTTGGAATGGGAGCCACCTCTCCATCTCACTCAACTTCATCGACTTCGAAAAATCCCTGAAAACAGCGTCGATCGAGGGTGATTTGGGAACTACTTCGCTGCTACCAAGGGGTCCCATCGACAATTATACATCTCATCCAACAGTTATACGACAATGCTGCATGGCAAGTAATCCACAACGGAAACTTACGGAAGCCTTCGAAGTGAGGACGGGAGTGAGACAAGCTGGCTGTCTACTATCGCCAATGATTTTCCTGATTGCAGTAGATTGGATAATGCGACAGAGAGACAGCGGCGGGCAATGAGGAAACAGGCATAAAATGGACTCACACAAGAAATAACTTGGAGGATCTGGACTTCGTTGATGATATGCATATGTCTGATTTCCCACAAACTGGAAGATATGTTAGTGAAAACAACAAATTGGCGATAGAAGAAGCATCAAAGATAGGATTTGACTTTAGGTGAACATAGATAAAACACAGGTAGGTGATGAAGATTCCTGGTCAACACCGACAGCAACAACACCAGACAACAATCAGAATAAATGGGAGAAATTCGAAGAAGCAACCTCCTTTACCTACCTACCTACCTACCTGGGAAGCATCGTTTCAACTACAGATGGACAGAACTGACGAGGATATGAAAGCAGCGAGGATCGGGAAAGCAAGACAAGCTTTCATTACTGTTAAGTCTGTGTGGAGGTCAACAGAGCTACTCAGCATCAAAAATAAGATCTGGATTTCCAACTCCAATGTGAAGTCAGTCAGTCCTACTATACGGATCAGAGACTTGCACTGTGCGTCATAAAGAGCATCTCAAACAAACTACAGACCTTCATTAACAGTTGTCTTCGCTCAGTTCTCAAGAGCAGAAGGCCGGCCAGAAAAGATAAGCAACAGGGATCTCTGGCAATGAGCGAACCAACCAATCAGGAACCGATTGTGAAACAAATAAGCAAGAAGACATGGAGGTGGATTGGCCCTATTCTGAGGAAGTCATCAAATGACATCATTAGACAAGCCATCGCTTGAGTGGAACCCGAAAGGGAAGCGGCGAGTTGGTCGTCAGTGCAAGGGTGACTTGGAGGAGGTCATGTGAAGAGGGGATGAAAGCATGTGGGCAGACTTGGAGCGGGGTGAAAAAGTTAGCAGAAAACCGAATGGAATGTAGAGGCGCGGCTGAAGCCCTATGTTCCTCTATGAATTAAAGGATATAATAATAGTAATAATTTAATAATAATATAGTCCAGTACTCCCTGTGGCTGGTTTTCAATGGTTCTCTAACTGATATCAATCCGTGATCAATTCGTATAAGTGAGACAAATTGTGAAACCGTGTGAGGAAAATTGATATGATTATGACTGGCAATAATTTATGCTCGAAAAGTCATCCGGTTGTTAATACTGCATAATCATTGTAAGATATTTCAAAATAAACTTATCTAATATGGAATTACATTCTACCACCGCACTGCTCAAGTTCTACACTTGGGCAAATTACTTTACTTTTCAAGTATTGATTTGTAGGGATTCAGTTTGATTGGTTACAGGATTTCATCATGAGCTGACATCAGTTAGAGAACTATTGGAAAACCTTCAAGGAGTACTAGAGAGCCAGCTGTTTCGGCGGACTGGTTTATGAGGAAGACCGTGGTGAGCAGGAAGACTTCGTGGACAGTTTATGTTTAGTGTCATACAGACTCCAAAATCTACAGGCGGAAACCAACAAGTTGGTAGAAGAGACTTGCGGCTTAGATAGGATTTCAAAATGATCATAGAGAAGGCAGGGGTCATGAAAACACCTAATCGACTCTGTCTATCTGTCCGTTTTCATTATAGAACTTGGCACCAATGTGCAACAGTTCGAGTCGCCACACTCCATGTAGCACACAAAGCAAGAGAAGAAAGTAGAAGAAATGCATACTAGAGACAGTAAACAGAAGTGTGAGACAAAAGGAATAGAATAACGAAGAACAATATAGTTTTATTGAAAATTATAAGTCACAAGGGGAGTGGATGCATCTGGGCCAGCCATTGAGACGATTTTGAGCCATATCACCAAATGTTTCCAACCATTGGTTTGAACACCACTGGCTTTTTTTCAACCTGACCCTAAGTTGGCCAACATTGGCCGTCGAGTAAGGGGATCGATGGCTAGGCATGCGTAACACATGTCCTAGCCATCTCAGTCGATGTAACCTCACAGCCTTGTCGATTGATTTCCCCTTCAACTCACCTAGCACTCGACGGATGTCTAACCTCAATATTGCTCACCTTATTATACTACTTCACACAGGAGATAGAGCGCAGACACCTATGATCAAAGACAGCTAGCTGGCGTTTTCATGTCTTCCACTCCCAGTGGGCAGGTCTCACAGCCGTATAGGAGGACGGAGCGAACTGATGAGCAGTACACTTGACCTTTGGTCGAAAGCAGGATATCACATCTACGCCAGAGACCGCGTAAACTGGCATATGCGAGACTAGCCCTTTGTATCCGTGCGGAGATTTCGTCAGAGATCAACCCGTTGGCGTTGGCTGATGGTACTTCCCAAATAAGTGAAACGGTCAACGTGCTCCACCATTTCACTTCCTATTTCTAATCTAGAGTCGCTGTAGTTCAGTCGTGTAACATCATCTTGCATTTGGCGGGAGCGAATCTCATGCCAAACATTCGAAGATTGCAGCTCAAGGTGTTCAGAAGACTTGGGATTTTGTCAGCGTCTTCACCTTGGGGAATAACTATGTCGTCTGCATATTCTAAGTCAACCAGATTATTCCCTGATAGCAAGTCATCTCTGAGTCTTGAAGTGAGTTAGGGTTAATTCCATTAGTACATCTATGTGGAAATTGAATAGAAATGGGGATAGTGGGCATTCCTGACGGACACCACTAATTGTCACCAGTTCAGATGACAACTCGCCGTATGCCCTCCCCTGGCTGCATGATGTCGAGTAGAGTGCCTTAATCAGTGCAATGTATTTTCTCGGCATTCATTTTACAACCAAGCATCGCCACAGTACCTCTCGGTTGACAGAATCGAATTCCGCCTTTAGGTCAAGAAATATAACGATTGTTGGACGCTGGTAAGTGTGCTTATATTCCAGAATCTGTCGAAGGGTGAAGATATGATCAATACACCTTCTTCCTGGTCTAGAGCCTGTCTGGTCCTCTCGTATTTATCCCTCCTGTGGATCACTTAGTCTACGCATAATTATTGAGTCTAGAACTTTAGATACCATATTAGTCAATCTAATCCCCCTGTGATTATCATCTAAGCGACAGCAACAACAACAAACGTCAATTACTATCGAAGAAAGAAATTTGAAGGAAATCACTGCTTTCATTATCTAGACAACACCGTCTCAACTATAGGTGGCATGGATGAGGATGTTAAGAGGAGGATCGAAATGGTAAGATAGACCTTCACCTTCAGTATTCTGAAACAGGAGAAGTCTACTGCAATCAGCATGAAAAAGAATATTCGAATTTTCAGCACTAGAGAAAAATTCAATGCTTTTATATAGTTGAGAAACTTAACGTGTGGTCAGGAAAAGCATTTCCAACAGACTACTGTAGATTTTGATCAACAACTCTCTTCACTCTCACGAAAATGAGGATTGGAGGGCCAGCCAGACAGGATTGGCGACAAAGAACTCTGTGAACGAACCAACCAAGAATGTATTGCCTATGAAATATTCCGGGGCAAATGAAGATGGGCTCGATATATGCTGTGGAGATCGTCAAATGATAGCTTGAGTCAGGACTCTCGAATGAAACCCGAATGAGAAACGACAAGTGGGATATCCATGGGTGACGTCGAGGAGATCGTATGGAGAGGAAGAGATGAAAAATTATGGCTAATCGTGGGGTCATCAAAAGTGGACTGCAGAGAACAAGATGAAACGTAGATGTGCTGTTGAAGTCCACTTGTAATTCAAGAGGATAATTAATAATCAAGTCGATCGTAATAATAATAATAATAATAAACAAGGATGAATTCGTAAAAGTGTTTTCCCAATCTAGGTAACCAGTCATTTTGAATGTGTGTATTACTAAGGGTAGTGACTAGAAAACTGAATGTTTGGTTTTATATGCAATTATAACACAGTATGATAATGGCAGCACAAATTAAGGTAGCACTTACAATTATGAGGTATCACAGGGATAGAGAACTATTCTGGCTTGTGAATGTTGACTATAGGAGAGAAAGGGAATGAGAGAAGAAACATGTACTTTTTAATTGGATCCTCATCTTTGACTCTGTGCTAATGTGGTGAGAGCTGGTTGCTAACCAAATTGGTAGACAGTAATTTACGTCAGTGTTTACGTCCCCAATATCGGTCGTGAGAAAAATAAGAACAAAGACTGATTCAACAACCAACTACAGGAGACTTTGCCTACGCGGATACAATTAGCATATAGATGATCTGACATTCAAGAAACAGCCACAAAGAGATGAAAGATTAACTTTCAGTGAGAAATAACCAATCAGAAGACTGTGTTTGTTTGCTTAAATAATCTATAATATATACATGAAAATCTATAAATATGTGTTGATTTCCTTAATAATAAACGATCTGTTGCCTGGCCCTTGTCTCTGTTGTTGCACTAATATTTGCGGCCTTTTTAATACAATAGATGACATATTACCAATCAAGTGGCACCGTGTTTGTTAGCAGTAATTATTCCATATCAACATGTCAAGGTGGTGATAGTTAACGAAACATACCTTGTAGACAATGAGCTTAAATTTAATGTTAATTCAACATTTAAAGTGATTTATCGCATTCCAACTAATCTGAATTTTGCTTTACGAGTTAGTCTTCTACATACAGCTGAAACCATCAGGATCCACATAAAGAAGGTAAACCTATCCTTACCTTGGTCATCGTGACGTGAATGTTCATATCGGACTACTTCATCTTTATTTACAAGTTATCATCGCCCAAATTATTTTATTTTATTCAGCTAGACCTAGAACACAATTGATCGTGCTAAGTTAAGTAATCTAGAAAAAGCTCAGTCAGCTCAGCATTGCACTGCATTCACTTGCGTGTAATCATAAAATAGGGTGGTTGGGATAGGATGAGAGTAATAAAAATCAATATAGTTAGGTGAAGACAGAGAGGTTAACTACTGAAGCTTTGTTTATCGATTCAACACTGCACAGATGTGTGTAATCAGAATGACGAAATGCCTATACCGGAGATATAGAAAGTAGCAAAAAAAAACAACGAAGGAAAGTTGCAGAGAGAGAATATATATAAGACAAATTTTCTGTAGTTTAGTTTGTAAGGATTAGTTTTGTTTTTACGAGTTGATCACGAATTGATATCAGTTAGAGAATTATTGAAACCTAGCCAGGGAGTACTGGACAGCTGTTTCGTTAGCCTAGTTTGGGAATCATCGCTAGTACACACCCACCTCAATTAGGGTTCGAACCCAGGACCTTTCAGTTACAAGGTGAGCCGGCTGGTATACCAATCAACCACTGGGACCCGATTCAATGACCACCCATGAACTCTAACTTCCCTGGTTTTCAATGGTTCTTTAACTCATATCAATCCATGATCAACTTGTAAAACACAAAACTAACCCGTACAAACCAAACTATAGAAAATTAATCTGATGCTCGCTAGTGACTTGCTACAGGATTGAGTTTCCTGGAGTCATTTCTAGTGAGAAGTCGTGGCTAATGAGGTCCATCTAGTTGTCACGTGTGAGGATGGATGTCCCACCGACGACATTGGTTGGGGTCGCGCTAAATCATGAATTGGTAGAAGTTAGAATTCATGAGCCACTGAATCGTGTCCCAGTGGCTGAATGTTATACGAGCTAGCTTGCCTTGTAACTGGAAGGTCCTGGTTCGAACCCCACTGGGCGGG
Source organism: Trichobilharzia regenti (assembly GCA_944472135.2). Classification (NCBI taxonomy): domain Eukaryota; kingdom Metazoa; phylum Platyhelminthes; class Trematoda; order Strigeidida; family Schistosomatidae; genus Trichobilharzia; species Trichobilharzia regenti. The sequence continues at coordinate 31,218,274 of OX235267.1, forward strand.
TGGGTACTGCCGATGATTCCCAAACTAGGATGAAACAGCAGCTGTTCAATACTCCAGTGCTGGTTTTCAATGGTTCTCTAACTGATATCAATCCGTGATCAATTCGTATAAGTGAGACAAATTGTGAAACCGTGTGAGGAAAATTGATATGATTATGACTGGCAATAATTTATGCTCGAAAAGTCATCCGGTTGTTAATACTGCATAATCATTGTAGATATTTCAAAATAAACTTATCTAATATGGAATTACATTCTACCACCGCACTGCTCAAGTTCTACACTTGGGCAAATTACTTTACTTTTCAAGTATTGATTTGTAGGGATTCAGTTTGATTGGTTACAGGATTTCATCATGAGCTGACATCAGTTAGAGAACTATTGGAAAACCTTCAAGGAGTACTAGAGAGCCAACTGTTTCTTCAGCCTAGTTTCGGACGCTTCATCAGTACTCACCCACCCCACTAGGGCTTGAACCCAGGGCCTTCTCTGATTACGTCATCGAATTGATCACTGGTTTATTCGTTAATTACTCTTCATTTTTTCTATAATTATGCATTATGCAATTCACTTGTTGTAACCATTTCTAATTGAAAAGGAAATAGTTTTTCGTTCAATTCTTTTGTTTTCTAAATGTCTAAAGAGGGATTTCTTCTACATAGAAAGGGACTGGATAAGCATTGTCTGAATACAGACTGGGCTGAAAATTTTTTATAGTGTAACTGCTTCAATTGTGCTTAACAATCCAAACCTTATCACCTTAAGGAGTGGAAAAGGCGTTTTGTATAGGATTATAGAGGCTGGATTTTTTACCAGTTTATTGTTCGCTATCCATTATGTATGCTAATATACAGAACACATAATTGATTTTATGATTCGTTTCCCCTAACGTTGTTAGACAGTCCACAATAAGGCGACGAAAAGGTTGCCTAAGCGTCCCATCTATGTAATTGTCTCAGTATAAGCGATTGAATTTATAAGTACACCCTGAAATAGCCAAGTTCGGTGGTAGCTTATCCTTCATCTGCATTCGGAGTATTCAACGGGTGATGAAGTTTAAACATAATGTTGCTGTAAAGGTAGGTTTTAGCTATTTTTTTTCGGAGTCTCGATGCTTATGACAAAGTCATCTATATATACGTATAATTCGAGGATGTTTGTGGCTGTAGATTGCTGCTGTTTGGAGCAGTTATGGCTCCATCCTGTGTTTCCGAAATTTATTAATATTCTTCCACATTTAAGTCCTGTGAAAGCATACAGAACTCATTGAACTTATTGATTAAATGTTTGATGTTTGGTGTCACACAAAGTCGAAGACTTACAAGCGAAAACCAACAAACTGGTCGAAGAAGCAGTCGGCGAAGACAGGACTCCAGGTGAATATAGACAAGACGGAGGTTATGAAAATAACCAACCAACAACAACAACAGCAACATCCAGCGCCAATCACCATCAACGGGAGGGATTTGAAAGAGGTCACTTCATTCACTTATCTAGAGAGCATTGTCCTCCTCAACTGCAGGAAGTTGGAATTGACGAGGATGTCAAATCGAGCGAGAATAGGGAAGGCGAGAAATATATTCATCAACCAACCTGAAACCAATCTGGAAATCTTCGTCACTCAGCCAGCATCAACAACAAAATTCGGTCGGATTTTCAATACAAACGTCAAGTCAGTCAGTTATTCTATATGGATCAGACAGAACCTTGGCGGGCGGGTCACAAAGGATATTTCCAACAGCCTGTTGCAGACCTTTATCAACAACTGTCTTCGCTGGATCTATACTGAAGATCAGATGGCTGGGCCGGGAAGAATCACCAACAAGAAACTATGGGAACAAAAAGACAAAACCAGAACCAATCGCCAACCAACAAATATGCAGGAGAAAGTGGAGATGGATTGGACACTCGCGGCTGAGGAGGCCGCTGGGTGACATCGCGCGCGCGTCAGGCCATTTCTCGAGTGGAACCAGGCCGAAAGGGAAGCACGTGGCGAGTGGGACGTTGTCGTCAGTGCAAGGGTGACATGGAGGAGATCGTGTGAAGAGGAGTTGAAACAGTATAGACTAACTAACATGGATGTAGGTGAAAAGTACAGCAGAAGACAGAAGTGGCAAGTGGAGACGTGCAGCTGAAGCTGTCTGTTCCACTAGGAACCCAAGGGAACAATAATAATAATATTATATTAATTAGGCGTATTGCTGAAATAATTCCAATAAAACTCTATTGTTCTTCCATAGTACTGTTATTTTTCCCTCACTTACACTCCTGTTTACTATCACTCTAGTCCACATGGAGGGAGAGTGGCAATTTGAACTGTTGCACAGATGTGCAGCAGTATAAAGTATAACAGTACATAAATTCCTATTATATAAACATTATCACTATTGATAGGTAGGTAATATAATTAATTATGTATTGGTCAGAATTACAATATAAGACATTCACATCGAAATACCAAAATGCAGAAGCGCGTCATATCACGTGACCGATAAATTCCAACTAAAAATTTCACACTAGTAGAAAGGTACACTTGTTATTAAGCGGAAAATAATTTGTGAAGATTATGTGATATATATGGAGTAAATACGTGCGTCGCTGGCACAGCGGTTAGGGCACATAATCTTGGGTTCGATCCCCAGCCACTGGACGCACTCCTTTACCTCGTTAAGCTAGAAATAAAGCTTGTAAAGAGGAAAGGCTGGTTGGGCATGAGACTAGCAACCCCATCCTGTAAAAATAATCACCACTGCTACAGAAACTTTAGGCCTGTAGCTTGAAGCCGTCCTATATTCCAATGGGAATGTGTGGGAAAAAAATGGAGTAAACCAGAATAAGTGACGTGTAGTACACTCCATGTAGTCCAGCAAACTGCCAACGAATAAAGAGACAGTCTACAACTTACCACACAGATGGAATTTTTAAAGCACACTATTTAACCAATATTATTATTATTGTTCCCTTGGGTTCCTAGTGGAACAGACAGCTTCAGCTGCACGTCTCCACTTGCCACTTCTGTCTTCTGCTGTACTTTTCACCTACATCCATGTTAGTTAGTCTATACTGTTTCAACTCCTCTTCACACGATCTCCTCCATGTCACCCTTGCACTGACGACAACGTCCCACTCGCCACGTGCTTCCCTTTCGGCCTGGTTCCACTCGAGAAATGGCCTGACGCGCGCGCGATGTCACCCAGCGGCCTCCTCAGCCGCGAGTGTCCAATCCATCTCCACTTTCTCCTGCATATTTGTTGGTTGGCGATTGGTTCTGGTTTTGTCTTTTTGTTCCCATAGTTTCTTGTTGGTGATTCTTCCCGGCCCAGCCATCTGATCTTCAGTATAGATCCAGCGAAGACAGTTGTTGATAAAGGTCTGCAACAGGCTGTTGGAAATATCCTTTGTGACCCGCCCGCCAAGGTTCTGTCTGATCCATATAGAATAACTGACTGACTTGACGTTTGTATTGAAAATCCGACCGAATTTTGTTGTTGATGCTGGCTGAGTGACGAAGATTTCCAGATTGGTTTCAGGTTGGTTGATGAATATATTTCTCGCCTTCCCTATTCTCGCTCGATTTGACATCCTCGTCAATTCCAACTTCCTGCAGTTGAGGAGGACAATGCTCTCTAGATAAGTGAATGAAGTGACCTCTTTCAAATCCCTCCCGTTGATGGTGATTGGCGCTGGATGTTGCTGTTGTTGTTGTTGGTTGGTTATTTTCATAACCTCAGTCTTGTCTATATTCACCTGGAGTCCTGTCTTCGCCGACTGCTTCTTCGACCAGTTTGTTGGTTTTCGCTTGTAAGTCTTCGACTTTGTGTGACACCAAACATCAAACATTTAATCAATAAGTTCAATGAGTTCTGTATGCTTTCACAGGACTTAAATGTGGAAGAATATTGATAAATTTCGGAAACATAGGGACGTGAAAAATAAATCATCCACGCGTGAAATCCAGGTCTTCTAGTTTCTTCACGTCGGTCCAGGATATCCGTGTCTTCTCGTTTCCCACTGTCTGACTCATAATCCGGTCAGGCCAGCACAATTAGTAATATCATTGGTGATAATAAGCACCCTTGTCTGACTCCTGTGTTTACTCCAAACATCTAATAGGACATTAAAAGTCCTACTCCACCTTGATGTCATTTCTGTTAGTATGGATCTAATCATCATCAACATCAAGTCCAAGATTGTTATCCACTAGTTGAATATGCAACTGTTATTTATACGTATACGGATCAGTCAGCGAATACTAAACAAACAATATGGTTGTCCAGTCATAATTATTTCGGTTGAAATTATTTCAGTCACATGTGCATTGTTATAATTGATTTATATGAAATAATACTCCGGCTAGAGTAGTATTTTGTAGGTTGAAATCAAATACTAGTGTTTAGTCGGTTAGAAATCCATTATCTATGTTTCGTTTCAGCTTTTAACACTCGTCAAAAACATAATTTAGAATAAGATTGCTTCTAGGACTCTTGACTTGATCTGATATTGCCGTCAACTAAGTCTTCCTGAATGCAAACTACAATACGCTGAACAAAGGAGTAAAGAAGAGTGCCAAGGAAAACAAAAGAAAATATTATGAAACCATGGGAAACGAAGCAGAACAAGCTGCAGTGCAGGCAAAGGAGACCTCGCCACACTCTACCAAACAACAATTTGGAACCTATCAGGCAAAAGTTCGACACAGACTAAGCCAGTCAAGGATGACAATGGAAAGTCAAACACCAAGGAGGTGGAGCAAAGAAAACACTGGGCTGAACACTTCAGAAGACTTCTAAATCGACCACCACCTACAACGCGCCCAACAATACCAACAACGGAAGCAGAACTACAAGTGAACATCCACCCCCGGACAAAATCAGAGGTCCTGAATGCAATCAAGATGCTAAAAGCTGGAAAAGCAGCAGTACCAGATGGAATCCCAGCAGAAGCATTGAAAATGGACCCGGCGACAACAGCGGACTTGATGACGCCATTACTGGAAAAGGTGTGGAAAGAAGGCAAAGTACCCGAGGATTGGAAGAAAGGATACTTATTCAAACTACCAAAGAGAGGAGACTTAGGTCAATGCAAAAACTGGCGTGGAATTATGCTCCTGTCCATCCCAAGCAAAATACTAAGCCGCATCATCCTGGAGAGAATCGAACACGCCATTCTGGATGCAAAACTTCGACCGGAACAAGCTGGATTCAGGAGGGACAAGTCACGTATTGATGAAACCGCCACTCTACGGATCATCATTGAACAAAGCTTGGAATGGGAGTCACCTCTCTATCTCAACTTCATCGACTTCGAAAAAACCCCTGAAAACAGCGTCGATCGAGGGGTGATTTGGGAACTACTTCGCTGCTACCAAGGGGTCCCATCGACAATTATACATCTCATCCAACAGTTTTACGACAATGCTGCATGGCAAGTAATCCACAACGGGAAACTTACGGAAGCCTTCGAAGTGAGGACGGGAGTGAGACAAGCTGGCTGTCTACTATCGCCAATGATTTTCCTGATTGCAGTAGATTGGATAATGCGACAGACAGACAGCGGCGGGCAATGAGGAAACAGGCATAAAATGGACTCATACAAGAAAGAACTTGGAGGATCTGGACTTCGTTGATGATATGCATATGTCTGATTTCCCACAAACTGGAAGATATGTCAGTGAAAACAACAAATTGGCGATAGAAGAAGCATCAAAGATAGGATTTGACTTTAGGTGAACATAGATAAAACACAGGTAGGTGATGAAGATTCCTGGCCAACACCAACAGCAACAACACCAGACAACAATCAGCCAGCATAAATGGGAGGAACCTGAAAGAAACAACCTCCTTTACCTACCTACCTGGGAAGCATCGTTTCAACTACAGATGGACAGAACTGACGAGGATATCAAAGCAGAGAGGATCGAGAAAGCAAGACAAGCTTTCATTACTGTTAAGTCTGTGTGTAGGTCAACAGAGCTACTCAGCATCAAAAATAAGATCTGGATTTCCAACTCCAATGTGAAGTCAGTCAGTCCTACTATACGGATCAGAGACTTGCACTGTGCGTCATAAAGAGCATCTCAAACAAACTACAGACCTTCATTAACAGTTATCTTCGCTCAGTTCTCAAGAGCAGAAGGCCGGCCAGAAAATATCAGCAACAGGGATCTCTGGCAATGAGCGAACCAACAATCAGGAACCGATCGTGAAACAAATAAGCAAGAAGACATGGAGGTGGATTGGCCCTATTCTGAGGAAGTCATCAAATGACATCACTAGACAAGCCATCGCTTGAGTGGAACCCGAAAGGGAAGCGGCGAGTTGGTCGTCAGTGCAAGGGTGACTTGGAGGAGGTCATGTGAAGAGGGGATGAAAGCATGTGGGAGACTTGGAGCGGGATGAAAAAGTTGGCAGGAAACAGAAGGCAATGGAGACGCGCGGCTGAAGCCCTATGTTTCTCTATGAATTAAAGGATATAATAATAATAAGTCTTCCTGAACAAGTGTTTCAAAATATTTTTTTTCATATGACTACTGTTGTGTTGAGAGCTGTCTACAAGCCAATATTGGATACAACAATTTACGTCAATTTTTACGTCCCAAATTGAGGGCCTGAGAAAAAACAGTAACAAAGCTTAATCTTGATGAATTCACCAACCAATCACAGCAGATTTAACGTGGGCAGACACGTTTCGCAGACATCTGACCGGGCCGTCTGAGAAATGGTCACAATGAGACAACAGAATAACCTTGAGCAAGAAAACAACCAACCAGAAGACGTTGCTTCTCTGCTAAAAATAACGCTAGTAAAATGTTGATTTTCTCAATAAACGATGTGTTTATTGCCTGGCCCTTGTCCACTGTCATTACACTATTACTGAGTTGTTCTTAATTTCCTACAGTTCACTATTCAATTTTATACCATGATGATGAAAGTACCTCTAGAAAAAAAAAGAAATAAATTGGATCCAATGTTATGATCAACTGATTAAAAGGACGACCTACCCTGAAGAAATTGTCGAAGGTATCAAGTTGTCTGGTCTGTTTCAAGCTTCATATAACATCTCGTTTACCAAGATGTTGGAGGTAGTTCTTTCAGTAATAGAGCATAAATTGCAAACTTCTGAAAGGTGAAAAAGTGGTCAATAGTGCGATTGCTCACCGCCACCTGTTAGACAGCTATCATGAAATTAATTAAAGTTTAAAACAGCTTCAGATTGGAAACAATTGCTGTTAGACGATTAAAACCTGATTTATGCATCCAAATTGGAAAGCGTTGTTAGTCTTGCTAATATTACTTACTTCATCTATATTCTTGATCAGACTCCTTTTATTTATTTTTCTGAGTTCTATTTAACGAAATTATTTGACCCTGGCTAGCGCAAGTGTCATTGTTGCTTGATTTTATGTCTCTAATTCAATTTGTAACATTCATGGGTAATTCTGACAATATTTCTTAGTTATTTCTATACATATTAATGAGCCTGACTAACCAATGGCTTTTATGCCTTTCTAATAATGCTATTTAATCACGTGATATCCAGCATATTTGTGATCAATATCTATAGTATTTGACCACTTTGTATATTTCATCGATTTATCCCCATTTATGAATTTGAATAAAGTAAGAAAAACAATTTTTAAAGAATAAAATGGTACCATCATTTATTTTGTGAGCCTCTCATCAGTTGCTTGCTTACAGCCCAAAAAACATTATTAAGTTTATCTACAGGAATAACTTCAACATACTTGCACAGAGTTTATTTTCTAGCAAAAAATCAATATATACATACAATACTGATGATAATCATACATAATGGAATCTCTCGGCGTTACGTAATCAGATGAAAGAGAAGATGAAAACATCCAGTTACCATGGTAAAGAAAGACTGATAACTGCTTCTTTTTGAACTCATAAGTCAGGCTTAAGACGCTTGATGGAGATTGCTTCCGCAAACTTGATGAGAATTGAACTCTTTTGCCTACTGATAATTTTGAACGATATTACTATGTCCACCTCGTGATCTGTGTCAGAGAGATGCCTGGTAATGGCACTGTTGAAAGCATTTGTTCCCTTGAAATGTAGGCTTTCTGGTACATGTTCAGAAAATCGAAGACGTACCCTTCTTTGTGTTCTCCCAATGTAACTTCTCCCGCACATACACATAAATTTGTATACGCAGTTGGTGAGAACATGAGAAGGGTATCTGTCGATCTTTGTTTGATTTAACCAGAGGGCATGTTGTCCGAAAGACGGGAACCAACTTAGCTAGCTGTAAGATAGGTCTCTGTCTAGTGACGTACTCAATCATCTGTTGACAAATGCTGTCATATTTTCACCCATAAAATCGATTTGAATGAATACAGGCTATTTTTCCACTGTGATTTGTTTGATATTTGAGCCTTCAGATCTTCCGTACTTGTCAATGAAACTTTACTTTATTCACTTTCGTATATTGATGTGAAATTGTTTATTTAGTTGGAGGATTTCATCATGAGCGGACATCAGTTAGACAACTGTTGGAAAACCTGCAGGAAGAACTGGATAGCTAGCCGTTTCGTCAGACTTGTTTGGGACTCTTCACCAGTACACACCCACCGCCACGGTTTGAACCAGAACCTTCTGGTTACAAGGCAAGCTTGTAGACCATTAAGCCACTGGGACCCAATCCAGTGGGCATTCCATGAATTCCAACTTCAGCCAATTCATGACATATCACTACTCCCTTTCGCAATATCCTCTTCGATGACCGGTCCCGGTGGCTGAATGGTCTACGAGCTAGCTTGCCTTGTAACCAGAAGGTCCTAGGTTCGAACCCCGGTGAACAGGTACTGATGAAGAGTTCCAAACTAGGCTGACGCAACAGCTGTTCAGTACTCCGAGGTGGTTTTTCAGTGGTTCTCTAATTGATGGCAGTTCATGATGAAATCCTCCATCCAATCAAATAAAATCCCTACAAAAAACAATACTTGAATAAACGGTTAGGGATTGTCATTACTCCCTTAGGTTCCCAGTGGAACACAAAAATTTAATGACACATCTCCATTTCACTACCTTCTATGTATTTTGATGCTGGCTCATCATTTGCCGGTAAGCTTTAATTTTCTTCTCCTCAAACTATGTCGCCCATGTAATTCTTGGATCCAGGTCCAACTCGCCGTTTTCAATTAGGGTTCCACACGACAGTGAGGTTGACGCGTTATGTGATAAAATGGCCTCTTCAGTGCGTGTCTAACCCATCTTCATCTACTTCAGTATATTTGTTGGATTATAGACTCTTGATTGGTTCGTTCCTTACTGCTTATTCATTCTGGTCGGCAATCTGTTCTTCGGTATTGAGACATACGGAGACATCTGTTGATCTGAGTTTTATAGACTGTTAGAAATGGTTCTGATGACGCATCAAATCTATGAAACCCAGACGAACTACCTCGATATTCATGTTTAAAATTGTAACTTTGTTCTGTAATACTGAGTAAAGTAGATTTCCACTCTAATTGCAAACAAATGAAGGTCTATCTTATAAGGAATGATTACTGATAACATTAAATTACTTTATTGTAATCGTTCCAACTATAACGATTTAATCCATAAAAATATCATTCTAAATATTATATATATATATATATTATCTTAGAGGCAATAATATCTGGCCTACTTTATACTTCAGTGTAATAGATTTATTTCTATTGAACATCCTTGTTTAATTATTTGAATTTATTGATTTTAAAAGTATATGCATGTATATTGATTGCATTGTCTATGTATAAACGCAATTGAAAACGGTTTCATGGGTTAAAATATATTGCATCCTTATTACTAACTTCCAATTTCATTTACAAGACATTTAACTTGATTTCCAATGTCTGTGTAAACTGTTTAGAGTTAAAGCTATATGCTCACAAGAAGTAATTGAAGATGAATTCAGCATTGTTTATGATACTTTGATCGAAAATAGCTATCTCGAAAAATTTATCAAGATACACATGACAAAGAAAGCGACGGAAAAGGACTACTGACTGTCTGTAAACAAGAAGCCACTTTATATACAACTGCAATTCAAGGGCGATATACCAAGTGAGATAATTACGAGGAAATTAAAATCAGTTCAAAGAACTTTAAGTGCTGGCGAACTACACGTATTATTCTCTACACGACCGATGGTGCTACCTCTACTGAAAGATGAAGTACCTAGACTAACTAGCCACTTCAAATTATATCTACCAATTCAACTGAGCTTGTAGTGAAGCGAGTTATATTGGCCGTTACTCTAGGAACTTGATTTTTTGTGCTTACTCGAGAAGATCTTCCACTATGACTAAGTAAAGGTGTAGTTAAAACCATTAACAGTTCAGTATTGGACCATCTGGTGCAAACCGGCCACAAAGCCAGCCAGCGTGGAAGAATCCTTCCCTATCATGGTCTACCGGGTGCCTAATAAATTGCCAAAATCATCGAAGCACCGCATGCTCCAAACAGAAGAGGCTATTGCAATTCACCTCAAACAACTAGAGCTCTGTGTTCAAAAGAAGCGAGTCCAGCCAGCCACAACTACTGCCCTGGCCGGCCTTCAGTAGAAATTATAAATTCATGAATTTGTAATATTATTTTTCCTAATTTTTTGACATTCAGCTTATTTTATGTTGATGCGATTCAGCTGTAATCTATCAATATTATTGATTCGATGTTATTTAAACAGCAACATTAATGTTGTTCATAACACTAATTCATTCATTCACTATAATGTATATATAACTGTAGAGCCCGATGATGAAGTTATCGGAAAGAGTACTCTTTGTTCAGTATCCATTCTTATGAAAAATTTTAATGGGCATTTTTATTCAGATAAATATATATCCTATTGAAAAAGGCATGAACAATCTTCGGTAATATATGTCAGTTGTTCGAATAGATCCTCATGCCCAAACAAATTGGTCACTTGTGTCCATTAGCATTTGTTGTATCTGAGACTAATACAAGGATTTGAGTTCGTTCTTACAGTTGCTTTGACACACACACACACACAACGATATACGGTTGATCACTTGAATACTATTTCTACACATTGAAAAAGACTGAGAAGGCAAAGATTTATTTCTGCATGAAAAAGACAATCTGACTAGAAATTATAGCTTATTATACAGTCATGACCGCCTAAATGAGGTCCACCCAAACATTAAATTCTCCATGGAATACGAAGACAACGATGAGTTCAATTTCCTGGACCTAAACGTAAAAAGAAGAAACGATGGAACGGTCGAAAATTCCATCTACAGGAAAGAAACTTGGACCGGGCAATACCTTCATTATAACAGCTTCTGCCCTATGAGCTATAAGCGGGGATTAGTGAGGACACTATACGACAGGGCCAGGAAATTATGTTCACCTAACAAGGTAGAAGAAGAATTAAGCTTTGTCGAAAAATGCCTTAAGGAAAACGGGTATCCAAAAGGATTTATCCTAAAGTACAGCAAAGAAAGAGATGAGAAAGAGAAATCTCCAACAGTTGAGAAGAAGAAAGTGTTCATTTGCCTCCCATACAAAGGAGAAACCGTATCGCAAAAGATTGAAAAGAGGATGAAGGGAGCAATAAAGAGATGCTTCCCTGCAGCCAATTTGGTGACACTATACAGTACTACATGCTCTATAAGGCAATCGAAACTGGATAAGTACCCTGCTGATGTTACCTCCAACTGCATTTATAAATTTACGTGTACCTGCGGCAGCAAGTACATTGGAAGGACAGAAAGAAGGGCTTCTATCCACTGTCTTCAGAGCATATTCCAAGAAACTTATGCTTAAAAGGAAAGCAGATATTTACAAAGTGCAATTACCAGACACCTTGTGGATACGGGTCATTTTGTCGAGATTTCTAAATCCTTCAAAATATTAAACATACAAAGGACAGCGAATCTACTACGATTTACTGAAGCAATTGCAATCAAACGTCACAGAACAAACTTATGCATACAGAAAGAGAGTGTGGTCAATCTCTCACTCTCTTGGTAACCATATCACTTTCATTACACTGATTAGTCATACACACTAGTGAGCTCAACTCACTAAGCAAGTTTTCAAATTGATGAACCTTGACTTTCTCGAGTTGCTATGTTGACACTGTTTATTAGATTTTTTCTGTTTTCTGTCTTCTCTCACCCCCCTCTTTTTTTCTTCTTTCATAGTTTGATAGTATATAAATTAATAGTGACTTAGATTATAATACTTATATTCCGGATGCGTTCACCTTATAGTGCTCTCTCTGTTACCTTTCAAACATTGAAGTATGAAATGTTATAATTTATAACCATTGTAACTTCAGGTAGTTTGCAGCTGATGAGAACCTGTGAAATAGAATGATGGCATCATTTTATACTGCAAATCTGGTCTTTCTTTCTCTATCAAAATTTATCAAGGGAACCAAATGTATGAAACAATACATGTAGTTCAACGAAGAGTCTTTTTTCGACGGCGAATTCATTCACTTAGCTGTAAAATCGCAATGATATGTAATTATTTGCATATGTTTGTGTACATTAGGTTTGTCAGACAGCAATAAAATTTTGGTTAGTGTTACTTTTATTGCTAGTCAGCACTCTTTTCAGCGAATTTATCATCAAGCTGTACAATCGTATATATGCATGGTTATTAAGAAGTTTTATCCGGTGAGGGAATTGAATCATAGATGTGAATGCATAAAACAACAGTAATAATAATAATAGTACGAAATGCAATTAAAACTAAACTGTTTATGATTATAATCGTAGTTAAATGTCAAGTGACAAAGCAAATTAATGTCATACATAGAATAGGTGTGAATGCACTCACACTAGTCAGCAAGGCGTATCTTCAACCTCGAAGGAACTCATGTCCCTCCTGAGATTCGAACCCACGTCACCCAGTGCTACAGTCAGAGATGTTACCACCGAGCTATTCAGGCTCTCAAGTGACCTCCCGTAAGACTGTATTGGATACTAGTAACTAGTGTGGTGTGTACAGTCTTTTGTGCAAACAAAGGACAATTAGTGTTAATCAACACACACACACACAAAAGATGATGAATAGGTGCAGTACACTTACGTAATAAGGTGAATAGTTTAATGAGTGAGTTAAGATTAAAATGAACATAGAAACAAAGGAAAATATGAAACTATGTAAGAGTTCTTAAAATTACCAATGTTATAAGGAGTCAGAAAAGAAAACAAGCACATTAACATCAAATCAGTAGAAGTCAACACGGTTTCTACCATGACAGTCGAAAGGGGTCGAATAATTTTCTTTTGTATACATAATTCTGGCTTTTCTAACTGAATAGCAAGGGCTTCAGCAATACAAATGAGATGAACGCCTATCGCTTATGGTAGGTTGTTCTTCACTTTTGCAAAAATCACTATGTATCACTAACCACTTAAATGTTCCGGGATTCGATCTCCAGCCTATGCTGTCAGTAATCTTGCTGAGCCGATAATAATCCCAGTAAATTAAGGAGGTTATGCGTGAGGTTAGCAATCCCCATCCCAGGAAAAATTAAGTACCTCCGCGCTAGTGAAACTTCAAAGCTCAAGCTTGAAGATCTATGCTCTATTGGAACGCAAAGGATACAAAAATATTTAAATGATCAATAAATTACTGAATTAAGAGATATAAAAAGTCCACTATGTTCTAATTGGACAAGCAAAAAAAATCAATAAAAATCCAATTATTTAACTCTTAATCTATGTAGATGTCATATGTCCGGTATACATGTCACGTAAACAATAACTAAAAAAATGCATCTCCTTTTGTCCAAACGAAATTATAAAATAAACAATCAGTTGATGCTGTTTGCGCTTAAGAGCATTAACACGTGACATAACAGTCTAGTGAAGAGCAGTTTGACTTGAGAGAAAGGTAATTAATAGGTTAGCGTAACAGTTGATAGATCAATGTTTACCAAGACTGTGGTACATCTATGTGATGAGTGGCGTGAATGATGAAGTGTACCAGCATTAGCATTAACATTATTCCTTTGGGTTTCAAGTGGAACATAGGCTTCAGCAGCAAATTCCCAACAGTCTGTTTCTGCTGGATCCATGATTCCCTCTTCTTCACACGATCTCCTCCAAGTCACCCTCAGACTCATACCGCACTTATCGTCTCCTATTCGGGTTCCACTCAATGATGAGGTTGGCGCTTGGAGTCATTTAGTGATCTCAATGTATGTTCGACCAGTCTCCACTTTCTTAAGCATATTTGTCAACAGATAGTTTCTCGGCTGGTTACTTTCGATAATTCCTTATTTGCTAATCCCCTGTGCCCGGCTGTCTGATCTTTAAAATCAAGTCGGCGAAGGCAGTTGTTAATGAAATTCTTTAACAGGCTGGTGACATGCACACCAAGCGTCTGACCCATGTAGAAGGACTGATTGACTTAACGTTAGTATTGAAAATCTGATGGGATGGCGCCAAATTAGACATGGAAAATCTCCCCACCAGCTGGATTGACTTTGAATAGACGTTCAAGATCATTGACCGCGAAATTAATTTGGAAGCTACTTCAACATTACGGTGTGTCCCAAATCTTTATTAAACTCATTCAACAGTTATATGACAATTCCATTCCATCCACAATGGAAAACCCAGGGAGGCGCGTTTGAAGTGAATAAATGAATAAGACAAGACTGCCTACTATCATCGATGATATTCCTAATTGTGGTGGACTGGATTATTCCGGAAACTGTTCATGGGAGACATAGGACAGGAATTCACTGTACTGACCTATAATCAAAACTCCAGAAAATCTGGATTTCACGGATGATTTATGTGTAGTGTAACATATAAACTCGAAGACTTGCAGGTGATAACCAACAAGCTGACTGAAAAAGCAGTGCAGCGAAAAAATGACTTCAAGTAGACATAGAGAAGACGCAGATTTTGAAAATAACCAACCAGCCAGCAACGAGCACCAGTCACCATCAATGGAACAAATCTGAAAGATGCAACTTCCTTTACTTATGTAGTCAGTATCCTTTCGACTACAGGTTGAGGTGCAGATGAGGATGCCAAAGTAGAGCCGGAAAGGCAAGACAGACCATAATAATAATAATAATAATAATAATAATAATTTGCTTTATTCCAAAATAGTACCACATAAGGAGGGGGACATCTGAGACCCTACGTAGGATTCTTAATAAAGCATGAACCTACAGACTCACTCTGTAGGCTAAAAGACCTGCTGGATCCAATTAAACAAAATAATATAATTTACAAAGTACCCTGCAATGACTGTGAATTAAGTCAACTACATGGGTCAAACTAGTAGATCAGGAGTAGTCAGATTGCCAATCAGAACATAAGAATTTAGCTAAGGCTAGAATGACTGATCGCATGAAGGTATATAATTTATTTTAATTTAAAGCTCAGCTATTGCACTACATGTATTAACACACAACAACACAATAGGGTGGGTGGGAGAGGGTTAAGATTCTAAAAAGTAATGTAGGCAGGTGGAGACAGAGAGAGATTGATTACTGAATCCTCGTTCAATGAGTCTACACCCAACACATGTAACAGAAATCACTCAATGCAAATACCAGAAATATGGAAGATATTATTGTAACAACAGAAGACAAGGGCCAGGCAAAAGATCGTTTATTAAGGAAATCAACAGATATTTATAGATTTTCATATACAGATTATAGATTATAGTTAGCAGAAAGACACGGTCTTCTGATTGGCTATTTCTCACTGAAAGGTTACCTTGCATCTTTTTGTGGCTGTTTCTTGAAGGTCAGATCAGATCATCTACCTGCAAATTGTATCCGCTTACTCAAAGTCTGCTGTGACTGGTTGTTGAATCAGTCTTTGTTCTTATTTTCTCACGACCAATATTTGGAAAGTAAACATTGACGTAAATTACTGTCTACCAATTTGGCTATCAGCTAGCTCTCACCACATTATTACCAACAGTCAAATCAGAAGAAGATGATAAATAATCTCAAAATTCTATTTCAATTCACGTACATCATAACATTCTAACAAAGGGCTTATAATGACTGTAGAAACACTCATCTTATTTCCCATCTGATTGTAATTGACCGATAACACTCATTATTGTCATTTCTGAATATACATTTTCTCATATTGGCTTCTATTCAAGTATCTAATCATTTCCACACATGTATACAAATGAAGGAAAAAGGTTGTGTGAGTGACTTGATATGATTATGAGCGGCAATAGTTTGTGCTCGAAAGGTGGTCATCAGTTAATATTACTGTGTAACACAACACTGTGTGACTTATCAAAATAAAATCTTATCCATAATGGAGTTAATTTTTATTTTTGTTTGACAATCCTATTATATATATATATATATATATATATATATATATATATATATATATATATAATATAGGTATATATAAGTGCGATTGTATAACTAAGGATTTGCCAAAAAGAGACTCTCCGTTGAACTGTGTTGTTCTACTCAAAAAGCACTACGTCATATTGCTCAGGACATTAGAGGTTGTCAGTAGGGCAAGTAGTGAGTCATTTAGTCCGCTCTTTGCTACTGCAGTCAATAGACACCTGAACTCATGCGAGAAATGGTCTAAATCCATATTGTCTAACTGTCAACACTTTGTTTATAGGCAACTCTCCCCTTGCATCTCATCAAGTAGGACTAAAAGTGATTGGAAAAGATTATATGCTCGCACAACCAAGGATAAAAACTCAATGATTCCTTATTTCGCCTGCGTTCTATGTGATAGAGAGAGGGTAAAGGATTAGGACTTATGATTTTTTTTCCTTCAAGCTCCCAGTGGAACATAGGGCTCCAAGCTAGATCCAGCTTGAAGTTTATTTTTATTTACAGGATGGGATTGCTAGCCTCATGCCCAAGCTTTCCTCTTTACCAGCATTATTTCTGGCTTAGCGAGGTAAAGGAGTGCGTCTGTGGTCGGGGATTGAACCCCGGACCATGTGCATGGCCGGCGAGCATCCTAACAGCTATGCCACCGACGCTAAGACTTATAATTATAGATAAGATTTTATTGTGATAAGTCACACAGTGTTGTGTTACACAGTAATATTAACTGATGACCACGCTTCGAGCACAAAATATTGCCACTCATATAATCATATCAAGTTACTCACACAACCTTTTTCCTTCATTTATATACATGAGTGGAATCGACCAGATATTTCAATAAAAATCAAAATCTGATGATGCATATTCAGAAATGACAATAATATGAGTGTTATTGACCAATTACAATCAGATGGGAAATAAGACGACGACTGTTTTTATAGTCATAATAAGTAACTTGTTAGAATGTTGTGATTTGCTTGAATTGAAATAGAATTTTGAGATTATTTATTATCCTCCTCCGATTTTACCTGCGATAATAACATCTTCGATACATATTTCTGGTATTTGCATTGAGTGATTTCTGTTGCATGTGCTGGGTGTAGACTCATTGAACGAGGATTCAGTAATCAATCTCTCTCTGTCTCCACCTGCCTACATTACTTTTTAGAATCTTAACCCTCTCCCACCCACCCTATTGTGTTGTTGTGTGTTAATACATGTAGTGCAATTGCTGAGCTTTAAATTAAAATAAATTATATACCTTCATGCGATCAGTCATTCTAGCCTTAGCTAAATTCTTATGTTCTGACTGGCAATTGACTACTCCTGATCTACTAGTTTGACCCATGTAGTTGACTTAATTCACAGTCATTGCAGGGTACTTTGTAAATTATATTATTTTGTTTAATTGATCCAGCAGGTCTTTTAGCCTACAGAGCTTGTCACTGAGTGAGTTAGTAGGTCATTGTTTACGTCATCAAAATATTTCAAAAATGTAATGAATAATGAAAATTTTAACTAGCGGGATGTGGATTGGTAAGTATTGACAAGGGTTGCGTAATATGAAATATGATGTAAATGGAGATATATATGTCCAAAAAATAATTTATGTAACAGGTAGAAAGATTAAATAAAGGATTGGTTAAGAAGATGTTACTAAAATGCCTTACAAAAATTAAAAAATACAAAACATTACTAACCGAGTCGAAGAACTTGGAATTATACTCAAGGTATAAGGATGGGGTGGAGAAGTTTCTTCTGTGTGCGTAAATCACGGTTTTCGGGATTTCATCATGAGCTGACATCAGTTAGAGATCCTTTGGAAAACCTGGGAGTACTGGACAGCTGTTTCGTCCTAGTTTGGGACTCTTCAGCAGTACGCACCCACCGGGATTCGAACCCAGGACCTTCCGGTTACAAGGCGAGCTCGTATACCATTAAGCCACTGGGACCCAATCCAATGGTCCTTGAATTCTAACTTCTGCCAATTCACGACATAGCGCGACCACTAGCCAATGTCTTCGGCGAGTATTCGTCCTTTCACCCGACCCGCTGCACCCTACTGGTCACGACTTCCACTGGAACCCAGGTAACGGTTTTCCATCGAGATCGGTAAGGCCTCAGCAATGCAAAGTATATGGAAGCCTACAGTTTTCAGGAGGCTTGTTTTGACTTTTTAGATGACTTTGAATTAATTCTGTGTGCATCCTGAGTGACGAGTGTTAAATATATATATATATATATGTTCAGTTATAGCACTCATTATTAATCCACTGTTACTTTTTCTCAGCCAAGCGGGGTAATGTTCTTTAACTCTTTTAGATAAAACAGACATCGAACGACCTGTATATCTCGCTTCACGTTGGTAAGTATATTGGTAGATACCCAGGGAAGTAGTCGAATGCGATAGTTTATCTTTGGAGTTGTTGAGGAACAATGGACGGCAAGAGAATCCCAATCGTAATGTATCAGGAGGGAATGTTCTTTTCAGAGCGTTAGATATTTTCCTCTTTAGGATGTTGGCCAGAAGGTCGCCTTTGAACGCCATATTCATGTAAAGTAGCTTCTTCAACACAGACAAGAGTTGTTCTTTGTTGATTTTGAGCTTCATATGTTTGTCTATAAATCCCTGGTGGATATCCATTCTCAAGTAGCTCTGGAAAGACTAAGGGGGAGCAGTAAAGTACAATGGGTTGGGATGCAAGAGTTAATAAAAACTAAGAGTAGAGGTTGAATGATTCCAGATTACCTCAACTTTTTAATATAGTAGGAAAGACAGAATATTTTCCAAGAAATTGACAATCAATCTGAAATCAGTTTGGAATTTTTTTGCATTTAGTATAAAGAACCGGATTTTGATTTTCAGCGCTAATGTCAAATCAGTCAGCCCTTCTCTATTGATCAAAAACTTGGCACTTCACTTAAAGCATATCCAGCGGTCTACTGAAGACTTTTGTCAAGGACTGCCTTTGTTGGCTTCATACTGAAGCCCCAATGGCCAATTGGAAAGGTTAAGTAACAAGTAACTCTGGAAACGAACCAATCAAGAGCCTGGAATCGACCACCATATTTTAGGTATTTTCAAAGCTTTACATTGCCCAAGCCAGCCTAACAAATCAAAGGCCGCCAAAGAAAGCAGAAAGAAAATCGCCCTACCATTCATAAAAATATATCTCAGAAATCATTGCAAGACTTTCAAACCTCTAAGAATTGATGTTGCACACAAACCAACAAAATCATTTTACTCATCCCTGTGTAAACTAGACGACTCAACAGAGAAGATAAAACCAACATCATATATAAAATAAGTTGCAACGACTGCGAAAAGCACTAGATTGACCATGAACATTATCTAGCCATCAAAAACATAATATACCGTCGCTCAGTCATATCGCTGTATACAGATAACCACGGACATCAATTCGACTGGCACAGAGTTCCAATATTAAACAGAGGAAACACCAAGAATGCTGGAGAATTATTAGAAGCCTGCCTGGTATTCCAGTGAATCATCAGTCAATAGACACATTGAGATAGACAAAAATTACCAGTCGATAAGAAGGAAATCTCACATAAAAAGGGTCAAAGTTCAAGTCAAAGAAATAATCAGTGTGTGCAAACACACAAAAACAACCATTCACATCCAAGGTCACCTGTCAGAGGAGAGATGATTAATAAACTCGTGGAGAAATCTAAAAGCTCACCTCAAATTTACTAGTGCGCTGAAGATGTTGCCTAGTGGCGGGGCAATGAAAGATTCTCGAACAAACCATCCACCTCAAGGAACACAACTACATGAGGTCATCTACCTGAGCTATTAATCTTCACCATTATATGTTTATGTGTCTTGTATCACTGATAAGAATATGGAATTAGTATATTTTGTGTTATTTCTTTTGTAAGATTCTTGAGCAGCGGAGCAAGAAATTATGTTTTCAAGGAGAGAATCAAAGGAACTTTGTGAAACTATCTAGGAAACACAGAAATGATAAGAGAGGAAGCAGAAAAATTGAATAATTCTTACACACTGTAGAAACAGTTTCGCTAAAGTATACTGTGGTTTGTGCTACTGAGATTATTTGCAAGTAGTATATAAATGCAGACAAAAATATGTCTATCATCTACGAGGATATCGAATAGCGGAGAGATAGACTGGGTGAACGATGCTTATGGAACAACATAGAAAGCATGAAAAGAAGACAAAGCAGTAGAATGCAGGAAATATGTGGAAACGGGGCTTCTAATATATATATATATATATATATATATACATTGCAACACTGGGCTTCAAGCATTGCAGTTTCCCTCTCTGGAGAGTTTTAATTTATTATGTGGTGAGGTTGCTAGTCTCACGTACAACCTTTCCTCATTTCAGGGCTTACTGTTGGCTGGTAAACCGGGCAAGGTTATGGAGTGTTCTGACCAGCAATCAGACTGAAGACGACCTGCGTGGCTAGCGAACTTCATACCTTTTAACTATCGAAACACGATGAATAGACCACATGATAATTTAGATTTTACTAAGCATGGTTCTTTATGAATAAGATCCGATCTGTTATTGATTCACTAAAACTAAATGTTTGTAATTATTGCTTCATTGCAATAATAGAATAAAGAAGCGAAATGCTTGTTGCATTGTAACGACAGAATACAAGGACCAGGCAACAAACAGATCGTTTATTGAGGAAACCAACAGATATTTATAGATTTTTATGTACATTATTACTAGCGTTATTGTTAGCAGAGAAGGAACGTCTTCTGATTGGTTGTCCTCTTGTTCAAGGTTATTCTGTACTGCTCGTGGCCGTTTCTCAGAAAGTTAAGCCATATATCTGCGTATCGTATTTGCACATGTTAAGTCTGCTGTGATTGGTTGGTGAGTTCCTCAAGGTTAAGCTTTGTTATCATTTTTCTCATGACCCCGACTGGGGACGTAAACATTGACGTAAATTGTTGTCGACAGTTTTGGATTGCAGACAGCTCTCACCACAGTATGAATGTAATAATCTTTGTTAAGTAAGTGATGAATCTCCTGACCAATAGTAGAATTCCTTGCGTTCATACGAAAATTAATCGTTTTCATATGTAGGATAGATAATACTAGCTGAAAACTTTGAGTTGGTCATCTTATTTTAAGTGTATCGAAGTGTTTTACCACGAACTTATTTAGCTGGATATTCCATATCAAGCCATCAGAAAAAGAGGTGCATAGTGAGGAAAATTTTCTTTTCAACGATTCAGTTTAATAAGCTGTAGAATCGCAGTTATATTTAACGAAGAATTCATAAAGTCAATCAGATGCTGGTAAATTTATTCCAGAAAATTATTACATAATGTAAGGTGTAGTCTGAAAGGAGGCGACTACTTGGAAGTTAGAGAGAGAGAGAGTGGAAGTTTGCATGGAGTAATAAGTGTGATAAAATGATCAGTCATCATAGTTGTGTAAAGTGGACAAGAACTAGTGAAAGACGTTAAAGTTTTTTTTATAAAATCTGTATGAAAACCCAATGTTACTGATAGACAATAATAGAGCGACAATAAAATGAGAGAAATAATAATCATAAAAATAATGTTAGTAAGCGTACACAATAAAATGAAGCTAAATTATGGTAAGAACATTACTTTGGCCATGGTATTATAACTGAACTGAATAAATACGTAAGTACTTTATTATGTCTGCGCCTGTTAATTACTAACCAGAACGGTAATGAACTCGACTGGTTCGCTTAAACGCCTATTTGTCCGTTGCATCTTTCGATTCACTGAGCCACGTAAATGTCAAAATACAAAGGCTGGCCTGTGACTGTAAGATATTGTGTTATGTACATCTATTAGGAAACAAAACGTCCTAGTTATATGTTTAATTTATCACAATGCAGTTGGTTCACAACCATGAGAAAGGATTGTTCTTATTGGTTAAAATATCTATCCTGATTGTTGGTGATCCGACAAAGACCAAGTTGAGATAAAAGACGATAGATTGATCACACTAAATCACAATATGCGTGAGAAATGATAGATCAGCATAGTAACTCCATCTCAAGATAAATCTCACGATTCATGAGAAAGGATGATATACTACTTTATGCTGGTCATATCACACGATAGGGTGGGTGAATGTATGTAGCGCTTTCGTACACAGAGGTCAGCTTTCATGTCCTGAATAGCCAAAGATTCAGGTATGTACAGATGACATATTCGATGTCCTTTTGCACGACATTGAAGAATTTTGTGTATCACTGGGAAGCAGTCATGTCGAGGTGCTCGGTATCCACAGCTGATAAGGTGTTCGAGGACAGAGGTATTGATATTCTTATTTCTCCTCTGGCTAACCAAGCTGGACAGTGTTCCAGAATACGTTTACAGAATTAACGTTATGGACGGTGAACATACTTTGCTCCACAAGAATAAGTAAACTAATAAATACACAATTAGATGGTCAAAATCATATCTTATCCTTAACGTTTTAACTGAATTAACTGCCTGCTGAAAAATGTGAAATATAATATGGCTGCTTGAAATGTCTTCTCCAGACATTTAGAAAGGTGGTGTTTCTAAGCATTTCTTCATCAATGAATTCTAGGTTCATCAAGACAGTTTTCATAGGAACAGTCGCTATTTTCGGTGACGAAGATTTTTCTTTCATGTTTTTATTGGTGAATCTGGGTGGATATCCATTTCAGGGCTATGCATTCAATGTCATGCAAAAATGTTTCAAGAATACTTACTAGCTCCTGACTAACAAAAATTGTGAAACTATCTTATCATTTCAACAGAATCCTAAGAAATATGTCCCCAACTGTTCAAATTTTCCCCTCACTCCCATCCAATGCATCAAGCAAAATCAGTGAATTACAAACCAAAGTTCAATTCGAGAACTTGGTCTTGTACACAAAAACACATGTCATACACAAATGTCTCTTTTTGACATACAGTTGCGTAGATTTCTTTCCAGGACATGCTGATGATTTTCTATTTGTTCGACATATTGTTTTGTACATAAACGATCATTGATCAAACATTTTGAGGCGTAGATGTTACGAATTTCTTGGAATAATTTGAGCCACAAGTCAGATTGAATCATTATAAACTCTAAAATAAAAAAACAATCTAATATATGTGTAAAACTTCAGCAATGTGGTGGTAAGTAATGCCATAGTAATTTCCAAGTATTGGTTTTGTAAGGATTTTTGTTTGATTGCGTGGAGGATTTCATCATGAGCTGACATCGGTTAGAGAACCACTGGAAAACCTGGGAGTACTGGACAACTGTTTCGTCTGCCTAGTTAAGGACTCTTCGGCAGCACGCACTCACCCTATTAGGGTTTGAACCCAGGACCTTCTGGTTACAGGGTGAATGGAGGGAGAGATTGATAACAGAAGCTTTGTTTATCGAATCAACTGCAAATACGTGTAGTAGGAATTATTCAACACCTGTCCACCCAGATATCTGGAAAATTCTACTACCCCAACGATGACAAATAGGAGACGACAAATAAAACTATAAAACTCAAGTTTTGAAGTCGTGTGTTTATTATTGATATGATTATTAACAATACTAGATTGTGTTCGAAACGTCATCCAGTAAGCAATAATACTGTTTCAGTGTTCTACATCTAATAAATAAATTAATATAGAATGACTCATAATCCATGTAATATAATGATGAAAAATTGTTCTATATTCTGAAATTAGTTCCGAAATAAGTTTTCTGTGAGCGATATTCACTCGCCTGAACCAATAAACAGAGGAACTAGTAGGTCAATTAGTATTAGTCTAGCTTAATTTTTATCCAACGAACTATCATTCCGTTGCATCACACACAGTAACATGATCACTTCAATAGTCATGACAATAAGGTTAGCATTAAGTAGTACAATCACCTCCCAACGCTTTGTATTTTAATACATTTATTGGATGTATTACACAAGCAGGCATGCTTACACACACACAATGCAAAAATGTTGTGTTTTAAAATTTTGCTTGATACTACACAGTATATTTTGGTACAAGTATGGAATTTTCAGCATTTGATATCAGTGGCCCACATTTACCTGGCCGATTATTGATATCAGGTGTGAGTCGGCCGAGGATCGAATCACCAACCACGTTCATGGTTATCAAGTGTCCTAACCAAAGTGCTACCGACGCACTGGATAACGCTTTGAAAACAACTATATATTGTTTATTATCACATCACTTGTCACTATACACAACTTCGAAACTTTCGTTTTATAGATTTGTTTACTCCTTCTTATTTGGCGTAAGGGTAACAGAATTTCCCAGACGTCAAAGACAAATGTTGAATGATTTCTATTGCACTGATATGTATCCACATATATATATATATGTGTGTGTATATGGTGATCTCTCTTTCTGTTGCTCGCTTAGTCTGTGACCATTTCATTTTGATGAACCTGTCTCCTTTAACGATGTATATTCCCCTTATATTATATATAATATGTGTTTGTTGACAGTCTGACCTTGGTGACATATATCCATATATGGTGGTTGTTGACATGTCTGCTATATTTTGCTATGTATATATGGATCGATACTTCATTATAATTAGCCATTCATGTTAAGACTGTCTAATGACTTGTTCACAGCCTTGTCTGGACATTCATATATATTTCGCCCTCACAATCTTGTGACTTACTTACTTACTTTGGTGTGATACCACTTATTGCTTCTCCTTGTGTTTGGAAAATAGAAGTATCATCGCAAACCTAGTGGTCTTCTGATTTCCTCTTTCTTGCGTCAGGACTATTAAATTCTCGACCAGTACATAACAATAATTTGGCGGCGAGTATATAACAATTTGGCGACGGGGAAAACTACTATTAACCACTCAGCAGCAGCAACATAACATGCACCATTACGGATATGATTTTATTTTGATAAATCACACAGTGTTGTGTTACACAGTAATATTAACTGATGACCACGCTTCGAGCACAAACTATTGCCACTCATAATCATATCAAGTTACTCACACAACTTTTTTCCTTCATTTATATACATGAGTGGAATTGACCAGATTTTGGAATAAAAATCAATGTGAAATAATGTACATTCAGAAATGATAATAATATGAGTGTTATTGATCAAATACAATCAGATGGGAAATAAGACAACGAGTGTTTTTATAGTCATAATAAGTAACTTGTTAGAATGTTGTGATGTGCTTGAATTGAAATAGAATTTTAAGATTATTTATTATCCTGTTCTGATTTGACTGACTGGTGGTAATAATATCTTCCATACATATTTCTGGTATTTGCATTGAGTGATTTCTGTTGCATGTGCTGGGTGTAGACTCAATATTCAAATATCTGGTCAATTCTACAGATGTATATGAATGAAGCAAGAAAGTTGTGTGAGTGAGTGACTTGATATGATTATATGAGTGGCAATAGTTTGTGCTCGAAACGTGGTCGCATCAGTTAATACTACTGTGTAACACAACACTGTGTGATTTATCAAAATGAAATCTTATCCCTAATGGAGTTATACTCTACCACAGTGCTCAACTTTTATACTTATATCAATTTATATTGCACGTATTATCAGTTGATTCGACAAATAAAGTTTCCGTTATCGATCTGTCTCTCCATTCTGTTGTATTGGATTTTAAGATTGTCATCGTGTCTCACCGTCCTCCTTTATGGCTGTGAGACCTGACCATTGAGACTGGAAGACATGAAAAGGCCAGCTAGCTGTCATTGATCACAGGTGCCTGCGTTCCATCTTCCGTGTGAAGTGGTATAGTAAGATGTGCAATATTTCGGTTAGGCATCGATGGAGTGCTAGGTAAGGAGGGGAAATCAATCGACGAGGTTGGGGCGTTACACCGACTAAGATGGTTAGGACATGTGTTACGTATACCTAGTCATCGCTTCCCTCGACCGAAGGGCTATGTTAGCTGTCATAGGATGGATCAGGTGGGAAAATAGCCAGTGGTGGTCAAACCAAAACATGGCTTCATCAGTCAATGAAATCCATAAGTTATTTTAAGCCAGTCACGTAGGAAGATGTAGACTTCCTGACTGGTTGGGGTCCTTGGGAGGGTAAAATCCAATGAAGGCTGGAGACAATCTGTGATATGCCTCAAAATCGTTCTCAATGGCTAGCGTAGATGCATCCACTCCTCTTGACATATAATTTCCAATGAAACTATATTGTTCTTCTATATTACTATTCTTCTACCCGATATCTCTGTTTACTGTCATTTTTTCGCTTCTTCTTACTTTCTTCATCTCTTGGTTTGTGTGCTGATTGAAGTGTGGCGACTTGAACTGCTGCTCACTGGTGCAAATTTCTATGTTGAAACGAGGCAGACATCGTATCTCATCCTTTTGTATTATTGTCTGCAACTGCATTATTATTATTATTGTTATTAAAGTCAGCTAGTCTAGATTTTGCTAGGTTTCTTGTGCTCTGATAATCTAACCGACCCTGTCTTACTGTAGCAACAGAAGACAAGGGTCAGGCAATAGATCGTTTATTAAGGAAATCAACACATATTCATAGATTTTCATGTACATATTATAGATTATTGTTAGCAGAAAAACACAGTCCTCTGATTGGTTGTTTCTCACAGAAAGTTGACTTTGCATCTCTTTGTGACTGTTTCTTGAATGTCAGATCATCTATATGTTAACTCCAGCCGCCTACGCAAAGCCTTTGTTCTCATTTTTCTCACGACCAATATTGGGGATATAAACATTGACGTAAATTACCATCCACCAATTTCGGCTAACAGCCAGCTCTCACCACACTACTACTTCGGCCTATGTATCTGACCACACAGTCATTGTAGTGTATTATATAAACTCAATTATTTTGTTTAACTGGTTCCACAGTACCCTTTACATAACATAACTTGTTTCTAGGTGAGTTTGTGGTTTTGAATGACACTTTTGTATTCCTGATTTGGTAAAAAATTCTACACAAGATTTCAGAGATTCTCTCTTTGTATGCAAGCAGTACTGATGTTTTGAATTGCCTATTGTTAGCGTTGCCATTATTCTGTGCGTGTTTGTCATTCATGTCGTCCATATTATTGTTTTTAATTTTATTTTCTTACAATTTCCTGTATACTTCTTGATTTATTTATATAGGTAATTGCTAAGCATCAAACCCTGGCTTATATATCTTACTTCCTGTCTTAGATTTTCTTTCTGATTATTTAATGTCCTTTGCTCCATTATTTAAACACTTCACTAATCCTTTTTGTAGTGGCATGCCATACCGATGGGCAAGGAATACGAGATTTCTGATCTAATAGTATGATTTGACGATTTGCATTGTTTACAGGATTTCATCATGAGCCGTCATCAGTTAGAGGACAATTGGGAAACCACCAGGGAGTACTCGACAGTCAGCTGTTTGATTCTAGTTTGTGACGTGTTGGCAGTACGCACCGACCACTAGAGTCCGAACCCAGGACCTTTCGGTTACAAGGCGATCTAGTAGACCATTCAGTTACTGGGCCTCGACTCAAGGACCACTCTATGAACTATAACTTAAACCAATTCGTGACTCTTTTTAGCGCTACTGCAAGTCAATTTCATCGGCGAGTTAGCTCGGTTCTGGCGGAAGTAGTGACCAGTCAGGTTCACCTGGCTGGGAGTGAGGAAGAATGCTTGCCAACGATGACATTGATTGGTGGTCGCCCTAAAAATTCACTAATTAATAGGAGTTAGAATTCATGGGCTGGCCACTGAGTTATATCCCAGTGACTGAATTGTCTACTAGGTTGTCGTGTAACCGAAAGGTCCTGAGGTTCGAAATCTGATGGTGGATGCTCACTGTCCATGAGTCCCAAACGAAAATGAAACAAATGTCCAGTACTCCCCGTTGGTTTTCCAATGGATCTCCAATTGATGTCAGCTCATGATGAAATCCTATAACCAATCAAATCCCTGCAAACCAACGCTTGGATTCTCTGTACGTCTTACCATTGTATTTACCAATACAATTTAGTTTGGGACACAGACACGGTAACCTCGCCATCGTTAGCTATTCCATTATAGCATACAACAGTTATCTGTTTACCCAGTCCATATTCCTTGAGTGAGAACATAGAACGATGTGAGATGGAAGGTATATTTTGGTATCAGACACAGTACATTTTCAAAAGGAAGCAAAGATATGTATATTTTTCTGTCTACACATCACCTGCCTCTTTAAAAGAGACGAAATACTTTTGGATCAGCCTGGGACCACACTGTCTGATTTTGCACCTGAATAAACAAAGCAGAAGGAGTGATGTGCTGTTTACTGGAAGTCCTGCGGTATTCAAGGCCTCCTCCCCATCAGAGTGTGATAAGCTGTAGCACGCTTGTGAACATGTTGCTCCAGTCTGAAGAATTTCACGTCAACCTGTATTAGTGAAGCACATATCATAGGTCTCTTTCATTGGGAAACAGACGTGACGTAGAATCAGAACAGTGATGAATTTTTGGAGGGCAGATGCCATTGTCTGCGGCGACTTGTCAAGAATAGCCGCTGTGAATGTCTTTGTGTGTTTGACTGGCTGAAAGTGTCTTTGTGTTCAATAGCTATCCAGCCTTGGCATCAGTGTTACTTATACGGACAAGAATCTACGTAATGCCAAACACCCTATTGCCATCTGGATGATGGAGCTGGTATTGTGAGAGTAACTGGGATATAACCATGGGGTATTTGATCACAGATTGATGCAGAGGTTCTAAAGGTCTCGCGAACTGTATTGCTTTCAGGACCACTGTAGGGGACTGTCTAGCGAGCTCAATAACATATCAAGTATGCGAATAAAAATCCAAGTAAACTAGATGATAGTGTTACAGTATATTATAAAAAAACACAGTAATGAGTCATATTAGTTAAACGGTTACTTGAATGTACAGTTAAAGTCCAAAACTACAGAAGCGTCCATTGCTGTAATCGTGTCTACTGGTAGAAGCTGTGTACCGGTTGTAGAATTATCTTCGGATGAGAATAAGAGATTCCTGCAAAAGTCGGAAGTGTGCAACATGGTTATGAGTGAGGTAAGTAAACAGTATAGACCAGTAAGAGGACGAAGCGACCAACAGTAAACTGTATTTTAGATTGTACTCGGAAGTTATCTATATTTCAACATGAATCGTTTCAAACAAAAGTCATGAACAATGTTTCTAATTTCAGCATCTAACAAAAAAGTGTACCATCATATTGTTAAGTACTCCATACTATCATGGCGTCCAGACTGGACTAAACTGGTTGTTTTAGGATTTTGTCTAACGTTGAAGAATCCAACAACTCCATCACCAACATTACATTTTGTGAATCGCTAAGTTGAAAATAGGAGCGCTGAGCTGAACAAAGACGTATTGAGCGTGAATACCGCCTGTTTATGCCAACAATAGCTAACGGATCTCTGAGTCCGCTACTCGAGTGAGGACACACAATAACGTCAGATAGAAAGTTTATTTCCATATTAGCCACAGTATATTTTCGAAAGGAAACGACAATATATATATATATATACACAGAAATAGATATAAATATACAGTGAATATCTCACAGTCCACATAATCTATTATAAATATCCTTCTTATCAGTATATTATGCATTGCTCTCTTTCACGTCACTTGAGTGAAACAACATGCTATTTAGAGCTGATCTATGGCTTACTGTACTTGAATCTAGCTGGAGTATTGGTGGCTAAGCATTATGTCATAAAGGAGTCTTCTCATCAGAACACTATCTAGATGTTCTAGTGAACATCTGCCAACATATTTTATTTTTATTTTTGATTACAGCTTGATTCCACACCGTATTTTTGGGACAAGTATGGAATTTTCAGCGTGGATATCGGTAGCCGAAAATTCGCAGGCCGACCATAGATATCAGGTGTGCGTCGGCGTGGGCTCGAACCTCGGACCATGTGCATGGTCGGCGAGAGTCCTAATTACTATGCCATCGACGCACATAGTTATCAAAAGGAGAACATAGAACAGTCAACAGCTCAATTCTGTAGTATATTGTTAAATCTGGTCATGCACGTCAGCACAGGTTTCATTCAGAGTCATAATATAACTTATGTCAACTCATGATGCAATCCTCCATCCAATCAAATTAAATCCCTACAAACATCAATACTTGGAAATTAATCTGATGCTCACTATCGACTGGCTTTATTCAGGCAGTGACCTGGAGTTCTAGTGGGAAGCCGTGACCAGTAGTGGACAGCAGGTTAAAGCCGAGGCAGTAACTCATCGAAGAAGACATTGCGAAATGGTTGCGCTATGTCGTGGATTGGCAGAAGTTACAATTCATGGGCTGGCCATTGGATCGGGTCCCAGTCAGTGGCTTAATAGTCTACGAGTTCGCTAGCTCTGTAACCAGAAGGTTCTGGTTTTGAACCCTTATGGGGTGGGTGCGCACTGATGAAGAGTCCCAAACTAGGCTGACGAAACGGTTATTCAGTACTCCCAGTTGGTTTTCCAATTGTTCTCTAAATGATTTCCGCTCATGATGAAACCCTGCATCCAATCATAATGTGAAGATTGATGAAGTTGTTCAGAAAGGATTTCACCACCACGCCATCTTCATGCTTCTGAAGCCCTAACAGCGTATACAGAAAAACCTAAACTTTATGTTCAGAAACATTTTATTAAGCCTCTTTTCTACTATTATTGTCCTAGTGCCAGGTTTACTTTCCTGATATGTTCCATAATAAACTCAATGAGATCAGATGGAATTCCTCTGGAAGCATTGAAAATGGATCCAGAGACCTCAGACGATATCCTCAGGCCATTACTGCAAGACGTATAGAAGGAAGGGTACCTACCGATTGGAAGAAAGACTATCTAACCAACTCACCAAAGAAAAGCAACTTAAGCACGGAATCATGCCCTTGTCCAAACCGTGGGAAATATTACGTAGCGTCATCCTGTAGAGACTGAAGGATGTTCCGAATGCAGAACTGCATCTGGAACAAGCTGAATTCAGGAAAAGTAGATCATGTCAAGGATCAAATTACAAAGCCAGGCATCACAACTGAACAAACCATAGAATGGGAATCAATTCTCTCACTTTGAAAAAATCCTTTGACGCTCTCGACTGCGAAGTGAATTTGAAACTTCTTCAACACCACAAAATACCCAAACCTTTATCAACCAAGAAGCTACTGATCAACAAATGGAGTTGATCAGACACAGTCTGACGAGACCGTTGAATGACATAACGCACCAGACCATCTTTCAAGTGGAACCCGAATGATAAACGACAAATAGGGCATGAGTTCAAGGGTGATGTGGAGGAGATTTGTTAGCTTATGAGGAGTTGTGGAGCGAGCTGAACAGGACTGCAGTGAACCGGATGAAATAGAGATGTGCTGTTGAAGCTCTACGTTTCACTCGGAACCTAACGGAATAATAATGATAATTTCTTTGACTTTCTTCGAATCCCGTAAAAAATTTTCAATTATTTTTGTTCCCTCGCTTCTTATCACTTAAGTGATCACTTGTCAGCTCTCTCTCTCTCTCGATTGCCTAAGATTATTCACAATTTTTTGTACATTAGTATTGCTCATATAATTTGATTTGTTTTTGTTTTTCTAACTGACAATAACCTTTGATCTTTGTTGTCCATTAACATTGTATATACATCAACCCTTATATTACTGTAAAGCTTTGTAGTGAAGTGATGAAAAACAGATCACTTTTTACTGGCTAATGTGTTCTTCTCATATTGATTTTTTTTGTCAAATAAAGTAGAGACGGTTACAGGATTTCATCATGAGTTGACATTGGTTAGAGAACCATTGGAAACCTAAGAGTACTGGCTAGGGGTCGCGCTATGTCATGAATTGGCAGAAGTTAGAATTCTTGGGCCATTGGATCGGATCCCAGTGGCTTAAAAGTCTACGAGCTCACCTTGTAACCAAAATGTTCTGGGTTCGAACCCCGGTGGGTTCGTACTGTTGAAGAGTCCCAAACTATGACGGAGGAAACAGCTGTCCAGTACCCCCAGGTTTTCGAATAGCTCTCTAACTGATGTCAGCTCATGATGAAATCCTGTAACCAACCAAATCCCTAAAAACCAACACTTAAAATTAGAGACGGTTAAACAAACGATGAGCTTTGATAGTGTTGTAAATAAACATACATCGATCTTCTGGTTATTTTATCTTCTTCATTTATAATCTAGAAAGTGGTTTACGACTTGTAATTGTAACAAACGGACAGTAGTCCATTGGACACAACATCCATGAACATACGCTGACGGTTGAAGATACTGTCATGACAAGTCTGTGCAGTCCTAAATAATAAATCTATACAATTTTTGCTAAGTGTCAAAATTGGACACATTGTACATAATTTCTGCTTAATCAACTTCTTTGTCAGTAATATTATAACTGTGGCGTTCGATTGGAAATCTAGTTGTTCTGTCTGTCACTTCAGCTTCTCACTGGTTCCTACCGCTCTTTTGTTCTGCTAATACCCGTGTTGTATTATATGGAATTTACAGGAACACCTCATTCTCGTTAGAAGATTATTCTACAACTGGAAAACAACTTCTACCAGCGGTCACATCTCTAGCATTGCAATAGATCTGTGGGACATGTTAATAATTTGTAGCAGTGGATTGTATGTAACAGCATTTCAAGTAACCATTAACTTTCATAACTGGTTAACTGTATTTTTTTATAGTATACTGTTTCAACATTCTAATATTTTGTACCGTTACCGAGCTCGCTGTTTGGTCCCTACAGGCTTTACCAAAGCTGGTCAACTAACCTTTCAAGAAAGCATCATAGTCTGGTAGAAATCAAACTCTGCTGGATGAATAGGTTATTCCCCCTAAAAATTAGACGCCCTAAAAGACCTTAACATCAGTAGAAACGTCAAATCGACACTATCAAGTTAAGCAGCTAAAATCATAATTGTCGACTAAGATTAGATCCTGAAACTACTAGTTCCCTTTATGAATTTCGCCAAAAGCAATAAGAAGACGTAACTCGTCTAAATTTTGTAATGTATTTGCACAGCACATTTCGAATAATCTGATTACGCATGGACTTGTTATAGGAATATATATGAAATTAATAAAGAGTTAAGAGGTAAGAAAATAGACTTAGGTCAAGTTAAAAGGACACATTGAAGGTCAAAATAACAATGAAGATCAATAAAGCAAATAAGAGAGGTATTAGTACATCTGCTATGATATCAAAACAAAACAAAGTTTTCCAAAGAAGGTTTAATATGATGACGAATTGTTTTTGAACGCGTAAAGGTGATTTAAACTTCCTAATTACTAGGGCTTCCATAAACTTTAGGATACGTCCCAAACACTTTTTATAGATAGGTGTAAAAGATGTGTTGACGTCAATTTTATGTCCTGTCTGTATAATGTCTTTCGCAGTGGGAGAGCTATGTCATCTGTTCTCACCGTTACTGGGTTCTCAGGACTCTATTTGCTTCTGAAGCCATCCACGAATATGCTCTGAAATCCTAACTTGCAAAGATCCGTGAGTCCTCTCCATGTATGTGTGTGTGGCCACAAGTACATCTCAGTTTGTGAATATAGTGGGATGTGACATCATTTTTCGCATGTTCAAAGGGCTTAGATGGATATATATAGGCTTCACATACTTAATTATTCTAATCTTAGCCACATAAAAAGTCTTTTTAACCTCAACGTTCAATTAGGCATGTTTCTCATCGAATTTCCGAACATCACCCTGCACAGTGGTTATTGTAAAGGACAAACAAAATCTATTCACATAGCACTATTCTATCTCATCTTGAGGATACAGAACACAAGATTGATGTGGACCAGACTTTCAGAGTCATTTACAGCATACCAACAAATCTTAACTTCGCCTTAAGAGTTCGTTTACTAAATATTGCTGAGGCTGGCTGTTGGGATCCATATTAACAAGCCTAATTTGTGCGTCTAAAATAAGCTATTTCAGATATTATCCTTAACTTGGTCATCTAGGTTTGAATGATCCTGAATTTTTGTGGAATTTTCCTAATTTTAGTTGATATTCTATTTGCTATTATATTATTATTATAATTTAAGCATCTTTAATGAACTTTAATTCCACTGATCTTACTTTACAAATCGATATTATTTAAAAAAGCACTAATATTGTTATCGACTACTATTCTAGAATATTCTATGTATATAAACATATGCATATAATTGTAGAGCAAGAAGAGGAAATTATCGAAAAGGATATTCTTTGCTCGATTATTTTGTGTTCCTATAGATATCTGAATAAATATTTTCGCCTTACCTGGTAGTCAAGCTACTACTGTAACAGAAGGCAAGATACGGGCGCCAAGGTATATTTTTAACCAACCATACCGCTGTTTATATATCTACAGTTTATATTCATTAACCGATCACTAAGCTTGTGATTTCGGTTTACATCAAACAACATGAAATAGAATGTTCACATATACATAGTATTCTGTTTTCAAATCAGTGTGTAACCTTGGGAAAAGTGGTCTGTCTCTAACATCAAATAGAATGTTCATATAGATATACTGTATTCTGTTGCTAATGCTGAATTGAACTGTCGGAACACGTGAGAATAACATTACTTTGGCATATATTGTCTGTATCACACCACCACACTACGATCACCCACATAGGGTACACGTCTTGGTGTACATGTCTATCTTAGCGGCTAGTTGGAAAGATTGGATGGATCTTAGTGTTCTGACTACCTTATATCTTCTAATGAACTCGTCTGGCTATTACTGATTAACCAAAGTTTGTGCCAATTTTATTTCTTCATCTTCAAGTGCATATCCGTTGGATTTCACTAAAGAGGCACGTCAATAAGGCTCTTTTGTACCGAACAGAACAGAAGCTTTGGTAATTAAAATGTTACTTTGCCCAGATAGCTTTTCAATAAGAAGATCGTTTTATTGATCCATCAGGCAGTCGACTAAGGAGTATACATATCAGATCGAAATCAACTTGTTATTATTATTTCCTTTGATTCCTAGAGGAACATAGGGCTTCAGCCGCGCGTCTCCATTGCCTTCGGTTCTCTGCCAACGTTTTCACCTGCCTCCAAGTCTGCATTCATGCTTTCATCTTCTCTTCACCTGACCTCATCCAAGTCACCCTTGCACTGACGACCAACTCGCCACTTCCCTTTCGGGTTCCACTCGAGTAATGGCTTGTCTAGTGATGTCACTTGATGGTCTCCTCAGGGTATGGCCAATCCATCTCCATTTCTTCCTGCCTATTTGTTGTACAATCGGTTCTTGGTTGGTTCGCTCCCAGAGATTCCTGTTGCTGATCACTTTTCGCTGGCCATCTGATCTTCAGTACTGAGCGAAAAAAACTGTTAATGAAGGTCTGTAGTTTGTTTGAGATACTCTTTATGACGCGCCAAGTCTCTGATCCGTATAGTAGGACTGACTGACTTCACATTGGAGTTGGAAATCCAGATCTTATTTTCGATGCTGAGTGCTGTTGACCTCCACACAGACTTGAGAGTAATGGAATCTTGTCTTGCTTTCTCGATCCTCGCTGCTTTGATATCTTCGTCAGTTTTGCCATCTGTAGTTGAAACCATGCTTCCTGGGTAGGTCGGTAAAGGAGGTTGTTTCTTTGAAGTTCCTCCCATTTATGCTGAAATAACCTTAGGCTGTGAATTTATCTATCTACCAATCATAAGTGTTCACATAGCAGGTGATATTTTGTTTAGCTATCAATAAGATTTCTGAATTCTATTCATAGTCATTGTAATTCTAATCGAGTTGCCTATTTGTTTTATTATAGAGGCTTTAGTTTAGCGTTTTTTTTAAAAAAAATATTCACTTTATATCGGCTTATAATTTTTAAATGTGACAAGGCATTTTATTTTGATAAGATATGAATACACTTGTAATTACTGCCTTCACACAAAATAAGCTATTGATTTTTTTTCTCTCTCTCTCTCTCTATATATATATATATATATATAATTCAAATAGCTTTTCTAGTCCACTATCGCATTATCTTACTGTTTCTTATTGATTGATCGATTGATTTTTTTATTAAATGAAGTAAAGTGTATGGAAGTGCTATAACAATTTGATATTGTATTATTTAACTGAGAAGAGCTGAAATGTTGTAAAGAAAGCCGACACATTCGGACAGATACCTTGACTAGTTTTCTGTTCACACCATTACCACCAAAGTAACTATGGCCAAGTATCTGATTAACAGAACCAAACGTCTAGTTACTATAGAGGAGAAAGAGATCAGCAGGGTACTCAAATTGGTTAAGTTCACTTGTCATTGCAATAATTATCCTAAAGCCTTTATAAAAATATATTTAAAATGTGAAGATAAGGATGAACATAAGTGTGTTGTTAAGATTCGGGTTAGTACAGAGGTGATTCCTTGCCGCAAGGAAACATCGGATGAGATAAAGTAAATCCTTAACCATTATAACATAGGAGTGTATTTTCGTGCAACTAACACCTTACGCTCATTACTGGTGAAGGTTAAGGATAAAATACAAGCAGAAAGCCAACAGAATTGTGTGTACAAGATCAATTGTGGGGACTACGATGTCGCATATGTAGGAGAAAATTCAGGACAGGCAAATACAGGAGTGGAAGAGCATAAACAATGTCTAAAGGTAGTTCCAAAGACCTCTACAGACTTGAAGAAGCTAGAAAATAGATCGGTGATTGCACTGCACTCGATAGAGATGGGACACAAGATCGACCTTAATTGGACGAAGGTTCCATACAGAAAGGTTTTGGTTCGTATAAAGAAAGACTAACTACAGAAGCTTTGCATATATGAGTGAATCCCAAAAATTTGAACAAATGTGAAGGTCTGATGTTAGCTGATGTGTGGCAAGTCCTAATTAGTAAATAAGAATGAATATGTGTCACTAATCAATCACACGTGATGTAAATTCCCGATTATCTCTAACTTTTTATAGAGAGGCTAACAAATTATTTACAATTGTTTCCGCGTGCTCACACGCACAAATAACATTGTATACC
The DNA here is from genome assembly GCA_944472135.2 of Trichobilharzia regenti. NCBI lineage: Eukaryota > Metazoa > Platyhelminthes > Trematoda > Strigeidida > Schistosomatidae > Trichobilharzia > Trichobilharzia regenti. Next base: position 31,255,616 of record OX235267.1, read on the forward strand.
GCATACACATAGATATTTCTACCACCATGAGCTTGAGTCTAACGTAATCACTGAAAAAACAGACCAATATTTGTAAGTCTGAGGTCAAATTTTGATCACAGCTCATACAATTTTGTTTATTATACTTTGATGACTGTTTCATGACTCATATGATTAGACAAAGTTTTTAAAAACAAGAAATATTCTTTTTGTATATAAACCTTTGTTATTTTAAATAAATAAACTACACAGAATGATAAATTCATTGAGAAAAATATGAATTCAGCACCAAGGAGTCAGTATGGCTACAGTTCCGAAAAAACCAATGTTCATAAAATTGCAGTTCCTCGGTGACAACATCAGCGAAATAATAACACAACGAGTGCCTGAAGAATGCAGTTAAAAGAGCAGCAGAGGTACATTGTCTCTTCACCACCACCCTTATTCTATGTTCGAGAAATAAGGATAAACTACCTAAATTTGCCTCCTCTATGTGTATCTACCAGTTTGACTGCAGCTGCGGAGCCAGCTACATTGGGCGTACAATTAGGCAAGTTCCTCATCGTATTTCCGAACATCATCCGGCATGGTTAAGCGAGGGACAAAGAAGATGTATTCGTAGCTCTATTTTGGCACACCTTGTAGATACCGAGCATAAAGTTGATGTTAATACAGCATTTAAAATTATCTATCGTATTCCGACTAATCTTAATTTTGCTCTATAAGTTCGTCTTCTACAGACAGTTGAAGCAATAGGAATCCATCTAAAGAAGCCAAACCTATGTGTCCAGAAGAAATGTGCACAGCCATTTTCCTTACCCTGGCCATCGTCACAAGAATGCATAAACAGGACTACGTCGCCCCCCTCCCCCTAAACTTATAAAAATTATAATTGTCCAAATTATTTTATTTTTTATTATTTTTTATTTATTTTGACCACTTCATGTTTAATTTACGTGTTATCCTTGTAAAATTAATTTATTATAACTATTTCTACCTTTTAAATGTTTTTTTTGATTTTCTTTGTTAATTATTAACCCATTGACATTTTGACACTGTTTAATTATTGTTAACAAACTTATCGCCACTTGATTGGCAAACTGTTGTGTATTGTAATAAAAATGCTATATATATTAGAGTAGAGCCAGAGATGAGGATCTAACTGAAAAGTAAATATTTCTTCGATCAACCTTTCTGTTTTCTAAATGTCTAAATGAGGATTTTTTCTATATTGATAAGGGGAAGGGGGTTGCGCAGTGTCGGGAATTGGCAGAAGTTAGAATTCATGGGCCATTGGATCGGGTCCCAGTGGCTTAATGGTATACGAGCTCACCTTGTAACCAGAAGGTCCTGGGTTCGTACTGTTAAAGAGTCCCAAACCAGGACGAAACATCTGTCCAGTACTCCCAGGTTTTCGAATGGTTGTCTAACTAATGTCAGCTCATGATGAAATCCTGTAACCTGTCAAATCTCTACAAACCAACACTTGATTAATTTTTGTTTTCGGTAATATTCGAGCAAAATTACCGACGGTCTGTGATTTTAATTTCGAACAATTTCCCTGAAGATGTTTGGACTAGTCTGCAGAACGAAATGTTGGAATTACTCATTTTAATTTCGCTGAGATTTTACAAATACAATTTTTATGCATGTCTTCTTCTCACTCGGCGCTCAATCATTTTGGAACTATTCGGCCAAATCTTGATCACAGTTCATATGAACATACTTCCAACAATTATTTATTCCTTTGGGTTCCAAGTGGATCAGAGGCCTTCAACAGCTCATCTACACTTCGTCTCATGCTCTACAGTCCTCTTCAGATGGACCCACATCTCCCTATAAGCTTTTTTTCCCTCTATGTCACCCTCAGAATCACACTCAGCTTGTCGTTTACCATTCGAGTTCCATTCAAGGCCTAACCTGGAGCGTCACGTCACCGAACTGTCTCTTCAGTGTGTGTTTCAGAACCATCTCTATTTTCTTAGACGTATTTATTTGGGGAATAGGTTCTTGGTTGGTTCGTTCCCAGAGTTTCTCATACTTTTATTGTCCAGTGTTTATTCTTGTTGTTTTTTTTTAAAGTTTTTAAATGTGAGGATACATAAGAAAATTGACCGAATTATTCAACCAAGTGTGCTTCAATGATAGAATGTTCGCTAGTCACCCATGTAGTCCGACTGATGAACTTCTTGTTTAACGGATAGTAGTAAATCCTGTAGAGAGGGGAAATTTGGTGTGAGGCTACTAACACCCTCCCACAATAAATACACACCATTGCTGCTGAAATTTCAAAGCTCAAACTTCAAGCCAATCAGAAATTCCAGTCAGAACTCAAAGGAATGCAACTCAAAGGTGACTGGTCTAGAATCTTTGTGGTTTTGTGCACCAGAGTTGCACAGTATCTCAATTTTCTTCTCTCTTTATCAAATACTTATTTTAATTAAGCTAAAGACAAGTGATTTCATTTGTTAGCTGATGAGATTTGCATTCATCATCGAGAAAAAGCATAGAATGGCAGTCGAATGTCTATCTCAAATTCATCGACTCTCAAACAGGCTGTCGATAGCTTTGACAACAAAGTAATTTGGAAACTACTTCAGCACCTCAGCATAATGGAGTTAGCATATCTGACCCAGAGACGACTGCAGATATGCTGACTCTATTATTGCAAAAGGTCTGGAAGGAGGGAAAGGTGCCTACTGACTGGAGGAAAGGTTACCTCGTGAAACTACCAAAGAAGGGAGACTTAGGACCCTGCAAGAACTGGCGAGGAATCATGCTCCTGTCGACGTCAAGCAAAATCCCGAATCGCATCATCCTGGATAAAATAAAGGACGCACTGGATACAGAACTCCGCCTACGGCAACAAGCTGGATTCAGGAAAGGCAAATCATGTTCTGACCAAATTGCAACTCTACGCATCATCACCACAGAAAAAAGCATGGAATGGCAATCAAACCTCTACCTCAACTTTATAGGCTTTGAGAAGGCCTTCGACAGCGTTGATCGCGAAGTAATCTGGAAACTAATCGAGTACTACGGTGTGCAACACCCAAATAATCATCAACCTTATTCAACAGCTGTACGACAATGGCACATGTCAAGTGACCCACAACGGAAAACTCACCGAGGCGTTTGGAATAAACACAGGAGTCAGACAAGGGTTCTTATTATCACCCACGATGATATCCCTAATTGTGGTGGACTGGATTATGCGTCAGACAGTGAGTGAGAAACGAGAAGACAGGGATATCCTGGACCTACGTGAAGAACCTAGAAGACCTGGATTTAGCGCGTGGATGATTTATGTTTGATGTCAAACAAAATCGAAGACTTACAAGCGAAAACCGACAAACCGGTCGAAGAAGCAGCCGGCGAAGACAGGACTCCAGGTGAACATAGAAAAGACGGAGGTTATGAAAATAACCAACCAACAACAACAACAGCAACATCCAGCGCAATCACCATCAACGGGAGGGATTTGAAAGAGGTCACTTCATTCACTTCACTTATCTAGGGAGCATTGTCTCAACTACAATATCTCAACGGACGAGGATGTCAAATCGAGCGAGAATCGGGAAGGCGAGAAATATATTCATCAACCAACCTGAAACAAATCTGGAAATCTTCGTCACTCAGCCAGCGTCAACAACAAAATTCGGTCGGATTTTCAATACAAACGTCAAGTCAGTCAGTTCTTCTATATGGATCAGACAGAACCTTGGCGGGTGGGTCACAAACAATATTTCCAACAGCCTGTTGCAGACCTTTACCAACCAACATCTGTCTTCGCTCTATACTGAAGATCAGATGGTCGGGCCAGAAAAAGTCCCCAACAAGAAACTATGGGAAGGAACAAAACAAGAACCAATCGCAAACCAACAAATATGCAGGATGATTAAGTTATCGAAAAGAGTACCCTTTGTTCAGTATCAAGTTTTTTGAAAATCTCAATGGGCAATTTCAATCAGTTAAAATATGCAGGAAAAAGTGGAGATGGATCGGACACTTGCGGCTGAGGAGGCCACTGGGTGACATCGCGCGCGCGTCAGGCCATTCCTCGAGTGGAACCAGGCCGAAAGGGAAGCACGTGGCGAGTGGGATGTTGTCGTCAGTGCAAGGGTGACATGGAGGAGATCGTGTGAAGAGGAGTTGAAACAGTATAGACTAACATGGATGTAGGTGAAAAGTACAGCAGAAGACAGAAGTGGCAAGTGGAGACGTGCAGCTGAAGCTGTCTGTTCCACTAGGAACCCAAGGAAACAATAATAATATAATATCAGTAATCAGCACTTCAGAGCTCAGTGGCCCAAAACTTTATCAAGCTCATTCAACATCTATATGATAATGCCATGTGTTAGATGATCCGCGACGGAAAATTCAGCAAGGTGTGAAGTGAATACAGGAGTAAGATAAGTTAGTCTATTATCACCGACGATATTTGCAGTTGTGGTGGACTGAATTATGGGGCACAGTGGAAGTGGGGAACTAGAAGACAGGAATACGCTGTACTGAGCGATAAGAATGTTTTAGAAGTTCTGGATTTCGTGGTGTATCTATATCCAATATCACATAAATCTGATGACCTACAGGTGAAAACCAAAAAACTGTCCGAAGAAGCAGCAAAGACAGGACTCCAAATGAACATAGAGAAAACGGTGGTGATGAAGATAACCGACCAACCAGTAACGACAACAATAAGCATCAATCACTATCAATGGGAGAAATGTGAAAGAGATCCATTCCTTCACTTATTTAGAAATCATTGATTTAACAACAGGAGACAGTATGGATGAGGATGGATCGAAATGGCCTGAAAGACGCATTTCATTTCTGTAAAAGTGTGAACCAAATGAACGTTTTAAATAAGTTCATGGTATCATTTGATGTTACCTCCTTGTTCACAATGATTCCAATCAACAAAACTGTTGAGATCATTTGTCAGCAGTCTGATTTTCTCTCACTCCAGAATCGGAATTCAACGCCTACTGCTTATGTGTACCATGGATATGCAATTCCAATTTGACAACACTCTTTACCGCCAAATAGATGGTGTAGCAATGGACAGTCCACTTAGCCCTGTTTAAGCAGATATATTCATGACCAACTTTGAAAGAACAAAGTAGAAGCATACAATCGACGAAACAACTTCCTACTGTCGATATGTTGATGACACATTTATAGTGTGCAACAATGAAAGTTATGCTTCACACTTACTCAGATTATTCAATGATGCACACACCAATATTGAGTTCACTATGGAACATGAAAGTGACGGAAAGTTCCACTTTCTTGACATTGCCATGGAACGCCTAGAAGACAGTAATCTTCAGAAGTCAATTTATCGAAAGCCTACTTGGAAAGGAAAATACTAACATTTTAATACTTTTTGTCCAAATAGATTTAAACGCGGACTAGTCAAAACTCTGTACTATAGAGCGAGGAGAATATGCTGTATACAGAAATTAGAGGAAGAATTTGCGTTTCTTGAAAAGATGTTGAAGAGCAATGGCTACCCTTAAATGTTCATTATCAAGTATTGAAGATCTGAAGTCTCAAATGTAAAACAAATCACAGTCGAGGAAAAGTCAGTCTATATCTAACTTCATTATAAAGGTGAAAACATTGCAGCGATGATCAACAGAAGGCTGAGTACGTCACTAGCCATTGCCTATCCTGCAGCTAAGCTCGTCCCCGTCTATCGAACAACTTGCTCTTTGACACAATAAAAAATCGATAGATATCCTTCTCATGCTAACTCCAACAGTATATACAAATTTACATGTATCTACGGGAGCAGTTACTTTGAAAGGATAGAAAGAAGGGCATATCTACGATTTTCTGAACATGTACCAAAACGGTTATGTCTAAAGGGGGCAAATGCTTTAAACAGTGCCATCTTCAGGCATCGCCTCGACACGGGTCATGAGGTCGATGTCAAAAAGTCGTTCAAAATTATCAATAGACAAAAGAGCTTAATTCTCCTCAAGTTCGCCGAAACCATTTCCATCAAGCGCCTGAAACCCCGCTTTCCAACACCAATGTTAGGGTAGTCAGTGCTTGTACATGAATCAACAACTTGGCGCCCACATCATGAAAAGTATTTCCAACAGTCTGTTGCAGATTATTATCAACAGCTGCCTTCCCTACCCCCCCCAAACTGGAAATCAGATACCTAGTTGACCAGAAAGAATTAGACAACAAGAAACTCTGTGAAAAAACCAATCAAAAGACTATTGCTCAACAAATATGTAGAAGAACTTATGTATTATTGATATAAGTATAAAACTTGGGCACTGTGGTAGAGCATAACTTCATTTTGGATGAGATTTTATTTTGATATTATTAATAATTGATGACGAAGTTTCGAGAACAAACTACTGCCGCTCATAATCATATCAATACACTACTCATACAACTTTTCCACACGTTTATATGAGTTGAATTGACTAGATATTGGAGTAAAAATCAATATGAGATAATGTACATTCAGGAATAATGATAATAATATGAGTGTTATTGATCAGTTACAGTCACATGGGAAAAATAAGACGAGTGTTTTTACAGTCACAATAAGTGACTTGTTAGAATGTTGTGATGTGTTTGAATTGAAATAGAATTTATGATTATTTATTATCCTCCTCTGATTTGACTAACTGGCAGTAATAATATCTTCCACATCTCTGGTATTTGCATTGAGTCATTTCTGTTGCATGTGTTGGGTGTAGACTCGATGAACAAGGATTCAGTAATCAACCACCTCTCTCTCCACCTACATGGATTACTTTATAGAGTTTTAACCATCTCCCACCCAACTTATTGTGTGGTTGTGTCTTATTGCATGCAGTGCAGTTGGTGAGCTTTTTTCTAAATTACTTATCCTCTCAGGGTCAACCATTCTTACCTTAGCCACTTAATTCTTATGTTCCAACAATCTGATTACCCCGATCTACTAGTTTGACGTCAGCAGTTGACTTCACTAACAGTCAATTCAGGGTATTTTGTAAATTATATTATTTTGTCTAATTAGGTCAACCTATAGGGTCCTTTAGCCTATAGAGCTTGTCTCTGAGTGAGTTTGTAGGTTTGAATGTCATCCTAATTAGGGTGGCATTCAAAGAAAAATGTTGTGTGAGTAGTGTCTTGATATGATTATGAGCGGCGACAGTTTGTGGTCGAAACGTGGTCATCAGTTAATTTTACTGTACAACACTCCACTGTGTGATTTATCAGAATAAAATCTTGTCCATAATGGAGTTATGTAGAAGAAAATGGAGATGGGTTGGATACATCTAGAGAAGACTGTCGAATGACACCGAGCTTCATGCCATTGCTCCATTTGAAACTGAATGGGAAACGTCAAGCATAGGTCCAATGTTGACATGAAGAAGATCATGCGAGGAGGAGACTGGAAACTACGAGAAGTTGTGGGTCCAGAGGAATAAGATTGCAGGGAATAGGCCAAAGTGGATATATGCTGTTGAAGCCCTAGTTTTTTCACTCGGAACATCAGAAAACACAATAATATTATAACATCCCATCTATACACCAGCTATTTAAACTATCAAAGATAAAAATCACAAGTATCAAGCAACATAAAATTCTTTAGAAGAAACATTCAAAGTTTGATATCAAGTTAGTGTTCATTTCATAAAACTATTGTATTTCAGATAATGATAATATGCTTTATTCCCAAACAGTTCTTGTGATACAGAATGGAATTCTCAGCATTTCACTACAGTATTGCATCCAGATTGTACATTAACAATAAATAAAATTTACATAAATGATGGGTAAGCTCAGTTAGTTTTGACAACAACATATCAGCATGTCGGTAGCAAAGCTAAAATTGAACAGAATGTTTTAAGGTGTTAGAAAAGTAGATACTACTAGCATATTTACTGGCGTAAGCGGTAACAAAAAAGGTCGAGATATACAGAGTGTGGAAGAACGAAGAAGAATGTTCTAAGTAGAGTTTGAAAGGAAGAAAGAAACAAAAGAGCACATAACAACAAAAAAAGGAAAGAAAGAAAACGTTGTACCTATAAATGATATGAGTTGGAAAGACGAGATCCAGTTGTTCTACTGACTATTTAATAAGTTGTAGGTATCACGCCTAATGCTTTCTTCATCGCACAGAACACGAGCTAAGTAGAGTATAGTTGAGTTTTTGTACTTGCTAGTGCGAGCATATAGTTTTCTATATAGGCTTCTGGTTTTGCCTGATGATATGCATGGGGAGAGTTGTGAATGAAGAGGGTGTTGTGAGTTAGATAGATAAAATGGATTTACCCCATTTTTACATGAGTCCATGTGCCTGTCGACCAGAATATTAACAAGCTGGTTGAGTGGCACGTTGCTTACCCTACTGACAACCTTTAACATCCTGCGTAATTAGGTATAGTCTTTCTTCAGTAGCCAGCCCTGGAAAAACTAAGGGGGAACAAGAGAGAATGATAGGCAGGATGCAAGAGTTAACGAATTGTAAGAGTAAGGGTTGGGTTATTTCAGAATGTCTTGATGTAGAAGGTGAGATGGCATATTTTCTTAGAAATCATCAAGATATGAGACGACCAGGAAATTTGGTCATCAACCAGTATTGCCTGGGTTTTAAACTAATAAAAATCGATAAACAATAATGTTAAATACCCCTAATTTGGCTCAGTCTTAAAAAAAGCTAAACACAGGCCTAGACCGACCGATTTAAACCAGCCTGGAAAAAGTTATCAATCTCCTGGAACCGAATAGTTTTTTTTTTAAAAAAACAGCTCGAAAACCTGCAAAGTTTAAATTATGCAACCAATGATATTTAGTTATATATTGCTTCAATTTTTCGCGGTTGGTGATATACATATATATATGTATCATAATTACGCACAACAGAAAGCATTCAACACGTATAAACTAAACTGAAATTACATAAGTCAATTGAGTGACGTAACATATTTGACTGGTTTGAGTAGAACTCAACAAAAAATTGAAAGACGCTCAAGTTAAGATTTGTGTCAAAGGAAGCGGAAATATAACAGTGTGAGAGGACAAAAATAATAAAATTGGAAGTTATCAAGAATTAAGACTGAAAAATATGGCATATATATACATATACAAAATAGGTCCACTGTGGTTTTGTAGTGTGACGCAGACTGATAGGAAGCTGCCAAAATTGAAATCAATATTTTAAGTCAATTGTTGCAGGAGTAGAAGTGTTTGTTTCTCAAATCTGCATTTAGTTTACGTTGTGGACGCCAATTAAAATTCATTGGACAATTTGTTTAACCTTGGACCAATGGCTTACCAATCAGAACAATTGATTCTCCTTTGACCTAGCCGAAATTCAATGGGGTTTAAAAGTGGAGAAGTATACTGTGGTCTTCCTTATTAATGATCGGTTACCATCTATCTTATCTTCTGACTTCACAGGTTCCATGACTGAACCTACAGTATCTATATGTAATGCATCTTTCTATGAAGGGAATTCATTTGTTCTCACCAGCTGTGATCACTCTGTCTTTTATTTTTATTTTCGTGGGTTACGAAGGTGACAAGAGATTGAAAATCAGCATTTGTAATCGGTCTTCGGACGGGTTAATTATTGTCTTTTCATATCTAACCGTTGCTGTGACATCAAAATTACACGTAGATCAGCAAAGAGTCTCTTTTCAGTGAATTTACTTTCTTAGCTATACAATCCCAAATATATGTATGTGTTATTTTGTATGTATGTGTACATTAAGTTTGTCAAACAAAAATAGACAACTGGTTATGGTTATTTTAACTAAACAGGTGAAGATTGGTCATTGGAGTTACGTAATACAAAACCAGTCAAGAAAATTGGGTGTTAATGAAATTTTAGGGCAGTAACAAAGGTGATGACTTGTCATAAACAGATGTCAAAAAAGAAGTTATGTAATAATATGAACAGTTTGATGGTTGAATTTCACTTAGGATCGGAACAAAGTAGAGAACACGAAATTACGTAAGAATTCTAAATGAATACAAGAATTATAAGCAATTAAAGAAAGAGGTAAAGAAACAAAATTAAGTCATCAAAATCAACAAAATTGTTACCATGACAGTAGAAGTGGTTGAGTAATTCTCTTTTGTATGCACAGCTCCAGTTTTTCTATGTGAATGGCCAGAGAGAGCTTCAGCGATACAAAGAAGACGAAACTCCATTTCCTTTGATAGATTATTCTTGACTCTGTAGATTACTTTGAAGCAGTAGGCGTTTGTTGAAATGGAATGATCAGTGTTAACCAGGTGTCCAATAATGCCTGGATAGGGATTATCCCTGAACATCAAAATTAGCGTCAGTAAAATCCAATCTCCGGCGATATTATCAAATCTGAGCACTATCTGAATATTTTTTTATTCTATCTTTCACGCTTCTCGCCAATGGAAATCGACTATCCTCTTGGCAGTTTGAGCCTAGAAATGAGCATGTTATTCATAATTGGGATAAAAAATTATCTTGATGTCAATTAAAACTTTCAATAAGCCTAACAACTAAGGTAGTGACCAGTAAAGTTCAGCAAGTTGGGTGTGAGGACAAACACTCGCCACCGATGACACTGACTAGTGGTCACACAAAAATCACCAATTGGTACAAGTTAGAATTCATTGTCTCGCCGTTGAGTTGGGTCTCAATGGCTAAGTGGTCAAAAAGCTAACCTTGTATCTGCAACGGCTTTGAATTTTGTATTGTTTTCCTCATTTTGTTTACTATTCTTATTTTTCTATGGTTCCTCATATGTTTTTGAACAAGTTCTGATGAGCAGTTATTCACTAGTGATACTTCTGTGGTGAGAGCAGGCTGCTGGCCAATTATTTATTATTATGTCCTTTAATTCCTAGAGGAACATAGGGTGTCAGCTGCGCATCTCCATTGCCTTCTGTTTTCTGCCAACTCTTTCACCCCGCTCCAAGTCTGCCCACATGCTTTCATCCCCTACTCACATGACCTCCTCCATGTCACCCTCACCCTAACAACCAACTCGCCGCTTCCCTTCCGGGTTTCACTCAAGCAATGGCTTGTCTAGTGATGTCACTTGATGGTTTCCTCAGTGTATGGCCAATCCATCTCCATTTCTTCCTGCTTATCTGTTTCACAATCGGTTCCTGCTGGCTTGGTTCGCTCATTGCCAGAGATCCCTGTTGCTGATCTGTTCTAGCCATCTGATCTTGAGTATTGAGCGAAGACAACTGTTCATGAAGGTTTGAAGTTTGTTTGAGATGCTCCTTATGACTCGCTAAGTCTCTGATCCGTATAGTAGGACTGACTTCACATTGGAGTTGAAAATCCGGATTTTATTTTTGATGCTGAGTGGGGCTGTTGACCTCCACAAAGACTTGAGAGTAATGAAAGCTTGTTTTGCTTTTCAGATCCTTGCTTTGATATCCTTGTCACTTTCGCCTGCGTGTAGTTGAAACGACACTTCCCAGGTAGGTAACTGTGGTTGTTTCTTTCAGGTTCCTCCCATTTATGCTAACTGTTGTCTGTTGTTGTTGGCCAGGAATCTTCACCTCTGTTTTATCTATGTTCACCTAAAGTCAAATCCTATCTTTGATGCTTCTTCTATCGCCAATTTGTTGTTTTCACTGACATATCTTCCAGTTTGTGGAAAACCAGACATATGCATATCATCAACGAAGTCCAGATCCTCCAAGTTCTTTCTTGTGTGAGTCCATTTTATGCCTGTTTCCTCATTGGCCGCTGTCTGTCTGTCACATTATCCAATCTACTGCAGTCAGGAAAATCATTGGCGATAGTAGACAGCCAGCTTGTCTCACTCCCGTCCTCACTTCGAAGGCTTCCGTAAGTTTCCCGTTGTGGATTACTTCGCATGCAGCATTGTCGTATAACTGTTGGATGAGATGTATAATTGTCGATGGGACCCCTTGGTAGCGAAGTAGTTGCCAAATCACCCCTCGATCGACGCTGTTTAGGGGTTTTTCAAAGTCGATGAAGTTGAGATAGAGAGCTGGCTCCCATTCCAAGCTTTGTTCAATGATGATCCGTAGAGTGGCGGTTTCATCAATACATGACTTGTCCTTCCTGAATCCAGCTTGTTCCGGTCGAAGTTTTGCATCCAGAATGGCGTGTTTGATTCTCTCCAGGATGATCCGGCTTAGTATTTTGCTTGGGATGGACAGGAGCATAATTCCGCACCAGTTTTTGCATTGACTTAAGTCTCCTCTCTTTGGTAGTTTGAATAAGTATCCTTTCTTCCAGTCCTCAGGTACTTTGCCCTCTTTCCACACCTTCATCAGGTTCGCTGTTGCCTCTGGGTCCATTTTCAATGCTTCTGCTGGGATTCCATCTGGTACTGCTGCTTTTCCGGTTTTTAGCATCTTGATTGCATTCAGGACCTCTGATTTCGTCCGGGGGTGGATGTTCACTGGTAGTTCTGCTTCCGTTGTTGGTATTGTTGGGCGCATTGTAGGTGGCGGTCGATTTAGAAGTCTTTTGAAGTGTTCAGCCCAGTGTTTCCTTTGCTCCACCTCTTTGGTGATTGACTTTGCATTGTCATGCTTGACTGGCTTAATCTGTGTCGATTGGTAGACATTAATTTATGTCAATGTCTAGGTCACTAATATTGGCCGTGAGAAAATATGAACAAGGCTGATTCAACAAACACTCACAGCATGTTTAACGTGGGCAAATAAGATTCGCAGATATATGGCTTAACTTTCCGAGAAACCAGAAACAACCAGTCAGAAGACTGTGTTTGTCTGCTTGAATAAGCTATAATAATGTACATGAAATATATATAAATACGTGCTGATTTCCGTAATGAAACGATCTGTTGCCGGCCCTTGTCTTCTGTTGTTACACTTCCTTTATTTGTTTGATTTCGTTATATAAATCTTCTGGCCTCCTCGTTAGGCTTTTGGCACGATTGGCACGATAAATACATTCAACCAAACCTGTCTTTACCGATTCTGGATGTGATGAATTAAAGTTTAAGTATTTATTACAATGTGTTGGTTTCCGATGTATGCGAGTATCTAACCTCCCACCATCTTGTTTTCGTTTTATTCTAAAGTCTTACATGGCGGCATGTAAACTGAATAAAAGACAGAGTCCAATTTAGTTCTGAATTAGAAAACGAACAGGGTGAGTTGGCCATGTTAGACTTTAGAATAAAATGAAAGCAAGATGGTAGGAGGTTAGATACTTGTATATATTGGAAACCAACATACTCTAATAAATACTTAGACTTTAATTCATCCCATCCAGAATCCGTAAAGATAGGTTTAGTTAAATGTCTTTATAATCGGGCCAAGAGCCTAACGAGTAGGCTAGAAGATTTAAATAATGAAATCAAACAAATAAAGGAAGTAATACTAGTGAATAACTACGACCCACCAGAATTTATTCAGAAATATATGAAGAAGCACAGAAAAACTAAAATTAGCAATAAAAATAACGAAAATAATATAAAAATGTAAAGCTTCTGTAGTACTGCCCTATAAAGAAGAAACGTCAGAGGTCCCACGTTGGAAACTCCCTGGGGTTATAATTAGGGCGACATGTAAACCCTTAATGACAGATGACAAGGGCCAACAGGTCGTTTATTGAGAAAATCAACAGATATTTATAGATTTTCACGTACATTATTATTCGTTATTGTTAGCAGAGAAGCGACGTCTTCCGACTGATATAAGTATAAAACTTGGGCACTGTCGTAGAGCATAACTCCTTATGGATAAGATTTTATTTTGATAAACTCACACAGTGTTGTACAGTAATATTAACTGATGGCCACCTTTCGAGCACACACTATTATTCATAATCATATCAAGTCACTCACTCACACAACGTTTTTCCTACATTTATATACAGGAGTGGAATTGATTAGATATTGGAATAAAAATCAATATGAGATAATATACATTCAGAAATACAGTTAATCCTACTCCGAAAATAAGGTGGAGATATGCGGATGACACTATCGCTCACAGTCTTAAAAACAGAACTTATCATCTCTAGCTTCTTGACACACATGTAAACTCACTAGTGGAGGGAATAAAATTCACATTTGAATCAGAAAATGAACAAGGAGAATTAGCTGTGATGTTAGATTGTAGAGTAAAACGAATAGAAGAAGGCAAACTATACACTAGTGTTTATAGAAAACCAACGCATTCTAATATTGGATATTTAGACTTTAATTCGTCTCATCCGTTAACTGTTAAGGCAGGCTTAATACAACAAAAAACATAAATGATGAAATAAAACAAATAGAAGAAGCATTGGTATCAAATAACTATCCTATCAAATTCATTAGGAAGATAGAAAAGGACCAAAAGCAAAATAAAAATAATTTTGGAACTAGTAATGATAAAATAAATAAGAGAGAATATAAGTCATCCACTGTTATACCATATAAGAAGAGGACATCTGAGACACTATGTAGGATTTTCAATAAAGCAGGAATTAGGGTGGCATTTAAACCTACAAACTCACTCAGGGACAAGCTCTGTAGGTTAAAGGACCCTGGTGAACCCACTTAAACAAAATAATATAATTTACAAAATACGCTGGAATGACTGTGAGGTCAACTACATAGGTCAAACCAGTAGGTCGAGGGTAGTCAGATTATCAGAACATAAGAATTTAGTGGCTAAGGTAAGAATGGTTGATCCTGAGAGGATAAGTAATTTAGAATAAAGCTCACCAACTGCACTGCATGCAGTAAGATACAACCACACAATAAGTTGGGTGGGAGATGGTTAAAACTCAATAAAGTAATCCATGTAGGTGGAGAGAGAGGTGGTTGATTACTGAATCCTGATTCATTGAGTCTACAACCAACACATACAACAGAAATGACTCAATGCAAATACCAGAGATGTGGAAGATATTATTACCGCCAGTTAGTCAAATCAGAGGAGGATAATAAATACTCTTAAAATTCTATTTCAATCCAAGCACATCGTAACATTCTAACGAGCAACTTACTATCACTATAAAAACACTCGTCTTATTTCCCATCTGGATCAATGACACTCATATTATCATTATTTCTGAATGTACATTATCTCATTTTGATTTTTATTCCAATGTCTCATCGATTCCATACATGTACATCAATGGAGGAAAAATGTTGTGTGAGTAACTTGATATAATTATTTCGCCTGTACTGAGCTGCTGCTACGAGGTTTATTGGTGCTAGTGGACTTCTGAAATGAGACGAATGACGTGTACCGTTGATAATGCTACAATTAGAATTAAGAAATATAAAAGCCGCATAGTTTTTTTTCTACTTCATTACGTTCTCTCACAATGTTTCATTCTTTTTTTTCTGTTCTATAGTCATGACATCATTTCTTCGTAATTTCAACTGTCATATATATTGCATCTTTTGTCAAGCAAGCAGATAATGCTCTTATATTTGGGTGTCATTTTCAACTTTGGAAGATAGTTTACACATCTAAAATGCAGTAATTGCGGAGTCTTCAGCAGTACTTACTTGTATACGATCTAAGTATTTCTTCTGAATAATTTTTTTTATCAAACATTTGTACCGCTTCCAGCACCTTACTAGGAAGTTTTAATTTGGATTCGTTTTCATCATCTCTGTGTGTTAACCAATAATATCACCCACAATTATACATGCTTTCGCGTTTCAAAATGAATTTCAAAAAGTCTCTCCGGACCAGATGTCGTAAAAAGTATCAGTCGCAAGTGTAACTTCGATATCCATCATAGACAAAGGTATCTCCTGAAGAAATTCAAAATATCTCGGTGATCAGAAAGTGAATGATTATTAAAACTGATATGACTTACATAAAATGTGTACTGGTAATAGGCGGGACCTGCAGGCTACCTTTGCCAGGAAGGCATTACTAACTGTAAGCAGTGTGACATTTTAAAAGGACTGTGCATGGTGTTCTTCTTATCATCACAAGGAACAGTAATATCAAGATAAGCTAGTGCAACTGGATTCGGTGAGCAGTTACTTTCTTTCGATATTCTATGTGAGAGTGCAAATTCTGCAAGTATCACATATTCAGCTCAACACCTTCTACTATGAACTTCATCAAAATGGACATAATCACATCAAGATTCAGATACTCGTCTCATTCAGAATTGAATTTCTTCTATGTGCCATATACCGCTTCATTTATTCTTTATGAAGTTAAAAAGCGTATATACCCCAGACATTCCTCAGAAGAGGTATCTAGCTTCTCATGAAAACCTGTCGTAACATTAACAATCAGCAGTAGTCAATCTAAGACCTGATAATCACAAGCAATCCATAAATATTAGACTCTTGAGTCTTCCAAACAAAGTTAGAAGTCATTTTCGCACATCATTTCTGCTTGTTCATTCCGTTTTCGTAAAAGTTCATACTGCAGATCAAAACACTCGTACTCTAAATTACGAATATAATACAAAAATATATCACTTTTCGACTGCGTAAGCCTAGGTATACCTAAATGTACCCTATTTCGGCAAAAATAGGCGCTTAGGACGCCCCTGTGTGCATGAACACGATAACCCATACTATGCGCAAAAACACATCGTGGTGGCCCTAATCCTCACTCCGCATCATCATAACAATATTCTACTCTGCACAAGTAAAACAAAGTAGCAACAAATATCTTCGGAAACATGATGAGTTTGAAGTTGAGGGACGTAGCTTTCTAACCAGGATACATGGGTAAAACCTAAGCATTGTATTAATAATAATAATACATTGGTTCCTATCTATGTAGGACACCAGTTTTACAGGCACGGATAAGTATTATTTAAATAACATAAATTTGGTTTATGGCTAAATTACATGGTTGATGTCATTATGTCTTTAGTTTGTGGGAACAATATGATAACTAGTGATTCAATGCACCACATCAAGAAATATATAGAAATTGACTTCACATTAACAAAAACCCAAGTATGTGTTGGGTGGATTACAAATAATTGGTGGAAAATAAAGCTTGAAGTCACTTCCTCCAAATAACTTTGGTGTGTGCGGTATCGTATCTTGTCCTTGATTCAAATTGGGTATTAATTCAAAATAAGTGATTTGTTTGTATAATTTTGTCAGCATTTTTATTGTAAATAACACCAGAAGTGGATTGTAGTCAATGCAGATTAATAATCATGGTTGCCAGGTAGATTTGTTTTACTGCGTTGAGGTCAGCCTAAACCGCCATTAGTCGCTGCATGGTTGTTCCTTATAAGTAAGTTGATTAACATGTTGAAAGCTACTTGTAAGCTATTTTAGATCATGGATACTGCTTGTATAGGGTTTTATACATTGTCCTGATATGGTGACAGTCGATATTTCAAGGAGGTTGAGTTATTACGAGCCAAAAATTGAAGGATCATATGGTATATAGAAGTAATAGCTTCAAGTCTTTTTCAACTTCAGTCCTCCTGTAGATCCGTGCGACTTTCACCTCAAAGCAAATAGAAGAAAAGAGACGGGCAGCAAAGTACCAGGAAGGAAAGAAAATGTATGTGGATACGGATAGGATCTTAATGTTTTTATATATATGTTTATATTAATATGAACTGTGATCAAGATTTGACCGGATAGTTACAAAATAAATGAGCACTGAGTGAGAAGTACAAATATAATTTTGTATATGTTTATATTCTTTGTACATTGCCGTCTAGTAAACATATATATTTATTTATGCTTAGTCTTTTTATGCATCTATGCGACTAGTCTATCTATTGTTTATAGAGTAATTTGGGAATTTTTGCGCGTTTTTCAAGGTACTGTAGTAAACTAATAAATTATTCGTTCTAGAAACAAATAGTTTATTAATGTAATCAGTAGAACAAAGCAGTATGTACAGAGAGAGTTTGGGCAACTCTAAAGAATAGCAGCCTAAACAGAAACCACCTACGATTGCACAAGTGACCTTGACAAGGGCAACTTCGACCAATCAGAAGGCTTAAAAATGGCGCATAATTGCAAAAAATCGTTTATATACAAGTGATACAATGTTAAAAGACAGTTACAAAGGATAGTGTCAATGGAGTTGAAGATTGAACGATCAATTCTTGGTTGTTTGCTCAAAATCAACTTCCCCAATTTTCGCGGAGGCATCAATACGACAGTCATCGTCTCATCGGTCGCTGTTCAGAAAGAAGAGTGAAACATCGTCAGAAGTAATACAATGATTTATTATTGTAATATTTGTTTTCAGACCTTAGTTCGCTTATTCCTTTTATATGTTGGTGTAACAATAAAGAAATATCAACGGCAGATCGGTGTTTTGGTTTTTCGTCCGTTATAACTAAGCGTTTCTGAAATCTTCGAAGAACAGCGTGGGCCCGAGCGTAGCGAGAGCTGGGCATTAACGGTTTATGAGACGTGATTGACAGTTTCTGACGATGGAAACAGATCTGGCGGATTCAAACAGTTGGTGAAAGTTTGGATAGTCGCCGTTCATTTTCCTGGTGCCGGTCAAGTCCTCTTTGAACAAGCAATATCTGGAACTTTTTGGAATTGGGTCAAGTTCAACAATGCCTGGGTCAAAGAAGGGACAGAGTGTCTTGGATGCAAACAGGAAAGTAAGTCATGGTGACTTGTCTGTTAATTGTAACGATGTGTCTGATGTTAAGCATGACATGGTTGATGTTACTGTTTCGCCGTTCAGGGATAATAGGAACATCAAACTCCCTAAATTTGAACCACGGTGTTTTGATGGAAACCCGGCTGATTATTTACAATTTGTAAAGGAGTTTGAGATCATGTTGAGTGGTTTTTATTAAATGATGAATTGAAGTTAATGTATTTGATGAGATATTGCACTGGAGATGCTGCAAGAGCTATACAGTGTTGTAAGTTTATGAAGCCAAAAGAGGGCTACGATGAGGCTATGAGCATATTACGTCAAAGGTTTGGAAGACCTTCGATGATTGCAGGGAAATTATTCGAGGCTGTTAAGGGTAATGGTGGTCAATTACAGGATGACTCCCAGGCACTCACTGAGTTTTTAGATAATTTGCTAATTTACAAGAATGGAATGATTTCGATGAATCGCATGAGTGACCTCAACTCGAGTTTTATACTAGAAGTAATAGCAAGACGTCTACCTACTCGACTGCAAAGGAAGTGGGTGAAGATAAGCTCCCGTATGGAGGATGAGGGTATCGAGCCAAAGTTTGATGATATCCTGAAACTGGTAAATACTAGTGTCAATCAATCTATGAGCAAGTTCGCCAGTCTATTACATCTCACCCCTAGAATAGAGCAGTCTGAGCAAAATGCAATCATTGATGACGAATAGGCCTCAGAGAGGTGGATATCGAGAAGGCTCCATGATGTCTAGTAATGCATATAGACCTAGTGAGTGTAACAGGTTTCGTAGTACATCCTCAACAGATAAGTTACAAGATGCAAGACAAACACGGTTGTGTTTTACACGTGTGCAAGAGGTGCATACAGAAGTGAACTGTGAACCGGTGAGCAAGTTCAGTGATAAGCTAAATGTAAACTCCAGGCCTGACTCCGAATTGTGTGACGATAACGGTGCGGTGAAGAAGTCTGTAGTTGCAACTGGTAAGCCGTTGTTGAATAGAGTGTCACAGAATAGAGTTACTGCTTCAGAGTGCAGTTCTGACCCCACAAGTTTACAAGTATACTAGTCAGAGTGAAGATATAAAACCTTTAATGATTTGGAGGAGGAACCAAAATTGTCTACTTCTGTTATTAAAGAGTTTGAAAATGATGAAGTTGACGGTAAAGTGAATATTCGTGATAATGATCATGATACTTCACAGTTGTCTTTGGTTGATCATGATGAGATGAGGGATATGCCTACTACTGCTAAGTTAAATAAAGGTTCTGTACAACTACAACGTGAAGTAGAATTGAACGCAGATGCAGTTCCAGAAGGTGTGCATACTTGTGAGACAGTCAGTGTAATTGATCAGCGTGTAGCCCACCTATCATCAGATGATAGTGCTAAACCCGAACTAGTAGTGAAAGACAGCAGTGGTGGTAATCTTGCAGTTGGACAACTATCTGAAAGCCGAAAAGAACAGCTTCTGATCCACCGCTAAGTTCATCACCTTGTGTCACTCAGTCATCGTTGGTGTTTTCATCCACAATGAAACAGATGCCCATCAACTCAAGTATCTTGTGCAATGACTATGGTAGTATCAGTTCGTTTGAAAGGACGAATATCAATGGTCAGTTTAGTGTGGATAAGCCAAGTGTAAAGGAGAGAGTTATTGTTAAATTGACTTGCACGAATAAAGGCATTTCTAGTTTCAAGTTACTATTTGAATGTTATTATCTTTGGTGTAAATTACTCTGTTTCTATACTTGGTTGATGAGATATGTCGTGTGTTTGTTGGTCATCTATATTCTACGATACAATGACATGGGCGTGTTGCCGTTCAGATTTGAGGATATAGCTGATAGAAGGAAGTTAGCAAATGAACTCTGCGACGATTTTCCAACCTAGGGCGTCAACCTGAGAAGGGTTGTAGGCGTACTGCTGTAAGTCCTACAATTCTTCAAAGGGTAGCGCATCAATGAGCAGTCCAATGTGCTTGGTGTGTGATCTTGTACATATGTTCATATTGTATATACTGAATTGATATCATCTGTCATCTAGCTGTTGGTAATTCTGTTTGTGTCCGGACGACTTCCACTTGGATCATCAACCTGAGAAGGAATGTAGGCGTACTGCTGTAAGTCCTACAGTTCTTCAAGGGTAGTTTGTCGTGTCAGAATCCACAACATTTGATGTGTTGATTGTACATATGTTTGTGTTAAATAGTTGTGTGAGTTCCAATTGATGTAATTGTTGGTTAATCTTGTTTGTGTCCGGACATTCCACAACTTACAATCGTCAACCTGTGAAGGGTTGTAGGCGTACTGGTGTAAGTCCTGCAATTCTTCAAAGGAATTCCATCAAGACATGATCGGCGAGGTTGTTTGTACTATTTGTATATACGTGTGGTGTGTCATATCAATTGGTGTTTTTGGATTCATTGTGTTTACTCGTTGTTTTCGTACCTTGTTTTTATTGCGTAATTTTGTTAAAATTTTCGTCGTGATTACTTCTGAAGTTGTTTCGAGTCTTCTACATCCGTGAATGAATTGATTGATGTTAAGGACAGCAGATGGGTCGTATACGCCGGGGAGGCTAGGCTATTGCTGAGAATGAAATGCACACGGAGATAATTGTTAGCTGCGGTCCGACACGCCGGGGAGAAAGAGTGTAAACGACTGAGGCTCGCATGCGTCACCGCTACTAGAACTGAGGCAGAATGAGTGACAAGCGATTTCAGTGGTAATTGGTAGTGAGTAGATAAGAGGATGTGCGTAGAGTATCGTGAGGTGCTGCCATGGTCACTTTGCATTCTGCAAGAGTCATTCTAGCAAGTGGCGATTGTGTTGCAAGATGTCAAGAGGAGGTCTCTGTCTGGAGGCGCAGGTCGTCATTGATGTGTGAGATTGTGCTGTGGGTATGCTTGTGGTGTGTTGGCTTTTCTGTTTGTTTTCCATTTCAGCTCTGTCCGTGTGACCCAGGTTCTCGCAATGGCATCCAAGTCAACGTGCATTGGTCGTGAAGGAAAAAAGGGTTGGATCCCTTTTTTGCCGGGGAGTGTCAATGGAGTTGAAGATTGAACGATCAATTCTTGGTTGTTTGCTCAAAATCAACTTCCCCAATTTTCGCGGAGGCATCAATACGACAGTCATCGTCTCATCGGTCGCTGTTCAGAAAGAAGAGTGAAACATCGTCAGAAGTAATACAATGATTTATTATTGTAATATTTGTTTTCAGACCTTAGTTCGCTTATTCTTTTTATATGTTGGTGTAACAATAAAGAAATATCAAACGGCAGATCGGTGTTTTGGTTTTTTCGTCCGTTATAACTAAGCGTTTCTGAAATCTTCGAAGAACAGCGTGGGCCCGAGCGTAGCGAGAGCTGGGCATTAACGGTTTATGAGACGTGATTGACAGTAGCGTTCTCGTATATGTTGCAAAAAACCTCTCATTTTCTCATAGGAGTCTTGATACTCATGTTAAACCAAGTCCTGGGGACAAACTCACCGAGATAACTGTACATTGTTGCACTTCTTGATCCATTCACGGATCTGAAAAGTTTTTTAGGTGACTCCAGAAACTCTCGATGGAAGTAGTGTGAGTTCCATCGAAGGGATTGAGAAAACCATTTGAATGTTTGACCACTTGACGAGTACGGCCCAGATTCGATAACTGACAGTAACTACTCCATTAATCTGTATGGTCGTCCAAGGCAGCACTAAGCGCTGAATAATAGGCAATAATACACCTGCACTGCGATTAGGGATCGCCTAAATATATCCCTTCTGGAGGCTGATGTTATATATCCCCAATACCTATTACTGATTGGCACTCAATCTCCCTTGATTATAATTTCTTTTTGTCAAAAGTACCTAAGGAATCAGTAAATTAAAAGCGACTGATTTTCTGGCTCTGCACTCATTTCACCAACAAATAAACACATCGATACACCTATTGTATCTTTGCATATGAATGACACCTCTACGTCGACAATTTTTCGAACTTCCTATCACTCCGTTCTCCTAACAGGAATCAAAACAAGATCTGGAGCGAATTTGCAACGGGAAAGGTGTACAGCACCCATAAGTACGTCTGGACAAAACACAGTCACCTGATTGTTTGTTCAAGGTCATTTGTACTTCGCTAGGTCGTTTCGGTTTGGCTGCTATTCTTTAGAGTTGCCAAAGTTTGAAGCTTATAACCGAAGTGCAAGTTCTGACATCTAGATGGGAGCTGTTCCATGTTTTAGAATACATGACTGTGAAGAAGTTTTCGTGGAGTGCTGATTTAAAGCAACCATACCTTCAAATATTTAAATAACATCAATAATATATTTTCAGTTTTTGTACATGAGGTACGCAAGCTTGCAGGCATCATCAATATGATAAATTACATTCATGACGGATAAGCATATTTACAGTTATTCCCTTACACAAGGTATGCACAGGAAAAGTTTATGAAATAGTACATATTATGTCATTTTACACAGGAGGAAACGATGTCACAGTATAACACATTGCATCGCTATAAAAGAAATTTGACCAAAAATACATCATATTTGATGGTTGCGTTACTGGAGATGGGCATGGTAGTTTATTCCAAAAGTGATAAAATTACAATAGGACGTTTTCAGTTCATACGTGGCCAGCAGCCAGAATAACGGCTAACTAATCTTTATAAAATGACAATTGAGCTGGAGATTATCATCACGCGAGCCACTGAGATTTCAAATGCAGCCATCAGCATTTGCTCATCATTTCTTAAATAACCAGGTTTATTGGCGCCGTACAGGTAGTTATCGGCATTTTTTGGTATTTCACTTACTATGTCGTTTAACTCGTGACTGTAGGAGGAGTAAACGACGTTGAGGTCGTCAGCACATAGGAATGGTTCACATGAGGTGGAGCAATTACAAATGCTGTTAATGCAGACTGTAAATGAAAGTGGTCCTAGGACACTATCCTGCACAACTCCATTTGTGATCTGCCTAGGATGAGACAATACAGATCCGACTCTGTTGCTTAGAAATAACTTTAACCAGTTAAGTAATGGGTTGCGAATTCCACAAGAGTACAGCATCTCAAAGAGAATACTGTGAGATACCATGTCAAATGCCCTAGATATATCGAAGTAGAGAACAACGACTAGCTTACGTGCTTCGCGAATACTAGTGATGCAGTTGAAAAAGTCGAAGTGGCAAGTAACGCAGGATCTATTTTTGAGAAATCCGTGTTGAAACCTTGTAACATAATCTTCCCAAAGTAGGTAGTCTGACAATTGACCTTTTACAACTTTCTCCATGATTCGTGAGACAACTGGAGTTATATTTGTGGGTCTGTAATTGTTAACGTTTGCCTTATCACCAGATTTGTAGTGTGGAATTATGAAGCTAGTTTTCCACTCATTAGGGTAAGTGCCAGTGTCCATAGATAATGAGAAGAATTTAAGAAATAACTGGGGTGTATCACACCCACTGTTTTTGAAAATTATTGAAGCGAGGCCATCCGGTCCCGTGCTAGTAGAAGACCTTAGGCTTTTAACTGCTTGTTCTATTAATTGATTGGTGAACACAATGGTAGTAAAGGGGCGGTTTCATCAGGCATACGCGTTTCTAAACTAAAGTTCGCAAACCAATCACTGAAAAATTCACAGTTGGCAACAGGCTCATTGTAGACTACTTTTTCGTCGACTGCATTCGTTTTTTAGGAAGTGCTGTTGAGTTAGAAACTTTGGAGGTACTTTCAATTGCCGTTAGCTCTTCGTCGAAGTCCTTTAGAGAGCGTAGGCTTTTGATAGATTCAAGAGACTCGTGGATTGAGAGCAGTAGTGATATATCCTTAGTGGAATAACACAGTTTTTGAGCTTCTTTAACTTATTGCGGTGTGCTCTTGGAATATATTCAGCTTGGTGTTTACTTAATTTCACTATTTTCTTAGGAGCAGCAGCATCAAGACAAATGGTAACATTCCTGTAAAATAGGGACACTACAGCCTCCAGGGAGTCAGTCGTAAAATAGTCGCCCCACTGACAGAGTCCAATGAGTTCTTGAACTAATTCCCAGTCTGTGTGTTTGTAACTAAGACATATCATGCTTCGTGAATCTTGTTTATTTCCTGTATTAAATGGTGAGAAAGGCAGAGAGCAGAATACCATTCTATGGTCACTACTGGAAAATCTGTTACCAACATAGGCGGAGACTGGGACTGTGTCACGATGAAACACAAGGTCTAACATGTTGTCACCACGGGTAGATGTCTGGAAGTCTTGTTCCCGTCCACAACAACAGATAATGGCAAGTAATTCGTTGAAGCGTTGGGGGCCGGAACCACCTAGCCAGTTGACGCATAGAAGATTGAAGTCACCTGCAATTATTTTGTAATTAACACTAACTGAGGAGGCGTGTGAAAACAGTTTAGCCAATAACGCATCATTTTCTTTGGTTGAGCATGGTGCTGGATAAACACAGGCCATGGGGATTTTGTACCTATCTCCATGTAAGACAATCGAGAGTGAAACGGGTACCTCATTCAGTATCTCATCTCCTAACTTATTGACTACGAATGAGTTACATATATATATATATATATATATATATATATATATATATATATATACATATACATCCTCGACCATGATTGGAATCTACGTTTGCAAGTCCTAAACTGTAGTCATTTATATTAAGTATAGAGGGTGTCAATGTAGTTGAAGATTGAATGATCAATTCATGGTTGTTTGCTCAAAACCAACTTCCCCAATTTTCGCGGAGGCATCAATACGACAGTCATCGTCTCATCGGTCGCTGTTCAGAAAGAAGAGTAAAAATCCGTGAGAAGTAATATTGTGATTTATTATTGTAATATTTGTTCACAGACCTTAGTTATACATTATTTATATGTTGGTGTAACAATACAGAATCCTCAAGTCAACAATTGGTGTTTTGGTTTTTTCGTCCGTTATTACTAAGCGTTTCTGAGAAACTTCAAGGGACAGCGTGAGCCCGAGCGTAGCAAGAGCTGGGCATTAACGGTTTACGAGACGTGGCTGACAGAGGGTGAGCATCAGGGTTCAGTTTTCAGTACTACGATGGGCTCGGTGATTAATATTAATGTCCTTAGTTCAGATATCTCTGTGAATAGGGAACGTACATTAATTTGTAATATCGCAAATGAGCCACGGACTAGTACAAACTGGATTTAAATATCACCATAACCTAATTTTCTTCGTGTCTCAGCACCGGAAGCGTTTATGGGTGAAAAGGTTGTCGGGCTGGGTGTCCACACATTGAGTCAACAGCGTGATGAGGTGGTCCTAGGTGCCATGGCTAATATCAGTGATTCCGAAAACCTAAAAAATTTATTGTCTTCCTTGACATGCGTGTAGTAGTGGTTAGGGATGAATCGTGGATTATAAGGCATAGCACTGTAACGTCTACCCATCAACCTACCATTTTGCATTTCCGTACGTGTCTTTTTGCTGCTTTTATAACCAGAAGAATATTGTGGGGGAAGGTGCTTTGGTTGCGGAACTCCGGGGCTTTTGGAATCTAAGTTTCCATTGGGCGGAGGACGCTGAAAACCACCACCAATATATGTGTTTTTGGAGGACTTATTCGTATCAAATATGGGTTTGTTGACGTGCTTACTCTCAGCAGGCTTACTGAATACAAAGTATTCTTCATCATCATTAGACTCAATCCTGCGAAATTTGTTCACCATGGTGAGGTTGCTACATTTAGATGGACATTTCATAGGGCCACTTGCAGCAGTACCCTTCAGTGATCCTTTGTTTACAGGGATATCGAAATCTAAATCAGTTCGTAGTTCCACTGGAAGGCGTGGTCGTTGTGTATTTTGTTGAATTCTATTGTCAGTACTGAGTGACTGTTGGGGTTACAAATAAACAATAGTGTCAATCAATCTCTGAGCAAGTTTTCCAGTATATTGAATCTCACTCCTAGAATAGAGCAGTCTGAGGGTAAAACGCAATCATTGATGACGAATAGGCCTAAGAGAGGTGGATATCGAGAAGGCTCCATGATGTCTAGTAATGCATATAGACCTAGTGAGTGTAACAGGTTTCGTAGTACATCCTCAACAGATAAGTTACAAGATGCAAGACTAGCACGGTTGTGTTTTACACGTTTGCAAGAGGTGCATACAGAAGTGAACTGCAAACCGGTGAGCAAGTTCAGTGATAAGCTATATGTAAACTCCAGGCCTGACTCCGAATTGTGTGACGATAACGGTGCGGTGAAGAAGTCTGTAGTTGCAACTGGTAAGCCATTGTTGAATTCTGTCACAGAATAGAGTTACTGCTTCAGAGTCCAGTTCTGACCCTACAAGTTTACAAGGTATTACTAGTCAGAGTGAAGATATAAAACCTTTAAGGATTTGTGAGGAGGAGCCAAGATTGTCCTCTTCTGTTATTAAAGAATTCGAAAATGATGAAATTGACGGTAAGGTTACTATTCGTGATAATGATCATGATACTTCACATTTGTCTTTGGTTGATCACGATGAGATGAGGGATATGCCTACTACTGCTAAGTTGAACAAAGTTTCTGTACAACTTGAACGTGAAGAAGAAATAAATGCAGGTGCAGTCGCAGAAGGCATGCATACTTGTGAGACCGTCAGTCTGAGTGATCAGCATGTGGCCCACCTATCATCAGATGCTAGTGCTAAACCTGAGCTGATAGTAAAAGACAGCAGTGGTGGTGGTCTTGCACGTAGACAAATTTCTGAAAGCCGAACAACAACAGCTTCTGATCCACCGCTAACTTCATCAACTTGTGTCGATCAATCGTCGTTGGTGTTGTCATCCACAAGGAAGAAGACGCCCATCAACTCAAGTATCTTGTACAATGACTATGAAAGTATTGCTGAATTTGAAAAGACGAAAGATATTGCTCAGTTTAGAGAGGATACGCCAAGTGTAAACGAGAGAGTAATTGTTAAATTGACTTGCATAAATAAAGGCATTTCTTGTTTCAAGTTACTACTTGAATGCTATTATCTTTGGTGTAAATTACTCTGTGCCTACGCTTGGTTGATGAGATACGTCGTGTGTTTGTTCGTTATCTATATTCTACGATGCAATGACATGGGCGTGTTACCGTTCAGATTTGAGGATATAGCTGATAGAAGGAAGTCAGCAAATGAAATCTGCGACGATTTTCCAACCTAGGGCGTCAACCTGAGAAGGGTTGTAGGCGTACTGGTGTAAGTCCTGCGATTCTTCAAAGGAATTCCATCAAGATACGATCCGCGAGGTTGTTTGTACTATTTGTATATATGTGTGGTGTGTCATATCAATTGGTGTTTTTGGATTCATTGTGTTTACTCGTTGTTTTCGTACCTTGTTGTTATTGCATAATTTTGTTAAAATTTTCGTCGTGATTACTTCTGTGGTTGTTTCGAGTCTTCTACATCCGTGAATGAATTGATTGATGTTAAGGACAGCAGATGGGTCGTATACGCCGAGGAGACTATTGCTGAGAACGAAGTGCATACGGAGATAATTGTTAGCTGTGGTCCCACACGCCGGGGAGCGAGAGTGTGGACGACTGAGGCTAGCATACGTCACCGTTACTAGAACTGAGGCAGAATGAGTGACAAGCGACTGCAGTGGTAATTGGTAGTGAGTAGATAAGAGGATGTGCGTAGAGTATCGTGAGGTGGTGCTATGGTCACGTTGCATTCTGCAAGAGTCATTCTAGCAAGTGGCGATTTTGTTGCAAGAGGATGCCTTTAACTGGAAGGCGCAGGTCGTCATTGATGTGTGAGATTGTGCTGTGGGTATGCTTGTGGTGTGTTGGCCTTTCTGTTTGTTTTCCATTTCAGCTCTGTCCGTGTGACCCAGGTTCTCGCAATGGCATCCAAGTCAACGTGTATTGGTCGTGAAGAAAAAAAGGGTTGGATCCCTTTTTTGCCGGGGAATGTCAGTGTAGTTGAAGATTGAATGATCAATTCATGGTTGTTTGCTCAAAACCAACTTCCCCAATTTTCGCGGAGGCATCAATACGACAGTCATCGTCTCATCGGTCGCTGTTCAGAAAGAAGAGTAAAAATCCGTGAGAAGTAATATTGTGATTTATTATTGTAATATTTGTTCACAGACCTTAGTTATACATTATTTATATGTTGGTGTAACAATACAGAATCCTCAAGTCAACAATTGGTGTTTTGGTTTTTTCGTCCGTTATTACTAAGCGTTTCTGAGAAACTTCAAGGGACAGCGTGAGCCCGAGCGTAGCAAGAGCTGGGCATTAACGGTTTACGAGACGTGGCTGACAATAACATTTTTGCGTTTATTCCAGGATGAGTGTCTTGGAGTAAACTACCGCATAATTTTTCGAGTACCATTCTTGTATCTTCCACGTCTCCATGGGACGACTTAGGGGATGAGCAGTAAATCGTCACTGCACTCCTTTCCATAGTCGATTCCAGATGGATCAGCGACTGCCCACAATTTTCATTGTCTCTTCAAGTGATCAGCTTTATGTCATAGTTGAGCTCGCAAACTATCGTGTCACTCAATAGTTTCCTCAGCGTATGCCCAGTACATCTGCACTTCCTTTTGCGTGTTTGTTTGTCCTTCGTTGACCCGCTGCCTGCCAGAGTCCCTTATTGCCAATGGTTTCTGGCTGTCCATCTGATCTCCCATCTTGAGCCAGTGAAGGAGAAATGTATTGATGAAAAAGTAAGGTAAATGTAGTGCTGTTGATTAACTACAATATACCAACCTTGATAAACGTAAAATGCCTAATTGCTCAATAACATGTACTCTGCGTGACTTGCGAATACTGATTACAAAACGCAAAACCAAAGAATTCAGTTATCTAGGAGTGTGCTCTGGTCAGCAGCATATTTGCACGGAATGAAAATTTAGGGTTATTTAAGGTGGAGATTTTAGAAGTCATCTGGTCAGTATGGCGGCACTATGGTTTCAGGGTCTTTGTGTCTTAATGGCATAAGGATGGAAATAAAAATGGAGCCCTACTCTATCTTGACATCTACTAGTAAAAATAAAATCTAAAACACACGAACAGTCCGTAAGTGGACAAGTCTTTTGTTTAGTTAATATCACTTAGGTTCACCTTAGAGTATTAATTTTCTGTCTGAGCTTATTTTGGTGCTGTGAAGGGTAGATAATCATGCAGTGATCTTTTGGAAATGCTTTCAGTGGTGCGCTAGCGATGTCCCTTTATCAAATAAATGCATTGGCTTGTGATGAATGTCGTGGGTCTCCATACTGATTTCAGAGCAATGACCGTTCTTCTTGCTTTTCCTATCCTGGTATTCAGTTGACATCGACTTAGAAAAAACTGGAGAAAACGTATTTCACTATTTCAACCCAGTAAGGTTTGAAGCAGTTTCCTCCTAAGGATAGCCAATAGATATCTCTAAACTGCTACGTACCAGTTTTTAAAAAATGACTGCTGATAGATTGCTTTTATTTGTTTATGAACATTCAAAATGAATCCCTAAGATTGTAAAAGATTACGAGAAAATCACGAAAGGGTCGCGGCATATTACTAGGGGTGCAGTATGAAATCCCTTAAGGTAATTCCAACAGAGTTGCTGGTCTAGCGTCTGCAACGAAGTTAGGGCTAACTCTACCTCCATTAGGCTTTGCCATGTATGAAGTCCACTGTCTACCAGGTCATTAGGCATCTGTAAGAGCAGTCGTCTGGTTCTGGAGGGCCATGAATACTCCTTTTTAAATTGAATTCTCATTCATTTCACAATTTTACTATAGTTTTTATTATTATCCCTGTTTGTCTTGTTCTATTCTCTTCCATTTCTGTTACGTCTGCTTGGATTCCCCATGGTGTTTTAGAGGCTGACGGTATTGACGTCCACGAAATGTACGGAGTATACTAAGGTAGGATCTTATACTGACAACTTTCATAGTATTCGCTGCTCGTGGACCAAAGGTAAAGCAAAAGGCCAGAGTTGATCGTCCAAACTACGAGATATATTTTGGGACCAAATCGTGGACTGAGGCGGAAGCTAGGCTGGCTAGTGATCGTTCACGCACGTGACACGACGGAGTACCAAATGGTGAGGATGCTTGACTGGAAGCTTCAGCTAAACAAGTCAACTTAAACACTAAGTGTCAGCATCCAATATTCAGTGATGATTACTGTGGTCAATAATTTTGGGGAATCATTTGCCGCTACAGTCTTAAGTCTTAGGTTGTCCGGGAACCAGCACGGTACTTGGAATAGCTACCAAACAATAAGTATGTTTTCTTTGGTTTAGCAATCCCATTATTTAATATTTCACCTGGGCTTCAAAGTATCTTTATACCACTGTACTCCACTAACCTTGTACATTTCGTTTAGTTGCTAAGTATACATGCAATTTACGCGAAGGTTGAAACATCTTGATTTTCCCCGCTTTTAATTCTGCCTCAGGATCCTCACAGGGTTCCAGGGGGATATGATGCCTGTTATCTCTCACTGAGAGGTTTACTGACTTAAAAGAAATGTGACATCTTGCATAGCGTCTG
This sequence comes from Trichobilharzia regenti, assembly GCA_944472135.2. Taxonomy (NCBI): domain Eukaryota; kingdom Metazoa; phylum Platyhelminthes; class Trematoda; order Strigeidida; family Schistosomatidae; genus Trichobilharzia; species Trichobilharzia regenti. The sequence goes on from OX235267.1 coordinate 31,286,642, forward strand.
ACTGCGAAACAGTTTTTAGCTACGCAGAAGTTTACCGAAGATCAGGAACCTATACCTTACAATCAAGAAGCGAGCACAAAGAAATCGAATTGGTTTATACTAGCTCTTAAAAACGATATTGGATATTGGATGGCGTCAGTTTCAAAGGCTGAAAGCGCGCTGTTTGTAGGGAGCGCTACGAGATGGTTGTGTCAGCATTATATATTTTAGACAACAAAGGGAAAGTTCTTATCCATCGAAATTATCGTGGAGATGTTGAAACTAGTGCCATTGAAAAGTTTATGCCTATCGCAATGGAAAAAGAGGAGGAAGGTAGTCTCATTCCAGTCCTACAGTTGGGTGAAATAACATTCACATACGTCAAATATAACTACCTATATTTGGTATGCTTAACGCGTAAAAATGCCAACATTGCAATGGTCCTGGCGTTTCTGTACAAACTTGTCAATGTAAGTCTCAAGGTTTTCCCAACGATACCATAGATATTTCTTGAATATTTCGGAGAGTTTGAAGAGGAAAGTATTCGTGACAACTTTGTTATTACCTACGAATTGCTAGATGAAATCATGGATTTCGGATACCCGCAGACAACTGACACGAAAATCCTTCAAGAGTATATTACTCAAGAAAGCCACAAACTGGAAATCGCACCACGTCCACCAGTCGCTGTAACTAATGCCGTATCTTGGCGTTCAGAAAATGTTAAATATAGAAAAAACGAAGTGTTCTTAGATGTTGTAGAATCTGTGAACTTGTTGGTAGGTGATAATTAAGTTCGTTTTTGAATTTTTAGGTGAGCTCTAGTGGTAACGTTTTACGAAGTGAAATAGTTGGGAGTATAAAACTTCGCGTTTATCTCTCTGGAATGCCTGAACTCCGCCTGGGAGTAAATGACAAGGTTAGGTTTGAAAACATCGGGCGTAAGTGGTTGAAATTATAACTAATTAATCTTCCTGGTGAAGGCGATAAGGGTAAAGCTGTCGAACTAGAAGATGTAAAATTCCACCAATGTGTCAGATTGTCAAGATTTGAAAATGATAGGACAATTTCATTCATTCCTCCTGATGGTGAATTTGAGCTGATGTCATATCGACTAAATACTCATGTAAGTGAATGACTTAGTTTGTCAGTATGTTCTCCGTACTCTGTGCATACATTATTTGGTAACAGGTTTTCATACTTCATTTTTCTCAGAAGCGAATTATTTATGTACTAGTGTTTAATTTCATCTCACATTCAGTAACGCTTCACACTGTTTCCATTTGTCATCTTTATGACCAAAAAAGCAGGCTAATGCTCCATTTTCTAAGATGTGGTGCTAAACTATGAGAAAATTACTTCCAGAGGGAGTAGATCAACTGAGGTGTAGTTGTTTGAACAACCCGTGATAAAGATTTTCACCGCAAATCTGCTTTTTAGGCACTTATGGGACTATTTCAGCCTTGTTGCTCACTGATTTAAAAAAACTTTTTAAAAGGTCATTTATTCCTGCTATTATCACTGGATAACTAAGAGATGTAAGGGGTAGACTCCCATGGTAAAATTTTAAGTGATTAAAATATTTACTAATAATAAATAGTCATGGTATTTTTAGAATTACTGTACATAAGTAAACACTGGTTGGGTCCCAGTTTCAATGCCGAAAACAGCTAAATGAGTTCTATTTTCTGACGATATAGGTAACAGGGAGTGTGACGTAAGCTCCTATGATTCTGTATGACTTAAATTCGTCCATATTTATATCCTTTGGCGTCTTACTCTTTTATCTGCAGTTCAATTCGACGTGTGCCTGTTGTTTTTCTGTCTTCCATTTCGAATCCAAAATAAAATCTAGGAGACAAGCGTTTCTTTGAAAGACAAAAAAGTTAAACAGAGGCATTATTTTCCTTTTTTTCCCTGTGACATTCTGGTTTAAATTGCCCAATAAATTCTTTAATTCCAGCCAACCAATTTTTTACTGTCAACAAACTACGCTGTATAGTTTCCGTACCTTACAAGCATTTGCTAGTTTCACCGGATTTTCTTATTTCCCATGTGAATTTATGTGGAGATGTGGCTCACTACTATTAATAATTAATTTTGGGCTAGATAACCTAGTTCGAATCCCTCTACATCTACTTCAGCCTGATTGACTGAGTAGTGTAGTTAACCCCTTACATGATAGACGTGGCTCATAATCTTTTATGTGGGAAGTCTTTCCCACTAAAATGCGTTGTAATTGAGTAACGTTTTTGTCCCATATATAATTGCATGTATTGTGGGGAATAATTAATACTTTTAAAATGCTGTTTTTAAATAATTAGGATTTGTTCCCCCATACTTTTGATTCATCTGGATAGAGGTGGTTTATCTCTGTTAGCATATGGGTTTTTACAACAAATACCTGTGCATTTACCCGAATGTCATTTTAATGTCATTTCTTTGGTGGCTAGTAGTGAAGTGTAGAGTACCTGTTCTGCCTATAAAGTTATCAGGAGATGAATAATGCTGACACCTTGCATTTTTTCCATAACTCTGTCTTCCTCACCTTCAGAGGATTTAAAAATATTGGTCACTGCTTCAAATTTTGCTTAAATTTTGTCTCAGTAATCTTTACTGGAGCTTAAGAGAATTTCTGGTTCATGATAACAAACTAAATTTTGCTAATGATAACAAAGTCCCTATATCTCATGTCATTTCTGGTCTATTTCATTGTATACTGTACGCATTAGGGATATTCCCGATCGTCGAAGACATAACTCTGGCCTCCTAGTATCTCCACCAGAATTGTTTGCGTAACAAGAAGAGGAGGGGTTAATCGACAGGAAATCTAAGTGTCAATTTCATACTTTTTATCAGTTATTTGAAAGGGATATTATCTGTAAGCTTGTAGGAACTCATATCTCCTTTGTGATTGGAACCTGCAGTACTCAGTACAGAAGTAAGAAACTCTACTTCTGAGTTGTTTAATAGAAGGCTGACCGCGGTTATATATATATATATATATATATATATATGATCTGTCAGTGAGTGCCAAAAAGCCCGAAACCCATGTCCAGGGTTTCTACCGTTACCTTAGATTTTCTTTAACTCTTCCAATAACTTGGTATGTAATTCACATATTCATTCGTGTTTTATCTTCGTTTTATTTCCCTTCAAATTCCTAACTTTAAAATATACTTGATCAATATTCTAAATCTCTGACTCTTTTTTTTACAATGACATTGTTTCTGGGGTCTTGTAATTTTTCTAAATTTTTAATGGTAATCATTTCTGAGCGATGATCATCACTTATCGTTTCTAGATCATGCTATTCATGATTTTGAATTATATGTAAATTTATATTTGTTTTGTTATCAATTGATGTGAACAGTTGACGCGCTATAGGCAATTCTCTGACCTTTTACAATAGTATATACAACTGTACAGCCTTGAAATGAAGTTACGAGAAGAATACTCTCTACTGATGTATATCTTTTTGTTTTTTTCTTTTCTTATCGATCAGGTTTTCTAGACATCGAATAACATATAACATATCGTTTAACCTAATGGTCATATTTGCGCACGTGGTCGATAGTTCTCTTTGAACTTTTGTGATTATACATTTAGGGTATTTAGCATTCTACGACCAATTCTCAAGCAGTAGAATTATGTCTGATTACCAAAACTAGATATCATGATAGATAAAAATATTCTTATTCTACGGCTCTACAGTCGCATTGTGTTTCCCCATTTTCATTTGTAAATAATCACACAATTACTCTTCACGATAACTGATCAATAAAGTGGTGGAAAAAGATCATGAAATGCTGAAACTGATGATGGAACACGCGTATATATGCTAACTATTCCCAGTTAATAGATGAGGAATGGCTACATCAGATCGCGATTATATATGGCAGTATAGGAGATGTATACTTCTGGATTTATATAATAGTTATCGAATGTTTCAGGATTTCATCATCAGCTGATGACGGTTAGAGAACTATTGGAAAATCTAGGAGTACTGGGCAGCTGTTTCGTCCTAATTTGGGACTCCTCATCAGTACACACCCGCCCAGTGGGGTTACAAGTCGAGCTCGTAGACCATTAAGCCACTGGGAGCCAATCCAATTTCTACTAATTCACGACATAGCGCGACCACTAGCCAACGTCTTTGGTGAGTATTTGTCTTCTCACACGACCTGTTGCACCCTACTGATCATGACGTCTCACTTGGCATAGCAATAAAATGCCTTGCATAAAAAACAGAATCACCATGCCCCGAAGCCCTCAACCAGGTATTCGAAACCTTCTTATGGTTTCACAACCACATCGACTGGCTTTCCCACCTTATCTAACATTCTACTCATAACCTCATTATTATTCACCATAAAACCCCGTAACATGGCTCAATAAAGCAAAGATGTCTAGCTTCTTCAGGTGTTTCATTTTCAATGACCATGTTCCACATCCATAAAGAGCTATAAAATATGTTTGATGGAATTTGATGGTTCATCAAAGGTTACAATTATATGTATATATCAAGGGTCATAACATTTATAATTGTCTCATAGTTATGTTAAAGAGCACGAAAAAAGCGGTATATATCAAGTTGAAAGCGTTGACCTAAAAGTGAGCGTATCAGTTATAATTTCTAAAGAATAAAACATTGGTGCAACAGTTTATATTTATCCTTTATGCTTTGTTCTATAGTGTCAGCGTTTTCACTTTCTATTCCACTTGTATGCAATTGTACTCCTTTTTTATGCTACTATTACATGTCTATGTATTTTATGCACTCATGAAAATCAGGTTAAACCTCTCATATGGGTAGAAGCAATTATCGAGAAGCACGCTCATAGTCGTATGGAGTATATGGTTAAGGTAAGTTAGTTTCTGTAAGGTTTTTCTTTTTGCCAGTGACCAATTGTCTCAGTCAAAAGTCCTTTATTATTAAAAAGAAAATGATCTTTTATATTCTAGTAGAATACTAAGCAAAGGAAACAGTTTGTGGTGTTGTTGTCTTGACAGTTGGTTTCGGTTGTAAATCGTCCCCAGTTATAAGTTCAACTTGTAGAGTTGCAGTTTTAGTGAGTTTGTCAGTATAAAGCGCTGCGTCAACTCAATCGCCCCATAGAAAATCGTCTGTTAGGTGTGATGATTTATTTCTAACCGCTAACACTATTAGTTGCATGGAAATACTAAATTTCTTAAGTAAGAGCTTTCAAGGTATGTTGTCAAAATAACAGATAATTGATTAAATGACATTTACGGTTAATTGTAGTTTTTATGATTACTGATATGTAGCATTGGTTGAATAGTTTAACGAGATCACCTCGTGTAACCTGAGAGACCTGGGTTGGATCTCTTAAGAAGTCGTCATGGGTGCGTGGTGCTTAGGAGTCTCAACTAGGACTGCTCAGTACTCCCTAGCTTTTTTGCATCAGTAATCCATCAGTAGAATGCATGCCAGCTATGTGGGTGGTCTAGGTTCGCACCCCGGACGATGCATTCCTGAATCCCGCCCAGTTTACTAGAGGGTAGTAAAACCGGAGAAAAGGGGGGGCGGAGGTAGGTTGAACGTGAGAGTAGCAGCCCCACCGGCGGCACTGGAACTTTAAAAGCTGTAAGCTCTGTATCACATTCGGTAGAACACAAAGAATGAAGGAAAGAAATTTGAATTACCGTTTGCCATACTCAATCATCAATCAGGAGAGATAAATGCTATTACCCAGCAGTTTATTTCTTTCTACAATCCATTGAAGATGGAAGACATGCGGGGGAATTTAAGTTCTTTTATTGTAGGATTTATTGTAGTATTTCATGTGTACTGTGAAGCCATAGACTGAGTAACTTTTGCTGTGCGTCGGTGGCACAGTCGTTAGGACTCTCGCCGACTATGCACATGGTCCGGGGTTCGATTCTCTGCCGACACACACCTGATATCTATGGTCAGCCTGCAAAATTCGGGCTACCGATATCACATGCTGAAAATTCCATGCCTGTAAAATAAAATGTGGTGTGGGATCAAGCTGAAATAAAAAATAAAAGAAATATTTTTACTTTTGACTAACTGACTGGATTCAACGTAGAAATTTGCACAGAAGTGTAGCAGTTTGAGTCGCCACACTCTATGCACCATACAAAGCAAGTGAAGAGAGATGTTAAACAGAAGTGTGAGAGAAAAGGAATAATCATACGGAAGAACAGTAGTTTTATGGGATAATATAAATCATGAAGAGTGAATGCATCTGCGCCAGCCATTAAGAACGATTTTGAGCCATACCACCAATTGTCTCCAGCCTTCATTGGTTCTTATCATCCCGAAGACTCTAACCAGTCAGAAAGTCTACGTCTCCTTACCTGGCTTAAACGAACTGTTGTGGATTTCATTGACCGATGAAGTCATGTTTTGGTTTGACCACCGCTAGCTATTTTTTCCAACCTGATCCATCCTGTATCAGCTAACATTGCCCGTCGAGGAAAGTGGATGACTGGACATGCATGATACACGTCTTAACCATTTCAATCCATGTAGCTTCACAAACTAATCGATTTACTTACCCCTCTTACCTAGCACTCGACTGAAGTCTAACCTCAATACTGCTCACCACATTATACCACTTAACAAGGGAGATAGAACGCAGGCACCTATGATAAAAGACAACTAGCCTTTTAATGTCTTCTACTTTCAATGACCATGTCTCGCTCACGGCCATAAAGGAGGACGGAACGAACTGCTGAACAGTACACACACCCTTTGGTCGAGAGCCAGCCGGATATCACGTCTACTACGCCAGAGATGGCGTAAGTTGGCAGACATATGCCGAACGAGCCTTCTATATCTGTGCTGAGATTTCGTCAGCGATCAACCTGCTGCCGTTGACTGATACAAATTCTCGAATGAGTGAAGTGGTCAACACGTTCAGCCACCATTTCACTCCGTATCTTTGCACTACATTTTACTTTTGGTTTTATACAACGGATATGACACATGTTATGTTATGTTATTCATGGTGGGCTGCGATCACAGAGACTTCTGAATTATATGGGCGGTGAAAGTTTATTTCTTCTTGGGGTAGCTAAAACAGAAGGAATATTAGTGTTGTTTGAATGCAGAGCCCAGAGGTGAGGGGGGGAGACAGCTGCTTTAGGTTGGTCATACATGGGCTGTCTGAAGTGGTTTTTGGAGTTGTCTCCGTATTAAGGAAGATCTTACCGCCAGCTACGCGGACCGCCGCAAAGTAGATCGGGACATGCAATTCTTGGGGTCCACCTTTTCTAAGCCCTCCCTCTTCCCAGAGCTGAGAGGCAGTAGTATAGGGAGATACATTATGACGTCATCTACAGACTCACAACATAGTGTAAATTACTTTTTCAAGTGTTGGTTTGTAGGGATTTGATTGGCTACTGGATTTCATCATGGGCTGACATTGGTTAGAGGACCATTGGAAAACCTGGGAGTACTGGATAGCTGTTTCGTCCTGGTTTGGGGCTCTTCAACAGTATGCGCCCACCGGGGTTCGAACCCAGGACCTTCTGGTTACTAGGTGAGCTCGTATAATAATAATAATAATAGTAATAATTTACTTTATTCCAAAAACAGTACTTGTGATACAGAATGGAATTTTCAGCATTAATCACAATATTGCATCTAATTTCCTCAAATTATAAATAAAATTAATCACACAGAAAATTTTCCACATTTACAATAGAGGTAGTGTCAAAAACATGCAGCATATAAAATGGAAATAGCAATAATAATGATAACAGCTAGGGTAATAATAATAAGAATACAAGTGAAAATTGCCGTTGGCTTGTGTCACACAGTATTGGCAATGTGGTATAGAAATCCTAACATGTTTAAAAATATTGAATATAATGTTCTCTTTACATGATATGGTGAGGGGAAAAACAAAGATTACAGCCGTCATGGAGATAAGTTGGTGTTTGCAATTATGAGAGTAAAACAGAGAAGTAACAGGACCATAAATATAATAGAAGTAATAAAAGTAAAACTTGAAGGTATATAAGGATGGATGGAGGAAATTGTTTATTTACTAGATGAAAAAAGGTTAGTTAATTCTTGCCTGACACTATTTTCATCACATAAAATACGTGCCAAGTATGGTATCATAGAATTTCTATACTTAGACGTGCGAGCATACAGTTTTCTGAAGTTACTCCTTGTTCTACCTGAGGAGATGCAAGGTGAAAGCTGAGGGTAAAGCGGATGCTCCAAGTCAGACAAAATCCCTTTAGCAAATTTATTGCACGAAGTCAAGTGCCTATCGACAACGACGTTAACTATGTGGTCCACTGGGACACCACTCACCCTACTGACAGTCTTCAGTATTCTACGAATTGTGACATAGTCCTTTTTAAGCAAACCAGGAAAGAATAAGGGTGAACAATAAAGAAGAATAGGTAGGATGCAAGAGTTTATGAACTGTAAGAGGAAGGGTTGAGTTATACCCGAGTGTCTTAACTTCTTAATGTAAAATGTCAGGCGGAATATTTTACTGGAGATTGCTAAGACATGGGAAGACCAGGAGAGATCAGAAGAGAGAATGAGTCCAAGATACTTAATTTCTGATTTGATTCCTATATCATTGTCGTCAATTTTACAACTGTCATGAGAATCGATGACTTCTTTTAACTGTCGTTTACATCTTAAGCTGAAATCAACAGTTTGACACTTAGAAGGATTCAGTTTAAGACCGTTAGACTCAGACCATTTGCTGACTTCCGATAGAAAGCTATTTATTTTAGTACAATCTAGCTGGGAGTTAACAGCCATTGAAACCGTTAAATCATCAGCGTACTTCACAAAGTTTATTTCATCAGAGTGAGGCAAGTCATGCAAGAAGAAAGAAAAAAGAAAAGGAGAAAGAACAGCACCTTGAGGGACACCAGCTTCAGTAGGCAATGAAGTGGAAGACTTCCCTTTATATACGGTGTACTGCTTTCTATCTGAGAAATAGGAATGTAACCAGTTAACAGCCCAACATTCTGTTTGACTAGCAGCAAGTTTATTTAATAAGATGTCCCTAGGGACCGAGTCGAAAGCAGATGTATAGTCTAGGAAGGCGCAACGAACAAATTTAGCCCCCTTGTCTAGACTGGAAGCAATGTTATGATATAAGACGGCAGCTGCATCTAAAGTGCTTCTACTGTGCTTATAGGCAAATTGTTTAGGGTCATTAAAGGATTTAAGCGAAGGTACAAGACTAAGTAAAAGTAATTTCTCCATAGTTTTCAAAAAAGGAGAGGTAATAGCAATGGGTCTAAATTTGACACATGCTCCAGTGGATGATTTAGGTATGGGTACAACTTTAATGTCCTTCCAAACGGCAGGCACAATATTATCGGAAAAAGATTTGTTAAATAGATCAGTAAGAGGGTGACACAGAATATCAGAACATTTTTAAAAAATAATACTAGGTACATAATCGGGACCTAAGCTCTGGGAAGGGTTTAGAGACTTGAGGCACTTTTGAACATCATTTGTGTTAAAACCTGGAAAGGGGCTATTATTAACACAAGTGATGCTGGGAAGCATGGCATTTGAGGGAGAGTAAATAAAAGATTTGTTAAGAGTACATACATCAAAAGAATATGGAATATTGTTTATCTGCTTACCACCAGTGATTTCCTTAAATAGTTTCCACATATTAGAAGGATTTTTGCAGGATATGAATTTCTGGTTATATATTACATTCAACCTCTGCATTTCAGACTTAATTAAGAAGTTAGTTCTTTTTACACCACTTTTATCTTTCATCTTATACAGTTTTTCCTTCTCTCTACGAAGCTTTTTAAGTTGAGGCGAGGAGAAACGGTCAAATTTGACGAATAGTGTTTCTTTTGGACAACAGATTTCAAAACAGAATTTCAGATAGGATGTAATATTAGAGATATTGTCATCAAGTGAATCATCATTAAACAAATCCCATCTTGTGTCACTGAGCATGTTTCTAAGATGATGTACGTTCTCATTTGAGTAGCATCTGTGAACAACTTTCTTAGACAAGTTTGAGAAGGCTTTACTGTGTAACTTTCCGTAAATTTTGGGTAAGACTCGTACAATACAATGATCAGAATTGAAGAGCGGGGCTCTTTTACGAGCTTCGTATATTCCAGAATCATTTATAAATACTAAATCAAGTGAAGTATTTTGTCGAGTTGACGGTAACTGACTTTAGTCTAATCACTATCCAAACGACCTTTTTCGCATGGTAGAACCTGCAGGAACATTAGTCCTAGTCAGTATAGCTCGTTGGGTCGTTGTGATATAAAATCCGAGTTACCATATCAATGTACCAGTCTAGTCGGGGTACATAGAGGAAGTTGTCTGAAAAGGAAGCAATTTCAAACATCCTAAATATTTTAATCTGTTCCATATTCTTTCATCTTCTGATGAATAGTTTTGCTCCTCTTTTTTTCGTTATTTTATTCTGTTTCTTTCCCCTCCTATTCAATAGGCTAAAGCACAATTTAAGCGTCGAAGTACAGCGAATCAAGTTGAAATTCATATCCCAGTGCCATCAGATGTTGATTCGCCTAGATTTAAAACAACAATGGGCAGTGCTAAATATGTCCCAGAGACAAATGTTGTTATCTGGACAATACGTAGTTTCCCGGGCGGGAAAGAATACATCCTGAGAGCTAGTTTTGGTCTACCGTCTGTTGAAGGCAGTCAAGATGTTGAATCAAGACCACCGATAACAGTGAAATTTGAAATACCATATTTTACTGTTTCTGGTTTACAGGTGTGTAAACTTTGTGTTTTGTTGTTATTTTGATGTAAAATTTAACTTCTTGCATGTGTGCTTCAGTTGAATGTTTATTGGTTATATAAGTCTTATCTCTTTCATGTGTTTGTTTTGTAGGGATTTGATTGACTGGTTACAGGATTTCATCATGAACTGACATTAGTTAGAGAACTATTGGAAAACCTGCAGGGATTACTGGACTGCCAGCTGTTTCGTCTGCCTCGTTTGTGACTCTTCATCAGTATGCCTCCACCGGTTTAACTTCATCATAGATATGCTGATGGAAGTATCCTTAACTGAACGGAACGACTTAGGAATCGACTTGTTACCAGGGAATAGTCTTATGGACTTAGAATATGCAGATGACATAGTCCTGTTAGGGGAGGATGCTGACAAAATGCAGAGTCTTCTGAACACCTTGAGCAGCAATCTTCGTATGTTTGGCATGCGATTCGCCCCTGCAAAATGTAAGATGCTGCTACAGGACTGAACTACGTCAACTCCTAGCTTAGTGATGGGGAGTAAAGTGATAGAACATGTTGACCACTTCACCTATTTGGGAAGTTGTATTAGCACCAATGGACTGATTGGCGACGAAATCTCAGCACGGATCCGAAAAGCTCGAGCTGCTTTCGCTGACTTACACCATCTCTGGCGTAGGCGTGACATCCGGTTATCAACCAAGGGACGTGTGTACTGCTCATCAGTTCGCTCCGTCCTTCTCTATGGCTCTGAAACATGGCCAATACGCGTTGAAGACATGAAAAGGTTGACCGCTTTCGATCATAGATGTCTGAGATCTCTGTCTCACGTTAGGTGGTTTAACAAGGTAAGTAATGTTGACGTTAGGCGTAGAGTGTTGGGCAAACAGGGAAAACCAATGGACGAGGCTATAAAGTTACATAGATTGAGATGGCTAGGTTACATGCTGCGCATGCCTAACCATCGCCTCCCCCACCCAGACAGGCATTACTAGCTGATATAGAAAGGTGCAGGTTGGAAAGAGCCAGTGGTGGCCAAACAAAAAACATGTCATCAATCAATGAAATCCTTGACAGTTAAACTGAGTCAGGTAGTTAGGGAGATGGAGACTTCCGGGTTGGGGCCCTCGGGATTGACTCTAGGAATCAATGGCTGGAGACAATAGGTGACATGGGTCAAATCGTTGTCAATGGCCAGCGCAGATATATTCAGTCTCTGTAATCTTTCATATTCCTCTCTACCATTACCCATTCTGTTTCACTCTTATACTTGTCAGACTGTATTGATTCTCTCCACTCATCTTCTTGTCTACCTCTGTGTGCTATTTGAAACGTGGCAACTCGAACTGCTGCACTTCGGTGCCAAGTTCTATGTTGAATCCAGACAGGCAGACAGACAGATGCCTCCACCGGGATTCGAACCCCAGGACCTGGGTTCTGTAACTAATATCAGCTCATGATGAAATCCCGTAACCAATCAAACCCTACAAACCAACACCTGAATATCAATGAGATGCTCACTAGTGACTTACCCTATTCAGGTAGGTAGTTACCTGGGGTTCTAGTGAGAAGTTGTAACCAGTAGGGTGCAGCAGGTCGGGATGGGGAAATGTGCATCCCTGAGGAGTCCTGAACTAGGACAAAATGAATGTTCAATAATTTCTGGTTTCTAGTGATTGTCCAATTCATGTCAGTTTTTGACCTATCTTGAAATCAATTAAATCTTTGCAAAACAACATTTCAGCATAAAATGTTTTTAAAAAAAATTGACTTCAAATGTTATTTTCTTTGCGATTTCGATTGATTTCATGTCTAATTTAGTCAATAACTAAACAACAGTTCACTTTAAAATCTGACAGTAGTTAGCGTGAACTGTTGAAGAGTTGAAATCCTCGCCAGAAATCAATATTCATTACTTCTTGGTTTTCAGCTGGTCATCATAAGACGAAATCTGTCATGGTGACATAATATAAGGGAGGTGTTGAAAATTTATGTTAATTGGTCATTCATTAAAAGTATCTTTTGAAATCTATGTTATGAGATTTCATCGTAAGCTGGCATTGGTTAGAGAACTGTTGGAAAACCATTGGAGAGTGCCGGACAGCTGTTTCGTCTGTCTAGTTTGAGACTCTTCATCAGCATGCACCCACCGTCAGGGTTCGAACCAAGGACCATCTGGTTACAAGGCCAGTTCGTAGACCGTTAAGCCACTGGGACCCGACTCCACAGTGACCAGTCCATGAATTCCAACCTCCGCCAATTCATTATATAGCGCAACCACTAGCTAATGTCATCGATGGCGAGTGTTTGTCCTTATACCCAACCTTCTATACCCACTGGTCATGACTTCCCACTAGAACCCAGTTAACTACCTACCTGAATAGAGCAAGTTGCTAGTGAGCATCTCATTGATATTCAAATATTAGTTTGTAGGGATTTGATTGGTTACAGGATTTCATCATGAGCTGACATCGGTTTAAAGAATTCGTTACCAGTAGGGTGCAGCAGGTCTGGTGCGAGAACAAATACTCACCGCCACTCACCATTGGCCTAGCGGTCGCGCTATGTCGTGAATCGGCAAAAGTTGTAATTCTTGGGCCATGGGATCTGGTCCCACTGGTTTAATCGTCTACGAGCTCACCTTGTAACGGAAAGGTCCTGGGTTCGAAGCCTGATGGGGTGGGTGCGTAGTGATGAAGAGTCCCAAACTGGGCAAACGAAACAGCTGTCCAGTACTTCCTGTAGGCTTTCCCTTGGTTCTCTAACCGATATCAGCTCATGATGAAATCTTGTAACCAGTCAATCAAATCACTACAGATCAATATTTGAATATTATGCTTTAAGTTATTGGTGGAAACTTCTGAATCAGCGGTCTTTAAACACTTTTTTTAAACACTCGCGAGGTAATCGTTGGAATTCATATTTTAGCAAATTAAAACAATGTGAATATGAGAAGTAATAAGCTGAAGACTTGTGGTAGGCCAAGTTCCAAACAGACCATTGCCTAAACAACAATAATTATGCGAAATTTTTGATTAACTCAAAGATAATCAAAATTTTTAATGATAAATCAACAAATTTCGGGGAAAAAAGCTATGATTCAACGAAATCTTCGAGGTTTTTGTTTTTCGAGAAAGAAAGAAGTGATGTATTGAGCTGTGGTGATACTGTCTGACCGCCTAAACCTTAGCAGGTTGAACAACTGGTAGAATTGGCCAGTTGTTTCGTCATAGTTTGTGACTTTTCAGCCTCACATGCTCATAACCCTGCCAGAATAGAATCCAAGAACTTCGGGTTTACGAGGCAGGCTCGTTGGCCATTTCGCCATTGAGACTCGACATTTTGTGATCTGGAGGTATAAGGCATATCATTGGGAAATAAATGAAATGAAATGCAGTTTAACAACTATTTGTATTCCTCAGGCAGTTAGCATTAAGTCGCACCTTTTGTGCAATGAATGGCTAATGATTCTATCCGATTCCCTGAATCTCGGTGGGTGAGGCGGGTCTCGAGCCCATGACCTAGTGGTAGCAAGTTAAGTGCCCAGATCAATGAGCCACAACTTCCTGGGTATGTTGTTAAACCATTCAAAACAGCAAACGCATAATGACGATGAGTAAGCTAAAATTTCAACAGCTATTCTGGTAGTACGCATGTTTCATCATTTCCTTCCACTTAAAACAAAAGCCACAAACAGTTCTTCTGAAGTAGTTTGATGAATGGTGACTAGCAGTGGTGGAATCCGAGACAGTGCACACTTCGTCCTATTTGAGACTCGTCAGCGAGTGATAGTGTTTCCACTGAGACTCGAATCCAGTATGCTTTATTTCCAGTAGACAACCGTAGATGGTGAGTCAATTGGGCTAGTGGACAACGCTTTGGTGTTTGAAATGATGGGTAACGGTTTCGAGCATCACCGGAAGTAAAGGTACATCCACTCGTTGATGAGTCCAAAATGGGACGAAATCCTTCTCCTATCTAGATTCCACTGCTAGTCACCATTCACCAAAATTACTTGATGTTCAATCTCCTACAGAAATCGTTGAAGCTTCCGTGTAGTAATAAGCCGTTGGCATGTCAATTGAGACATCTTGGTCCTCCAGTTAATCAAAGAGGAAAATCAAAATTCATTATATATTCCTGTTTTCGTTTGTTTTTATTTTGCTTTTTCTGTCACTTACATTTTATAGGTGCATCATTTAAAAATTATTGAAAAATCTGGTTACCATGCCTTGCCATGGGTTCGGTATATTACACAGAACGGGGATTATCAATTACGTACACTATAAGGAAGGATACAAAACGAGATGCTTGTCCATACACACATACTTTTTTCTTTTTTTAACTGTTGGTGATGATTTTATAGTTTATTCTTTGACTACTGAATTTTTGTGAGTAATGATTATGCTAATCAAGTTTTATATTATTATTATTTGATCTCCTATGCATTATTCATATATATATATATATATATATATATATATATATATATATATATATATATATAATGGAAGGATATTTTAATTCTTATCCTATGAGGATCTGTTGATTTTTTTGTGGGTTCCTCTGTCTTTTATGAAACAAAATTTTCTTCTGCTTTATACTGTTAAATCTCAGTGTTTTTGTCTTGATTTTAACTTTCCGCCTTTTTTTGATTTTTACTTCTGCCTTTATTCTATTCTCATATGTGAGAAAGTCTGTCTGTCTGTGTTTGGTAAAATACGGACACCACCACACTACCCACCAATACGCATACATCCAACAGAACTTATAAAATATCTATCACTTACATGGCTGTGAATCACCCCCATCCCGTCTCATTCCACCCACGCACCTGCCCTCTATTGCGCATCTTTCCCCTCGGTGCACAAAACACCCTCCCTCCTGCCCCTACTCATTATTATTATTATTATTGTTATTCATGCTTAATTCTTTTACTTGAAGGTATTACGTAATTTGTTACAATTCACTATATAGTCATATTCTTCTCGCATTGGCTTATTGCTGGCTATCAGAAGAGACAGATGGATGCGGGATACATCACGCATACATACATACATTCAGAGATGTGTACGTGCCCATTGATCTCAAAAGGAAACATGTGAATACCATCCAAATTGGATCTTTTTCGGGGGGGGGGGTGTTTAACACTCATTGTTTTATTTGTTTGGTTTTTTAAAATAAACCCAGTTTAAACCTTCTGTAATTTTATTGATTTCTTTTTTTTGTCATTGTGATGACAAGAGAGAGAGAAAAGAGAAGTATTAGTGGATTGTTTTTTGTATAATTTTAACTCTGAAGAAAAGACAAAAACACAACTTCTTTATCTTTCTGTCTTTTAATAATAAAGTAGGTTTTCAGAAGGTTTGCTCTTTCCCTTTGTTGTGAGATGAGATGTCATTTCGAGACGATGATTTCCTCCCGCCGCCCCGCTTTGTTGTGTGTGGTCATTTCTAGTTAGTATATCACACGCACACAGTATATAGAATGATAATATTTTTTTGGTGGAGGGGGGGAGGGGGGTAATGAGGAGATCTGAAAAGGCCATTTTTTTTAAACAAAAATATTAAACTTTTCCTATTTTATGTGGTGTTTTCTTGGGCTTCTTCATATCAAAAATGTGTAATTTCTAATAAATATAGTATTGTTTTTATTTGTCTCTAGTTGTTGGAGCAGATTATTATTGAGTAGTCGGTATAAAGAGGTTATGGTGTCGACCAGTGAGTGGTGTCCATCAGGGATGCTAGTTCAATGTCCCCTGTTTCTGTTTAATTTCATCATAGATGTACTGATGGGATTAACTCTAACTGCTGACTTCAGCGGCTCAGGAATTGACTTATTGTTATTAGGAAATAATAGTCTGGTTGACTTAGAATATGCAGATGATATAGTTCTTCTTCTAGGTGAAGACTCTAGGTGATAAAATGTAGAGTCTTGTGAACAGCTTGAGGAGCGGAAGTCTTCGAATGTTTGGCCTGCAATTTACTGCTGTTAAATGTAAGATGATGCTGCAAGACTGGACTACGTTGACCACTCCCAGCTTAAAGGTAGGCAGGAGTGAAGTGGTAGAGCATGTTGACCATTTCACCTATTTGGGGAGTTGTATCAGCCAACGCCAGTGGGTTGATCGCTATCGAAATTTCAGCATGGCTACACAAGGCTCGTTTGGCATACGCCTGCCAACTTACGCGGTCTCTGGCTTAGTAGACGTGATATGCGGATGGCTGTCGACCAAAAGGCGTGTATGCTGCTCAGCAGTTCGTTCTGTCCTCTTTTGTATCTTTGAGAAATGGTTATTGTAAGTACAAAATGTGAAAATGGGACCTGTCTTTGATTATAGGTGTCTGCGTTCTATCTCCCATGTTAGGATGCACGATAGGATGAGTAATATTGAGGTCAGACGTCGAGTGTTAGGTAAGGAAGGTAAATCAATCGATTAGGTTGTGAAGCTACATGGATTGAGATATCTAAGATGTATGTCATGTATGCCTGGTCATCATCTTCCTCAACGGGGGATGTTAGCTGAAAAAGAGCTGGTGATGGTCAAACTAAAACATGCCGTAAAATCTTTATCAGTTAATTTGAGCTACAATCGGAGGTGTAGACTGTATGGTCGGGGTAAAAACCAATGGCTGGAGGCAACTGATGGTATGGCTCAAAATTGTGTGGCTGGTACACTCTCGTGAGAAGTTCTGTGTTGGAACCAGTCAGGCATATTAAGTAATCTGGTCACTTGAATTTCACTTAGTGTGATATTTGGTTTTCACAGTGGTGTAAGTATTGGACAGCTGGACAATAATGGTGATTATCACATTAGAAGGAATTTTAACTCAATAGAATTTCTGCTTATCTACTGACTTTTATAGAGCCAAATTTATCATTAGCGAATCGCAAGTTGACATCAGTTAGAAAACTATTGGAAAACCTGGACAGCCGTTTCGTTCTAGCTGTTCTTCTGCGACTCTTCGTCAGTGAGCACCCACTCGGGTTCGAACCCAGGACCTTTGGACTATTTGCCGAGCTCGTAGATCATCCAGTTACTGGGAGCCCGGCTCAATGGCCTGTCCATTTGTGATATATATATATCGCGCAACCGCCAGCCAATTTCATCGGTGAGTAACTGTTCTCTTACCTGACTCGGGTGCGTAGTTTTGAAGAGTCCCAAACTCGAACGAAACAACTGTCAGGTACTCCCAGTGGTTCTCTAATTGATGTCAACTTGTGACCTGTTATATACTGGTCGAGAATTTAATAGTCCTGACGCAAGAAAGACGGAAATCAGAAGACCACTAGGTTTGCGATCATACTTCTATTTTCCAAACATAAGGAGAATAATCAATGTCACACAAGTGTGTGAGAGCAAAATATGAATGTCCGAACAAGTGTGTGAGCGAATATTCAAAATGAACAAACCAATAGACAGTCTTAACATGACTGGCTAATTATAATGGAATATCGATCCATATATACATAGCAAATATACAGACTGTCAAACAAACACACATATTATATGGATATATATCACCAAGGACAGACTGTCAAACAAAACACACATATCATATGGATATATATCAGACCTGACTTGTAGGCAATGAAATCCTTGCAAACCAAGACTCGATAGTTAATCTGATGTTCATTAGCAGATTACGCATTTTAGTGTGTATATTTACTTCAGTTTGCTTGGGAACCTCAAAATATTCAGATCACACTGTATGATCTGCTTGATAGCATAAGTGATGATTATTAGGAGGGCAAAAGAGCACAGTGCGATGTGATTGTTATAACTATCTTACATCTCAGAGTTTAACTGAGTCGATCACTGATGACGTCGGCCATATGTGCAGCCATTTCATTCTGTACTAGTTTTACTCAACTATTGATCATCATAGTATGGATTATTTCAATTGGAAGGCGACTGAGTGTATCACATTGTTATGCAAATTTCCCATCTTCACTATTGTTGATCTGTAAGACTAAGATGACTAGTGTTTGTTAGTTTTTGTAACCTTTTTCTATGGATGCCTCATTTCAGTTTACTGATGATAACTTTTAGTTACTAGGTGAACTTATTCTAGATATTGTCAGACTACTTAGATAATAATAGAATAATAATTTCTCCTTCACGTTCCCAGTGGAACATAGAGCTTCAAGCTAGTGGCTTGAAGTTTCTGTAGCAGTGTTTATTTTTTTACAGGATGGGGTTGCTAGCCTCATGCCCAACCTTTCCTCCTTGCCTGTCTCACTACTGACTTAGCGAGGTAAAGGAGTGCGTCGTCCGGGGATCGAATCCCGGACCATGTGCATGGTTGGCGAGCGTCCTAACCACTGTGCCACCGACGCCCAGACTACTTAGATACATTGAGGTAATTCTGTTGTAATCTCAGTTCATGCATAGTCTTACCTTATTGAATGTTTGAACAGCATATGGAATACCTTAAGCCCGAATTTGCAACTTATGTGATTGGAAAGTGGTCAGAGGCAGAGATCGCAGATATCTATGATCGAAAGCAGTCAACCTTTTCATGTCTTCAACGCGTATTGGCCATGTTTCAGAGCCATAGAGAAGGACGGAGCGAACTGCTGAGCATTACACACGTCCCTTGGTTGATAACCGGATGTCACGCCTACGCCAGAGATGGTGTAAGTCAGCGAAAGCAGCTCGAGCTTTTCGGATCCGTGCTGAGATTTCATCGCCAATCAGTCCGTTGGTGCTAATACAACTTCCCAAATAGGTGAAGTGGTCAACATGTTCTATCACTTCACTCCCTATCACTAAGTTAGGACTGGACCACGTCAACCCCTAACTTAGTGATAGGGAGTGAAGTGATAGAACATGTTGACCACTTCACCTACTTGGGAAGTTGTATTAGCACCAACGGACTGATTGGCGATGAAATCTCAGCACGGATCCGAAAAGCTCGAGCTGCTTTCGCTGACTTACACCATCTCTGGCGTAGGCGTGACATCCGGTTATCAACCAAGGGACGTGTGTACTGCTCATCAGTTCGCTCCATCCTTCTCTATGGCTCTGAAACATGGCCAATACGCGTTGAAGACATGAAAAGGTTGACTGCTTTCGATCATAGATGTCTGCGATCTCTGTCTCACGTTAGGTGGTTTCACAAGATAAGTAATGTTGACGTTAGGCGTAGAGTGTTGGGCAAACAGGGAAAATCAATCGACGAGGTTATAAAGTTACATAGACTAAGATGGCTAGGTCACGTGGTGCGCATGCCTAACCACCGCCTCCCCGACGGGCATTGTTAGCTGATATAGGTTCAGGTTGGAAAAGAGCCAGTGGTGGCCAAACAAAAACATGGCATCAATCCATGAAATCCTTGACAGTTAAACTGAGTCAGGTAGTTAGGGAGATGGAGACTTCCGGGTTGGGGCCCTCGGGATTGACTCTAGGAATCAATGGCTGGAGACAATAGGTGACATGGGTCAAAATCGTTGTCAATGGCCAGCGCAGATATATTCAGTCTCTGTAATCTTTCATATTCCTCTCTACCATTACCCATTCTGTTTCACTCTTATACTTGTCAGACTGTATTGATTCTCTTCACTCATCTTCTTGTCTACCTCTGTGCTATTTGGAAGGTGGCAACTCGAACTGCTGCACTTCGGTGCCAAGTTCTATGTTGAATCCAGACAGACAGACAGGTGGTTTCACAAGGTAAGTAATGTTGATGTTAGGCGTAGAGTGTTGGGTAAAGAGGGAAAATCAATCGACGAGGCTATAAAGTTACACAGATTGAGATGGCTAGGTCACGTGCTGCGAATGCCTAACCATCGCCTCCCCTACCCAGACGGGCATTACTAGCTGATATAAGTGCAGGTTGGAAAAGGGTAAGTGGTGGCCAAACAAAAACATGGCCTCATCAATCCATGAAATCCTTGACAGTTAAACTGAGTCAGGTAGGGAGATGGAGACTTCCGGGTTGGGGCCCTCGGGACTTTAGGAATCAATGGCTGGAGACAATAGGTGATATGGCTCAAAATCGTTGTCAATGGCCAGCGCGGATGTAGTCAGCCTCTGTAATCTTTCATATTCCTTTCTACCATTACCCATTCTGTTTCGCCCTTATACTTGTCAAACTCTATTGATTCTCTTCACTCATCTTCTTGTCTACCTTTGTGTGCTATTTGGAACATGGCAACTCGAACTGGTGCACTTCGGTGCCAAGTTCTATGTTGAATCCAGACAGACAGAGGCAATAGGAAACACGCTCACTTTTAACAAACTAATCATATTAACAAGTTGATGTTAGGAAGGTTTATCAATTAACCATTATGCCTTTTGGCCTTCTGCTCTCCCTTATTAACTAAGCCAACTAACTTTGTTCTAACTGCAGTTAGCCGCCGAACGGTAACTGATTTCCTCGTCTAGTCCTAAACGTCAATCAATTTCCGACACTTGTCAGAACTGAGTTTGCAGAACATTTTTAGGGAAATTCATGATCCTCCTTTGAAATTCAAACTTGTGCTACTGGGTTCTGATGTCAGAGATTACACGTATCGTAGACCTAAATGAACCTCTCCTTATATAACAGCATTATGTGAATGAATTTCTAACGCCAGACGACAAGAGACTTGGTAACGGAATGTCTGTGTTTGGAATTTGATATCTACCTCTCTATATACGGAAATTAGCTACACCTTATCTAGAAATCATCATTTGCTGCAGAGATCTTACGTGTTGTGCTATTTCTACCATTCGTATTGTGTTTCTTTGTCTTCTCTTTGTGTCTGACATGTTTTGTTGCAATACTGGTTGCTTTTCTCCCTTTGTCGTCAAATCTACCTCTGGGCTATTTGCTATTTTTGTGCCAATGAACGTCTCTTTATGTACTACTGATATGTTCTGTCAGTAGCACACGTCATAATGTGGATTTTTTTATTCTTTTCGTGGTGTTTCATACATATTTCATGTATTGTAGAGTTGTTCTTTGGAAAAAAAGTCAGTTACTATCCAATTTTATTTTGTGTAAGAGCGTATGACTACTAACAGATTTCAGTAGTCACATGTTATACATCGTATATTTCATTCATTCTGCATTCAGCTTGTTAATAGAGAAAGCAATTTCTAAAAAAGAAGTAATGTTGAAACGTAGATATTAAGATTTATTGAATTTAATGATCTCTTTATGATTAACGATGTTTTCTTCAGTTATATAACTTGATATAAAATTGAATATTTTTCCGGCTATTAACAGCTCACTTTGGATTCAATTAAGATCGAACTGATAATTATGGTGATTATATTTGAATAGGGATTTCGTTTTAACATATTACTCATCTACTCAGAATGTATGCAGAACTCTAGTTTAGTGAAACGAAATCGAAGGGTTGAATAGCATTCGGGTGAAGGGCAGACAAGCTTCTTACTCTTGTACTCCGAGTTGAACTCTTTGTGTGACTCGGCTTTCAAAAAAAGTATTTTTGGGCCTTAATTATCATATCTAACAGAATAAGTAATGAAAATTTGGCTCTGAATAAGGCAAGAACAACAGAGGTTTGTGCAGAATAAGATGGTACCATCACTGTTTATTTCGTTGACTTCACATCAGCTGCTTACAGCCTAAATAATAATAATAATAGTCTACTTTATTTCAAAACAGACAGTACTTATAATACAGAATGGAATTCTCAGCATTTGTCACAATACTTTGCATCTGATTTACTTAAGATATAAATAAAACCAAAACAGAATTAACCAGAGGGATTTGTCCACATTCAAGATATTAACTAAAAAATATTCAAAACATGAATTAAAACTATTAAATATTATAATAATAATAACAGTGAGTTTGTTTCATACGGTATTGTCGATTCAGTTTGGAAATTTTAGCATGTTATAGATTATTGAATCTAATATTTTGTTGATACAGTATGTATGGTGTGGGGGGAAATACAAAATTAACAGTTATAACACAGCTTAAATGATGTTCACATTTATGAAAAAATAACCAAAAACAAAAAATTGAGAGGAGTATGAATATAAGAAAGACAATAACAATAAAGTTTGATGTTGTAAGGATGGAGGAAATGGTTTATTTAGTAATGCAAAGCAGGTTAGTTAGTTCATCCGTGCCTGACAATATTTTCATCACATAAAATACGTGCCGCCAAATATGGTATAGTGGAATTTTTATACTTAGACGTACGTGCATTAAGTCTTCTGAAAAGACTTCTTGTTTTACCTGAGGAGACACAAGGTTGGAACTGTGGGTGCTCACAGTCTGACAGAATTCCTTTATTTGGTGCATGACATCAAGTGCCTATCAATGAAGATGTCAACGATATAGCCCAATGAGATACCACTCATCCTACTGACTGACAGTCTTCAGAGTTCTACGAAGTATGACATAGTCTTTTTTAAGCAATCTAGGAAAGAATAAGCAAGGGTGAACAGTAAAGAAGAATAGGTAAGATGCACGAGTTGACAAACTGTAAGAGGAGTGGTTGGGTTATGCCTGAGTGCCTTAACTTAACGTAAAAAGTAACACGAAATATTCTTTTAGAAATTGCTAAGACATAGGAAGACCAGGATAGGTCAGTAGGAAGAATTAATCGAAGATACTTAACTTCAGACTTGATTTCTATATCAGTATCATCAATTTTGCAAGGGTCATAGGACCAATAGCTTCATTTAACTTGCTTTTACATCGGAAACTGAAATTAACAGTCTGGCATTTGGAAGGATTTAGTTTAAGAACATTTGCTAACTCCTGATAGAAAGCTGTTCATCTTAGTACAGTCTAGCTGGGAGTTAACAGACACTGAAATAGTTAGATGAGCAGAGGCAGGTCATGCAAGAAGAAAGAAAACAGAGAAGGAGAAAAGACAGTGCCTTGGGGGACATCAGTCTCAGTAAACAATGGAGTGGACGACTTTCCCTGTCATACAGTGTACTGGCTTCTTCTTGAGAAATAAATAAATGCAGCCATTTGACAACCCAACAGTCAGTTTGAGTTTCATCAAGTTTGTTTAACAAAATATCCCTAGGTACTGAGTCGAAAGCAGATGTGTAACCTAGGAAGGCGCAGCGAACAAATTTAGTCCCCTTGTTGCATGCATGTTGTCTGATAGATAGGAACCAACTTAGCTAGCTCTAAGATAATAGGCTGTGGCTAGTGATGTATTCAATCTTCTGTTGACTATTGCTGTAATATTTTCACCTTTAAAATCGAGTTGAATGAAGACAAGCTTTTTTTCCCAGTGTGATTTGTTTGATATTTGAGCCTTCATATCTTACATATTTATTAATGAATCTCTGACGGTAATCGTTGTTGATGGTACCACCTTATTCTGAACAAACCTCTGTTGTTCTTGCTTTATTCAAATTCATAAAAGGGCAATAAATGCATGAAGGAAAATGCTGTTCATTGGCTTAAGAAATCAGCTTCCATAGAATGGGTCTTGTTCCATCTAAATCAGTATGGGTAACTGGCTAGTATAGTCGGCCCTGGCACAATAAATGTGGTTCATATCCTGATACATAGAAGATCTTTTCCAGAGAACGGAGTCAATACTAAAGGGGGGTCAAAAATATTTTAAATGTGGAAGAAACTGATGTAAGTGTACAAGTTGGTCACTGTGATGGTAGAATTTAATTCCATATTAGATAAGTTTTTTTTTAATATCACACAGCGATGATACAGTATTAACAAGTGGATGACAAGCTTTCGAGCATAAATTATTGCTTTTGATGTGGTTTTGTTCTCTGAGCTGGATGGTTAATTTGCGAAGCTTTCATCACCCTACTGGGTGACATCTTCAGCGCATACTTCAATTTGAAGTGAGCTTTTAGATTTCTGCACGAGTTTATTAATCATCTCTCCTGGTGACCTTGGACGTGACTGGCTGTTTATGTGTGTTTTCACACCATCTAAGTTACTTGTATTGGAAGTGATTGTTTCTTTGACTTGAACTTTGACCCTTTGTGTGTGAAGTTTCTTTCTTATTGGTTGATAAATTTTGTCTATCTTTATGTGTCTATTGATTGATGATTCACTGGAATACCAGGCAGGCTTCTAAAAATTCTCTAGCACTCTTGTTGTTTCCTTTGTCTAATATTTGAACGTTGTCCCAGTCGAATTGATGTCCGTGGTTGTCTGTATGTAGTCAAATGAGCGAGGGAGTGGATATCATGTCTTTTGACGGCTAGTTTATGATCGTGGATACGAAGACGAAGATGTCCACTTTGGCCAATGTAGTGTTTTTCGCAGTTGTTACAATTTATTTTGTAAATGATGTTGGTTTTATCTTCTTTCGCTGTTGAGTCTTTTGGTTGACATAGAATTGATTGAAGCAACTTCGTTGGTTTGTGTTTTTGTTTGCTCATAATCATATCGATTTAGTCACACGGTTTCACAGTTAGCCTTATATATTATATTTTCTCTCTGTGTTTTCTGTCCCTCCAACTGCACTTTATTGTTTGTTACCACTTTCCATATTTCCGGTGTTGGGTGTTGCGTCACTCCGATTGCACGTATTCAATGTTGATTGGATAAACAAAGCTTCAGACAGTGATTAACCTCTCTCTCTCTCCACCTAACTATACTACTTTTTAATACTCTCACCTTGTGCCAACCACCTTATTTTGTGATCACATGTAAGTGAATCCAGTGCAGTGCAATGACTTAGCTCTTTTCTAGGTTATTTAACTTAGCAAGATCAATTATTTTGAAGGTCAAGCCAAGCTTTTCTGTTCCAATAATCTGCTTGACCCCGATCTACTTAATTTGATCCAATGCTTTTATTGACCTCACAACCATTATATAGTATTTGGTGAATTCTATTATTTTTCTTAATTTGATCTACTGAGTCCTTAAGCCGACAAAGTTTATCTCTAGGAGGGTTGTTCCACATCAGATTGTTTAATACATTCAGTGAGACAGTATTATTTACTGGATGACGTTTCGAACACAATCTAGTATTGTTCATAATCATTTCATCAATTATAATCACATGACTTCGAAACTTGAGTTTTATAGTCTTCTTTGTTCTCTCCTATTTGTCGTCGTAGGGGTAGTAGAATTTTCCAGATATCTGAGTGGACAGGTGATGAATCTTTCCCATTACACGTATTTGCAGTTGATTCGATAAACAAAGCTTCCGTTATCACACACTCGTCACCCTCTGACATTAGATTTGAAAGCTGTCATCTTGTCACATCCAGCCTATTGTTTGGTTGTGTGTAATTGCATGTAGTGAGTGATATAGCTGCACTATTCTCTAGATTTCTTATCTTATTTGGGTCAAGAAATCTAGATTTTCCTGCTAGATTTTTATGTTCGGCTAGTCTGACTGACTGCCCATGTTCTACTAGTTTGACTCATGTATTTGACCTGACAATCATCTCAGGCAGGGTATTAGATAAACTAAATTGTTTTGTTTTAAAGGCTCCACAGGATTGATCCTTTAACCTACAAAGCTTATCCCCTGTTGTAGCAGATATATTCATGGATAGGTGGGAAAACATAGAGATTGAAACGTTCACCCCCACCTCAAAAGTATGGTGGAGGTATGTAGATGACACATTCACTGTACTCAGAACACAAAATATACATAGATTTTTCGAACACATTAACTCAAAGGTGGAGGCAATTCAATTCACTTATGAATTTAAAAGTCAGGAAGCGAGGGAGCTTCCAATCTTAGATTGCAACGTAAAAAGGAAAGAAGATGGGAAATTAAAGACTAGTGTTTACAGGAAACCCACACATTCAAACAGATATTTGGAATTCCGATCATCGCATCCTAAGTCAGTAAAAATAGGATTGGTGAAATGTTTAAGTGACAGAGCACAAAAACTAAGTAGTACCAAGGAAAATCTAAGGCAGGAAGTGATACACATATAAGCGAAGCCTTGAAACTTAATAATTACCCGGATAAATTAGTCAGGAAATATGTAAAGATATATATAAAATAAATAATGATAGTAGTGATAGTGATAATAATAATAATGATATTAATGACGAAACCAATAATAAGGAATCCAAATCATCAGTAGTAATTCCACATAAGGAAGGAACCTCGGAAACCTTACGCAGAATTCTTAACAAGGCAGAAATAAAAGTGGCATTTAAACCTCCCACAAACTCAATTAGAAACGAGCTTTCTCGGTTAAAGGATCAATCCTGTGGAGCCTTTAAAACAAAACAATTTAGTTTATCTAATACCCTGCCTGAGATGATTGTCAGGTCAAATACATGAGTCAAACTAGTAGAACATGGGCAGTCAGTCAGACTAGCCGAACATAAAAATCTAGCAGGAAAATCTAGATTGGTTGACCCAAATAAGATAAGAAATCTAGAGAATAGTTCATCTAAAGCACTCACTACATGCAATTACACACATACAATTACACACTCACATAGTCTTGGCCCTGATGGCATACCTGCATATGTCCTAAAACAATGTGCAGATGCTTTATGTTCTCCTCTAACTAATATCCTAAATGCTTCTTTCTCCGAAAACGTTGTACCTGTTCCATGGAAAGACATTAAAATAGTCCCTGTCCCTAAACCTGGAAATAGCAAGAACGTAAAGTTCAGACCCATTGCCATCACTTCCCCGTTTCTAAAGCTCATGGAAAAACTAATACTTCTTAAACTCGAACCCTCCCTTAAAAGCTTCGAAGACCCCAAACAATTTGCCTACAGACAGGGTAGGAGTACTTTAGACGCTGCAGCCGTCTTACACAACAGTATTGTCTCATCATTAGACAAAGGTGCCAAATATGTCCGCTGCACGTTTCTTGACTTTACTTCTGCTTTCGACTCTGTACCTAGAAGTCTCTTGCTAAATAAGCTATCCACGACACAAACCGAGTCTTGGGTCACTAAGTGGTTGCATTCCTACTTTTCAAACAGAATGCAGTACACCGTATACAAAGGTCAATCCTCCTCTGCTGTGCTCACTGAATCTGGTGTCCCCCAAGGTGCTGTACTCTCCCCACTTCTCTTTTCATTCTTCCTTCATGACCTACCGTCTTCAAATGATATTAACTTTGTCAAATATGCTGATGACCTAACTGTATCTTTACCTGTCAAATGTCAAAATGACTGCTCTAAACTAAATGGCTTCTTATCAGAAATTAGCCAATGGTCCAAGGAAAACGGTCTAACCTTAAACCCCTCCAAATGCCAAACAGTTAATTTCACCTTTAGGCATAAATCTGACCTAAACAAACTGGTTAGCGCTCACGAGGTGTGCAACATAGATGGCACTGAAATAGAAACTAAGTCGGAAATTAAATACCTAGGCGTCACTCTATCTTCTGATCTTTCCTGGTCGTCTCATATCTTGACGATTTCCAAGAAAATATACCGTCTTACCTTCTACATCAAGAAGTTAAGACATTCTGGTGTAACCCAACCCTTACTACTACAATTTGTTAACTCCCGTATTCTGCCTATAATTCTCTATTGCTCCCCCTTAGTCTTTCCTGGGCTATTGAAGAAAGACTATACCTTATTACGTAGGATGTTAAAGGTTGTCAGCAGGGTAAGCAGTTTACCACTTAGCCAGCTTGTTAACATTCTGGTGGACAGGCACATGGACTCATGTGAAAAATGGGCGAAGTCCATTTTATCTGACTCACAACACCCTCTACACTCAACACTCTCCCCATGTATCTCTTCAGGGAAAACAAGAAGTCTATATAGGAAACTATATGCCCGCACTAGTAAGTACAAAAACTCATCCATACCCTACCTAGCCCGTGTTCTGTGTGATAAAGAATGCATCAGGCATGAAACCTTTAACTTATTAAATAGTCACTAGAACCAATGAATCTCGTCTTTCCAACTCACATCATTTATGGGTACAACGTTTTCTCTCTTTTCCATTCTCTCTACCTTTTTTGTCTTTATTTTTGTTAAGTGCTGTTTTGTTTTTCTCTTCCTTGCAAACTCTAGTTAAAACATTCTTGTTGTTCTTTTACACTCTGTATATCTCGACCATTTTGCTATCGCTTACGCCAGTAAATATGCTAGTAGTATCTACTTTTGTAACACCTTCAAACATTTTAATTTTGGCTTTGCTACCGACATACTAATATGTTGTTGAGATAATCTTTAATCTATGTAGAACTTTATTTATTGTTAATGTAAAAACTGGATGCAATATTGTAGTAAAATGCTGAGAATTCCATTCTGTATCACAAGTACTGATTTGGAATAAAGCTTATATAATAATAATAATAATAATAATAATAATAATAATAACCATACAATAGACTGGATGTGACAAGATGACAGTTTTCAAATCTAATGTCACAGAAGCTTTGTTTATCGAATCAACCGCAAACCAACACGTTTAATAGGAATGATTCACCACCTGTCTACGCGGACATCTGGAAAATTCTACTACCACCCCAACGACGACAAATAGGAGGAGACAAAGAAAACTATAAAACTCAAGTTTCGAAGTCATGTGATTATAATTGATGAAATGATTATGAACAATACTAGATTGTGTTCGAAACGTCATCCAGTTAATAATACCATATCACTGTGTGATACATCTAATAAGCAAACTAATATGGAATTTCTTACTACCACAGTGCCCAAGTTTTACACATCTAAGAGAGTTGGTTGGTTTAAATGTCACCCTAATTATAGCCTCAGTGAATATCCTATGTAAGGCCTCTGATGTTCCTTCTTCATACGGCAGTACACTACACAGGTTTTGAATTCTATATTCTTTTTGTCATTTTCATTAATAATCTTAGTTTTTCTATGATTCTTTATGCATTTCTGAATACATTCTGGTGGGTGGTAGTTATTCACTAGACAATATATCTTCTAGTTAGACTCTTGGCTCGATTATACAGACATTTAACTAAACGTATCTTTACCTATTCTGGATGCGATGAATTAAAGTCTAAGCATTTATTAGAGTGTATTGGTTTCCAGTATATGCGAGTATCTACCTCTCTAAGCCAGAAATAATTCTGGTAAAGAGGAAAGGTTGGGCATGAGGCTAGCAATCCCATCCTGTAAAATAAACTCTGCTACAGAAACTTCAAGCTACTAGCTTGAAGCCCTATGTTCCACTGGGGAACGTGAAGGAAAAATTATTATTATTTATATTATTATTTATTAGAGTGTATTGGTTTCCAGTATATGTGAGTATCTATCTAACCTTCCACTATCTTGTTTTCATTTTATTCTAAAGTCTAACATGGCCAACTCATCCTGTTCGTTTTCTAACACAGAAGTGAATGGGATTCCTTCTACTATTGAGTTTATAAGGGTGAAAAATAAATGAAGGATATGTTCCGATTTCAACACAATGTGTGAATACGTCATCAACATATCTACAGCAAAAACCTAGGAGCAGGATTAAAACCGCTTTAAGAGCTTTATGTTCTCACCTGTCCATAAATATGTCTTCTACTCTTGGGGAGGCGGGTTAAAATGATTCCAATTGTAAATAAAGCATCATATATTGAATATTAGAGGAAATCCACTGCGCAGTATGCCGAATAAACAACTATACACGACAATAGAGATCAAGCATTCGGCGTAATAACACTGATCGCCAACCTCTCAGATGGTCTTGGATTCAATTCACAGCAGACGCACTCCTGAGAACTCTTCAAGACCGGTAAAGTAGGAAGGTTGGGTGTGTGTGTGTGTGACTAGCAACCAATCAAACCACTGCTACAAAAACTTCAGGGCTGTATCTTGAAGCCCTATATTCCACTCGGAACGCAAAGGAATGATGATAGTAATAATAATAATAAGGAGAAGAACATTGATCAGCCGGGAATTTGAAAATAAAATAATTTCAACCAACTGATGTTTTCAAGATCTAGGATGAATTGAATTCAGTTAGTTAACCCTTTGAGGACCACCGAGTACTGGAAAGCTTCCTAGTCCTTATTTTGAATTCTGCAGCAGTACATACTCATGACTGGACCACAGGAGATCAAATCAAGAGTCTTCAGGTTAAAAGGCGAACTACTTTATCCCTCAGTCATTTGGATGGAATACATTTGCCTGTTAATTTCAGCCCCTGACGATTTACTATTAATTATATCTGTAAATGGAAGTGAACATTCAAATTTTGTTTATCGGAACTGGTAGCCATTGGCGGGCAACTCGAAGGCACGAATGATTCAATCGTGTACAAGTTGAAAGAAGACGAATAAAATTACAGTACATTCCCTGTAAAATATTTGTTTATAGGCTTTTTTACGATAAAGATTTTAAATTGCCGAACAATACAAGTTTTTTGGTCCTTGTGTTTCGGAGTTAAAGTCGATAATCATACCTAGTAATTATCGATTCGGAGCTTAGGAACTTAGGGTTAAGTTCCTTGACAATATTCTTCTATCTCTTATAAATAAGTATTAGCAAACATTATATTACTGTCACCCATGTTAACTGTGATGGGATTGTGGAGGAATGATGTCGCCTCGTAATACTTGTCTTCTGATTGGCTTACTTAACATAGAAACAACTATTCTTTTTACTGGATGGCTTTCACAATGTTTTCTCTAAGTGTTTTGTGGTATATTTTCATGCAATTTAACCATACTTGTTTTTGCATACATATGCAAATTACTGAATACAACTCAAAGTTATATCCCTTGTGTACTTGCTTCCTATTATTTGTCTAGCGAATCTGAACAGTTTATGTTTTTATATGAGTTAATCTGAGTTGTGGTACAATTCGAACCAACCACCTTCGGATTACAGAATTTCAGAATAAGCTGATATCGGTTAGAGGACTGCTGGAGAACCTACAGGGAGTATTGCATAGTTGCTTCGTCAGCCTGGTTTCAGGCTCTTCAGGAACATACACCCACCGCCATGGGTTCAAGCCCAGGACTTCCGGGAAACAAAGTGAGCTAGCTCGTAGACCATTAAGCCACTGGGATCCAATTCAGTGGTCAGTCCATAAATTCTCACTTCTACCAATTCACAATATAGCGAGACCACCAACCAATGGTGAGTAGGGGCGAGTATATATCTTCACACGTGATCTGCTATACCCCATCGGTCAAAACTTTTCACCAGAACCTAATCCAATATCAGCTCATGATGAGATCCTGTAAACAATCAAATCCCCAGAAAGTCAGCACCTGGACACCTTTGGATTCCCAGTTTGAGGATAAATCAGGCAGCTAAGCATCCTTCAGTTTACATGACAGTTAGTTATTACCTGTGATGAATTCAAGTGTGATAATGGTGACTTAAATGGTGGTTTGGTCATGCACTTTACCTGGTACAGCACTGGAGTAGTAGATTGGAGACTGCTTGCTTTGAAGTCTTCTGCAACTCATATGGACATCAACCAGAGTGTAGATAAATTAAACCATCAGTCCGAGGCAGAATATTTGACATAATTTGATTGGACAACCATGATGAAGCCTGGAATTATGCAAACAATTAAATTAGTTATTGAACTTTCCTGAGATTGGTAATATTTTTTTAATGTAACATTATTTTTGTAGCGGAAAATAAAATTTTGATTTCGCAACAACTTCAAATTCATGTCATTTCACGTTTCCACCATTGATTGATTGAAATGAAATAATGTAAGAAAAACCTGAAAAAAAATTACAAAACATAATTCTCTAGAACAAGTAAAATCAATCAATAGAGACGTTAAATGACACGAATTGGAATTGTTTCTAATCGAATTCTCTCTCTCTCTCTCTCTATATATATATATATATATATAATATTATTATTGCACCCTTGGGTTCCTCGTGGTGCATAGGGCTTCAACTTCACGTCTCCACTTGCCACTTCTGTCTTCCTTCTGCTGTATTTTTCACCTGCATCCATGTTAGTCCATACTGTTTCAACTCCTCTTCACACGATCTCCTCCATGTCACCATTGGACGTCCCACTCGCCGCTTCCCTTTCGGCCTGGTTCCACTCGAGCAATGGCCTGACGCGCGCGCGATGTCACCCAGTGGTCTCCTCAGCGAGTGTCCAATCCATCTCCACTTTCTCCTGCATATTTGTTGGTTGGCGATTGGTTCTTGTTTTGTTTGTTCCCATAGTTTCTTGTTGGTGATTCTTTCCGTCCCGGCCATCTGATCTTCAGTATGGAGTGAAGACAGTTGTTAGTTGATGAAGGTCTGCAATAGGCTGTTGGAAATATTCTTTGTGACCCACCCGCCAAGTCGCTGATCCGTATAGAAGAGCTGACTGACTTTACGTTTGTATTGAAAATCCGAGCGAATTTTGTTGTTGATGCTGGCTGAGTGACGAAGATTTCCAGATTGGTTTCAGGTTGGTTGATGAATATATTTCTCGTCTCCCGATTCTCGCTCAATTTGACATCCTCGTCCGTTGAGATATCCTGTAGTTGAGACAATGCTTCCTAGATAAGTGAAGTAAATGAAGTGACCTCTTTCAAATCCCTCCCGTTGATGGTGGTTGGCGATGGACCAGTTTGTCGGTTTTCGCTTGTAAGTTTTCGATTTTGTGTAACATCAAACATAAATCATCCACGCGCGAAATTCAGGTTTTCTAGGTTCTTCACGTCTGTCTGTCCAGGATATCCCTGTCTGCTCGTTTCCCACTGTCTGACGCATAATCCAGGCAGTCCACCACAATTAGGAATATCATCGTGGGTGATAATAAGCACCCTTGTCTGACTCCTGTGTTTACTCCAAACGCCTCGCCGAGTTTCCCGTCGTGGATCACTTGACATGTGCTGTTGTCGTAC
This sequence comes from Trichobilharzia regenti, assembly GCA_944472135.2. NCBI lineage: Eukaryota > Metazoa > Platyhelminthes > Trematoda > Strigeidida > Schistosomatidae > Trichobilharzia > Trichobilharzia regenti. The sequence continues at coordinate 31,320,063 of OX235267.1, forward strand.
AGATGTTGAATTAGGTTGATGAATATTTGGGGCACTGTACGCCGTAGCACTCGAGTAGTTTCCAAATTACTTCGTGGTCAACGCTGTCGAAGGCCTTCTCGAAGTCTATAAAGTTGAGGTAGAGGTTTGATTAACATTCCATGCTTTGTTTGATGATGTGCGTATAATTGCAATTTGGTCAGAACATGATTTGCCTTTCCTGAATCCAGCTTGTTCTGGTCGGAGTTCTGTCTCCAGTGCGCCCTTTAATCTCTCCAGGATGATGCGACTCAGGATTTTACTTGGCGTCGACAGGAGCATGATTCCTTGCCAGTTCTTTCAGAGTGAGGCGTAAGTCGCCCTTCTTTGGTAGTTTCACGAGGTAACCTTTCCTCCAGTCAGTAGGCACCTTTCCTCCCTTCCAGACCTTTTGCAATAATGGAGTCAGCATGTCTGCTGTCGTCTCTGGGTCTGCTTTCAGTGCTTCAAGGGGGTATTCCATCTGGTCGAGCTGCTTTTCTAGCTTTCAGAAGCTTGATTGCATTCAAGACTTCAGCTCTCGTTGGAGGATTGGTGTCAACTTGCAGTTGTGCGCGCGCTGTTGTTGGTATTTCTGGACGGGTTGCAGGTGATGGTCGGTTCAAGAGTCCTTTGAAGTGATCCGCCCATTGTTTGATCTGTTTTTCTTCCTTGGTGATTGGGTTCCCTTGGCTGTCTTTTATAGGTTTCGCTTGTGTTGATCTCTTCCCGGATAGAGATTTGGTTATCTGATATAATGTTCTCAAGTCCCTTTTGCCTGCTGCCTTCTCAGCTTCAGTGGCCAGGTTGTCGTAGAATCGTCTTTTGTCCTTCCTGGCACTCTTCTTCACTTCTTTGTCCAGTGCTGTGTAATTTGAGCTCAGCGTCTCCTTCTCCTGTCCGTCCTTGCATTGAATCATTTTCTCTTTCACCATTCTCCTCTCCTCTATTAATTTCCAAGTGTCCGTTGAGAGCCATTCCTTGTCTTGTCTCTCCTTTCTTCCTAGAACCGTAGAACACGTTTCGTTGAGAATCGCCTTTAGAGACTTCCAATGTTCTTCCACGCATGATTCTTCAGTGCTGTCGCGTAGTGTTTCCTGCTTTGCTGTGACATATATACATATATTCTATAGTTTGGTTTGTAAGGGTTAGTCTTTTTTTTACGAGTTGATCACGGATTGATATCCGTTAGAGAACCATTGAAAACTAGCACAAAAGTACCGGACAGCTGTTTCAATGGTTCTCTAACTGATATCAATCCGTGATCAACTCGTAAAAACAAAACTAACCCTTACAAACCAAACTATGGAAAATTAATCTGATGATCGCTAGTGATTTGCCACAGGATGGGGTTTCCTGGAGTTCTAGTGAGAATTCGTGAACAGTTAGGTCCATCCATAGGTCACGTGTGTGGAAGGATGTCCCACCGACAACATTGGTTGGGGTTGCGATAAATCACGAATTGGTAGAAGTTAGAATCCATTCAGTGGCCATTGAATCGGTTACAGTGGCTGAATGGTATGCGAGCTTGCCTTGTAACTGAAAGGTCCTGGTGGTGGGTGCGTACTGGCGACGGTTCCCAAACTAGGTTGAAACAGCTGTCCAATACTGTCTGGTTTTCAATGGTTCTCTAACTGACATCAATCCGTGATCAACTCGTAATATATATATATATATATATATATATATATATATATATATATATATATATATATATATAAGAATATTTTTTAAATTATAATATTACTCATAGTCAGCAATTATTACTTATCAGGAGTTTGTTTGTAGAGACTTCACTTTTTTCAAGTTTGGATCACGGATTGATTTATCTGATAGAGATCCATTGAAAACCAGTGCTAGAGCATCTGTTTCTTCCGCCTAGTTTCAGATTCATCAGTGTTACGCACCCACCGGGGTTCAAACAGAGAACCTTCGGTTACAAAGTGGCCTCAGAGATCATTCAGCCACTGGGACACGACTCAATGGCCAGCTGATGAATTCTAACTTCTATCTGAATCTGAAGTCTGCTCGTGACTAGCTACAGGACGACCAGTGGGTTCCACCCGGTGGGGAGTGAGGAGAAATACTCGCCGATGACATTGCCTGGTGGTTGCGCTGAAATCACGAATTGGTAGAATTCATGAGCTATCTGTTGAGTCTGGTCCCAGTGGCCGAATGTTCTATGAGGAGCTTGCCTTGTGACCAGAATGTGCTGGGTTCGAACCCTGGTGGTGGGTGCGTACTGCCGACATATCTCAAACTAGGCTGGCGAAACAACTGTCCAGTACTCTGTTCTGGTTTCTGACCTTTTTTTCTGACTGCCATTAATTCGTGATCGAAACTTGAAATCCTATTATTTAGTTCAACCCATATATTATGCTGGTGTTAACAATCGCTATGGGGGAGAGAGATATGTCTGTCATGTGAATTACCTTATTTAAGTATATCGATTTACTTTAGTGTGATCAATAACCGGCATGTGTTACTCTTCTTTTATCTATGGTATTTGTAGGTTTTTGCTTTCATAATAAAAAAATCTACATCCATCAATAGAGAGGAGTACAGGTGGTTAACGATTTTCCTTTCAAGTAAGTTCTACTCAATGCCAGTTTGGTTTAACGCAAGATGATTGCAACAAAATCAAAGTACTTTTGTTCAATATTGTTCAACAAGGTCAGTTAATCATAAGAAAATAAATCATAACAATTGATCCAGATTTTTTAAAAAAAATAGCCATTTATTTGTTCAGAGAAAGGCACTCAAGTATATTCAAAACTCAATAAAACAAGAGTTAACTAAACATTCATAAAAACTTGTAAAATTTGTAAAATCTCAGTGAGATTGAAATGAGTAATTCCAAGATTTCCTGTGTTCGGAAATCTGGTCCGAACTTTTCCAGGGAAATTAATCGAAATTAACATAACAGAAGTTTATAAAAGGAACATCTTTTGTTTTTAAAAACTTTGTCCAATCATGATTCATAAAACAAATATTAACAAGTATAATAAACAAAATTGTACGAGTTGTGATCAAAATTTGACCTCAGACTTACAAATATTGATCTACCTTTGTTAAACACTTTAAACAGATTGTGTATACGTGTGTGTGGGTAAACAGTTGTAAAACAATGTCTTAACGTCTCCATAAGAAGATATAGACTGTCGGGAATTTTGACCAAGTATTATTATTTAGTCATACATATCCATTTTTTATTTAATAATCAGGATTTGCCATGCATCAGCTAAAAATACGTCTGTCCAAACTGTTAATATCTAGAATTTTATGATAAGACGAATTTTCAAAATTAAGGTGTTTAGGATTAGAGTTTAGTTAAAAACACTCTGTCGAACTTATTAATTTGTCTTCTTTCTGAAGATTGAGCTGCTTTATTCGACCTATAGGAGTTGTCAGGTGGCTACTCGACAGCTACGGTTTTAGATACACATTCTGTTGCCGACAACGGAGATTGAAAACACGATGACTGGACCACTCACATATTTTCTTTGTTAATTTAATTCGATTGCAAATTTTATTATTATTATTTTTGATTACAGCTTGATTCCACACCGTATTTTCGGTACGAGTATGGAATTTTCAGCATGTGATATTTGTAGCCCAAATTTTGTAGGCCGGCCATTGATATCAGGTGTGCGTCGGCAGGAGATCGAAACCCGGACCATATGCATGGTCGGCGAGAGCCCTAACCTCTGTGCCACCGACGCTAATTCATATGATCTGAGGTCAAGATTTGAAAGAATAGCTCTACACTTATCTAGACAGCATCGTTTCAGCTACAAGTGGATGGCACTGATAGAGATATTAAGACAAGAATCTGAAGAGTTAACTGACGTCACAGAATATTTTTTGTATGTGGCGTATTCTACTGACAAGAATTTGTAAGTAGTGTAGATTCTTTTCCAATAATCTAGAATAAGAGAACAACAGAGTAAGTTGCAAAATTAGAACTGAAAGATCCTTCTGAAAGAGTTTACAGATGACGAGATGGAACGAAGAAATATATGAATAACTTTTGCAAATTGAAGTTTCAGTGTATTTTGCAATTAATTGAACACATCCTTTTGATAACATTTGAAGAATTCGTCGAACAAACAACATGGTGTTCTGTTGTTCTATGTATAAATAGAGTCAACGGAAACCTACAATTTTCGTCAATATACAAATCACTCTGAATATAATGATATAAGGGTTTGTCCGCTGGTAAGATATATTCCGATTAATCTGCCTCGTTCAAATCTGACGAACTGACTGGTTTCAACATAGAATCTTGCGACATTTCGAGTTGTTACACTCTGTGTAGGTACACAGAGGAAGATAAAGGAGGGAAGTATGTGTAACACATGTCCTAGACATGTCAGTCGGTTGGGCTTTATAACTCATCGATGGAATTTCTCTTCCTACCTATCACTCGACGCCTAACCTCAATACTACTCGCCCTATTATACTACTTAACACGGAAATAGAGTTCAGAAACGTATAATCAAAGATAGGTACCATTTTCATATCTTGTACTTACGCTGATCATTTCTCACAGCTACAAAGGAGAGCAGAGTGAACTGCTGAGCAGTACGCACGCCTTTTAGTCAACAACCAGCAGGATATCACGTCTACTAAGCTGGAGATGGGGTAAGTTGGCAGGCATATGCCAAACGAGCCTTCTGTATCTGTGCTGGGATTTCATCAGCTATCAACCAACGCCAGTTGGTTGATGCAACTCCCCAAATAAGTGAAGTGGTCAACACGCTCCACCAAACACTTCACTCCTGCCTATGTTTAAGCTAGGAGTGGGTCGATGTAGCCCAATCTTGCAGCATTATCTTACGTTTGACAGGAGCAAGTCGCATGCTAACTATTCACAAATTTCTGCTCCTCAAGGTATTCACCAGACTCTGTATTTTAATCAAACACCATCTCCACTTACAACGACAATGTCATCTACATACCTTAAGTCAACAACACTCTCCCCTGGTAACATGTCATTCTCGTAAGTCACTGGTGAATTCAATTAGGGTCGATTCACTTAGTTTAAATCTAATGAAGCTTTTCATCAAATTCGCAAGTTGCAGTTTACACACTTTGAAGAGGTGAAAGGTCAACGTAGTTTCCTTTGTAAACTGAAACTATTCATCTTGAGTTGACATCAATTAGAGAACCAGTGGTTCAGCTAAAATTTAAAGGTAGTATACGTGATGAATTCAGTTATACCTCACAACTACTATCTACAAATTTCAGGACAAAATATATAGACAAACAGAAGGTGTAGCATAAATGGAAGGCCTCACCAATATCCCCTATCGTAGCAGATATCTTTATGAACAGCTGGGAAACTATTGTTCTATATACATTTAATCCTACTCCAAAGATATGGTGGAGATATGTGGATGACAATTTCAGTCACAGTGGTGAAAACAGAACGTATCTCTTGCTTCCTCTCACACATGTAAACTCACTCTTAGAGGGAATAAAATTCACATTTGAATCGGAAAATGAACAAGGAGAATTAGCTGTGATGTTAGATTGTAGAATAAAACTAACAGAAGAAGGTAAACTGCACACTAGTGTTTATAAAAAGCCAACTCATTCCGCTAGTAGATATTTAGACTTTCATTCATCTCATCCATTAACTGTCTATGAAGGCAGGGTTAGTTAAGTGTCTAACAAACCAAGCAATAGCACTAAGAAGTATATCAGAAAACCTAAATGATGAAATAAAACAGATGGAAGAAGCGTTGGTGTTAAATAACTAACTATGCTATAAAATGCATTAAGAATATCAGAAAAGGTCAGAAGTAAAATAACATTAATGGTGAAACTAATAATGATAACATAAATAAAAGAGAATATAAGGCATCTACAGTTTTACCATATGAGGAGAGAACATTTGAGACCCTGTCTACGTGGGATTCTCAGTAAAGCAGGAATTAGGATGGCATTTAAACCTCCACACCCACTCAGGTAGGGACATGCTCTCTAGGTTGAAGGCCCCAGTGGACCCAATTAAACAAAATAATACAATTTCCAAAATACCTTGCAATAACTTTCAGTTAAGTCAACTACATAAGTCAAACTAGTAGATCGGGAGTAGTGAGATTATCAGAACATGAGAATTTAGTTAGGGTTAGAATGGTTGATCCCACGAAGATAAGTAATTTAGAATAAAAATTCAGATGTAGCACACAATCATCATTCGAGTATAAACTGTTACTGTAACGGAATAACTGTTTGGAAAATCCCCAGCCCGAAAAATCTAATCACAACATTTATACTGATTTCGATGTTTTAACTAACATTGAAATTATTATCCGCTTTCCTTATAGACTGTATAACACTGTTCTGATATTTTCAAATCATAAGCTGACTTCGTCCTTATTACTTGTCTTCATCCCTGCTTGTTTTATCTCTCATTTTAGTGTTTCTCTTTGTGGTTGTACGATACACTGATAATGTGTTGTTTTACGATGTGATTTGGTTTGAGTGAATGAAGGTGATTCTGACCTTAGACTGTTCACGAAGATTGTTACTGTGTGGTTCTTGTGTGAACAGAGTTTTTTGATCCTACCTTGTTGGGAATATTTTACTTAATTCTAAGTACTTGCTTTGTACCCAGAAACTTACAATAACTGTATAGCCGTCTAACGGTACTGTCGATGTAATTTCGAGGTTTTGATTTTATTATTGTTGAATGGAAAGGCAAATTTATTGAAGAATAATCAGCTTTTCACTGTTTTTGGAGTGTTTCATGACTACGTGTGTCTCAAAGAAGTTCCGAACAGCTACGTAGTAGGACAGTTTCCATACCAAAAGGAGTCTGTTTTCGTCATAACAATTACTACAAGCTTTTCAGGTATTGTTTTTGTAGGGATTAGGTTTGATTGGTTAGAGGATTTCATCAAGAGCTGACATCACTTAGAGAACCACTGGAAAACCTGCAAGGAGTACTGGTCAGCTGTTTCCTCTTGGTTCGGGACTCTCCAGTAGTAGGCAACTACCACCAGGGTTTAAACTAAGGACCTTTTGGTTACAAGGTGAGCTCGTAGACCATTGAGTCAATGAAACCCGATCCAATGGTCCTTGAATTCTAACTTCTGCCAATTCACGACATAGCGCGACCATTTCGCAATGTCTTCTTCGATGAGTTACTGCCTCACCTTCAACCTGATGTACCCTACGGGTCACAGCCTCCTACTAGAACCCCAGAGTCCCAAACTAGGCAGACGAAACAGCTTTCCAGTACTCCTTGCAGGTTTTCTAACTGATGTCAGGTCTTGGTGAAATCTTCCTACCAATTACTATAAGTGTTTCCACTCTTAAACTGCTTGTAGACGGTCTTTCAATGAACATAAACATAATATTATAATATGAATTGACTATTCTACAACCTCCATCTTACGTCATACTTACCTCCCAATCGGTGAATTTTTTTTATGAAGTCATTAATAGCAATCGGATACTGGTAATTATATTCTAGAAATATTTTTACGCAGTATGAGGGATAGTCGACAGGGGAATAATACACAAGAAGCGATCATTAAACGGAAGTTGGTATTACTTAATAAGTGTAGAATGACCTCATCTATGTGAATGAACAAAAGCTAGTCGGAAAAAATGCTGAAATGTTTGAATAAAATCTGCGTCAGAGATCCAATGTTATTAATATTATAATTAGTTGTAATAGTAATGGAAATAAATATTAATTATAAATAATCATAATGATAAAATAAAAATTCAAATAATAAAATGAATCAGAATTACTTGCGGCAAGAATGTTATTCTGGTCCTCAAATTTAAAGAATAACAACCCAAGCGAAACGAACGCACAACTGACCTTGAGGCGGCCAATAAGAATAATCAGCGGGTTTTTTTCTCATATAAAACTGTCGTTTACTTATTAGAAAAAATGCAGATCCATATGAAATTTGTACCTTGATTCGTGCAAGGCATTGATAGTGGCGCTATAGTAATAATAATGATAGACCCCAATATCTCAGAAGGGACATGAGTTCCTTCAAAGTTGCAGGTATATCTTGCTGACTAGTGAGTCCCAACCAGCATGAAACCTAGGTCCGAGGCTTCTTGCTGATTGCGCAGCTGTCTCCAGGAAGTATTCTGCAGTAAAACTAGTCTGTTTGCTCTGAACATCCTCCTCGTTGGTACAGTCAAAGGTCGATAAGTACTCTTCTTATGTTACCTCAAAGCGTATATACCGATTCACATATATCTGTAGGAACATTTACATTAGGGAACAGAAAGAAGGGCCTACGTAAGATTCTTCGAACGTGTACCAAGCAGTTTCTAGTTAAAAAGGCCAAGGAGATCAAGCTCTTCAATTACCAAACACCTGATAGACACTACACAGAATAAACGCGCTGGCATTATTCAAAATAATTTACAGACAGAACAACTCAAGTCTTCTTCGGTTCTCAATAAAACGGCTGAAAAGTGTTTGAACAAAGCAAGAACTACAGTTTTAGCAGAATAAAGCGGTACCATCTTTTATTTCGTTGCCTTCTCGTCAGCTGCTTACACGGCAAAGACATTATTAAACATATCTACAAAAACAATTTTAACATACTTGCACAGAGGTCATTTTACACAAAAATCAATCGATCAGTATACGCATACACTAAAAATATATACATATATAAATATGCAATATTAGCCACTATTCCGAACAATAATAATCAAACACAATGGAAACTTTTAGCATTTCACATTCGGAGGAAAGAGAGGTGAAATTATCCAGTTACCAGGGCAAAGAAAGACTGATAACCGCTTCTTTCTGGACGCATAAATCAGGTATCAGGCGCTTGATGGAAATGGATTCAGCAGGCTTCATGAGAATTGAGCTCTTTTGTCCATTAATAATTTTGAACCACTTTTCGACGTCCACCTCATGACCCGTGTCAAGGAGATGCCTGCCGACGGCACTGTTTAAATCATTTGTTCTCTTTAGACATAAGCTTTTTGGTACATGTTCAGAAAATCGTAGATATGCTCTTCTTTCTGTCCTTCCAATGTAGATTTATTTAATAACGTCTTTGCCATGTAAGCAGCTGACGAGAAGGCAACGAAATAAAAGATGGTACCATTTTATTCTGCTAAAACAGTACTTCTTGCTTTGTTCAAATTCATTAAGGGGAATAAATGTATGAAACGTGATTTATGTGTCCAAAAGGAATCTGTCTTTGGACTCCAATTACTCTGGTGACTCATCCATTAATAACTCTTAGTATTCTAACTTCATTAACATATCTTTTCAACACCTGCCCTCTCCCCGGTCACCTCGTTTTCTCTTTCTGATTTCTATCATAGATAATTTTTATTGACCTTATGAGTTCTACTCACTATATTACATCACAGACTTTTCATCTGACCTCTTTCACAATAAATTTTGATCATCTATTATCTAACTATGTAATTGTTACTAATTTTTTCGTTGCCGCCCTGACAACAAATTTGTCAATTAATTTTCTAAGAACTCCTCTCTAACAAGGTATATATATATATATATATATATATAAACTTCAGCTACCTTGTCGTCCTGATGTTTTACCTCACCATGACAGGCTTATAATATGCTTGTTGATGACAAAAGTATGTTAACATTTTACTCTGACTTTTATTTATTAAAGATTATAGATATTATGCAGCTGATGAGAACCAACGAAATAGACAGGGTTCATGTTATTTTCAACCAATGTTGGTTGTTTGTCTCCTCAAGTTTGTAAAAGGGAATAGTTGTATGGAATTATCCACGTACATTTGTCGTTCTTGTTGTGCTCAGGCATACCTGTAACGACAGAAGACAAGAGCCAGGCAACAAGTCGTTTATTGAGAAAATCAATAGATATTTATAGATTTTTATGTACATTATTGTCAGCAGAGAAGCAACCTCTTCTGATTGGTTGCTTTCTTGCTCAAGGTTATTCTGTACTGTTTGTGACTGTTTCTCAGAAAGTTAAGCTTTATATCTCTGCGAATCGTATTTGTAGACGTTAATTCTGCTGTGATTGGTTGTTTAGCTCCTCACGGTTAAGCTTTGTTATTGTATTTTTCTCACGACCCCGATTCGGGAAATGAACAACGAAGCAAATTGTTGTCTACAATATTGGCTTGTAGACGGCTCTTATCACATACTAATGGAAAGAATTGTATAAACCGTTCCTAAATGTTCAATGAAATCTGTCATCGAATTAAAGGGCATTACATAGGTGGACTGACACTATGACTTTTTGAACACCATCCAACAACCGACTGGTGTACATAATTTAGTCATCTAGATATTTGATCACAACATGAATAGCTTATTGATAAGGCTTTAGGATCAGAAATGAACTAGAGAATGAAAATACGAATTTCCTAGTAAATATGAGTTAACTTGTGTAAGATTGAGTAAAATTCACCAGAGAAATTCGAAAGAGCTCATTTGCTTCATTTATCTGTCTAGATGCCATCGTTACAATTAAAGGCGACAACACAGATGAAGAAGTCAAATCTAGAATTGGAAATACAAAGTACACCTTCATCACTATGAAACCAATTTGGAAATATGATACACCTGACAGTATAAAGGAAAAATTCAGATTTTCAAAATCAATGTTAAAGCAGTCAGTTGATTTGTATGAGTCAGAAACTAGGCTCCTGCATAATGAGAAGTATTCACGACAGTCTACTGCAGACTTTTGTCAACAGCTGCTTCCACTGACTCCAAAATGAAGACCAAATGGTCAGAAAGAACTAGGAGCAAGGGACTGAGGAAGTAAGCTAACCAAGAACTTATTACTGAGGAAATATGTTTCAGAAAATAAAGGTGTATAGGACACACGCCACTGAGGAGACAGTTGAGTGACACTGATCTTCAGGCATAACTTCAAGTGCAGCCTGAGTGGGAAACGATGAAGTTGGTGTGAGTCTGGCAATGACAAGGAGGAAATCGTGGGCCAACTGAAGAGGACTGTGAAGGATGGGACGAAGTGGAGATGTGCTTTTGAAGTCCTATGTTACAATCGGAACCCAAGGCAATAGTTGTAATATAAAAATAAATAGATTCAGCAAGTATTCCTTTCGATCTATTCTCTCTAATATCCAGTATGATTATGAGTCTTTGGTTAATGTGGGTCTCACCAAATATAATTCTTAGGGATCCTGTTAGTAACTGACACTTCAATTGAATCTATGGATATGCGAATTCAAATTCTGCCTTCAAATTAAAGGTAAGTAACTATCATTGGGTGACAGCCGCTATCCCTGGATCTCATCAGTTCGTAAAGTATAACATGCCTTCAGAAGTGGCTGATTTCTTGAAATTCGCGCTCGTTGTCTGTCTTAAGGATACGGTTAACCATTGTATGTGTTTTGAGTTTGTTATGTACTTCAGAATATGTTTGATAAGAAAATTTAAAATGTGGAAATTGCAGCCTGTTTTCCAGCCATATCTGATAATGTCTCGAACAGTCAGTTCAAATCTCCCCTAACCCAGGGAGTCGTGGTACACGAACAAACTTTGACCCAATAACAACTGTCCTTCATCACATGACATCACTTCATCCGCCACTGACTTAGTTAAAACCGTAAAACTCTGTTAAAAGCTATTGGAACACACAACTTCTCATTACAGCTTAGAGACATTCGCCCCCCCCCTGGTAGCCATTAATGAGCTGGAGATTGATGGCTGATGGATCGATGTCCTGAAGCTGTAGTAAGAAGTTGCGACCACTATGGTTTACCATGTCCGGATGAAGTAGAGACTCATCGAAGGCATTGCTTAGCGGACAGCACTACATCACGAGTTGATAACATTAAAATTCAGGGATCATTGGATTCTGGTCTAAGTGGCTGATTGGTAATCGTGATGGTCCCGGCTACGATTGCTGATAAGGTAATGAATGCGAGCTACTGAAGAGCTCCAAAAACTGGACGAAACAATTGGTCTCTCTAACAGGATTTCGGCGCATGAAATTAAATTGTAACTATGATTTGTGAGTTAATATTAATGTAAGAGTGTAGAATTAATCAATCTCTGTATGATACATTAGAGACAAACACCTCAAAAATATCTCACATTATTGATGTGAAACTATTATGCTAGCACACTGAGGTAATTTATTTTGATGATGATAAATTTATCAATGACTAATTCATCACAGTAAATAAACACAAAGAAGACTACCTACTAATGAGAGACAACCTAATTTGTTCTGTTAGACTAATAATAAGATTTTTATATCACATGATACCTTTAGAATGAACCAATCAAAATGCAGCTTTTAAAAGTCGTAATATGATTGGTCCACTGTGAGTGGGACTTCCACAATGCAACAACAAGCACAAAAGAAATAATACATGCTGTCAGTTTAGGACATGATCATCTGTTTGTTTGAATGAGTGCTACAGAAAAGAAATTTCTTTTCTGTTTTACAAAAAGCGGAACAAAAGAATAATTCCGTATTAATTTTGTTATTAAACTGTTATTCAATTATTGATTGTAGGGCGTGTGTAAGATTATGGTTATTAATCTAGGTGTGTACGTGTTTGTGCATACATGTAGGTATGTTCTGTCGACATATGACTGGTGTGTGTATATGAGTCGTTAAAGTATACCTTGACACATAACTCACTCACACACACACTCACGAACACGCACACAGGCGCATTCTTATTTGTCTTCACACTTAACAATAAGGCGCTTTACACACACAAAACATATTGTGAACATATCCACCGGTAAATAAGAGTTGACATTACACCGGGAAAATAACTCTACTCGACTTGACTCTAATTTCTCAAAAACTTTCTTCTGGATTTATATTCATCAAACTTTAATTCCTACAAAACAAACACAGCCAAAAAATATGGATAAAACTGAAATAATAACAAAAACAGATGATAGCACAGTAGTTAAACGTAAAAAATCCAGCAAATTTGGTCGTTTTCTATCACATTTAAAGCGTAAATCACACCATACAGCAACCGCAACATCAACAACAGATATGTCGAAATCGAAAATATCTCTATCGTCTGTTCAAGAACCATCAACAGCAAGTATTTCTTCAACAAATACACATCATCATACACATGGTTGTTCAACATTTTCAAATTGGTTTAATAAAAATAAAGAGAATGTTCATGATAAGAGATCTTCAGTTAAACATAAAAAGTATAAAGAAGTTCAAGGAACTGTTATTGTAAGTTGTTTTTCTTTTTCTTTTTTGTTGTTGTTATGTAGCGTTTATTCAATGTGTCAATGTTTAATTTGAATATGGGTTCACTTTGTTGTTTACTATATATGTTATAGTTAGTTTAAGTTATTTAATATTTTTGCATTGATATGTGGTCATAGAGACTTTTAAAATAGTATTGATTTTCCCGTTGACTAATTGGACCGAAATATTTGACCTCTATTGACAAGTCATCTTCTTGTACGGAGGCTTCGACAAAGTGTGATTTGATTAACTGGTAGTAATTTTTTAGATGGTGACTAGCAATGGAATCCAGTCAGGATAACATGCATTTCGTCCTATTTGGGTGGGACTCCTCAGTCAGTGGATGTACCTGAATTTCCCAGTGAGTCCGTGATAGTGTTCCCACTTGGGCTCGAATCCACTACCCATCGTACCCACCAGCAAAATGATCCAAATCGAATTAAGTAATGAGTGATACGCATCATACAAGAGGTGATTTTCTCGGCCCAAGTCGTCCAGTAAATAACACTTTGACTATTGAAACGATCAGCACTGGGTCCGAGCCTTCAGTGGGAACAGCAACACTGACTTACTGGGGAATGCAGATGCATCCAGATGACGTCCAAGACATGAAACACTAACTTCTGGGGTAAGCTAAATCAAGCGACTGCAAATTCCAGAGGACAACTGCTTGCGGTCGGTTAAACACAGTCTCTTTCAAGTGATTATTAGAGTTGTGTTTCCCTTTTGAAGATTTTACTGCTGATTGTCGAAGGGTAACACTCGGGACGTATAACTTTTTGTGACTGAAGTTTTAGGTATCACCTCAGGCTCGCCAGATGTCTGAAGAAAACAGCATGCTGGTGACACAGGTCTTTTTGAACAGCATGAGAACTTCGTAGTCAAACTGATAGTAATTTATTTTAGTTTAACTGTTATCAAAACACCTTTTTGACATTGTAGAAAGTGCAGAAACATTGGTTCCAGTCAGCGAGCCAGAATTTCTCAACAAGGGACAACTGTCGATTGGGATCTTTGATAACATTTGATACTGATTAGATTTTATTATGTAACTAGTAACTGAAGATGGAATATATGTAGATGAATGGTTGGTTGTTTCTCACCTTAAAGACTGAACATTGACCTGCTCACTATGATACTTAGTAGTCATAACCTCGTGAGGCATGTGTACTATTCAAAACTTTTTAAATCAAAAATGAATAACTTTTAACTACTTCCTCTGTTGTGTTCAGTCTTGACTAAAATGTGCCTGCAGACACGACACTCTAGCCAACTGGTCACCTGGAAATATTCTCCACGTTGAGGTAGACATAAAAGTTAGATTTAAATGAAACACCCTCAGTAATAACAACCTTTATAATAATATAAAATACATGGTACATATATCGTTTCCTCATTTACGTAAACCATACACATTTTTCTATTCCTTCACATTCCCAGTGGAACATAGGGCTTCAAACTAGAGGCGTAAAGTTACTGTAGCAATGTTTATTTTCACAGAATGGGGTTGCTGGCCTCATATCCAACCTTCCCTCTTCGCCAGTTCCATTACTGACTTAAAAAGGTAAAGGAGTGTGTCCGTCGGGGATCGTACCCTGGATCATGTGGATAGTTGGCGAACTTCCTAACCCCTGTGCCACCGACGCACGACTGTCTGCTGAACAAAGCACCATTTTAAACGAACTCATGTGAATTCTTTTCCAGTCCTTACACACTTGCAATTTCTAGTAATCATTTCACTATATTCATTCCCTATTACATAACGGTCATGTACGTCACCTACAAGTTGCTATCCATTTTCAACTGCTCACTACTAAGTATAACCTGCTCAAACATTTCACAGAACTGTAAGTCATAGGTAAATACTTTGACAAAATTGAAGACATTGCAATTTATTCTGTACGACTTCTTATTAAAGAAATAATCACACCTCCAGTAGACCACCTTGTTATTCATCTTATTAGTCATTACGTCCATATATCCTGTTTTCGTGATTGGTTGTGTAAGCTGCTTGCTCACCTCAACATTAAATTCACGTACATATAACATCTATCACAATCTACTCAGCCTGCCTACTGTCAACTGCCAACATCTCCTCGGAGGCAAACAGAAACCTACATAATTTTCAATCAACACTTATTCCTTAAGTTTTCGCACCCTTAAAACTTCGCTCACTTCTTCCTGATTCCTATACCATCACATCATCTCTCGTATCCTAATTTTGACTAAAATAAGTAAATACTTTTGCCACTCTCTACGACAGCACTACAGGTTGTGAGTTAGCTACGGATACATTCAACCTATTTCTCCAAAACCATCGTTGGTAACCTTCTTAAAAGTATTACTCTTTTTTGATTTACAGCTTGATTCTACACTGTATTTTTAGTACAAATATGGAATTTTCAGCATGGATATCGGTAGTCCAAATTTTGCAGGCCGACCATAGATATCAGGTGTGCGCCGGCGTGGGCTCGAACCCCGGACCATGTGCATGGTCGGCGAGAGTCCTAACCACTGTGCCACCGACGCATTTAGCGCCCATTGAGGGAAGAGTGAAACCATGAATATAGTTAAGTGCCTAGTAATTGTTAATCTCATTTTAGGTAACTTTGCATTTCGCCTTGATCGATTATGTTGGATGAGGGCCATACGTTGTTTTGCTTAAACTTAGTTTACCAGGCCAAGTAAGAGACATTCGCGTGATGGGTCGACTTCTCTCCAACTATTGTTAGATTGCCATCAGCATTAGATGCATCAGTGCAGTCGCCTACAGCTTCATCTACCTCTGCAGTTGATTTAACTTTTGTTAAAAAAAACGGGTAGACTTGACCACACAAGGTTTGGACAAACTTTGCTAAACTAGAGATCGAGAATCCTGTGCTTTCGTACACCTATAGCCATTCAATGACTTGTCTGATGAACGATCAATGTGACCTAGCCTTGATACGCTCCTTCCTAGGAGGTGATGGAAATCCCTCAAAAGCTTTACACCTTTAGATATATTACAGTTATACTCATCGCTATAATCACTTTGATACTCATTTGATTTTGTTTCGCAGTTACCACACTTTTTGTCTCCCGATCAGTCTGATAAATTCCTCCTCGTTAGACGGACAAAAACTTCGTCACTGTAAACTGAATTAGAATCTTTTAGTGGTGAATGGGATACAGCATTTATAGCATTTATAGTACGTAAAAATTTATAAACAATCAACAGCTGGTTGACTGTGTGACCTTGAAGATGCCCCCGCAAAAATCAATCAGTCAAAAATTGTCCAATCAGGTAATTAGATTGTGGGCATGCATCAGACATAACTTCATGGCTAACAGAGATAGGTGGTCCGTCCTAATATCTGCCTTTACAAATCATTCTGGAACTTAATATAAGTATGTAATGAAAGCTACGCTTGAGAAATCCAGCCAGGTACAAAGGTCTTTAATTGTCTCAATTTTTTATGCAACTGACTTACTTCTAGTGTAAAAACGATGTATCTTTTGTTTTACTGCGGTGTAAAACTTAGGGAAAAACCTCAGGTTTTAAAGTGAATTTTACAATCTTTATTTTATATATGGATAAATTATTAAAATGCTACTGAATCGCTTTTGATACGGAAAAAATGCTTTATATTTTTCAAGTGTCAATGTCGGCTGATGCATTACCGTAGTAATCTGCTAAATAACATTGAAACATTGACCAGTAATCAGAAGGGGGGATTTTAATTAGTAATTGAACATTAAACTTGCGTTTCTTTTATCATTTGTTTATGTTCAGTGATTACATGATTAGAGTGGTTCATTGATAGGAATTCTTGGCATGCATGGATTTAATTCATTTGATGCACCCCTAATCATCACCTAGATAATAGTGGGGCTAGTAATCCCAACGCGTAAAAAACAACCCTTCAAGCCCCCGTTTGAAAACAAGAAATGCGAAAGGAGAATAAAAATTTTTAATATTATTTCCGTGGGCTCCGCCTAGTGGGACATAGGGCTTGACCAGCATATCTCCATTTTGTCCTATACTCTGAGGTCCTTATTTGCTGACTTCATGATTCCCGATAGGCTTTCATCTGCTCCTCCCTAGACGATCTCCACACGCCTAACTCATCACTTTTCCATTCGGCGTCCTCTCGAGCGATAGCCTGAAGCGCGGTGTTGTTCGACGGACTCCTCAGCGTCTCTCCGATTCTTCTCCATTTTCCTACGGCATATTTGTTGAGCAGTAGGTTCTCGGTTGATTCATTCTTCACCAGAGTTTCTTGTTGCTGATTTTGTCTGACCAGCTATCGGAGGATATTCAGTATGGATCAGGCTGTTGGAAATGTTTTTCGTGACGCGAACACGAATTTTCTGACCCATACAGGAGACCTGACTGACTCAACATTAATGTTTAAAAAATCCAAAATTTTATTCTTTATTCTGAGTGCAGCAGAACAGATATTGTCATTATGTCATTCTTCCCTTTAATTCCTAGAGGAACATAGGGCTTCAGCCCCACATCTCCATTGCGTTCGGTTTTCTGCTAACGTTTTCAACTGGCTCCACGTCCACCCACATGCTTTCATCTCCTCTTCACATGACATCCTCCTCCATGTCACCCTCAAACTGACGGCCACATCACCGCTTCTCATTTGACTTCCAATCAAGCAATGGTCTGGCATGTGATATCACTTGATGATGGTTTGTTTTCTCAGAGTATGGAAAGCCAATCCACCTCCATTTCTTCCTGCATATTTGTTGGATAACTGGTTACTGTTTGGGTTGGTTATCTCCCAGAGATCCCTGCCTGTTGCTGATCTTTTCTGGCCGGCCATCTGATCTTGAGTAGTATTGAGCGAAGATAGCTGTTGATGTGGGTCTGTAGTTTGTTCAAAGTACCCATCGTGACTCGGCGCGGCACCAAGTCTCTGATCCGTATAGTAAGTAGCACTGACTGACTTCACATTGGAGTTGAAGATCTGGAACTTATTTTTTATGCTGAGTTCTGCTGACCTCCACACAGACTTGAAGAAATGAAAGCTTGCCTTCCTTTCCCAATCCTCGCTCTGATATTCTCATCAGTTCCATCCGCCTGTAGTTGAAACGATGCTTCCCAAGTAGGTAGGTAGAGGGGGTTACTTCTTTCAGATTTAGCTGAACAGATATTAATAAATTAATTGATAATTAATACAATTTTCTTGATGAACACTCCTCAGTTGGTTGATTAATGTCCAATTTTTGCACACTGTATTAAATATTTATTGAATGAAAGCACAAACATTTCGATTAAACATATCATAATAGGATTGAAAAAGGTAGAGTTAAGTTTCAGAGGTTAATAATTGTTTATTCAATTTTATTGATTACATTATTAATTATGTTTCTTTGGTAAAGATTATTGGTTTTTGTGATTATTCAACTACTTCCTAGTAACAGACCTATTAAATAAGAAAAAACCCAGTATAAACTGTATGTTTAATAGTTTACAAAGTAATTATTAAAGTTTTCAGACTAACCTCACTGTATCACTAACTTACAAGCCAATATCTAAATGGGAATTTCCGTTGTATTTGAGATTTAGAATTTATTGTGACAGTTTAATGTCACAGTTGGGAAATGATTAACTTTGGTAAATATTGATCTTTTTTTTCATTTCTTCGCTTCCCGTGTGGAACACAGAATGGCTTTAATCTTGAGCTTTGGATTTTCGGTTAGCCTGATGTCTAACTGTCCTTTTTTGCTGACCTTATTACTTACTAATTGAGGTTAAGGAGAGTGTCTGTCAGGAATAGAGCTTAGACCGCATGCGTGATCGGAGATCATCCTACTATTGAACCACTGAAGCACATACATAATGACTACACTTAGACTACATGTACGTCGGTGGCAGAGTGGTTAGGACTCTCGCCGACCATGCACATGGTCCGAGGTTCGATCCTCCGCCGACGCACACCTGATATCTATGGTTGGCCTGCAAAATTTGAGCTACCGATAACCATGCTGAAAATTCCATATTTGTACTAAAAATACAGTGTGGAATCAAGCTGTAATCGAAAATAAAAAAAGAAACTTAAACTATCTGGAATCACCCAATCTCTACTTTCACAATTTGTCAACTCTCGTATCTTACCAATTCTGCTTTACCGCTCCCCACCCTTAGTCTTTCCTAGGCTAATGAAAAAGGACTATACCATCCTGAGAAGGATGTTGAAGGTAGTTAGTAGGACTAGTGGTGTAAAACTCAGTCAGCTCGTCACCACATTAGTAGAAAGGCATCTGAATACATGCGAAAACTGGTCTAAAACGATACTTTCCGACCCACAACACCCCCTCTATTCCCAACTCTCTCCTTGCATCTCATCAGTTAGAACCAGAAATCAGTACAAAATAATACATGCTCGTACAACTAAGTATAGGAACTCAACGATACCATATTAGGGCCGTGTTCTAAGTGACAGAGACAATGTTAAGCGCGAAACCTATAACTTGCTTTGTTGTTAATAACATAATTTTGGCCCTTTTATTTCCCCTTTATACTCTCTTATTTGTACTCTATAGTGAACAACTTTCTTAAACATACTTAGCTACCTAAAATTATTATCATTGGCTTACTTTTTTATTCTTTATTCTATTCCTTCTTTTGTGCATCTACTGATCCCGACTATATTAGCACAAAATTGTCCTGTCACTAACCATCATGTAATATTAGTTTTGTGGTTGTTTTTTTTGTTCGGCAATATTTAACTGACAATCTTGGTTGTGAACGCTGTTATCACCATCTTGCAGTTTTTGTATTATGCAGGATTACTCATACTACCACTACAAACACCGCATTAGAGCTGACAATAAAGAAACCCTGAAATGTTTATTTTATGACTGTTTAGTGTAGTTCAATCAAATTAACTGATCATCATGGCGATAAACATTCTTCAGCACATCTCATAACTTCTTGTATGATTAAAGCTGTTATTGTTCACCACGCATACACATATCATAGCTTCCATTACCCAATACTGAGATATTATTTATTATGTTGTTTATTTTCCTTTCTACTTCTTGGTATTTTTTCGCATTTTCTTATTATTTTTGTGTTTTTTTGTTTTTTTTGTTGTTGTATTTATATTTATTTTTTGAAATACTCCTTTTAAATATTTGATAAAATTAAATGCAGTATTGTAGATATGTGCTGAAAATTCCACACTGTATCACTAGTGCTGTGTCTGGAATTATTATTATTATTAGTCTTTTATATTAATAAGGCTTATGGTCTGAACCGTGTGATTATAATGTATTTTAAGGCAAGACTGATTTAATAATATTGCACATAATGTGAAATATCAATTGATTTTGGTGTAGTTGTAATTCTGTGAGCTGGATATTTCAGCTGAGAAGCTTTCATTGACTTTCTAGACACCGTCTTCATTGCTGACTCTTCAATGATGACTTTGAATGTAATTGGTTGGTGTCTGTGGAAGTCTTTTTTTATCCTCTTGTTAAATTCTGTTACTATTGATTATCTTGTTCACCTGATATCTGATCTTTTGTCAATGAGACTTCTTTTTCATCACTTGATTGCGCTAATCAATGTATCTGTTGATTTCTAGATTCCTCTGAGTACCGGAATACTAGTTATTCCTGAGCATTCTTGGTGTTTCTTTTGTTTGAGGCTTGTACATTTTCATCAAGTATTGGTTTTTGGGGGATTTTGTTTGATTGCATGGAGGATTTCATCATGAGCTGACATCAGTTACAGAACCACTAGAAGCCTTGACCAGTAGGCTACATCAGGTTGAAGATGAGGCAGAAGAGTACACTGCGAAATGGTCGCGATATGTCGAAAATCGGCAGAAGTTAGAATTAAAGAACCACTGGATAGGGTCCCATTGAATCAATGGTCTACGAGCTAGCTCGCCTTGTAACCAGAAGGTCCTGGGTTCAAACCTCCTGTGGTGGCTGCGTACCGCTGAAAAGCTCAAAACTAGGCGGACAAAATAGCTGTCCGATATTCCCTGGTGAGTTTACCAGTGGTTCTCTAACTGATGTCAGCTCACGATGAAATCCTGAATAATGATGTACTAATACTGCCTACCCGTGGCTTCGCTACCAGTACTGATCACTGATTACTTCTGACTTCCAGAGCCTACGAAAATAAACAGAAGGGCGACAGTCTGTTCTCCGTTGGTATGAACATTTTGACCTCATTGTAAAAAAGGTGTATAATATACAAATTTTTACATACCTTGGAAAATTAGACTAACAAGCATCCAGTTACTACTTAGGTAGGGTTCTAGCTTGTCTTATTTCATTGTGATAGATATCCTGTTTCGGCCGTAGGGGATTAATTTATCGCTTCTGATTTAAGCTGGTTTAAGTCTGTCTTTTTTGTTTGCTGCTTTTAGATGCTTCCTATCATGGCTGTTTTGTCCCAATTTATGACTCTTCAAATGTATGAATTCAAGTTATTGAAGAAATAACTATCTTATACTACCTACTGTCCAATGATATAACTCAAAAGAGTTGGCTCATGCGTTGCAGAATAGAGTCTACTCGATTTCACCAAGGAATCAAGTTCCACCTACCTCTATAGATTTCATTAACTTGTTTGTTAGCACAATCAACTAACAACACCATGATTATTGTATAATTTTATGGTAGATTGATTTTTTCAAGTCAATAGTTTTTTTTTATTGTGGCAGTTAATCCTTTTGAAAGAAACCTTTGCACATTATCACCCTGATAATTTTATTGCTCTATCATCATCATCACATGAGATATTTTCTTTTTTGAAGATTTGTTATGATCAAATTCATTAGAAACTCTGACTTCTTTATTCGGTATCAATTAACCTGATATCCAATGCATTGAGTGATGATTGAAGGGAAGTGGCGGGAGGACTCAACATGCTGGCCTGTAAATTACTGGCTAGTCAGGATTTCATCGACCTGTACTATATGTGACCCGAATGGTATTGTTACTATTAGTATTATCATTATTATTATTATTCACTTCGGTTCCGAGTGGAACATAGAACTTCAGCAGAACACCTCCATCTTATCCCATTCTCTTCGGTCTTCCTCAACTGACCCCAGGATTGCTCACCAACTCTTATCTCTTCCTCACACGATATTCTAGGATCATCTTAGGACAAACACAGAACTCATTTGAACAAAGAAAAAAGAAACATTGGCTCAGAATAATCTGGATCCATTTTATTTCGTTGGTTCTCATCAGCTGCGTACAACCTGAATTCTTTAATATAATAAAAAGTGTACAATTTTAACAAACTTTCGCCCATTAGTAAGCATACTGTCAGAGCGTCATAGTAAAATAAGGTGTTGCGATTTACAAGGTGTCTAAAGTGTTAAAACATATATATATATGTTTTGTTAGAGAGAAGTTTCTTAAACAAATTTCATTAACAGTTGTAACAAAAGAAAATTAGTAATAGTTACGCAATTAGACAAGAGAAGATCAAAATTTTGGTGCACATGAGGTCAGATGATAAGTTAACGATGTAATGCACTGAGCAGAACTCAGAAGATGGAGAAAAATTATCTCTTTAAGGAGTCAAGCGAAAAATGAAGGGGGGGGGGGTGGAGTGAAAAGAATCGCTAACAAAATTAGAAAACAAAGAGTTACTAAGAAGTGAATCACCATGGTAATTGAAGTCCAACAACGGATTTGTTTTGGACACATAAATCAGGCTTCAATCTTTTTATTGCTATAGCTTCAGCCAACCTGGGAAGACTTGAGGTACTTCGTCTGTTAAATTATTTTGAATGATTCCAGCACATCTACTCGGTGACCTGTATCAATCAGGTGTTTGGCGAGCTTGAAGAACTTAAACAATTCGGTCCTTTTAACCGGAGGCTCCTTGGTACATGTTCGCAGAATCTGACGTAGGCCCTGCTCTCTGTTCTTCCAATGTAACTGCTCCCGCAGATACATGTGAGGAGTACTTGTCAATCTTTGACTGCACCAGTGAGGAGGTTGTTCGGGATGAAGAGACTAATAACGCTGCAGGATACGTCCTAGACAGGGCTACGCTTAATCTTTTATCCACCATTCTCATAATGTCGTCGCCCTTGTAGTCGAGTTTGATAAAAATGGGCTTCTTACTGATTGTAGCTTGATCTTCTGAGTTCTGCTCACTGTATTACATCATCAAATTGTCATCTTACCTCATGTGCACCGAAATTTTGATCTTCTCTTGTCTAATTACGTAACTATTACTAATTTTCTTTTGTTACCACCCCAACAACACAACTGTCAATTAATTCTTTCAAGAAACTCCTCTCTAACAAGGTATATATGTCGTAACACTTTAGACACCTTGTAAATCACAACGCCTTATTTTACTATGACGCTCTGACAGTATACTTGTTAATGGACAAAGGTTTGTTAAAATTGTACACTTTTTATTATATTAAAGAATTCAGGTTGTACGCAGCTGATGAGAACCAACGAAATAAAATGGATTCTCCAGATTATTCTGCGCCAATGTTTCTTCTTTCTTCGTTCAAGTTTATAAAAGGGAATCATTGTATGAAATTCTTGAAAAGTCGTCTCCCTGTTACTTCATTCAAGTCGTTGAATCAATTGGTGACCCTACGCTACAGAACTCATTGTTGGCCATTTGGTTTTCACTCGAGGTTATGTTTGGCCCACGATGTCATCCAACGTTCTCCTCTGAATATGGCTGATCCATTTCCATTTTCTTCGGAATATTTGTTGAACAAGAGGATCTTGGTTGGTTCGTTCACAGATTTTATTGTCACTAATTCTTTCTAGCCAACTGGCTATCTGATCTCTACAGTAAGGAGTCAGAGAGGGCAGCTGTTGATAAAAGTTTGCAGTAGCCTGTTGAATATGGTTTTCATGACGTTGACCACAATTTTCAGGCTTATATAGAAGAAGTGACTGACTGACTGACTTAACACTGATGATCTTAACCCTGATTCTGTTCATTATTCTGAGGCAAAGTACAGAGCATTTTCAAAATGATTTCGGAGCGATGAAGATATGTCCTGTCTTTCAGATTAATACTGGCTTTGACATCGTCATCTACGCCTCCTGTTTGTAGTTTAAACAATGCTGCTTAGCCAGATAAGTGAAGGAGGTGCCCCAGATAATAAGTAGATTATAATTCTCTATAATAATCATGGATAATGCCAAGCTGTCGTGAGAATGACTGATTGCCTAATGTTTATTTATCATTAGGCTAGTAGTTTAGAGGTCAGTATTATGAATCCTATTACAGCTTGAATGTTCATTTCACCTTCAGTCATCACATGTAAACACTAGTCGTCTTGAAAGTAATCTTGGATAATCTTACCATGCACTTCTGAATGTCAGAAAATGAATGATATTAGATAGTTGGAGGCAATCGGGGGACGGGAAACTTCGGACCACTTAGGTTTCGTGCTACTTGGCACTCACCACCAGTCATCAGGGCTTGTCTGTGACCTTGAAGGAACTCATGTCTCTTTTGAGATTTGAATCCGCGTCACCCAGTGTCACCTGCAGTTATAGATGTTACCAGTGAGTAGTTATTCGGGCTCACGATTGACCTCCTGTAGGACTGTAGTGGATACTTTGATTGAACACTAGTCAGTAACTAGTGTGACTTGTCTAGTCCTTTCTTGGGTGCAGACTGAAGTTTATCAGTCAGTCAGTCATCAAACAAGTGTGCACCCTGATGGCGAGCTACCTAGAATAGTGGCCACATTGCAAACCTGACTGACTGATAGAATTCAGTCTGCACCAAAGAAAGGAAGGACTAGTCACATTGCACTACTTACTGACTAGTGTCCAATCAAAATATGTCTGTCTGTCTGTTTTCGACATAGAACTTTGCACAAATGTGCGGAAGTTCAAGTCGCCACACTCCGTGTAGCACGCGAAGCAAGAGAAGAAAGTACAAGAAAAGCATAATAGAAACAGTGAGCAGAGGTGTGAGACAAAGGAGTAATAAAGAAAAACAAAACAGTTTCATTGGAGATCATAAATTACAAGGAGTGGATGCATCTGCGCCACTGAGAATGATTTTGAGCCATGTCACCAATTGTTTCCAACCATAGATTTTTACCGTCCCGAGGACCCCAGCCTGGAAGTCTACACCTTCCTACGTGACTGGCTTAGACCAACTGTTGTGGATTTCACTGACTGGTGAAGCCAAGTTTTTGTTTGACCGCCGCTAGCTTTTTTCCAGCCTGACCCTATATCCGCTAACATAGCTCGTCGAGGGAGGCGATGGCTTGGCATACGTAACACATGTCCTAACCATCTCAGTCTTTGTAATCTTCCACGGTGTGGCAGCCGGGAAGTAACAATCGCCCTCGCAATCCGAAACGCACGCTAAACCTCTCTATTATTCACTCATCTTTGTTTTCATCTTCATCTCTATCATCTTGCCTTCCAATCAAAATACACGAAATGAATTCTCTCAGTCTGTTTGTTTAGAATAGTAATTTTTGATACTGTGGAATAATTGAGGTTTTACCTAACTGGGAATTTACTGCACTCAGTATGAGAAAAAAGATGCTGATCTTCGAGATAAAAATCTCCATCAGGCTGTTGGAAATGGTCTTCTTGACGCGTGAACCAAGTTTCTGATGCATATAGAAGAAAACAAAACACGTAGTTCATCGAAGAGTCTATTTTCGCCGGCGAATTCATTTTCAAAGCCATGCAATCGCAAATATATGTATTATTTTGTATGTATGTGTACATTAAGGTTGTCAGACAAAAATACAATTGGTTATGGTTATTTTAACTAAACAGGTGAAGATTGGTCATTGGAGTTACGTAATACAAAATAGGTCAAGAAAATTGGGAGTTAATGAAATTAGGGTAGTAACAAAGGTGACGAAAGTGTTCTCCAATCGCCTACTGATCTAAAGACGTTTCAAGGTCAAGATCCTGCATCCGACCACTTCTTTGTGCATATATCAGTTCACCTGCCGCTGTGGAGTCAGCCAGGTACATCTGTCGTTCGACGCACACCCTGTCCAATAGGATTCAAGAACACTATCCAGAATGGTTGAGAAAATACAATATTGGTGCAATAAGGAGTGCGATAATTGAACACTTGGTTAACACTGATCACTACGTTTCAACAAACGCCTCCTGCTTCACAGTAATCTACAGAGTAAAGAATAACCTACCAAAGGCAACACTGTTTCGTCTACATTAAGTCAGCCAGTGATTCTATGCGTATCAGAGACTTATTGAGTCAAAAAACCATTTACAACAGGCCCCTGCGGACGTTTATCAACAGATATGCTTTTTCTAGTTGCATACTATATAGATCAGATGACCAGATGGCCGAAACGAATTAGCCACAAGAAACTCTGGAAACGTACCAAGCAAGGCGAAGACATGAAATTGGATTAAACATACGTTGAGGAAACTACTGAGTGACATCACACACTATGCAGGCCCTCTAATGGAACCCGAGTGGCAAATGATGACTAGTAGCACGTCTGTGTGTGACAGGGAGATTATATGGGAAAGAAGACATAAAGGCTTGTGGAAAATCATGAGGCTAGGTAAAAGAGAGAGAGACAGAGACAAGAGAGTACAATGGGATGGAGATATGCCGTCTTCTTTTCCCTATTAATCTTCATTGATTGATAATCCTGTCTTTTTCAATGCGTCTTTTGAATGTCAAGTGGAATATGAGACTTCGGCACCATATATTCTCCACACTCTATTTTCTGCCGTCCTTTTTAGTAGACTATATGGTTGCCTACAAAACTTTATTCGCCCCTTCCCTATATAATCTCTTCAAAGTTGCCGTCAGACACCCACTCAGATTCCTCTTAACTGCTAACCGACCTGACCTCTAGACTTCTCAGAGTTCATCAGTATTCATAGAGCTATATTTTACCTAATAAACTCTTCTAAGTGGATGCTAATGCGTATTTATAAAAGAGTAGTAGTGAAGAGAACAAGACTGATGAGGATAGAACTATAGTTCACTAAAAACGAAACGACTTTATATTGTAGAAAAGCTGACCACATACCCATTGAAAATATTGGAACTGAGGAAACTGTTGCTTTTATGTACTCAAAATGCCCACTTTCAATTTGATGATCGTCTATTCTATCAATCTAATGGTGTTGCATTTGTAAGCTCCTTGCAACCAACAGTATAAGATATAACAAACAGAACTATATCCAAGATATGGAGCATTTGTTAAAGTGGTTGAAAACAGCTGACGTCACACTACCAAAGTTTCAATGGCAAAGCATCTTTTAGATTACGAACATGATATCAACGTGCTATCAAGTCATTCACTGTTGTCGTCAGTAGGCAAACAAACAGCAAGATGCTTGCAACTGTGGAGGGGAGTTGTGCAACTCGAGCTTATAAATCAGGTCTCTGTGTATAGAAGGAAATGGTGCTCACTCTGAATCTGCTGTAATATGTTTTACTTACTAAATGCTGTTATTATTATTATTAATGTTGTATTCTATGTATTATTATAATTCCTGATTCATTTAAAACTATCTTTTATCAGTACCAATATCTTAAATTTAATATTATTACCATCGCTATTATTATGAGTACCATTCATTTAGCAATTCTTGATATTTTCTATAATTAGTTTGTAAGAATTGGTTTTGTTTTTTACGAGTTGATCACGGATTGATATCAGTTAGAGAACCATTGAAAATCAGGAAGAACTTGACACCTGTTTCATCCTAGTTTGAGAATCATCGACAGTATGCACCCACTGGGGTTCGAACTAACCAGTTCGTAGACTAGTCAGCAACTGGGATCCGATTCAATGGCCAATGCATGAATTCTAACTTCTACCAATTCGTGATTAAGCACGACCCCAACCAATGTCATCAGTGGGACATCCATCCTCGTGTTTGATCACGGATTGATATCAGTTAGAGAACCGTTGAAAAACAGCACCGGAGTACTGGACAGCTGCTGTTTCATCCTAGTTTGGGAATCATCGGCAGTACGCTCGAGCTAAATGACAAATTTGTAGAAGTTAGAATTCATGAGCCATTGAATCGGACCCCAGTGGCTGAATGGTGTACGGGCTGCCCTGTAACCGGAAGGTCCTAGGTTCGAACCCTGGTGGTGGATGAATACTGTAGATGATTCCCAAACTAGAATTCTTGCTATATCCAAGTTCTTTCACTCACTGATTACTAATTGTTTATCTAAATGATGTAACTGAAGTGTAATGAATTTTATCTTAATTTTAATTACTCATACTCCCTACCCCTCATCGAGACCTGAAAATACATTCATACCTGTCGTTTTGCTTGTTTTAAGCTTGTATCTGGAAATAAATGTTTCCCAAACGAAGTACAGTGGAGATTAAGAAACACATTTTGTTCCTCGTTATCTGTTGCGAGTTAAACTCTTCCCAGGCTTCTCACCATAGTTTTGAGTTCATTCCTCACTAATTATGCCTGATTCTCTGAGGACATTCCTCAGCATACTACTAATATCTACTTCTATGCAGCAAATACTACAATAGTAATAGTAACGGGTAATTGGCAGACTATTACTTTTAATACTACTTATAATTCACTCATAGAAAGGCTGTGGTAGTTACATGTGATGATTATGCTTCACTGAAAATCTGATTGGTAGTTAAGTTTAGTAACACAGCTGATAGACCATTGCAGGCGGATGGTTTAAATCTTGGCGTTACCTAGATTTTCAAATAACTTTCAACTAGCTACTGTTCATCACATTGAAACAACGAATCAATCTGATTAGCGAATAATTTCTC
Organism: Trichobilharzia regenti; assembly: GCA_944472135.2. Classification (NCBI taxonomy): domain Eukaryota; kingdom Metazoa; phylum Platyhelminthes; class Trematoda; order Strigeidida; family Schistosomatidae; genus Trichobilharzia; species Trichobilharzia regenti. Next base: position 31,349,026 of record OX235267.1, read on the forward strand.
TCCTTTCATATTAATGCTACAAACCGTCTATTTTCCTAAGATTTAATTGCGATAAAGAAAGGAAGACGAAATTTGCAGTTTAAAATGATGCCATCATTCTATTTCAAAGGTTCTCATCAGCTAACTGCAAACTACCTGAATTTACAATGGTTATATAAATGATAATAACATACTTTAATGTTTGAGTGGTAGTAGAGAAGGGATACTATAAAATTGACGCATTCAAAATGAAAGCATTACAATGTTTCTAGTTTAAGTTTTCATCATCAACTTGTACGCTTTCAAAGTTGAAAAGAGGGGGAGGGGTAAGACAGAAAACAGAAAACATTGATTAACAGAACAGTGTTAGCTTGTAGCCTGTTCACATAGCAACAAAAACGGTTACAGTTTATGAGATTAAGATTTGTTCAGTGAGTTGAGATCACTGAATTGGATGACTAATTATTAATGTAATCAAAATCAAAATTCAGCTACCAAGGTAGTGTGAGAGGTTAATCACACTCTCTTTCTGTAAGCATAGGTCTGGTTTAAATCGTTTGATTGTCACCGCTTCGGCAAATCGTAGTAAATTTGCTGTCCTTTGTCCATTTAATATTTTTTAAAGGACTTAAAAATCTCTACAATACGCGGTTGATACCGGACATCTCGTAATTAGAAGTTAACTAGTTGATGGTGACTAGGAGTGGAATCCAGGACAACGAGTATTTCGTCCCTTTTAGGAATCGTCATCTGGATGTACCTGCATTCCAAAATGAGTCAGTGATGATGTTCCTACCGTGGCTTGAACCCATCGCCCGTAGTTTCAAACTCCAAATTGTTTGTCATCCACTAGACCACTTGGGCAACGACAGCCACCTCTTATGCAGTGGGTTATATGAATTACTGAATTCAATTTCGGATTTTCCCCTCCAGTTGACGAGTCCTCAAATAGGACGAGATGTGAATTCTGGATTTCACTGCTAGTTACCATACACCAATTAAGTGCTATTTTACAAATAACGCCTAAATTGTATAGATCAATGAGTCTAAATAGATTACAGGCCATTTTGGTGAATTAAAGATATGACACGTCAGTTCATAACTGTTACGTGACTACATTTAAGGTGTCTACTTATTATGATAGATATATTTGAAAACAAAATCTCTAAAAGCACATGAGAAAAAGATTTATTAAAGCCCGTTTATGAATAAAAACAAACGAATGAATCATTTCAAATATTTATGAGGGATTCACACTGCTTTAGAATGAACACTAGCTAACAGATTTCAGCGATACTAGACAATGATCTTAGCTCAGTGAGTGGGGAAGAGAATTGAAAAGTCACTGAGAGTATTTGTAGTGTTTCATTGAGAAATGCGTTCACTTGCTCGATACAGCTTGTTTCAAATGGTATGTCTTCTTACTGTCTTGAGTGGTGCAATTTGTGGAGCTGATTCTGAGGATTCCATTTAAGCTGGTTGAAATCTCCTGTCTTGAAATCAACTCTAATAGCTGTTTAGATGTATTAGACTATTTTCATCAGCTGAAAACGTTTTGCTCTAGTGAGAAGTGATAGATGAGTAATGTCATGCCTAACTTTTTATACACATGAATGTTCTGGTAGACAGAGTAGGATTCAAGGACTTAAACTGAAGGAGCCACGCTAATACCATGTTCAGTGAACAGCTGAATCAGTCAGTTAAAAGAAACCGAAAACATCGAATTATCTTCATATGTCAGCTGTTTCACGAGCTAGTAATACTTATCATCGAACAAAACATAGAATGTTTTTTTGTAATAAAGGTGTTTTCTTGTATTTCCCAATGAATGAAAAACAAGACGATATTGTTCTGTTTACTGACGTTTCGCTATTTAATGCTAATAGCTTTCTCAAAGTATTATTAAACCGGAATTTACAAAACAACTACCCAAGGAACTTCATCAACAAAATCAACACAGACATTGAGTATGGCCGCAAAATGCATTCTGAAAACATGGACTTCAACAGTCGTCATTCCATATAGAGCGGAGGCATCAGACGATATCAGAAGAGTACTCAATAAGCTTGACATTAGAGTTTTCTTCAAAACATCAGACACACCACGAAACAACCTTGTCCATATAAAAGACCGAATCCCTAAAGATTCTCTATCTAATTACTTCTAAAAAATAAAATTCTTGGATTGTACTGCGATCTACATCGGATAAACATCTCGAGAAATTAAAATCAGAAGAAATGAGCACCGTAGAGCTGCCTCTGTTCGACCACCTAGAAAACCGATTGAGCTAGAAAAGCTTGAAAAATCATCAGCCATAGGTGGTGGTCAACACGTTATAGAATCAGGCCACAAAATTGATTTTGACAATATTGAAATGATCCAGAAAAAGCATTTCAGAAATCACAAAGAACGTCTCACATCATTAGAAGCACTTCATATCAAGTGGAATCCAAATTGTCTGAACTGAATAAAAATGATGGACTAAAACAGAATCTGACCTGGTTGAAACACCCCTCCCCTTACCCCATGAAGTGATAAAATCAACACGAATGTGATAAGCAAGTTCACTATGTAAACACACACTTCTTTCATAATCTTATACACCTATCAAATGCAACAATCTACACTTGGTTTTGTTATCTTTACCAAATGGCCAATTTGACAACGAAAAATGACCCCAGACTGACTTTGTTTTGAAACCATAACAGATGTACTATTAGCTTTGTTTTTTGGTTTAGTGATCTTCATTGTTATTTTGACTTTCAGTATGTCCTAAGTCTATTTTCTCACCTCTTAACTCTTTGTTATATATATATGCTGAGATTTTGTAAATTATGGTTTAATAAGACTGCTTTGATAAAGTTGTTAGCATTAAATAGCGAAACGTCAGTAGACACAGCAATATCGTTTTGTGTTTCAGTCATTGGGAAATACAAGAAAACCTTTATTATATTGAGTATCATAGACCCAATGCCCACATATTTTCAAACCGTTAAGAATGAACTTAGTTTGGACATATAAAAGAGATAGAATGGCAGCCAAATCATGACCTCAATTCCATCAACTTTCAAAAGGTTTTCGACTGCCTTGATCGTGAAGTAATTGAACACTATAGCGTTCCGATTCTCAAATCTTTATCAACCTCATTCAACAGTTGGCTATATGACAGTGCCACGTGACAGGTGATCCACAATGGGAAACTCTCAGCAAAGACTTTGAAGTGAATACAGGAATAAGACAAGGCTGCCTGTCTACTATCACTCCTGACCGTTCTGGAGTGGATTTTGTGGAACACTGTGTGTAGGAATGAGAAAACAGGAATACGCTGAACCGCCGACAAGAAGATTTTGGAAGATCTGGACTTTATAGAAGATTTATGTATGCTGTAACATAAATTCAAAAACTTACAGACGAAAACCAACAAGATGACAGAATTGGATGGCAGAGAAGATGGGACTTCAGGTGAATATGGAGAAGACACAGAAGGTGATGAAAATAACCGACCAAGCAACAACGACAACAACAAACAACCAGTCACTATCAACGGGAGAAATTTGAAACAGGTCACTTCCCTCACCTGTGTTTAGGCAGCATTGTGTCACCTACAAGCATTCAACGCTGATGAGGATGTCGGAGCCAACCAGAATCAGAAAAGCGGGACAGACATTCATCAGTATGATACCAGTTTGGAAATCTACTGCACTCCAAATCAGCATTAAAGAACGAAATTCGGATTCTCAACGCCAATGTTAAGTCAGTTAGTCAGTCAGTTCTTCTATATGTTTTAATCCATGGATAATCCCCATCCAGGCATTAATGAAAACAAAACACGTAGATCAGCAAAGAGTCTCTTTTCGACGTCAAATTCATTTTCTTAGCTGTACAATCGCAAATATATATGGGTTATTTTGTATGCATGTGTACATCAAGTTTGTCAAACAAAATTACAATTGGTTACGGTTATTTTAAGTGAACAGGTGAAGATTGGCTGTTGGTAATTATGTAACACGAAATCAGTTAGGAATTTGGGTGTTCATGAAATTAGGGTAGTAACAAAGGTGACTAGTTGTCATAAACAGTTGTTAAAAAAGAAGTTATATAATAATATGAATAGTTTGATGAGTGAGTTCTACTCAGTCAGGATACACATAAGAACAAAGTAGATAATACGAAATTACGTAAGAGTTGTAAATAAATACAAGAGTTATAAGCAATTAACGTAACAGGCAAACAAACAAAATTATATCATCAATATCAACAAATTTGTTACCATGGTAGTAAAAGTAGTTGGGTAATTCTCTTTTGTTTGCACAGCTCCGGTTTTCCTATGTGAATGGCCAGAGCTTCAGAGATAGAAAGAAGACGAAACTGTGTTGCCTTTGGTAGGTTATTCTTGACTCTGTAGATTACTGTGAAGCAGGAGGCGTTTGTTGAAATGGAATGATCAGTGTTAACCAGGTAGGTGTTCAATTATCACACTCCTTATTGCACCACTGTTGCCTTCTTGTAACCAGCTGGATAGTGTTCTTGATACCTCTTGGACAGGGTGAGCGTCGAACGACCGATGTACCTGGCTGGCTTCACAGTAGCAGGTGAACCGATATTTGCACATAGAAGTTGTCAGATGAGGGATCTTGTCTTTGAAGCTTCTGTAGATCAGTGGGCGACTGGATAACACTTTTGTCACCTTTGTTACTACCCTAATTTCATGAACACCACATTTTCTTGACCTATTTTGTATTACGCAACTCCATTTACCAATCTTTACCTGTTTAGTTAAAATAATCATAACTAATTGTCATTTTGTTTGATAACATCGCCAGATACTAGCTTGCTAGGCTACTAGCTTACTAGTTTTCTCGCCGGTCCCAAGCCCGGGTAAAGAGGGAGGGTTGGGGCGTGGTGCTAGCAACTCCACCCCTGTAAAACAACCAAATCGCTACAGAAACTTCAACGAATAAATATATTAAAAATTCTAAAAACATAAGCAATAGCCTTACTTTTCGCTGGAATCGGGGAAGTGAAATGACGCAGGCTGGTGAAAGCCTTCGGGAAGCCAGTCAGCCGATGTGCCTTCTTTCGATGAAAGCAAAAGTAAGGATGGGTACCTGGAATGTTCGTACAATGTACGAAACTGGAAAGGCTGCCCAGATAGCCGCTGAAATGAGAAGGTACAGAATAGAAGTGTTGGGAATCTGCGAGAGCAGATGGAACGGAACTGGAAGGTGCCAACTACCTACTGGAGAGACAGTAATCTATTCCGGCCACCCAGAGGACAACCATGAGCACACCGAGGGAGTGGCCATCATGATGTCACCAACAGCAACCAAAGCTCTCATGCAGTGGGAACCAATCTCCTCCAGGATAATGACAGCCAGGTTCAACTCAAAAGGAAGGAAAGTTACAGTCATTCAATGCTATGCGCCTACAAACGTCTCAGAACAAGAGAAGAAGGAGGCGTTCTACAGACAACTACAAGCAATAATGGACAACGTCCCAAATGGCGATATCAAAATCCTGATGGGCGACATGAATGCGAAGCTGGGAGGAGACAACACAGGAAGAGAACTCACCATGGGTCGTGAGGCCCTCGGTGAAATGAACGACAATGGTGAACTCTTCTCAGACTTCTGCGCCTTCAATGATTTGGTGATTGGCGGTAGTGTGTTCAAACACAAGGATATACACAAGACGACATGGATTTCACCAGATGGAAACACCAAGAACCAAATAGACTTCATCTCAATTTCAAGAAAGTGGAGACGGAGCCTACTGGACACAAGGTCAAGGAGAGGAGCAGATGTGGGTTCAGACCACTATCTAGTAGAAGGGACTTTCAAGGTGAAACTAAAAGCCTCGAGGATAGCTGGGGATAGGCCACAATGCAAGTTCAACACTCAATTACTGAAGGACACAACCACAAAAGACACTTTCACTGCAACTGTCAGAGCAAAGCAGGAAACACTACGCGACATCACTGAAGAATCATGCGTGGAAGAACATTGGAAGTCTCTGAAGGCGATTCTCAACGAAACGTGTTCAACGGTTCTAGGAAGAAAGAAGAGACAAGACAAGGAATGGCTCTCAACGGACACTTGGAAATTAATAGAAGAGAGGAGAATGGTGAAAGAGAAAATGATTCAATGCAAGGACGGACAGGAGAAGGAGACGCTGAGCTCAACTTACAAAGCACTGGACAAAGAAGTGAAGAAGAGTGCTAGGAAGGACAAAAGACGATTCTACGACAACCTGGCCACTGAAGCTGAGAAGGCAGCAGGCAAAAGGGACCTGAGGACACTATATCAGATAACCAAATCTCTATCCGGGAAGAGATCAACACAAGCGAAACCTATAAAAGACAGCCAAGGGAACCCAATTACCAAGGAAGAAAAACAGATTAAACAATGGGCGGATCACTTCAAAGGACTCTTGAACCGACCATCACCTGCAACCCGTCCAGAAATACCAACAACAGCGCGCACACAACTGCAAGTTGACACCAATCCTCCAACGAGAGCTGAAGTCTTGAATGCAATCAAGCTTCTGAAAGCTGGAAAAGCAGCCGGACCAGATGGAATACCCCCTGAAGCACTGAAAGCGGACCCAGAGACTACAGCAGACATGCTGACTCCATTATTGCAAAAGGTCTGGAAGGAGGGAAAGGTGCCTACTGACTGGAGGAAAGGTTACCTCGTGAAACTACCAAAGAAGGGCGACTTAGGCCTCACTCTGCAAGAACTGGCGAGGAATCATGCTCCTATCGACGCCAAGTAAAATCCTGAGTCGCATCATCCTGGAGAGATTAAAGGACGCACTGGAGACAGAACTCCGACCAGAACAAGCTGGATTCAGGAAAGGCAAATCATGTACTGACCAAATTGCAACTCTACGCATCATCATCGAACAAAGCATGGAATGGCAATCAAACCTCTACCTCAACTTTATAGACTTTGAGAAGGCCTTCGACAGCGTTGACCGTGAAGTAATTTGGAAATTACTCGAGTACTATGGCGTACCCCAAATATTCATCAACCTTATTCAACAGCTGTACGACAACGGCACATGCCAAGTGATCCACAACGGAAAACTCAGCGAGGCGTTTGGAGTAAACACAGGAGTCAGACAAGGGTGCTTATTATCACCAATGATATTCCTAATTGTGGTGGACTGGATTATGCGTCAGACAGTGGGAAACGAGAAGACAGGAATATCCTGGACCGACGTGAAGAACCTAGAAGACCTGGATTTCGCGCGTGGATGATTTATGTTTGATGTCACACAAAATCGAAGACTTACAAGCGAAAACCGACAAACTGGTCGAAGAAGCAGCCGAAGACAGGACTCCAGGTAAACATAGACAAGACGGAGGTTATGAAAATAACCAACCAACAACAGCAACAACATCCAACGTCAATCACCATCAACGGGAGGGATTTGAAAGAGGTTACTTCATTCACTTATCTAGGGAGCATTGTCTCAACTACAGGAGTCGGAACGGACGAGGATGTCAAATCGAGGAAATCGGGAAGGCGAGAAACACATTCATCAGCCTGAAACCAATCTGGAAATCTTCGTCACTCAGCATCACCAACAAAATTCGGTCGATTTTCAATACAAACGTCAAGTCAGTCAGTTCTTCTATACGGATCAGAAACTTGGCGGGCGGGTCACAAAGAATATTTCCAACAGCCTGTTGCAGACCTTTATCAACAACAACTGTCTTCGCTCAATACTGAAGATCAGATGGCCGGGCCGGAAAGAATCACCACCAAGGAATTATGGGAACAAACAATGCAAGAACCAATCGCCCAACAAATATGCAGGAGAAAGTGGAGATGGATCGGACACTCGCTGAGGAGGCCACCGCTGGGTGACATCGCGCGCCAAGCCCTAGAGTGGAACCAGGCCGAAAGGGAAGCGGCGAGTGGGTCGTCAGTGCAAGGGTGACATGGAGGAGATCGTGTGAAGAGAGAGGAGTTGAAAGAGTATGGACTAACATGGATGCAGGTGAAAAGTACAGCAGAAGGAAGACAGAAGTGGCAAGTGGAGACGTGCAGTCGAAGTCCTATGTTCCACTAGGAACCCAAGGGAGCAATAATAAATAATAACAATAATTTTGTTTGACAAACTTGGTTTACACACAAATACAGAGAAAATAATCCATGTATATATTCGCGACTGTACAGCTAAGAAAATGAATTCTCCGGCGAAATGAGACTCTTCGCTGAACCACGTATGCATCAGAAACTTGGTTCACGCGTCAAGAAGACCATTTCCAATCACTTATCGCAGACGTTTAGCTCCATACTGAAGATGGGATGGCCAGAGAGAGTTATAAACAAAAAAGGCAACTCTGGTAACGAACCGGTCAATAATCCATTGCTCAAGGGAACAATAATAGATAATACTTATATTATTTAACTACTTATAAAGGGTACTAAGAAGTCTACTTTGTCTATAATTCCACAACAATCTTGTAAAATACACTTGAAGTTTTCTTATGTAGAAAAATTTATATCATTCAGACACTATGATAAGGAAATATGTTACTAGCCACCGATCAGGCATTTGGTAATTCTAATTTCTAAAAGTCCACTACCTATCTCAAGGATAAAATTTGTCTATTTATAGTAATACTTCACTAGAAACCAATATAATCAGTTGTTTAATTGAAATGTTCTCACTAAACATTCATGGTAGTTCAGCTCATAAGTCTCTTCTCTTGTCTTTTTTAAATAAACGTGCTATAACCGTGTGAAACCTCAATTAGCAATTTTTTAAAATCATAATTCTATAGATCGATCTCTGTTAGAGAACCATTGAAAACGAGCAAGAGGTGCTGGAGAGCTGTTTCGTCCTAACTTGAGACTCATCTTCAGTATGCTCCCGATTGGGTTGGGACCCAATCACAAGGCAAGCCCGTAAAACTTTCAACCACTGGAACCCGATCCAGTGACCAGCCCATGAATTCTTACTTCTACCAATTTGTCGGTGGCACAGCGGTTAGGACTCGCGCCAACCATGCTGATGGTCCGGGGTTCGATCCCCTGCCGTTGCACACTTGATAACAATTGTCGGTCTGGAAAATTTGGTCTACCGATATCACATGCTGAAAATCTCATACTTGTATCAAAAATACACCGTGGAATCAAGCTAAAATGAAAAAAAAATATATTAGTGCAACCACCAGCGAATTTTATTGGTGAATATTTGTCCTCACTCTCAGCCAGATGGAGACCAGTGGTCAGGACTTCACACTGAAACTACAGGCAGCTTCATCCTGTAGCCAAATACTAACTAGCATCCGATTAATTTTCATAAATCAATTTGTTGGGATCTGTGACCGGTAAAGTCCCAGGTGTGATACCTATTGGTGGGTGTGTGCTGCTGATGAGTCCCAGACTAGGTTGACGAAACAACACTGTCTAGTACTCCCTGATTTTAATGGTTCTCTAATTGATATCAGTCCGTGGTCAAACCTGAAGCGAATCAAACCCCTACACAAACTAATTCTTGAAAATAATTCCACTTGGAAATTTCGGTCCTTGGGTTTTACCAACACTCACTTAAAACAAAGCAGTTAAGAAGCCTAACATACGGTAACCAAGCATTATTAGACATTATGGTTTACAATGGGGTCCTGAACAGCTAACTATTTCAGTTGTAAAGCCACTAACTTTTGAGTTGATTGGTAGGAATCTTGACAAGACGCCTTGTTTAAATTACTGGGCTAGTTAAGTTGGCATCCCACAGAATACTTGACATTTTCTTACTGTTTTAAGCATCCAGTAACGACCTTGAGTCATAAAATGTTCTAGTGCACATTTCTAATAATGGCTTTCAGCCTACTGGAGTGAAGATAACGGCTACCGGGAGGTGTTTTCGCGCATAGTATGGCAAACGTCACAACAGTTATTCTAGCTGTGCCTGGTTCTGGTTATTGACATTATTATCCCCATCTTCTCTGTGTTGATTGCGCCAAATCCTGTGTTTGCTGGTTCCTAAACTAGTTTCGTGGTTTCCACCTGCAAGTCTTCGAGTTTTTGTGAGATTAAATATAGATCATCATCCACACACGAAATCCAGATCTTTTCGAGTCTTCACTATCCCTCCGACATATCCCTGGCTTCTCGCTACCCACGCTGGGTGTTTCGTATAATGCAGTCCACTACAATTAAGAATATTATCGGTGATACTCCTGTATTCACTTCGAGTGCCTCACTAAGTTTTCCGTTGTGGATCACCTGACACGTGGTACTGTCATATATCCAGCTGTTGAATGAGGTTGATAAAGACCTGAGGCACTACACACCGTAGTGTTGTTGTATTTTCCAAATTGCTTCACAGTCAGCTCTGTTGAAGGCGTTTCCGAAGTTTTTGGAATTGAGGTAGAGATATGACTGCCATTCTATATTCTATTTGATGATGATACGTAGAGTTGCACTTTGATTAGCACATGATTTGCTTATGCTGAATCCAGCTTGTTCCGGTTGGGCTGACGGAATTCTGCATCCAGTGCATCTTTTATTTTCTCCAGGATGATGCGACTTGGTATTATACTTGGCGTGGAGAAGAGCATAATTCCTAGCCAGTTGTTGAACGGGCCTAAATAGCCAATTTTTGGTAGTTTGAAAAAGTATCTAGCCTTTCAGTCCAGATGTTTCACAATAATGACGTGAACATAACCGCTGCGGTCTCTAGACTCCTTTTCAAAGGCTTGCGGGGGTCCTGCTATCTTCCCAACTGGCCTTCAGCAGCTTTCATTGCATTCAAGATTTCTGCTTTTGTTGAAGGTGTTGAGGGTGTCCGCCGCAGCAGAGAAATGCAGTACTATTGAATGATTATTTACCAGTTGACTATATGGTACATCACTTGCCTTACTGACAATAATCTTTAAAGCCTTGAGAACTTGGCGGCCTGTTCAAAAGTTGGCCAATCTCAACTTCCATCTACATTTGAATTAATCAATACTCTCGTACTGTAGTCTCAAATAAACAATATCACTTATACAAACACTTATGGATTCTTATTACTTCTGTGCTAATTAAAACAAAGTTATGAATATGCAGTAGATTATTGAAAAAAACAGGTACAAAAATAGCACGAATTTTAAGAGAGAGAGAAGGATAGAGAGAAATGAAGGTTATATATTTATTTTATTTTTTTTTTTTGAGTTTGAATTAATACAAGAATGCCAATTAACATTCCATTGTTAGTTATGTAATTCGTTCCATTGAGAAGTATTATGTGCTAGAGATATATAGCCTAGAGACATATAATGATGTAATTTGATATTATGCCTATCTGTGCAAAATGTGTGGAGTTCACAATATTTCATATCAAAGAAAACTACAATCAGAAATTGATGAAAAGTACTTGTACTTTTTTAGTATGACAGGATTTAAGTTTTATATATATATATACTTCTTATACTTGCTTAATCTGATATTCTAGGTGAATGTAAAGTTCCAGTTAGAGTCGACTAGGCATTTGTCACCGAACGCATCGATATTCACCGGAAAGCTTTTACCCTCTTTCCAGAATACAAATATGGGTGAAACACTTACAAACATATGTATGGCATATAACTGTTCCCTCGAAATAGTAAATACTGGTAAATTAAAAGAGTAAATAGGCAATAAGAGCAGAAAGACAATGGTATGTACTACTGATCGATCGATGCGAGTAGATGGAAAACATTCCCGCTAAGTAGTAGTGCTTCCTAGATAGATTGACATTTTCTGTGAAGTGTGAGAATTAGAGATAGTTCCGTTTACCTGGTCCTTGTCAATGATTTACTCAGTATATCAGTATTGTGATGACTGTTCCTTTGATAGTCGTGTGTTAATTAGTTTGGTTAATATTATGTCTAAGACTTTGCACAGATTTGCATGAATTCGAGTTTGCACAGTTCATGTAGCACACAAAGCAAGCGAAGAGGGATTCAAAAGAGACAATTAACAGAAATATGAGGGAAAAATAAAAGTAATTTGGAAGATCAATAGAAGTTTTTTGGATATGATAAATGACAAGAGTTAATGCATCTGCACTATTGTCTTGAGGAAAGCGTCGAGAAAGTATATAACATTAATCAAAGTGCTCTATTGGGACTATCGCAGCGGTGTAAGAGCTGTTCGTCTGTAGCACAGCGGTTAGGACTCTCGGCGACCGAGCACACTGTCCGCAGTTCGATCCTCTGCCGACGCACACCTGAAATCAATGGTCGGCCTGCAAAATTTGGGCTACCGATATCACACGCTGAAAATTTCATACTTATACCAAAAATGTGGTGTGGAATCAAACTATAATCAAAATAAAAAAATAATGTATATATGGTCCGATTGATGACTGTTCCTTGACTTTAGTAATTTGAAACATTTAGTTCCCTTTATGAATTTAGATAAAGCAATAAAAAAAACTTAATTTGTCCGCCATACGGGGAATCAAAGCAGCTTGATAGCTAAACAAAGACTGAACGCTGCTGTTAAAAAGACGAATTTTTATGCAGCTAATATCATAATAATAGAGAATGTAAAGCCATTATATCTATCTAAGCCCTTTGAACATGCGAAAAATGACTTCACATCCCACTGTATTTACCAATTTGAATGTACATGTGGACAAACATACATAGAAGGGAGGGCTGGCTTCAGAGCATATTCTTAAATGGATCCAGAAACAAATGAATTCTTCAGAAATTATTAACGGTGAGAACAGGAGACCTAGCTCTTCTATTGTGAAACATATTATAGAGACAGGACATAAAATTGATGTTAACAGATGTTTTAAACCTATCTATAAAACGTGTTTGGGGCGTATCCTAAAGTTTGTAGAAGCCCTAGCAGTTAGAAAGTGCAAGCCACCTTATGCGTTCAAAAATAATTTGTCATCACATTAAACCTTCCTTGGTAAATTTTGTTTTGATACCATAGCAGATGTACTATTACCTCTGTTATTTGGTTTAGTGGTCTTCATTGTTATTTTGATCTTGAATATGTCCTTTTAACTTGACCTAACTTGTCTATTTTCTCACCTCTTACCTCTTTATTAATTTCATATGTATATTCCTATGACAAGTCCGTGTGTGTGATCAGATTGTCCGAAATGTATTGCGCAAATACATTGCACGATATTTTTTAAATTTCCTTCACGTTCCCAGAGCAACATAGGGCCTTAAGCCAGTGGCTTGAAGTTTCTGTAGCAGTGTTTTTTTAATTTTTACAAGATGGGGTTGCTAGCCTCATGCTCAACCTTTCCTCTTTACCAGCATTATTTCCAGCTCAGCGAGGTGAAGGAGTGCGTCGTTGGCCGGGGATCGAACCTCGGACCATGTGCATGGTCGGTGAGCGTCCTAACCGCTGTGCCGCCGACGCACACACGATTTAGAGGTTTAATTCAATTCGATTCAGAACGAGTAGGAGCCAGTTGGCAGTTCAAGAATAACAATTCGTCTCCTGCCTGCTAAATGAATATTATGTTCTGAACGGTGATGGGTCACAACCTAGATTAGCGATCATTTTTAGTCAGTGATGAGCCAATGCATTCAGTAAATTCCTACAGGATATCAGTCTTAAGCTTGATTAACTCAGTTGATATAGGGTTATACTCTCTAAGGTGCCAACAGTTCCTTTTTTTACTAGATGGTTGGAGACAATCGGCGGGCACGAAGCTCAGTCTTCGACCTAGGTTTCGTACTAGCTGGCAGTAGTCACCACCGGTCAGCAAGGCGTATCTGCAACCTTGACATGAGTTCCTTCAGGTCACAGGTATGCCTTGCTGCTCTGGTGGTGACTTATGCCAACTAGCATGGAACCTAGTTAAGGCAAGGCTAGGCTTCCTGCCAATTGCCTCCAGCCGTCTAATATCATGAAACCAATGTGCACCGTGATGGCGAGCTACGTAGTGCAGTGATGGGCACATTCCAAAATTGACTGTTAGGATTCCGTCTTCGCAGGTCACAAAGAATATTTCCAACAGCCTGTTGCAGACCTTTATCAACCAACAACTGCCTTCGCTCTATACTGAAGATCAGATGGCCGGGCCGGAAAGAATCACCACCAAGGAATTATGGGAACAAACAATGCAAGAACCAATCGCCCAACAACAAATATGCGGGAGAAAGTGGAGATGGATCGGATACTCGCTGAGCAGGCCACCGCTGGGTGACATCGCGCGCCAAGCCCTAGAGTGGATCCAGGCCGAAAGGGAAGCGGCGAGTGGGTCGTCAGTGCAAGGGTGACATGGAGGAGATCGTGTGAAGAGAGAGGAGTTGAAAGAGTATGGACTAACATGGATGCAGGTGAAAAGTACAGCAGAAGGAAGACAGAAGTGGCAAGTAAAGACGTGCAGTTGAAGTCCTATGTTCCACTAGAAACCCAAGGGAATAATTATGTATATAGCATTTTTAATACAACACAAAAATTTCTACCCATCTAGTGGAGATAAGTTTTTCAACAATAATTATCCAAAATGTTGCGCTGTGTTCGCTAATATCCCAGATAATCAAATCAAACAATTAAACGGGCGAAAATGATTACAACAAGTGGATTGCATAGTGCATGATTTTTTGACAAAAATAAAGAGTAATTAAGGAATAAAAATATCGCTCATTATGTTGATTAGATTAGGCAATTAAAGATGAAGGAATTAGAAAAATCATAGAATTAGGACAATGATAACTTGTCAAAGGCTTAGGGAGAAGATGAAGTAGTCAGATTTGTACATTCATTTAACTATGGTGGCTAAAGTAAGGAATGTGACTGCACGAATTTCTTCTGAACATATAGGTTCGACTTTTTCAGGTGACGTCGAATGGCTTCAGCTGTGAAACAAAATTCAGATTAGTAACAGGATTTCATCATGAGGTGATATTGGTTAGAAAAACCATTGGAAAACCTGCCAGGGAGGACTGGATGGCTGTTTCGTCCTTGTTTGGGACTCTTCAGCAGTACGTACCCACCGGGGACCACTGGATTGGGTCCCAGTGGCTTAATGGTCTACGAGCTTACCTTGTAACCAGAAGGTCTCGGGTGCGAACCCTGTTGGTGTGTGCGTACTGCTGAAGAGTCTCATACTAGGATGAAACAGCTGTCTAGTGCTCCCGGGTTTTCAATGGTTCTCTAACCAATGTCAGCTGATGATGAAATCCTGTAACCAATCAACCAAATCCCTACAAAACCAATGCTTGAAAATTCAGATTATTTAGAGTGCTTTAAATAACTTTAAATGCTGTATTAAGATCAATTTTATTCTAACTGCCTACAAGTGAGCTAAAATAGAGCTAAGGATGGATCTTGTTCGTCCGTTGTTTTAACATGCAGGATGATGTTCGGAAATACAATGATGAACCTGCTTAAATGTACGCCGAGTGTAGTTAGCTCCGTAGGAGCAGTCACACTGGTGGATACACATAGAGGAGGTAAAATTAGGCTGCCTTTTCTCCTTATTTCTTGAACATTAAGTCAGGGTGGTTGCGATGAGATAACGTACCTCTACTGTATTTAACGATCTTTTAACTGCATTCTTCAAGCGCTATTGCTGTTATGTTAATGTTATCACCGAGGATTTTTTGGAACTGTTATCTTAGTGGCGCGTTTTGGTGCTAAATTCACATTTCTCTTAATCAACTTGTCTGCATAATCATCTGTACTAAGCAATCATCTGATAAGTTTAGCCTTCTCATTGAGAGAGATCTTCGAGCAGACTATCCTGGCTGTATCAACAAAAAAACTTTACTAAGTTGCTTTTACATTCCAAAGGTGTAAAACTCAAAAGATGAATGCACTGATCTATCATTGTAGACTTCCTATTTCTGGTTAGAAAAAACTGTCCAGAAATGGGATATTTTTATCCCTTTCTTTTTCTTAATGCTAAAGATTATTGCTGAATGCACATTATAAAAACTCGTCAAGAAGGTTAGCTGCTTCATTCTCGACTTTCATAAGGCGAAATGTGACACGTCCATCTATCGGTAGCAGAATTCCAATTCATTTATCCCATCTTTCAATGATCCATTCTTCAATTTAACGAGGAAAAAATCAGTTCGGAATGAACCTAATGAACAATCCAGAGATACACCATTAGTTTGTCTATGGCATTCCTTGTTGGACAAGAAATGTACATTCATCGTACACATCTTAAAATAAGTTCCTACATGGGAGATAAAGAAATGCCGATGTCTGTGTTTTGCTTAATCATCTCATCAGATATGTAAATCCACTGTTCCAATCAACAGTACATCAGTGAACAATGGAAATACATCAAAAGATATCATGTACTTTTAATTTACGTTTGAGTCTCTTATTCTTCAGATAGCCTCAAACTTATGTCTTACACTATCGTTAACTAATTCACTAAGTAGGGGTTGTAATAACTTAACAAATTATATGCTGCGTGATACGGAGAATTAGACATATCTAATACTCGTCGAAGTGGTTAGCGATTTTTATGTACTTCTTTTTATTTTTGGATTTGGATTACAGATTGATGCCACACCGTATTTTCAGTATAAGTATGGAATTTTCAGCATGTGATATCGGTAGCCCAAATTTTGCAGGACGACCATAGATATCGGGTGTGCGTCGTCAGGAGATCGAACCCAGACCATGTGCATGGTCGGTGACAGTCCTAACCACTGTGCATATGATCTCAGTGTGTATCTGTAGGGTTGAGTAGTCCATAATAAACCTTCTGATGTAGTATCATGATGTTTAAGCCTATCCATTATTATCTTTTACCAAAATATGGTAATGTATTGACATTTATCTACAAAACTGGTCTAAACACCCTAGGACTAGCTGTGAAATTCATTACAGGCCATTTCGCTGCTAATGATAAAATAGTCCAAAGTATGAACTGGGGAAGTCGGTGTCGGCCATTACAAAGAAAGCTACAATGATGAGATGTTTGTATAAGAGGTAAACAGATTCACTTTTTGCATTAAAACAAGTTGGCAAATGTAGTATGGTGAATCTTTTGTAATAATCTTATACTATTGGAAACTTTTGTAAGTAGGCACAATGTTTCAAAAAAAATTATTCCACGTCGATGTGTGTATTCAAATGTATAAACATACCAACTGGTATGGTATTGTTAAATTCATATTAGTTTTCATAGAGAAATCACATTTCAAAATATGAGTGACTGCTTTAGTGGAAAAGAGATAGCGGCACTGGAATTTCATTATAGTATGGCTTCATCAGGGGGTACGAAACGTACTTCAACGGAATAAACATTAGGGATGATATTTTTTATGTGGTTGCCACTAAAATAAACGAATGGCATTATTCCATATCCTGCTAACTGTAGAGTTATAGTCAGTCGATGTGGGGGTTTAATGACAAGTTGTAGTTTTTGCACGCTTTTCAAATGAAATTTTGCATTAAAAATTATTTAACTGGTGTACATATTATCGGTGGTATTGTAATCTTGAACTGCGTTAGGAAACCTACACTTTTATTAGAAAATCTCGCTTGATACTGGTATCTCTGTCCTATAATTCATCAAATAGAGTGTTATGTGGACCTAATTTTTCTAAAATGCTATATTTGTCTTCACAATACAGTGCTGCCTGCTTGACCCCTTCTCACATATATGACCTTGAGACCCTATTGGCTGTTGACTTTTTTGACTCATAAATATAATTAGTGTCTCTCAAGGCCATTCAAAGCATATATGTATCACTGTAGTCAACCCTTTTTCTCAGCTGATGCCAGACAGTAAAAGATCTCTGCGTCAGCTGTCTGTTCTCTTGCGTCACCGGTCCAGTGTTATCGTATCATGTCGCTGTTATTGCTAATAGTGAATTGAAGAGTAGGCTAGCAAATCGACCAGGTAGGGTGTTCGTTAGAGCAAACTACCAAATGTATTAGCCGTCATAATATAGAGGCAGTAAGTTCAAGAGTAAAGCGTTTATTATTGAATTTCCATGAAATCCTGCTAGTAGATCTTGGTCTACTTATTAAAAAGCACTGAAACCCACAGGATAAAGTAGGCTATGCCACTAATTCAAAAAAGAACTACGTCATATAATCGCCCCAAAGAAAACTACAGTATTTGTCTTCTCTTCCACATTTATTATGGTGTCATGGGGTTTTTGTTATGCGTTCAGACGTACTCCTGACGTTTTCAAACACTACATTCTTAGCCATTGGGTTACTGCGTTACGAAATCCACCAATTTAGTATAGATAATCCTTTTTCGTTATAGTTCTTATTGAATAGATACCTCAATACTCTTTTAACTTTTGTTCTATCTGTTTCTAAAGTTTTACTTGCATAGTTATTATTCTCAGTCTTATCTAAGGTTGAATATATGAATTTACATAAAACAAAGCGGGGCTTGCTAAGAAGGGTGTACTATCGTTGTATTACCCCTTAAGCAGGCGACTATTTGGACTAGTTGAAAGTCAGTGTCAATCTAATTTACTTCCACTTCATACAAGTGGTTAGGTAGTCAGAATTCAGGTGGTATCAACTGATTTTCCCCTTTATAGTTGAATCAAGTTGGGTACACTGCTGATGAGCGACCAAAGACAAAATGTACTATTCATTGATGTGAGTGGTATTCCACTACTCATATCAATTAGTCAATCAGTAGTATATAGTCAAAGAAGCAGTCTGTGAATTTGTGAACAACAAAGAAAAAATATTGTATACTGATCTTAGCCTTTAATTTATCCATATGGATTACTTTTGAGTCCGATCCGACCCAGCCCATCTTTTTTATTCCCCATGGAACATAGGGCTTCAAGCTAAAGGCTTGAAATTTCTGTTGCAGTGTTTATTTTACAGGATAGGGTTGCTAGCCTGATGCCCAACCTTTCCTCTTTAACAGATTTTTTCTACTACTGGCTTAGCGAGGTAAAAGAGGAGTGCGTCGTTGGCCGGGGATCGAACCTCGGACCATGTGCATGGTAGGCGAGCGTCCTAACCACTGTGCCACCGGTGCCCTGCCTTATTGCCTCCTCCAAATAACCATTCTCATTTTCAAATGATCTTAAGCTTAATCTCTCCAAATATCAGGCGACTAAGATGAACTGGTTCGTTTGCATGATTCTACTATCATAGATGACATAGGGGTTGAAACTAAATCGAATGTTGAATGCTTTGGACTGTGTGTAGCCTCCAGTCTAGGGGAGATGGCTAAACCCTGATTCCAAACCTCCAACGACTGGCGTATGAAGCTCACCGGAGCTCACCGGCAGACGTATGGACAAGGGCTTATTGGATGCCCTGGATGACTGGCCCCATTCAAAAAGGCGAATGAACCGGACTCCGGTCACCGGCTGGCTGACAGTGGATAGTGGACTCCCTACTCCACTCCTACTGCCTTGTAGGTCACACTTGGTTGTGTAAAGGCTAGAGCTGCACTCTCAAACAAAAGTTCGGGCGATGCTGGGGACATCACTCGCACCTAACTCCCATGAAACTTCATGGTTCATGAAGCCAGCTCATCCTCCCGTAGGAGATAGCCGAAATGCTGTGTATTTCATCTGATCACCTTTCCTGGTCTTCTCACATCATGTTAATTTCCAGAAAGAAATTTTGTTTTACATTCTAAGTAAGGAAGTTAAAACACTCTGGTGTCACTTATTCTCTACTTTCTAAGTTTTTTTTTTAATTCTTGTATTCTGTCGACTTTTCCTGGGCTATTTTAGAAAGACTTTGGACATTAAAGACTGTCAGCAGGGTGAGTAAGATATCACTAAATCGATTTGGTTAATACTGTTGTAGGTAGACACATGAACTCATGCAAGAAATTAGCAAATATAATTATCTTGTCAGACTCTGAACATCCTCTCCATACACAACTCTCTCCTTGCATCCCATCAGGTAGGTAGGAATAGAAGCAACCATAGAAGACTGTATGCCTGGACAACTAAGTACAAAAAATGGTACAATACCTTATTTGACAGGCACACATTTTGTGTGATGAGAAAAGTGTCCGGCGGGACATTACCAATTCACTGAGGAACTCTAAGTAAACGGTCCTCTTTTTTATTCTTTCTTTCATTATTATATTGTTGTTGATATTTTCTTTTGATTCAATTTAATATTTATATTCTTACATAACAATATTATCAATATAAATGTCTTGTTTTAGTTATTAACCCTGTAATGAAATAATCACATGAAATACCTGCACTATATGCTGACAATTCCGTGTTTCTAAATTTCCATTTATGCAGTTAGAAAAAACAACGAATTGAGAGGAGAAATATGCATTCTTTTTCAATTAGTTCTTCATCATCGGCTGGCTCTACACTGATAAGTATAGTCTTTTACATCAAAATGATTTACCAGTGAAGTGGTTATTTCAGTTTATCAATTTTAGGTATAGGTGAGGTGGGTGAAATTAAGAGGTTAAAGGTTATCAAACCAGTAAACTAATAGATGTTTTTAGCAAGATATGTAAATTTTGAAGGAGGGTGGGTCGAAAATTAGTTACGGAATTCAAGATCACTTAATTCTTAGGGGTTAGGCAACAAGTTATTACATAATCAAGAAATTTGTAAAATAGCAATGATGAATAGGGAGAATAAGATGACTCAGTAGAACTATGTGTCCGAAATAGGACGAAATGCGCGTTGTTCTGGATTCCACTGTTAGTCACCATCCACCAATTAACCTTTAATTATATTCCCAGACATCGTAGGAGCATCTGCACAAGAAGCCGACATGTCAGCATGAGATCGAGGACTTCGGTCCAATCAATTGACGGGAAAATCTAGAATTCAGTTAAATAAAGTTCTACAGAAAGGTTTTGGTTCGTATAAAAAAAAGACTGACTGCAGAAGCTTTGCATATATGGGTGAATTCCAAAAGTTTAAACAGACGTGAAGGTGTGATGTTTGCTGATGCAATGACAATTCCTGATAAATAAGTAAAAATGGATTGTATCACTAATCAATCATACTTGATCTAAAATCCCGATTGTCTATATCTTTTTATGGGGAGGCTGAGAAATGTTTTATAATTGTTTACCTATATATATATATATACACACACACGCCATTTTACACCGCATATATGCATATAAATTTTCCATATTCAGTTATCTATGACCATGAACTTTTAGTCGAAAGTAATCCGATGAAAAGTACACACTTTGTTTAAAGTGTTTAACAAAAGTAGACTAATATTTGAAAATCTGAGGTCAAATTTTAATCACAGCTACTACAATTTTTATTGATTATACATGTTGAAGCCTGTTTCATGTCTCAAATGATTAGTTTTCAACAGTTGGTTTGTAAGGATTGAATACGCCTTGATTTGGGTCTAAGTGGCTGAATGGTATACGAGTCAGCTTGCCTTGTAACCGGAAGGTCCTGGGTTCGAACCCCAGCCGGGTGGGTGAGTACTGCTGATGATTCCCAAACTAGGGTGAAACAGCTGTCCACTACTCCCTGGTTTTTAATGATTCTCTAACTAATATCAATCAGATGACCCAGCTGAAGAGGATAGCAGAAAACAGAAAAAATTACAGATGTGTTGTTGAAGCCAGCTGTATGTTCCATTCGAAACGCAGGGGAATGATAATATAATAATGATATGTATGTGATATGTATAAAAATTCTGAAAATTCCATATTTAGTTTACATAAGCTAAATGACATTCAACTAGAGAATGTTGAAACAGTGGTTAGTTTTGATATAACTAGTCTTTATACTAATATATAACAATCAACATGCCCGCTTTAGAAGCAGTTAAAATAGAACTAACTGCAGATCCTGAAGTCAATCATAGGACGAAGCTGGCCATTGAAGAAATTATTTTAGGGATTCAGTTATGCCTAACATCTACTATCTTTAAATTCCAAGGCAAAATATATAGACAAACTGAAGGTGTAGCAATGGCATGGATCACCAATATCGCCTATAGTAGCAGACATATTTATGGACATCTGGGAAATTATTGCTCTTAATACATTCACCTAATCCTACTCCAAAGATAATATGGTGGAGATATGTGGATGACACTATCACTCACAGTGTTAGAAACAGAACATATCTCTAGATTCTTGACACATATAAACTCAGTAGTAGTAGAGGGAATAAAATTCACATCTGAAAATTCCATTTTTTATTATCTTATTGTTTGGAATGAAGTGATTATTATTATTATTTTCTATAGTTTGGTTTGTAAAAGTTAGTTATGTTTTTACGGGTTGATCACTGATTGATATCAGTTAGAGAACCATTGAAAACCAGCATCGGAGTACTGGACAGCTGCTGTTTCATCCTAGTTCAGGAATCATCAGCAGTAAGCACCCACTGGGATTCAAACCCAGGATCTTCCGGTTTCAAGGCAAGCTCGTATATTATTACTATTATACTGAAACATAATTTCAATGTACAATGTTGAACAGACATTGTTTCACTGTTTTTATTTTGTTTAAATCAGCCAATTCTGATTGGTTGAGAGCATAGAGTGTGTGTGTGTGTGTGCGTTGTCTAAGTTATCCAAGGCTAGGGAAATAAATCACAGTTCTATTGATGAACCAGAATCCGGAGAAAAGAAAGGTTTTTTGGGACAGCATGACCCATTTTTTTTATCCTACCTGAGAAAATAAATTGAATTAAGCGCCATACTTATGCTACATTTATCATATCTATCACCTATGGATGAATCACATTCTTAGGGCACATAGGATAGTTAAAAACCAGACGATATAGGATCATTATAAAGGCTGTATGTTTATGTCTGATTTTCTGCATACATATATGTATCAATATAAACGTCTAAATACTGCCTGGGACAGGCACTGTCTATTGAAAAAAATAGTAAACTAGTTCAAAAATGAAATGAATATTTTCAAATCGAATTCCTCTTTCTCTCTCTCTCTCCCTGTATATTATCGAAGCGATTGTTTCAGCCAGATTGATGGTGTTCCTATAGGAAGTCTGTTAGGGCAGATATCTATATATCGTACACTGAAAGTTTATTTATCGGAGGATCTAATCGAAAATGTGCCACTTTATAGAAGGTATGTAGACGACATTGTAATTATGCGTGATAAGCCTTGTTCTGCCACCTCAATTTTAAATCGAATGAATGAACAAGACATAAACGCGAACAATATTGTTGTTTTCAATTAGATCTTCAGGCTTTACTCTAATTCACATAGATTTATATATAAAAATTTTTAACCAATGACAGTGATTTTGTGGATCAAATAATCTTAATAATAATAATAATGTGGTAAATGTTTTGAACATAGTTAATAACGATGATTATAATGATAACAAAATATTGATAATAAAGTTTATGCAGATGGCGATAAGAGGAATAACAAAGGTAGTAATATGTGTATATGTAGACAATTCAATAAATACACAAATTAGGTCAAATCTTAAAAGTTACGTAATACTAAAGGTGAAGTGGACAGATAATCAGAGTTTAAATAAATATTTTAAAACAATTAGTCCCTTTTATAAATTTTGATAGCGTTATTAGAAGACGGAGACTGTCTGAAAAATGTGATGTATTAGCGCTATACATTTCGAACAATCTGATCACACATTTACTTGTCAAGTCAATATATATAGAAAGGTTAAATTAAACAAAGTGAGAGAAAACGGAATTAAGAATAATTAACACAAACGTTTGGTAATCCAATCAAATAAGGATTACCAAGGTAGGTTAAGAGTAATGACAAACTGTTTTTGAATACACAAGGGGGGCTTAAGTCTATGAATAGCTATAGCCTCTGCGTATTTCAATAAACGCCCTTGACCGTTTTTATAGATGACCTTAAAGGCTGAGTTAACATCAATCTTATGGTTCATCTCGATTAGATGTTTAGCTATAGAAGAATTTGGTAGTCTGCCACCTGCATCTATTAGCTTGTCACAATTCATCTGTTTTTCTAACCATTTTGGGATATGCTCTCCCACCCTCACGTGCAAAGCGCGATTACTCCTCCCTATGTATGTATGTCCACACACACACGAAAATTGGTAAATTGTATGGGATGTGATATAATCACTTGTGCACTTTTGGGGTTTACAGTGAAGCATATTTTTGGCTTTTTCCACAATTACAAGCTGGGCAGCATAGTAGGTCCTACGGATGATTGAATTCAACCTTTGTCTCACAATCCTACTGTTTATTTCCCCGTTATATGGTAATTTGATAAAAACCTTTTTCTTAGGGACGGTATGGATTGTAGGTTTAGAGGCTAGTTGACTTCTACACCTGTTTAAAAATTTCAAAGGATATCCGTTTTTAACAAGAGTATCCATTAATATTTCGTTTTCTCTGTCCATAACATCAGCCGTGCAAATACGCTGAATCCTCTTGAATAGGCACTTCACCAAGCCCCTCTTATACTGTAATGGACAGAAGCTGTGAAAATTAAGGTATTGCCCTGTCCAAGTGGGCTTTCTGTAGATAGACCGTCTTATTGAGCCATCATCTCTTCGACTCAGAAGTATGTCTAAAAATGATAGCTGGTTGCGACTTTCTTCCTCACATGTAAGACTGATATGATTTTGTACAGAGTTAAGTCTGTCTAATAGGCGACTCGCATCTTCATCATCGTCACATATCAAAATGATATCATCTACATATCTCCTATAAAAAGGCAATTTTGAAATTAAATCAAGGGATAAGTTTTCAACATAAGACATATACACGTCCGCTAACAAAGGTCCTAATGGACTCCCCATAGCAACGCCATCCACTTGTCGAAAATGTTCGCCTTCAAACGTGAAATGGACGTTGTCAGTACATAATAATAATAAATCTTTCAAATAAGTTAAAGGGAAAGGGAATGAAAAACAACTAGAAGAAATATAGTCACAAAGAATATCAACAGTCTTAATCAATGGTACATTAGTAAACAAAGAATTAACATCAAATGAATACATTTTCCTATCTTTTATGTTCATATCTACAAGACAGTCAACAAGTTCAAATGTATCTTTCAAAGTAAACTTACATAATTCATTCCGTACTGGGCTTAAAATATCAGCTAACCATTTTGCTAGTTTATGTGTAGGAGAGTTACACATTGAAAGAATTGGACGTAATGGATTGTCAACCTTATGAATTTTAGGTAGTCCATTCTTAATGACGAAAATAAATTCATAGCCGATGTTCCTTCGGATGATATCAGAAAATTAGAAGGAAAAGTAAATTCTCATTTAGTAAAACTTCGCGGCATGAACGTTATCGATAAACAGGAGTTTAACTCCTTGAAACCCATGGGATCTGATTTTCCAAACCTCTATGGACTACCTAAAATTCATAAGGTTGACAATCCATTACGTCCAATTCTTTCAATGTGTAACTCTCCTACACATAAACTAGCAAAATGGTTAGCTGATATTTTAAGCCCAGTACGGAATGAATTATGTAAGTTTACTTTGAAAGATACATTTGAACTTGTTGACTGTCTTGTAGATATGAACATAAAAGATAGGAAAATGTATTCATTTGATGTTAATTCTTTGTTTACTAATGTACCATTGATTAAGACTGTTGATATTCTTTGTGACTATATTTCTTCTAGTTGTTTTTCATTCCCTTTCCCTTTAACTTATTTGAAAGATTTATTATTATTATGTACTGACAACGTCCATTTCACGTTTGAAGGCGAACATTTTCGACAAGTGGATGGCGTTGCTATGGGGAGTCCATTAGGACCTTTGTTAGCGGACGTGTATATGTCTTATGTTGAAAACTTATCCCTTGATTTAATTTCAAAATTGCCTTTTTATAGGAGATATGTAGATGATATCATTTTGATATGTGACGATGATGAAGATGCGAGTCGCCTATTAGACAGACTTAACTCTGTACAAAATCATATCAGTCTTACATGTGAGGAAGAAAGTCGCAACCAGCTATCATTTTTAGACATACTTCTGAGTCGAAGAGATGATGGCTCAATAAGACGGTCTATCTACAGAAAGCCCACTTGGACAGGGCAATACCTTAATTTTCACAGCTTCTGTCCATTACAGTATAAGAGGGGCTTGGTGAAGTGCCTATTCAAGAGGATTCAGCGTATTTGCACGGCTGATGTTATGGACAGAGAAAACGAAATATTAATGGATACTCTTGTTAAAAACGGATATCCTTTGAAATTTTTAAACAGGTGTAGAAGTCAACTAGCCTCTAAACCTACAATCCATACCGTCCCTAAGAAAAAGGTTTTTATCAAATTACCATATAACGGGGAAATAAACAGTAGGATTGTGAGACAAAGGTTGAATTCAATCATCCGTAGGACCTACTATGCTGCCCAGCTTGTAATTGTGGAAAAAGCCAAAAATATGCTTCACTGTAAACCCCAAAAGTGCACAAGTGATTATATCACATCCCATACAATTTACCAATTTTCGTGTGTGTGTGGACATACATACATAGGGAGGAGTAATCGCGCTTTGCACGTGAGGGTGGGAGAGCATATCCCAAAATGGTTAGAAAAACAGATGAATTGTGACAAGCTAATAGATGCAGGTGGCAGACTACCAAATTCTTCTATAGCTAAACATCTAATCGAGATGAACCATAAGATTGATGTTAACTCAGCCTTTAAGGTCATCTATAAAAACGGTCAAGGGCGTTTATTGAAATACGCAGAGGCTATAGCTATTCATAGACTTAAGCCCCCCTTGTGTATTCAAAAACAGTTTGTCATTACTCTTAACCTACCTTGGTAATCCTTATTTGATTGGATTACCAAACGTTTGTGTTAATTATTCTTAATTCCGTTTTCTCTCACTTTGTTTAATTTAACCTTTCTATATATATTGACTTGACAAGTAAATGTGTGATCAGATTGTTCGAAATGTATAGCGCTAATACATCACATTTTTCAGACAGTCTCCGTCTTCTAATTAAATAAATATCATAAAAATACGAAGGATATGGAAAATAAGAAAGGGTGGGAGGGTTTTGAATAGAATTCACCTAGGCTAAACAAGGGAGAGACAAAGGTAGAACAAACTTCTCTTGTATGTAAAGACACTAGGATTGTTATCTCAAATTAATTCCCATAGCTTTGGCTATGTGTAAAATACGGATTCGAATTCCGTTAGAAAGGCTCGATGAAATGCGATAGATAATTTTGAAGGCACTATTTTTATCCATTTGGTGACCTCTATCATGAATCAAATGAGCCAAAATAGAACTTCTTATAGATTTTATTTGGCTTTTTCCGAACCATGAAGGAAGATTATTATTATTATTATTATTTATTATTGTATCCTTTAGTTCCTAGAGGAACATAGGGCTTCAGCTGCGCACCTCCATTGACTTCGGTTTTCTGACAACTTTTTCACCCTGCTCCAGGTCTGCCCACATGCTTTCATCTCCTCTTCACATGACCTCCTCCAAGTCACCCTTGGACGACCAACTCGCCGCCTCCCTTTCGGGTTCCACTCGAGGGCTTGTCTAGTGATGTCACTTGATGGTTTCCTCAGCGTATGGCCAATCCATCTCCATTTCTTTCTGCCTATTTGTTTCACAATCGGTTCCTGATTGGTTCGCTCCCAGAGATCCCTGTTGCTGATCTTTTCTGGCCATCTGATCTTGAGTATTGAGCGGAGACAGTTGTTAATGAAGGTTTGAAGTTTGTTTGAGATGCTCTTTATGACTCGCCAAGTCTCTGATCCGTATAGTAGCACTGACTTCACATTGGAGTTGAAAATCCGGATCTTATTTTTGATGCTGATTGCTGTTGACCTCCACACAGATTTGAGAGTAATGAAAGCTTGTCTTGCTTTTCCGATTCTGGCTTTGATGTCTTCGTCAGTTCCGCCTGTAGTTGAGACGATGCTTCCCAGGTAGGTGAAGGAGGTTGTTTCTTTCAGGTTCTTCCCATTTATGCTTATTGTGGTCTGTTGTTGCTGTTGATGTTGGCAAGGAATCTTCATCATCTCTGTTTTATCTATGTTCACGTGAAGTCCTATCTTTGATGCTTCTTCTGCCAACTTGTTACTTTTCATTTGCATATCTTCCAGTTTATGGGAAATCAGACATATATCATCGGCGAAATCCAGATCCTCCAAGTCTTTTGTGTCAGTCCATTTTATGCCTGTTCCCTCGTTGGTTGCCGTTGTCTGTCGCATTATCCAATCAATTGCAATCAGGAAGATCATTGGTGATAGTAGACAGCCTTGCCTCACTCCCGTCCTCACTTCGAAGGCTTCCGTAAGTTTCCCGTTGTGGATTACTTGGCATGCAGCATTGTCGTATAACTGTTGGATGAGGTGTATAATTGTCAATGGGACCCCGTAGTAGCGAAGTAGTTTCCAAATGACCTCTCGATCGACGCTGTCGAAGGCCTTTTCAAAGTCGATGAAGTTGAGATAGAGAGGTGACTGCCATTCCAAGCTTTGTTCAATGATGATCCGTAGAGTGGCGATTTGATCAATACATGATTTGTTTCTCCTGAATCCAGCCTGTTCCGGACGAAGTTTTTCATCTAGGGCTTGTTTGATTCTCTCCAGGATGATGCGACTTAGTATCTTGCTTGGAATGGACAGAAGCATAATTCCCCGCCAGTTTTTACATTGACTTAAGTCTCCTTTCTTTGGAAGTTTGAATAAGTAACTGTTCTTCCAATCCTCGGGTACTTTGCCCTCTTTCCACACCTTCTCCAGTAGTGGTGTCATCAAGTCCGCTGTTGTCTCTGGGTCTATTTTCAAAGCCTCTGCTGGGATTCCATCTGGTCCCGGTGTTTTCCCAGTTTTAAGCATCTTGATTGCATTCAGGACTTCTGATTTCGTCGGGGGGTCAGTGTTCACTGGTAGTTCTGCTTCCGTTGTTGGTATTGCTGGACGTGTTGTAGGTGGCGGACGATTTAGAAGTCTTTTGAAGTGTTCAACCCAGTGCTTTCTCTGTTCCACCTCTTTGGTGATTGACTTTCCATTGTCGTCCTTTATTGGCTTAATCTGTGTCGAACGTTTGCCCGATAGGTGCCTAGTTGTTTGGTAGAGTGTGGCGAGGTCTCCTTTGCCTGCAGCTTGTTCTGCTTCGTTTGCCATGGTTTCATAATATTTTCTTTTGTCTTCCCTGGCGCTTTTCTTCACTCTTTTGTTCAGTGTATTGTAGCTTGCATTCAGCTCCTGTTTTTGTTGCTCGTCCGTGCACTGGATAATCTTTTGCTTCACTGTCCTTCTCTCTCTATGAAGGAAGATGCTTGCTCATTAATGCGTTTGTTAGGCTGTCTAGTTGTTCACCCTATATAGCTAGCTCTCTCCACAGGAGCAACTAAATTTATGGATACACATGGAAGTGGCACAGCTAGGTAGCTTGTCTTTCACTTGAGCAATCAAAATTGGTCGGTTAGCTGGAAAGTGACAAACAGAGGGTGGCGGCAGTATAAATCCATTCTATCGCTTTCGATAATCTCAGATGTAAGGCTTCACTAGCCACGTCCCCATTAAATTGCAATTTCATGAACAGTTGTTTCTTTCCAACTGTTGTCAGTTTCTCTTTATTGTACTTGGCGTTCATGTGTCTCCTTACAAATCTACTAGGATAACCCATTTGGACCAGAGTATTTTGGATGTATTCTAACTCATTTTGTAGGGAGTCATCTGTACAGATACGTCCTGCTCGACTAGTGAGGCATCTGACCAAATTGACTTTGTATCGGATTGGTACAAAACCCAGTGAAGTTCAGAATAGCGACATCACTTGCGTCTATAGAAGAGAAAGATAATTGTTTATCTTTCCTAGATATATTGCTTAGTCAACGGCTTGATGAGTCAATAAAAATATCGATCTATAGAAAACCTACCTGGACAGGACAGTATCTTAATTACCACAGTTTCTGCCCTGTTCGGTACAAAAGAGTCTTAGTAAGGGGCCTCTTCAGTAGAATCCGACGAATATGTACTGAAGACACACTTGATGAAGAAGAAAGAAAGTTGACACAAACTCTGGTTGATAACAATTATCCAGACAAGTTCATCACGAGATATAAAGTAGTCAGAACACCAAGACCCACTCTACAACTCGCCCCTAAGAAAGACATGTACATCAAGCTACACAGTTTCGGCATTCATAGCAGCTTGACAACTAGACAAAGACTGAACGCTGCTGTTAAAAAGACTTTTTATGCAGCTGAGATCAAAATAACTGAGAATGTGAAGCCAATATATCTATCCATCGAAGCCCTTTGAACATGCGAAAAATGATGTCGTATCCCATTGTATTTACCAGTTTGAATGTACGTATGGCCACACATACATAGGGAAGACTCATCGATTTCTACAGGTCAGGTTTTCAAAGCATATTCCTAAATGGCTTCAGAAGAAAACTGAATTTCCAGGACTCAGTAATGGTGAGAACTAGAGAAGTAACTCATCTACTGCGAAATATATTACGGAAGAGACAGGACATAAAATTGACGTTAACACATCTTTTAAACCTATCTATGAAACTTGTTTGGGGCGTATCCTAAGGTTTGTGGAAGCCCTAGCTGGCAATTAGAAAGTTCAAGCCACCTTTATGCATTCATGAGCAATTCGTCATCACATTAAACTTTCCATGGTAAACTTTGTTTTGATACAAGCCAGGGGAGATGCACCACTACCTCTCTTATTTGGTTTAGTGATCTTCGTTGTCATTTTGACCTTCAGTATGTCCTTTTAACTTGACCTAAGCATATTTCCCACCTCTTAACTCTTTAATAATTTCATAAATATTCCTATGACAAGTCCGTGTGTGTGTGATCAGATTGTTCGAAATGTTTTGAGCAAATACAATATTACAGGATTCAGACGAATTACGTGTTCTTATTACTTTGTCTGTATTTTATCAACCTTAATTTCTATCAACAATTGTTGATAAAGAGTTAACAAGGACGACAATTCAAATTTCGCGCACATTCGCATACATTACTAAAGGTGATTCAGTAAAACAACAATTTTAAGGAAGTAATAATTAAAAACAGCCATAAATATACAAAACATATAATTTCTCTTCTATGCAATGCAGAAATAAAGAAACAAAGATAGAATCAAAGGAATTAGTAATTATGGAGAAGATAAATTAGATTCGCATTGCTTTTCTAAGAAGCCAGTGGGGCTTAAAATCATAGGAAGTTCTTTTTCTTTCTCTCTCTCACTATAATTTATATGTGGGATAGTCAGTCATTCCCTTATCACAAGGTTCAATCCTTTCCCATGTTTGTATATTTATTTTAAAAGAATGTATAAATAATTTTTTTTAAGGTTTAACTGATTCTTTAATCTTGTGAATAAATTTACTAAGACTTCATATAATTTTGTTGATTTTAATCTAAGCCGATTGTGATTTGAAAATTATTGATTAGTTGGATGATTGATTGACTGATGGTTTTACATTGGAAATCTACCAATCAGCAGAATAAAGAAAGAAGCAGTATAATGGTGAAATAGTATTTACAAAAGTCGGTTTGTAAGAGATTTGATGTATCAGTTAGAGAACCAGTGAAAACCAGAATCGGAGCACTGAACAACCCGGTGTTTCGTCCTAGTTCGAGACTCATCATCAGTCAGTGGAGTCGACCCGATCATGAGTGGGGTAGAAGTAAGAATTTAGAAAACAGAAAGATTGAACGAAAAAGTATTTACTTTTCAATTAGATCCTCATCTCACTGTGGCTCTACTCTAATACACACATGTATAACATTTTTATTACAATACACAACAAACAGTTTACCAATCAAGTGGCACTGATATGTTTGTTAACAATAATTGGTCAGTGTCAACATGTCATTGCGATGAGTGATAATTAACGAAGAAAATCAATATATATATAATTAAAAGGTGGAAATGGTTGCAACAAGTGGATTGCATAATGCATAATTTTGGAAAAATGAAGAGCAATTAAGGAGTAAGAGGTGTGCACAGGTCGATTACGTAACAGATTTTTAAAGAAAATAAAACAATTTGGACAATGATAATTTGTAACTAGAGTTGAAGTGGTCATAAGAATAAAATAATTTTTACAAGGATAACACGTAATTAAAGACGAATTAGTCAGAAAAGTAGAAGACAAACTCGTAGAGCAAAATTAAGATTAGTAGGAATGCGATAAATAATTTTAAATGCAGTATTAACATCAACCTTATGCTCACTGTCTACAAGGTGGGCTAAAATAGAGCTACGAATAGATCTTATTTGTCCCTTGCTTAACCATGTTGGATGATGTCTGGAAATGCGATGATGAACCTGCCTAATTGTTCGCCCGATGCAGCTGGCTCCGCAGCTGCAGTCAGACTTGTAGATACACATAGCTTATTCCTTAATTGCTCTTCATTTTTCCAAAATTATGCATTATGCAATCCACTTGTTGCAACCATTTCCACCTTTTAATTATATATATATTGATTTTCTTCGTTAATTATCACTCATCGCAATGACATGTTGACACTGACCAATTATTGTTAACAAACATATCAGTGCCACTTGATTGGTAAACTGTTTGTTGTGTATTGTAATAAAAATGCTTTACATGTGTATATTAGAGTAGAGCCACAGTGAGATGAGGATCTAATTGAAAAGTAAATACTTCTTCGTTCAATCTTTCTGTTTTCTAAATGTCTAAATGGGGATTTTTTCTATATTGAAGTACGAATTCTCGAAGTGGCTATTGAACTGGGTCCCAGTGGCTTGATGGTCCGAGAGGTCCTGTGTTCGAGCCCTGGTAGTGGGCGTTTACTTCAGATGAGTCTTAAACTAAAGCGAAACAACCGTCCAGTACTTCCTGGTTGGTTTCCAATGGTTCTCTAACCAATGTCAGCTCACCATAGTGAAATCCTCTCAGTATACATATCAAAGGTATTTATTTTTCATTTCAAAAATCATTCTTCTTAACACACATACACAAAGCAAACATTAAAATCATAGTGAATAAAAATGAAAATCTAATAATTTTCCTCTAAAATGTCAATCTATTCCCCCGTCCTTCAAAAGTTCCCTCCTTGAATATGTGGTTTTATTTGTTAGTTTTACTTTTTTTTCAACTAACTTTTCAGTGTATTTCTCTTGTTTTACCTCTCAGAAAAAAAATGTTAATCAGGATTGGTTCATGTTGCTATGGCAACGTGAAAATACAGTACTGGTAGTTGTTACTACTCTTGTCTGTTTATCTATTCATCTGTTAGGTGATTTTCTTTGTATATAAGTGTGTGTGTGTGTCGTAAAAATAACAAGGATTTACAACATCTGCAGGAGATTGATTAACAACATCGACTAATGGTAAACGAAAGGTATGTTTGTTGTTAGGCTATTCATTATAAATACATTAGAATAATTTGTCCCAGTTCTAGTCCACTTATAGACCCCTGCGTCTTTTGAGTGACTTATAAGCGCATGTCTTATATCATTAACCAGAATGTTGTGTATACAGGAAGGAAACAGAAGGAATGCGATTATACGGTCAATAATTGTTGTAGAATTTTATCTTTCAGAGCGCCTCTCAAATTCTTAATTCTTCTGTCATTGGATATCGATTAAAGGGTGGGGGGGGGAGGGCGTCTACGAAAAGGGCTTCAATAGAACAGCTCCCTCTCATTCTGTTCTATGCATTTCTCTTTACCTGGCACCACCATTCCCCAGAGTCTCCGATGTCCACCTCTCTGATCGATCTCCTCCATTTCACATACGGACAGACACTCAACTCCACATTCCCCATCCAAGTCCCAGTCGAGCTATTGCCTGGTGCGCGGTGTCACTTGACGGTCACCTCGACAGCGTGTCTGCGATCCATCGCCATTCTCCCCAACATATTTACTGAGCAATAGGTTCTTGACTGATTCATTGCCCACACCCACAGTTTCCTGTTCCTAATTCTTTCTGGCCAACTGTCCATCTGATCCTCAGTTTGGGGTCAGTGAAGTTAGCTCTTGATAAAGTTCTTGATTGGTTTTCATGACACGTGTGGCATGTTTCTGACCCACATAGAAGAATTGATTGATATTGGCACAACAGTGGTGTTGGAAGTCCGAATTTTGTTGTTTATGATAAGACGGAGTGCAGAAGTTTTCCAAACTGGTATCAGATTGATGAAGGTCTGTCTTATCTTTCCTATTCTGGTTTTGATATCCGTATCCGAGCTACCCAACCAGCTAAGTGATGGGAGTGATCTCTTGAAAATTTCCCCCGTTGTTTGTGTTTGGTTCTGGTTGGTGTTGTTGCTGCTGTTGGTTGGTTGTCTTCATCACCTCCGTCTTTTATATGTTCCCCTGGAGTCCTGTCTCCGCTGTCTGCCAGCCTCTTCTGCCAGATATTTGGTTTTTGCCTTCAAGTCTTCGAGTTTGTGTGACATTAAAAACATAAATCACGCACGCGCGAAATCTAGATCTTCTGGAGTCTTCTTATTTGTGGTCCGGCGTACTCACTCACTCCTAGCGCATAGTCTTCAGCTTAATCCAGTCCATCACTATTAGGAATATCATCGTTGGTGATAGTAGCCAGCCAACTTTGTCTAGCTCCTGTATTCACTTCGAGCGCCTCATTGACTTTTACCTTGTGGATCACCTAACTCGTGCCATTGTCATATAGCCAGCAGTTGAATGAGGTTGATAAAGACTTGGGCACTCCATGCCTTAGTGCATACTATTTTTCTGATAGAATGCAGTATACTGTATATAATGGCAAATCTTCTTCTACCTCGCTTACAAAATCCGGTGTTCCTTAAGGTGCCGCCTGTCCCCTCTCCTTTTCTTTTTTTCTTTCTTCTTACACGACCTGCCCCGTTCAAACGAAACTAACTTTGTCAAATATGCAGATGATCTGACTGTATCACTGCTTATCACTTCCGAGTCTGACAGCTCCTAACTTAATAGCTTTCTATTGGACATCAACAAGTGGTCTAAGTCAAATGGTCTTATGTTAAATCCTTCCAAATGTCAGGCAGTTGACTTTACTTTCAAGCATCGACGTGACTTACATGAACTTGTTAGCTCGCATGATCCCTGTAGCATAGATGGCACGGAAATTGAAACCAAATCAAGCATTAAATACCTTGGATTAGTTTTTTCCTCTGACCTTTCATGGTCATCCCATATCTTATCTATCTCTAAGAAAATGTTTCGTCTTACCTTCTACATTAAAAAGTTAAGACAATCAGGTATCAACCAACCTTTAGTTTTGCAATTATTAAACTCCTTTATTTTACCTATTGTACTCTATTGCTCTCCATTAATCTTTCCTGGGCTTCTCAAAAAAGATTATATCATATTACGAAGAGTATTAAATGCTGTGAGTAGGGCTTGTGGTCTGCCACTGCGTGAGCTCGCCAATACTATAGTCGAGAGGCATATAAATTCCTGTACAAAATGGGTAAAGGCTATACTGTCAGACCCTCTTCACCCCCTTTATTCACACCTGTCCCCTTGTGCCTCATCAGGTAGGACAAGAAGTCAATATAAAAAGTTATATGCTCGTACCACTAAGTACAGAAATTCTACAATACCCTATTTAGTCCGTACTTTATGTGATGGAGACACTGTTAGACGTGAAACACATGAGCTACTATGTAGTTAGCACATTGAATCGACCCTTTCATTGTTCATCTTTCTGGATTTTATGGTGCCACACTTTCTATCGTTTAATTATAACTTTGCTATTTTATTTCAGTTGTTATTACTATTATTACTACAATTTTATACTTTATGCATATTTTTCTCCGTATTGCATACGGTATTTTGCTATGTAGCTGCTATAACATTCGTTTTATTATTATTATTGTTATGTGATGTGTATTTTTAATTTTTTTTTGTCGTTTTTGAGTAAATTAGATGCAATATTGTACTGAATGCTGAAAATTCCTTGCTGTATCATTAGTACTGTTTTTGGAATAAAGCAAAAATTATTATTGGTAGTAGTGTTGTTGTAGTTTCCAAATTACTTTCGGTTAACGCTATCTGGTGAAAGTCTCTCCGAAGTCTATAAAATTAAGGTAGAGTGAACTTTGACTGCCATTCTATGCTGTGTTGTTAGACGACGATGCGTAGAGTTGTAATTTGATCAGCATATGATTTGTCTTTCCTGAATCCAGCTTGTTCCTGGCTGGGGGAATTCTGCATCCAGTGCCACTAGCAAGTACAAATATTCAACTATACCCTGCTCACGAGGTGTGCAACACAGATGACACTGAAATAAAAACCTAGTCGGAAATTAAATATCTTGGCGTCATTCTATCTGCTGATCTTTTCTCGTTGTCTCATCATATCTTGATGATTTCTAAGAAAATATTCCCTCTTACCTTCTAGATCAAGATATTCTGGAATAACGAAACCCAACCCTTAATCTTACGATTCGTTAACTCTTAAATCCTACCTGTTATTATCTATTGTTCCCCCCCTAGTTTTTCCAGGGCTACTGAATAAATACAATATCTTATTACGTAGGGTGTTAAAGGTTGTCAGCAGGGTAAGCAACGTGCCACTTAACCAGCTTGTTAATATTCTGGTCGACAGACATTTGAACTCATGTGAAAAATGGGCTTAATCCATTTTATCCAACTCACATCAGTCTCTTCATTCACAACTCTCCCCTTGTATCTAATCAGGCAGACAGACCAGAAGCCTATATAGAAAACTATATGCTCGTACTAGCAAGTACAAAATCTAAACTATACCCTACTTAGCTCGTGTTCTGTGCGATATAGAAAGCATTAGGTGTGATACCTATAACTTGTTAAATAGTCAGTAGAAAAATTGGATCTTGTCTTTCCAAGTCATATCATTTATGGTACAACGTTTTATTTCTCTCTTTTCCTTTTCTCCCTTTTTTGTTGTTATGTACTGCTTTGTTTCTTTCTTCCTTACAAACTCTATTTAAAACATTCTTCTTCGTTCTTTCACACTCTGTATATCTCGACCTTTTTTGTTACCGCTTACGCCAGTAAATATGCTAGTAGTATCTACTTTTCTAACACCTTCAAACATTCTGTTCACTTTTGGCTTTGCTACCGATATTCTAATATCTTGTTGTGAAAATTAACTGAGACTACCCATAATCTATGTAGAATTTTATTTATTGTCAATGTACAAACTGGATGCAACACTGTGGTGAAATGCTGAGAATTCCGTTCTGTATCACAAGAACTGTTTTGGAACAAAGCAAATTATTATTATTATTATCTTTTATTCTCTCCAGGATGACGCGACTTATTATTTTACCTGGAGTGGAAAAGAACATTATTCCACACCAGTTCTTGCAGAAGCGAGTGTACATCACCCTTTTTTGATAGCTTGACAAGATAGCTGGCCTTCCCTTCAATCAGCAGGTGTCTGTCTTTCCTTCCAAACGTTTTGAAATAATGGTGTAAGCATACGCACTGCTGTCTCTAGGTCCGGTTTTATAGCCTTGAAGGGAATCTCGTCTGGTCCTACTCTCTTCCCAGCCGGCCTTAAGTAGTCTGATTTCATTTAAGACTTCTGCTTTTGCTGGAGGACTGTTGTTGCCTCGCAACAAAATGCAGTACTATTGAATGATTATTTACCGGCTTTGGGAGACACCACAAAATAGTGGAGAATATTTATATTATATATATGGAGATAAGAATACATTCTGTGCGAAATGTTCTTTACACTGACATTTGTTTTGAGGAAGTGTTTTCACAATGACTTCCTAGTGAAGATTACAGCCATCTTGTGGAGCTCATCGATCAAAATTTCGATGTATGCATTGAATAAACGAATAACACTCCAGTAGCTTAATCCCTCATTTGTTTTACTTTTTTGCTACTGAAACATATTTTATGCTGTTAGATACTACTGATATCTAACAAGCTTTTTTTTCTAAATAACAGAGAAGATTTGTAGGTATCTACGAAGATGTTTAATGTTTGACCATAGATATCTGGTCATTAACTTCAATGCTAAATATATATATGCTAAAGATATCACTTATCCTGATAACGAAACGTCCATAGTCAAATACTGTCATTCGAAAAACACAAGCTGTCAACTTATATTCTTTGATGATGTACTCTGTTAGTGAAAACAACTTAGTTTTAATAGTACGTACCCACCGGGGTTCGAACCCAGAACCTTCTTGCTAAAAGGCGAGCTAGGTAGTAGACCATCGAGCCACTGGGACTCAATCCAATGGTCCTTGAATTCTTAATTCTGCCAATTCACGACATAGCACGCACCCACCGGGGACAGTTGGATCGGGTCCCAGTGGCTCGATGGTCCACGAGCTCACCGTTTAACCAGAAGGTCCTGGGTTCGAACCTCCTGTGGTGAGTGCGTGCTACTGAAGAGTCCCAAATTAGGCGGACGGAGCAGCTGTCCAGTACTCCCTGGTGGGTTTTTCCAGTGGTTCTCTTACTGATGTCAGCTCATGATGAAATCCTCCATGCAATCAAACAAAAAATCCCAACAAAACCAATACCTGAGAATTCCCTTTTGAATAATAGTACTAGAATGAAATATCCAGCAATAAATAAGGTTTCGTT
The DNA here is from genome assembly GCA_944472135.2 of Trichobilharzia regenti. Lineage (NCBI taxonomy): Eukaryota > Metazoa > Platyhelminthes > Trematoda > Strigeidida > Schistosomatidae > Trichobilharzia > Trichobilharzia regenti. Next base: position 31,387,422 of record OX235267.1, read on the forward strand.
AGAGTTATGTGTATCTTGGTGATTGCAAGTAAATGATGACGTTTTTAGCCCATGCATTCTAACTTTTGTCGACTTGCGATATATATATATATATATATATATATATATATATATATATATATGGAGAGTTGTGTGTTTGTCGGAGTGTGCCATGCAGGAGATCGTTTTGGGAAGAGGAGATGAGAGACCATGGTCAACTGTCGGGCTTGCTAAAGAGGACCACATCGAATAGGATACAGTGAAGATGTTCTATTGAAGCTCTATACTCCCCTCTGAACCAAAGGTAACAATAATAATATATTCAGGGTTGTTACTAACCTGTTTTCAGACTGCAAAAGATGCATTGCTTCGTTACTAGTGATTAGGCAGTATCATGCGTCTAGTTCTTTGTGCTGGTGCACACTGAACTCTACCAGTCAAGTTTGTAAAATGGTAACCCTGTTAAGTAACTAGCCATCACAGTGCATGCTGAATTGATGTTGACCATGCTACAAACTTAACTAATAGAGTTAAGTCCTCACCAAATAATGAACTTGATGCATGACACTAATTACTGTCCAGTGCCCAATCAAAGTACCCAGTACAGTCCTACAGGAGACCAATCGCGAGCTCATATTGCTTTGTGATAACGTCTTTTACTGCAGTACAGGGTGACATGGATGCAAATCTCAGAAAGAATATGAGTTTCGTCGAGGTTAGAGACATACCTTTCTAACTATTGAGTGCCAACAAGCAGGAAATCTGTGTGGTCCAAAGCTTCCTGCCTGACAACTGCCTTTATTAACAACAATTCACAGTGAACCATGACGTCGAGTCACCCAGTATGTTAACTACATTGCAAACTTGACTGGTGCATCTCAGTCTGCACTAACAACAAAGACTAGACTGATAACACTGACTACTGCCCATTGTCCTCTGATCAGAGTATATGTAAAGTACATTCGATAAGTAACTTCAATTCCCAAATTACAACTCTGTTATTAAAATTTATAAATTTAGTGTACATTTAAAAAAAAAACAGACACCTTTCAAAACACTGACGCTACTTAATATATGTTACTCAGTTGTTTTGAAACTCAATGGAATATTATTCCTACTTTGAATTCTGCAGGCATTCTGACTGATTTCAATGTAAATCTCGTCAATAAATTGATATGCCTGGCAGTACCGTTTAGTAGACTGTATGGTATACGAACTTAGTGCTCAAAAATAAAATGCTGCAATCAATAATCTGAACTTCTTAGACTGGACATTGGCTAGTAATTAGTACACTGTGTCTAGTCTTTGTTTGGTGCAGGCTTCAAATTCTGTCAGCCAATTTTGTAATGTGGCCACCATGCCATTAGGTGCCCCCGAAATGACTTTTCACTGTGAATTGTTGATATAACATGGAAGGAGGCAGTATGCAGGATTGCTTGTTTGACCTAAGTTTCCTGACATTTCTCAGCACTCGTCAGCAAGGTGTATCTTCAACTTGAAGGAACTTATGTCTCTTCTAAGATTCCGACTCCACGTTACCTAATACTGCAGTCAGAGATGCTACCACAGGGGGGGGGAATTAGTTCCTTCAAGGTAGCAGATGCACCTTAATGACTAGTGAGTGTCAACCAGCGAGAAAACCTAGGCAGTCTAAGGCTTCCTACGGCCTATCGCCTCCAACCATCTAATATCAACAATCGCAACTTCAATGACAACAAAAGTACTAGAGACACACAAAATGAGGCGGAGAGAAGACGGACGATTGATAAAGGTGTCTTTTTCATGTCTCAAAAGAAAAGCAGTTAGAAACAGTTTACACCAAATGCTGAATATATATATATATATATATGCTACAAATTACCTTGAAAAATGCTAGATTCACTGAAAAATTAAAATTGTTAAGAACCAATAAAGGTTCAGACTTTACATAGACTAGAGGTACAAAATACTCAGTATTTAGAGAGAAGGTCAGGATGGAAAAAGTAATCGTAAGGTGTTTTCATGCACAGTATAACAGGCACCATAGCAGATATGACAGCTGTATAAGAAAGAACCGACAAAACACTTTAAGCCAAACATAACTGTAACGGAATAATTGCTTGGAAAATCCTTCCTGAATGATCTAATCACGATATTTATACTTAATTGGGTGTTTCAACCAACTTTTTAATCATTATGCCTTTTTCTCTTAGCATGTATATCATATATTGATTCGATCCTTATTAATTGTCTTAGTTCCTGTTTATTCTCTAGTGTTAATGCTTCTCTTTGTGATTGTGCGATGTATGAAGTGATTTTATTTGAATGATTCAAAGCCATATTTTGACACTGAACTGTTTGTGAGAAGCGTTGGTGTGTGATTCTTGTGGACAGAGATTTTGATTACGCCATGTTGGGGATACTTTACGTTATTCTTGTTTATTTTATGCTTAGACATTTAATTGGACTGTACAGAACCAGTGAATTACAAATTCCAGCAACAAAAAATCGTCTTTTTGCTGTTTTTGGAGCGTTTTATGACTGTGTGGGTGTGTGTGTGTCTCAAGGAAGTTTTTTCATCTATACAGTGGAACGTAGAGATCGGTTTACTGCCTTCAGACCACAACGACTAACATCCGACAATATTACAACGTTACTCCAAGCGTGTAATACAAACTCACATAAGATTAACCACCTTTAGGAAAGAAATTTAAATCGGTATCGACTGAATCTTTTCTGCCCATTCAAGCAGTCGAAGACTAAAGAGGGGGTGGGGATGGGGTAAATTTACGATAACTTATTAATACTCACCCTGTTCAGTGTAGCACCTCTATATTATCGTGAATTCACAGAAATCAAGATTCACAAGTCACTGAATTCCACTTCACTAGCTGAGTAATCGAAGTGTTTCCAGTATAACCTCAAAATCTCGGGTTAGATCCCAAGGAGAGGGATTCATAGGGGAGGACTACTGAAGAGTCTACAACTAGAACGTGTCAGCTGTCTAGTATTCTGTAATTTTAAATGCTTGTCTCTCCCTCTCTCCCGCTCTACCTAGCCTTGTTCTTATCACTACGTTTCTGCTCTACAAAATGCTTTATCAGTTCCTCAGATATGTATGGAAATACCTTGTGATTCCTTTTTAATCCTCAATCCACTGTATCAAAATAGAATTAAATTAGAGTTGTTCGGATACATTTGTTCTTTATGTATGTTTGTGTTTGTGTGTGAGTGTGTATTTGTGTTTGTCATTCATTCGTTCATTAATTCATTTACTTTTCTTTTAATTAGATTTGTTAAATTAAGAAATAATGATAATAATAATAATAATAAAAAAATCCCTCAGCTTTTTACACAGTCAAAGAAAAACAGAATCCATAATTTCAATAAATTTTAAAAAAATTTTAATCAGTGAATATTGCTTAAACAGATGGTTGCTTTTAATGACTGAAAAATTTCCTGGCGTTGATGGGGGGCGGGTGGTTGGTTGGTTGGCTGGCTGGTGAATGTGTTCAAACTCGCTTTACATCGATTAGGAGTAGATTAAAGTTTGAATTTGAATCTTTTCTTTTTTAAACATTTCTTACTACTTTTAATATGAATCAATGTGTACAATGCATTTTTTAAATTTAAATTCGAATCAAATTTAAAAATTAATCTGATGCTACAGAACGAAGTTTACTAGATTTCTTGTGAGAAGTTGTAACTAATGGGATCCATCAGGTTGGCTTTGAAAACAAATACTTGCCAATAATCACTGATTGGTGGTCACGCTAAGATCACTAATCGATTTTTTTCCTTCAAGTTCCCCAGTGGAATATAGGGCTTCAAGTTAGTGGCTTGAAGTTTCTGCAGTAGTGTTTATTTTTACAGGATGGGGTTGCTAGCCTTATGCCCAACCTTCCCTCATTACCAGGATTATTTCTGGCTTAGCGAGGTAAAGGAGTGCGTCGACCGGGAATCGAACCCCGGACCATGCGCATGGTTGGCGAGCGTCCTAACCGCTGTGCCACCGACGCACTCACGAGTCGATAGAAGTTAGAGTTCATGGGCTGGCCATTAGATAGCGTCTCAGTGGGTAAATGGTTCTGTGTTTGAAACCTAGTGTGCTGCGTACTTCTGCAGAGTGCCAAAACTAAGATGATCACTTGTCCAGGAATCGGTTTTCTAACTATTCTCAATCCGTAATCAGAATTGAGATTTGAAAGGATTGATTCGTTTCCCATCTAACTTTATTTATGAGAGAGAGAGAATTGTTGAATACTGTTGAAGTGATGATTCCAGTAGGTGTTCATAAATGGGAGCCAGGATGAAACGCGTATCCATCATTATTGAGTTTGTAATGACTAATAGGGGAAACTAAAACTGAAGTTTCGTATTATTGAAGATTAGTCAGTTGCATGTACTTGCATCCAGAGTGAATGATGATGTTCCCACTGAGATTCAACCCTCGGCATTTTATTGTTTCATACGTCAGGTTCTCATCAACTAGGCTACTGAAGTTGGACAGCCAACTAATGTGCAGAGGACTTTTCAATTCTGATTTGTCTCAATTACTCTCAATTCCTCATTGGACTGAAAAATCGGATCTTTGTTGACATATCAGCTCCTTGAATGGATTGTAGAGAAAATTTGTTTTGATAAAGTCTTACAGTGTTGTACAATAATATTTACTGATGACCACATTTCGACCACAATTTTTTGCTGCTCATAATCATTTCAAGTCACTCACACAACTTTCCAACTTCGTCTAAATGATTCCGCTATTTCTCATCTCTTGATATGATTGGTATTAATATTTTTCATATTTCTGGTATGATTGATAATTTATTTCTGTTGCATGTGTTGAATGTAGACTCAATGAATAAGGATTCCATAATCAACCTCTTTCTCCATCTACCTAGATTACTTCTTAGAATTTTGACTCTCTCCCACCCACCCTATTGTGTGGTTGTGTGTTAATGCATGTAGTGCAACTGCTGAGCTTTTTTCTAAATTACTTATCTTCGTGGGTTCAATCGTTCTAACCCTAGCTAAATTCTTATGTACCGACAGTCTGATTACCCCCGACCTACTAGTTTGACCTATCTAGTTGTCCTCGCAGTCATTGCAAGGTATTTTGTAAATTACATTATTTTGCCCAATTGGGTCCACCGAGTCTTTTAGCCTACAGAGCTTGTCTCTGAGTGAGTTTGTAGGTTTGAATGCCACCCTAATTACCGCTTTATTGAAAATCCTACATTGGGAGAGTCTCAGATATTCCCTCCTTATATGGTTAAGCCGTATATGCTTTATATTCTCTCTTATTTATGTTATCATTATTACTTTCCCCATTATTTTTATTTTGCTTTTGGCCTTTACTGATCATCTAAGCTAATTTTATAGGATAATTATTTGACACCAAAGCTTCTATCATTTCGGTCTTTTCTTGTACTACTCAGTGCTATTGCTCGGTTCGTTAGACACTTAACCGAGCCTGCCTTTACAGACAGACAACGGATGAGACGAATTAAATTCTAAATATCCATTAGAGTGGGTTGGCTTTTTACAAATGCTACTATGCAGTTCACCTCTTTGTTCATTTTCTGATTCAAATGTGAATTTTATTCCCTTTACTAGTGAGTTTATATGTGTAGGAAGAATCTAGAGATATGTTTTGTTTTTAACACTGAGTGAGTGTGATCCACATATTTCCACCATTACTGCATAACACTGGGAGATTTCATCAAAATAAATTTTATCAACAATGGAATTATACTCTACCACAATGCACAAGATTTATTTTTACATCACCTGGAATGGATCCTTCAACAATGTCATGGGACTGACTTGATATCACAGTTTCCATTCCAGAAGCCAACATGTTATCAACGAAGACGATGCATTTCTATATAATGAGGTCATTTAACTGAAACACATTTCCTATAGTTAGTTTGTTAGGATTAGATTTGTTTATACGAGTTGATCACGGATTGATATCAGTTAGAGAACCATTGTAAATCCGTGATCAATTCGTAAGAACAAATCTAATCCTTACAAACCAACTATTATAGAAAATTAATCTGATACTCGCTAACGACTTGCTACAGGACAGAGTTTCCTGGAGTTCTAGTGAGAAGTCGTGACCAGTGAGATCCATCCAGTCATGTGTGAGGATGGATTTCCCTCCAATAATATTGACTGGTGGTCTCACTAAAATCACGAATTGGTAGAAGTTAGAATTCATGAGTTGGCCATTGAATATGGTCCCAGTGGCTGAATGGTACACGACTTAGCTCGCCTTTTAATCAGATGGTCGTAGGTTCGAACCCCGGCGGTGGATGCGTACTGTGCATGAGTCCCAAAATAGGATGAATAAGCTGTCCAGTACTCGCTAGTGGTTTCCAATGACTCTCTAACTGACATCGATCCGTGATCAACTCGTACAAGGGAAATACAGTTGCAATAAACGTCTCATTAGTCGTCTTCAATAAATATAAACTGAACTTCCCCTTTTTGTCTCTATACTGAAGTCGGTGTGTGTGTGTGGGGGGGGGTAAGTTGCCTATTGAGACAAATGAAAGAAGATCCAATGTTCAAACTGTCTCTCTCTTTCTCTATCTTTCAGACCTTGTCAAATATATTATTTTATTTCTGTCCCACACTGAGGTATAAACACTGGCTATAGCAAGTATAATGATAGTCAGCATGTTCTTCTAGATGTATCCCTCATTGAACATTCAATAAAACTTTCTCTACTCTACCAACTAAACTCTCACTTTGTCTCATATAGTCTAGCTGAATGCATCTACTTAATCGAACATAACGATTACTTGAAATTCCAGAAAGAATTAGCTGTTTTGTTTCTGAGATTTAATCAAACTCAGAGATATAAGAAAACAAAACACGTAGATCAGCGAAGAGTCTGTTTTCGCCGGCGAATTCATTTTCTTAGCTGTACAATCGCTGCTTCATATGCAGACACATAGATGACAACCACCTCGATATTGGAATACCGACAACATACTTGAAAGAATTATTATTGAGATGCACTCTGAATGTCCAGTTCACATTCAATGACACCATCTACAGAGAAAAGGATGATATTGCTATGGGATTTCCGTTGGGTCCACTACTATCAGATTGCTTCGCGGCAAGCCTCGAGAGAGGTTTACTAAAGCCAAGCATCAACAATTTGCGACTGTATAAAAGATATGTGGACGACATTTTCATTATTTGTGACAACAACAACGACCCCGATCTGCTGCTGAAGACATTTAAAAATTGCTATTCAGCAATAAAATTCACTCTTGAAATGGAAAACGAGTCAAAAATTCCGTTTCTCGATGTGGAACTGACAAGAAGAGCTGATGGGAGCCTAAGAAGATCAATCCATAGAAAACCTACGTGGAATGGTCAACTAACAAGCTTCTATAGCTGGGTGCCCATTCAACAAAAGCGAAATTTAATTAAATCACTTGCCATCCGCATCCGACGCATCTGTAGTCCCGACGTTCTGGAAACAGAATTAGATATTCTGAGAGAAATATTCATCCAAAATGGATACCCAATAAGATTTATCGACAAAAATATGAAACCAATAATTCGGAAAAACGAAACTTTAACTGAAACTAAAAAGAAACTCTACATGAACTTGGATTTCAAGGGAGATTTAACAAGCAATATTCTCAAGTGAAGGATCACACCATCTCTGAGAAGAACATTCTTTGCAGCAACGCTAAGAATAGTGTTATTCAGTAGCCTACTGATCTGCGGAAGCCTCAAGGACAAAATCCCGCATCTGGCCACTTCTATGTGCATATATCAGTTCACCTGCTGCTGTGGAGCCAGCCAGGTACATCGGTCGTTCAATGCGCACCCTGTCCAAGAGGATTCAAGAACACTATCCAGCCAGCATGGTTGCGAAAAGGCAATAGTGGTGCAATAAGGAGTGTGATAATTGAACACTTGGTTAACACTGATCACTGCGTTTCAACAAACGCCTCCTTCAAAATAATCTAAAGATTCAAGAATAACCTATCAAAGGCAATACGGTTTCGTCTTCTTTGTATCGCTGAAGCTCTGGCCATTCACATAGATAAACCAGAGCTGTGCATACAAAAGAAGATTACTCAACCACTTCTACTCTCATGGTAACAATATTTTGATTTGTTTTGAGTTTTTATTTTTATTTTGATGACTTAATTTTGTTTGTTTCTTTGCCTGTTCTTTAATTGCTTATAATTCTTGTATTCACTTAGATCTCTTACATAGTTCCGTGTTATCTACTTTGTTTGTATGTGAATCCTGAGTAAAACTCACTCATCAAACTATTCATATTATTATTACAACTGTTTGTGACAAATCATCGCCTTTGTTACTACCCTAGTTTCATTAACACTTAAGTTTCTTGACCTGTATTACCAACTTTCACCTGTTTAGTTAAAAGTAACCTTAACTAATTGTAATTTTGTTTGACAAACTTAATGTACACATACATACAAAACAATGCATATATATTTGCGATTGTACAGCTAAGAAAATGAATTCGCCGGCGAAAAGAGACTCTTCGCTGATCTACGGGTTTTGTTTTCATTAATGCCTGGATGGGGATTATCCATGAATTGAATCATAGATATATTTCATGTATTTGGTTGGTTTCTTTGACAAACTTTGATAAGATAAGAAAATTCTAATTTGCACTAAAAATTGATGTCATGTCTGTTTCAAATCACCGAAAATATCCATTAAGTCATGAAGGAAAATTAAAGAGAATTTAGTGAGGAAACTTTCTTTATCGATGAAATCATCTTCAAAGAATGTACAGTCGTACTTATATTTACCAAAAATATATAGTAGTATATTATTGAGTAATAGGGGGTGATATAATTGATATAATTACTCAGAAGTGGCTTCGGAGCTAAAAGTTAAACTTATAAATTATATCTAATATTGGGTGGAGTGGTTCATTCGCCATATCACCTGATCGCGAAGTGGTCGGTAGAAATTCTTGGACCAGTGAAAGAAAAGCTGTCGAGATACAACCTCCGCGATACAGTCGATTTCGTCTATTCAGTTAAAAATGTCAACCTCGCAGACAAAAATATGGTCTCCCTCGACGTCAACTCTCTCTCTTCACTTATACATTACGTAATACTCAACGGCACAAAGGAAGAAAAGGTTAAAAATTTGATGCGATTGAAATCGAGCTTGAGTGAGAAAGTTTATAAAGGTGGTTTAGTGTTCATTTACCTACAAGGTGAAATCAAATGGAACAAAGAGTGATGGATTTCGACATTTGTTTAGAGCGGAGGCGTTGGTGATTCGTCGATACAATCCCGAGCTGAGTATACAGAAAAAGTAAAAATAAATACGACTGTACATCCTTTGAAGATGATTTCGTTGATAAAGAAAATTTTCTTCATTGAATTTGTCTTTTATTTTCTTCCTCATGTCTTTCTACTTCACGGGTTTTCATCAACTGCTGTAAACTATCTGAAATTACAACAGTTATAAAAAAAATCAGTGGAAATAACAAATTCTTCAACGTTTTAATAACAGTAGTAGAGAAAACATGATGAAATTTAACACATCCGAAATATAAGCAGTATTACAGTCTTTCATTTATTATTATTATTATTGCTCCCTTGGGTTCCTAGTGGAACATAGGGCTTCAACTGCACGTCTCCACTTGCCACTTCTGTCTTCTGCTATACTTTTCGCCTGCATCCATGTTAATCCATATTCTTTCAACTCCTCTCTCTTCACACGATCTCCTCCATGTCACCCTTGGACGTCCTACACGCCGCTTCCCTTTCGGGTTCCACTCTAGGGCTTGGCGCGCGATGTCACCCAGCGACTCCTCAGCGAGTGACCGATCCATCTCCACTTTCTCCTGCATATTTGTTGGTTGGCGATTGGTTCTTGTTTTGTTTGTTTGTTCCCATAGTATTGTATTGAAAATCTTTCATTTAAGTTACCATCAATTTATAGGCCTTCAAAATAGAAAAGCAGGAGGGTGGAGGCGGCCAAGGAGTAGCCAGAAGGCAGAGAAATCTAATAAATAGCATTAGCTTCAGGGGTTAACATAGCAACTCAAGGAGGTCATAGTTCATAAACTTGCTCAGAAACTTGCTCAGTGAGTTGAAATCACTAATATGGAAAGCTGATCAATTTAATCAAAATGCAGTTGTTATCAGAGCAGTGAGTGATTGGTTATACCCTCTATAGAAATGAGTTTGATTTGAGATATCTGATTGCAATCGTAATAATTTGGCTCTCCTTTGTATGCTTAATAGTTTAAAGGATATGGGAAGTCTCAATGAAATCATCAGAGGTATCCACAAGATGTCGGTCTGGTAATTGTACTTTTGCAAACTTCTACTTTCCTTTATGTATAATTTTCTTGGAGTATGCTAAAAGAAACCAGACAGCAAGCCCTTCACTCTGTTGTCTCCAGTATATTTACTCCCACAAGTGTATACACATCTATAAACTTATAACTGTCATTACCATAATTGGCATTTTTTAAATAATATCGATTTGTTAAGAACACTAGAGCTATAGTTTAGGAAAGATGCATAACTCACAATAAGCAAAAAAATGTAATAGTAAGTAGAATATAAAATAAAATTAAAGAAATTTCTACAATAAATTAAGGATCATTAAAACCTTGATGGCCAAGGTTACATAGGCCGTACAATTGGACGTGTTTATCTTCGGATTTGCAAACACCATTTCTGAGTGGTTAGGTAAGGGACAAACAAAATCCATTCATAGCTGTATTCTATCTCATCTCGTGAATACAGAACACAAGATTGATACGAACAAGGCAGCTTTCAGAGTCATTTATGGTATTCCGACTAACCCTGATTTCACCTCAATAGTTCGTCGACTACATATTGCTGACACTGGCTGTTGGAATTTACATTATGAGGCCTAAATTATGTATCCAAAAGAAGTTGGTTCAGATACTATCCTTAGCTCGGCCATCAAGGTTCTAAGGTTCCTTAATTTACTGTGAAAATTTCCATTATTTTATTTGATATCCTATTTACTATTACACTTTTTATGCTTATTGTGACTTATGCATCTTTCTTGAACTGTAATTCTAGAGATCTTAAAAAATCGATAGTATTTAAGAAACACCAACGTTGTTAATGATGATTATTCTAGAATATAAGTTATCTACAGTTACACCATATAAGCAGGGGGACATCTGAGACCCTCCCTACTTACAATTCTGAATAAAGCAAAAATTAGTTTGACATTCAAACCTACAAACTCACTCACTCCCTCAGGGACAAGCTCTGTAAGCTAATGGACTCCGTAAGTTAACCCAATTAGACAAAATAATATAATTTACAAAATACCTTCCAATGACTGTGAATTAAGTCAACTACATAGTTCAAACTAGTAGATCGGCGGTAATCAGATTGTTGGAACATAAGAATTTAGCTAAGGTTAGAATGGTTGACCCAGAGAAGATAAGTAATTTCGAAATAAGCTCAGCAATTGCACTACATGCATTAACACAAAACCATACAATAAGGTGGGAGAGGGTTAAAATTCTAAGAAGTAATCTATGAAGGTGGAGATAAAGAGAGATTGATCACTGAATCCTGGTTCATTGAGTCTACACCGAACACATTCAATAGGAATGACTCAATGCAAATTCGAGAAATAAGGAAGACATTATCACCGCCAGTCAGTCAAATCAGAAGAGGATATTAAATAATCAAGTATTGGTTTTGTAGGGATTTTGTTTGATTGCATGGAGGATTTAATCATGAGCTGACATCAGTTAGAGAACCACTGGAAAACCTGGGAGTACTGGACAGCTATTTCGTCCTAGTTTGGGACCCTTCAGCAGTACGCACCCACCGGGATTCGAACCCAGGACCTTCTGGTTACAAGACGAGCCAGCTCGTAGACCATTGAGCCATTTCATTCAGAGTCATAATATAACTGATGTCAGCTCATGATTAAATCCTCCATGCAATCAAACAAAATCCCTACAAAACCAATACTTAAAAATTCATCTGATGCTCACTAGTGACTGGCCCTATTCAGGCAGTTAACCTGGGGTTCTAGTGGGAAGCCGTGACCAGTAGGTTACAGCAGGTTGAAGATGAGGCAGTAACTCATCGAAGAAGACATTGCGAAATGGTCGCGCTATGTCGTGAATTGGCAGAATTAAGAATTCAAGGACCATTGGATCGGGTCCCAGTGGCTCAATGGTCTACGAGCTCGCCTTGTAACTAGAAGGTCCTGGGTTCAAATCCCGGTGGGTGCGTACTGCTGAGGAGTCCCAAACTAGGACGAAACAGCTGTCCAGTACTCCCAGGTTTTCCAGTGGTTCTCTAACTGATGTCAGCTCATGATTAAATCTTCCATGCGATAATAAATAATCTCAAAATTCTATTTCAATTCAAGCTTTAATGTCTATTCTTTATTATCATGTACATATATAACTATCACCTGCTGGTTTGTAGGTATCTGATTGGTTACAGGTTTGATGACCAGCTGAAATCCTTTAGAGAACCACTGGAAAACCACCAGGGAGTACTGGACTATTCACAGCAGTAAGAACCTACCAGGTCCCACTCCACTGACGTATAAATTCAAACTTCTTTTCCTAAATTTATCTCTACTGGAAAAATCTTTCATAGAATTTATGAGATATTTACTCGGTATGTTTATGAAATCGTTTTTATTTTCCCCCTTGGAATCTATTCTTTGCGTCTAACACGTTGACTAACCATCATACTGTCTTTTCGGATCAAATTGGCAATTTTCAAGTTACAAAAAGTTCAAGGTGAACTCTCACAACAGTACCCTATGGAAAGTGAAACTCTTGAGATCGTTATCCATGTGATCTGCTTGAAACCATAAATGGTAATGAAGAAGGTAAGGATAAATACATCACTCTATATACTACAGATTGATCGGTATAAGCAGTTGAACACTACTCACATCAATGAGTCGTGATTCCTCGGCAGATCCAAGTGAATGTATATTGCGAACACCACCAATTAATTTACAAACTGCGGTTTCGAATAAATGTAGAACCAGTTTGCTCAAGTTACTAGCTAGAATTCTGGTAGTTTCGACAGATTGGGTTCTCTGATTTGAGTCGAAACAGGTACACTGTTGATGATCACAGCCCGAAACGAAAGAAATGACATGGCTAGCTGCCGTTTTACGTAAATAGTCTCCAACTACTCATATCTCCCACTCAGTAGTATGTGCCGCACTCTCTTTTCAAACTGAATAAAATCTTATTACTATCACTTTTCAGGACAGATTTTGTCGTGAGTCAATATCAGTAGGAAAGCTGTCGAAATCCAATAGGTATTAGGAGGTGTTTCTTCCTAGCTGAGATCTCTTCGGATTCACATGCCGATGACCCTACCAGGAATTCAACCTATGGCTCACAGGTTACGAGGAGACAAACGTTGACCCATGAGTTCTATCTTTCATCAATTCATGACATAGAACTACCATTATCCAATGTGAACCACAAGTATCTGTCCTCACACCTGTGTTGATAAACCCCGGCAGTTACTCCCCCTTATTACGGCTGAAGGAAGTCTATCCTGGCGTTAGTTACAACATGTAGGAGATCAGTATTCGAATTTTCCATCAATTATATATAGAACTGCTGAGATCTATGGGACACTGGACAACCGTTTTCGCCCTAGTGTGCGACTTTCCAACAGTGTGCACCTGCCACCTCACGAATCCACTATCTTCAGGTTATCGGGGGGGGGGGGGGCATTGATTGTTTAGTTAAGTAGATCGGAATCTAATGTCCCATGAATCCTAATTTCTATCATTTGGACAACATCAGTGAAATTCCTTTAAAATTTATACCTGAATATTGATTCTTTCATTATTATGTCGTACTTTATAATGTAATGTAAGCGTGTGAATAAACATTCCTTAAGGTAGACTCTCATCTTTGTTTATATCTCCAGGTACTAATGCTTGGCGTTTTTTAAGAGTTATTTTTATCCTCCAATCATATTTTGGCCCACTTTCTAAATTTCTGATTGGCTCATCTTTGCGGGAACGACAATTATCGATTAGATGGTTAATCTAGTCTGTTTTTTAGGCAAATGAAAAGTTCACTAGGCTTTATTTTTAATGAATATTAAAACTTGTGATCCCATACCATAGGTAATTACTGAAATTTAGTTGGATTTCGAAAACGTAGACAGTGTGATAAAAAAATAGGTTTCAGGAGTTAAATTTATTTGAATTTGAGATTTTCCCGTCGATTGGTTGGACCGAAGTGCTCGGCGTGTTGGCTTCTTGTGCAGACGCTTCGACGATGTCTGGGCACTTAATTAGAATTTAACTTTTGGATGGTGGCTAGCAGTGGAATCTAGCCAGGATCCGCATTTCGTCCTATTTGGGACTCGTCAACTGGATGTACCTGCATTTCTCAGTGAGTGATGATGTTCCCACTGAGGCTCGACGGGAAAATCTCACATTCAATTAACTTAATATGACCCGTTGCAGAAGAGGTGGTTCTCGTGGCCCAAGCGGTCTAGTGGATAACGCTTCGGCATTTGAAACTATGGGCACTGGATTCGAGCCTCGGTGGTGAGGACATCATCACTCACTGAGAAATGCAGGTACATCCAGATGATGAGTCCCAAATAGAAAGAAATGCACTTTATCCTGGATTTCACTGCTAGCCACCATCCACAAGTTGAATTCAGGAGTTAGAGCTTTTAGGAGTTCAATTCTTTTCGGTTACAGAACTATTGAAAATTTATTTTGAGGCTCCTCAGTAATGTACACCCTCATGACTATATCTGGGACCAAACCCAGCTGCTTTGGATTGCGAGATCAAACTCATTAAGTATTCAGCCACTTGTGCTGGAATTGAATCCGGTGTCCCGTGAATTCTAACTTGTGTCGATTTGCGATTTGTAGCGCGATTGGAACCAGCCAATGTCATCGGTGGGTGCTTGTACCCACACCCGATCTGAGGGACCCTACTGGTCACGACTTCTCGCTAGAACTCCAGGTGCCTCTCTCTGTCTCTTTCTGGAAACAAAAACCATAAAGTACTGAATAGTTTTTTCGTTCTAGGTTTTGTGGTCTTTAAGAGTACACCTCCATGAGCCGACAGAAAAAACTGAACCCAGAACCTTCAGGTTATTTGACTCAAATGCAGTGAAGTGTTGAGTCTGTGTTGACATGTGGATTCTCAGGGTGGAAGCTTCGATGACATCTTGAGATCAGTATGCTGCTTCTTATTTGGAGGTGGATAGAAGTAAATCCACCTTGGAAACCGTCGTGGAATGTAAAACCTACTGATTAGGAAGCCATACACTCAGAGGATTTATTCATCAAGGAAGCATAAGTGAACCCTTTCAAACATTTTCAAAATAAGAGTAAACATAGAAATATAACAGTGAGAAATACTGATTTGGTTTTTC
This sequence comes from Trichobilharzia regenti, assembly GCA_944472135.2. Taxonomy (NCBI): domain Eukaryota; kingdom Metazoa; phylum Platyhelminthes; class Trematoda; order Strigeidida; family Schistosomatidae; genus Trichobilharzia; species Trichobilharzia regenti. The sequence continues at coordinate 31,402,814 of OX235267.1, forward strand.
AAAAAGTATTCAAATATCCTCAGTTATCACTGTCGGCATTTCACTGGTACGACGCTGGCCAACATGAAATTGCTCCAGGTTCAACTCCAGGCCAATGTTCTCTTAAACGTCACCTAATAATCCTAGAGCATGAGACCCAGCTATCCCACCCTGTAAAAAATAAACACCACTGCTACTGAAATTTCAAAGCCCAAGTGCCTTGTGTACCACTTGGAAGGTAAGAGGTGAAAAAATAAAATCACAGCTGCCCATCCACATCCAGAAAAATAAATTCAATGACTTCAAGATTTATCAACGACATAATATTGATTTATTGATTATACTAAAAATCTCTGAACAAAATCTGCTTCTTGCAGATCAATCTCATAAAGTATTCATTCAATTCTGTCCGTGATGCCAATCAATATTGATTTGGAATATAAATAATGAGGAAATCAATAATATTGATCGGTAATTTTTTACTTATATGTATATATATATATATATATATATATATATATATACGCACAAATACACACATGCATACAACAACTACTGTCTAATTACATTTTTAGTGCAGTTAATTTTTTTTATATGTTTTATTCCTTTCATGCCCAGTGGAACGTACAGTTTCAAGCTAGGGGCTTGAAGTATCGGTAGCAGTGGTGTTTATTTTTACGGGATGGGTTACTGGCCTCATGCCCAACCTTTTGTCTTCATCAGTCTTATTACTGGCCTAGCGAGGTAAGGAAGTGAGTCGGCCGGGAATTGAATCCCGGATCACATGCATAGTTAGTGAGCATTCTATCGCTGTGCCAATGACATACTGTTAATGGTAATAGTTATTTTAACTAAACAGGTGAAAATTAGTATGTTTTAGGTGGAGTCACATAATACAAAATCGGTCAAGAAAATTGGGTGCTAATGAAACTAGGGTAGTAAGTAACAAAGGTGATGAGTTGTCACAAACAGCTGTTAAAAAGAGTTACGTAACAATATGAATAGTTTGATGATTGAGTTGTACTCAGTCAGGATACACATAGGAACAAAGTGGAGAATACGGAATTACGTAAGAGTTCTAAATGAATGCAAGAATTATAAGCAATTAAAGAAACAGACAAGCAAACAGAATTAAGTCATCAAAAATCAACAAAGTTGTTACCATGACAGTAGAAGTGGTTGAGTAATTCTCTCCAAGGGTGACTTGGAGGAGGTCATGCGAGGAGGAGATGAAAGCATGTGGGCAGACATGGAGCGGAGTGAAAAAGTTGGCAGAAAACCGAAGGCAGTGGAGGTGTGGAGCTGAAGCCCTATGTTCCTCTAGGAACTAAAGGATATAATAATAATAATAATTCTCTTTTGTATGCATAGTGGCATTTCATAGTCTAGGGAGTGATGTATCATCGTCAACCAGCTTCCATTATTCTCTTGTCAATTTGAAGTTCTGTAACCGTTCAGTGTTTATCGATCCTCCTATTTGAGTGAAATGGCTAGCAATACACACTCCACCCACCATTTGTCGTAGACTCATTTACTTCCACTCCGTTAGTACTCACCTATATCATTGGGTTTACGTTAGGGTTCGAGTTTTGAGTGCGTGAAAGTCCTAATGGGTCTTTTAATCTATATGTAATCTCAGGTAACTTAGCTTCGTCTTCTGGTCCGGATTAAGAGTCTGCCAATTAATTTTGTTTCCATAGCGTGTGAGAGATCGTGGAATTGTACTTTTGTAAGCGTAAAGTCCACAATGACAACTTCCCATGTAGGTCTTTGGTTGTCTTTAGTCACCTTATAATCTGACGATCAGTTTTGACATGGAACCGTTGACTGAGTAAATAAGGTCACTGTTTATCTAACGCTCAGACTATTACTCAACACTTTCTCTCGACAGTTGAATGTGCTGACACTTGCTGGTAATCTAAAAGCTATTTAGCGCGGTCGAATGTCTCCTGAGAATCTTTCGACTGGATAAAACGTCGACTCACCTGATAGCCAGTATATCAGATTTGCCATAAAACGCTGCTGTTCACAAGCACTGTGTCGTAGTTACCTCAATTTTTCCCCTTGGATGTGCTCACTAACATGACTGGAGAGATGTAGGAACTGTCATGTTGTTAACATTGCCTTTTACCCACTTCTTCAATAGTATCTCATGTATCACCTTATTACAAAAACCGTAGGCTCCTACGTCTGCTGTGAATTAGCTGGAATACTTAGTCACCAACTTATCAGTACTGGGTACTTCCTTACAAAAGTCTATTGCTATTTTTTTGTCAATTATAAGCTACCAACATTTCCTGTTCACTTTCCATTTTTCATAAGAATCACTACCTGTTACTTCCAATATTGTTTGCTGTATATCTGATGTGACTGACTACAAAAGGGTAGCGCGTTTTGAATGTTTTCGATCTCTACAGTACAGTTTGAAATACCGAGAGCCTGTAATGTGTGTTCCCCTGCAGCTTGAAATGCCAACGGGCGCACCGTTATGTCTCTACACTGTTCTTTACCTATCCGTGGAAAAACTTCACTGTGTCAGTCAAACTATCTTTAGTCCACATACTCATATACATGCATACACAGCCAGCCCCCAGTGATGTTCTGGCACGGCTGATGGTGGTAGAATCCAACTTTCCTCTCAAACTGCTCTCATTTGGCCACACGTTCATAGCCTCTGTCAGGTTAGTCCTATTCACTGCATTCACGCGACGGAGGTGTTCCTCATAAAATAGAAAGAGCGAATGCGGAAGTCTGCCGCTTACAAACGGACTTGTAGACATATATGTCTGCCTAGAGGAATTGGAAAACCCTAATTCCAAACCTGTGATGCAAATGGAGGACTCTAGAGTCAAAACGAATCGAATGGCGTATAAAGCTGTTTTGTTCACCAAAAAGCATAGGGACTCGTCTATTGACGCCTTTCCACAGCTTTGTGGACCAGGCATCACTTTAAAAGCTCGGGGTTGACCTCTTAAGTCAACTATCAACTTCAGTCTAGGGGTCAGGGTAGTGTCACAGACCCCTCAAAAACTATGAAATTCTGTGTGATACAACTCTTAGTGCCCGTAATGTACCATATCTTTGTTTTAATAAATAAGTGGGAAATCCACAAACACAGCTGCTCTTTCTCTTGTGCCTACAACTTCTGGACTAGTATGAGAGAAGGAAGAAGGATTATACCATTCATGTAAAAAGACTTGCTTCTCCTTTTTGGAACAGTTTCTGTACCAAGACCGTATTCTTCGACAGGTGAAACATTTTGTGAGTCCGTCTCATTCTTATCGGAATCGCCGACCCTGTTTCTGTGGCTACTTGATCTGTCATCTCAGGTTGCAGGCTTCTTGGCATTCCTTAATCACCGGTGTGACTGTAGAACTCATTAAGTATCTGGTAGTTTTCACCAACACTTTTATGTTTATAGATTGGGCTGCAGTTGATGATAGGAGATAGAATTAGGAGCTCATTCCATCAACGAGGAAAGTTAGTGGAAGCTGCCTTTCTGAATCTTCATCTAATATCGATAGCGCATATCGCAGAAGATTTATCAGAATCACTACCAAAACCAGTAGAACTCCAGCTGCTCTGTAACTTTTCCTGTATGCCTACCGGGCTTCAAAACTCTGAAGTCAGCTGGTCGGCGAGCTTCTCCCACGATATCTATGAGCTAGCTCTACACACGCCAGCCTAGCCAGCGTTCATCTGACCTATCAGCTGGGTTCCCAGAACCACTGTCTTCACCATGAAATTATGCGCACCCACCAATTTAGCAACAGTACCTTCGAAGTCTTGCAGGAAGCTCCAGGTGTCTAATTCTTCGAAATCTCCAAGCTATGGGATTTTCACCAAAAGTGACCACAGAACACCGTAGCATTTGGTAACAGGATTATTATTTTTTTTGACACAGTTATGGCCAAATCCAGAAAACTTTACATTTAAAATCTCCATTCACACATGTCCTTTGTATTCTGTTTTTCTATCAAATCCTGATTTGGAAAGAACAATAATTAATATTCTTTTATTGATGAGTAATTTCTTTTTTAAATTACTAGAGGAAAAAATCGAATTAATTATTGATTTTATTGACAATTCTATTCAGTTTATATTTAAATAAGTTGAAAACAGAGAATAATGAATAATGTGGAATAGAAAGGGAATTCATATTTGCATTTAGAATTTTTATTTTTTCAAATATTCGCAAATTTATTGATCTTATCGATTCAAATAAATAATAACAGAAAATAGTTTTGCAATCTCATTGGGAATAAATTAAATTTTTGTATGAATACAAATGACTGAATGAGATTAGTTGAGATAGAATTTGAAATTGTTGACCAGTACTCCCTGGTTTTCCAATGGTTCTCAAGTATTGGTTTGTAGGGATTTTGTTGATTGGTTACAGGATTTCATCATGAGCTGACATTAGTTAGAGAAACATTGGAAAACCACCAGGAAGTGCTGAACAGCTGTTTTGTCAGCCTAGTTTGGAACTCTTCTTCAGTACGCACCCACTATCAAGGTTCGAAACCAGAATTTTCTGGCTACAAGGCGAGCTAGCTCTCAGACCATTAAGCCATTGGGACCTAATCAAAATACCAGCCCATGAATTCTAACTTCTGTCAATACATGACATAGCACGACAATTAGCCGCTGTCTTCGATGAGGACTTGTCCTCATGCCTAACCTGCTGTACCCTGTTGGTCACGACTTTACACTAGGATGCATTAGAACCTATGTCATGTCATGATGAAACCCTGTAAAAAATCGGTCGTATGCGTACAAAGCTATTCTTAAATATCTATCAGATGCTCACTAGCGACTGGCTGTTTTCAGGTGAGTAGTTACCTGGTAGTAATAATCCCATTTTTGAATTTGATTTACTTCTCCCTTCCTACTACTTCTACTACATTCCTAATACTGATCTTAGCTTGACTATCTTTCAGTTTTAGTTGAACTGCACTCAATTCTCCCAGTTATGTTGTGTCACTATGTTATACTATGTGACTCACCATCACGATGTCCTTCCAACTGTTGTTATTAGATAGTTGGAGGCAATCGGAAGGCAGGAAGCCTTGCTTGATCCAAATTTCGAGGCATTTGTTGGCATTCATCAGTCAGCAAGGTGTATCTACCACCTTGAACGAACTCATATCCCTTCTGATTCTTATTTTTTTTTTGATTACAGCTTGATTCCACACTGTATTTGTGATACAAGTATGGAATTTTCAGCATGGATATCGGTAGCCCAAATTTTGCAGGCCGACCATAGATATCAGGTGTGCGTCGACGTGGGCTCGAACCTCGGACCATGTGCATGGTCGGCGAGAGTCCTAACCACTGTGCCACCGACGCACACAGTGGCATCCTAGTTACAGGCCTGAATAACTCAGTGGTAATATCCTTGACTGCATCACTCACTGGGTGACACGGGTTCCAGTCTCAGAAAGCACATGAGTTCGTTCAAGATTACAGATATGCCTTGATGACTGGTGAGTGCCAACCACTGGCACGAAAACTAGGTCAAGCAAGGCTTTCTTCCACGTGCCTCCAGTCATACAAGATCAACAGATGAATGTGTTGTGATTACTGTTATACCTTTGTTTATCAAAGAATTCTATTCTGACTGATATTCTACTTGCTAATTAAAATAATAGTAAAAAAAAAACTACCAAGAGGAACAATTTATTATTACTACTAAGTAAGATAAAAATTTCTCTGATTACTATTCATGCTCGTAACGACATCTACACTAAAATCAATGCAATACCCCTCCCCCCCCCGAATACCTATTTGTACTCAATGTGTACTGAGAATTCTTAGCTAGTGGAGGGTCTATGAGGTTTTGGGTGAGATGAATTAAATTTCAGCCCGAACGGGCTGAATGATGAGTGAATTTGACCTTTTAACCTGAAGGTATCAGGTCTGATTCCTGGAGGCAAGTAGTAGGTGTGTACTACCAAAACAGTCTCAAACCAGACGGAAGCACCTATCCAGTTTGTGGCACATATTTAATCAATAATCGATTAAATTAAAGAACTTAATAGTAGTACAGATCTGTAAATTCAGACTGAATTGTTCTGGGCACTGAAGTTCTGCTTAACGAAAAACATTCCAGTATCTTCCTAGACATCATTCTCATTGAAGTCCTTTCTTATTACTTACTATTAGTTTTCAAGTGTTAGTTTGCAGGGATTGAACTGATTTCAGATTTGATCATGAATTGAATTCAGTTGGAGGAACGTTGAAAACTAGGGAGTACTAGACAACCGTTTCGTCCTAGTCTGAGACTTTCCTGTGGTATGCAGCTGGAACCATAGTAGATGTCTTGCCTGGAACATTCAGGTTACAAGACGTGTCTGTTAACCGTTCAGACAATGAGGTGGAATCCACTGGCTCATCAGTATTAACTTCTTCTGAATCACGCAAATCACTAGCCAGTGTCATAGGTGGATATTCACTCTCACACCTGCTTTTCACGACTTCCCACCACAGCTTCAGACAACGCCATCATCTAGTCAGTCTCTAGTGAGCAATAGATCAATTCTAAAGTGTTGAATTTGCAGAGATTCAATTGATTTTATGATTGACCTCGAACTGACATCAGTTAGAGAGAGACACTGAAATCCAGTTAAGAGTATTGGACACTTATTTCGTTCCAGTCTAGGACTCCTCATCAATATGCACCCATGAGTTAGTTACTGGTATAATTGATCTCAAATCTATACAAACACCACTTGTCAATTAATGTATATGCACCCACTGGGGTTCGAACCCGGAATTTTCTGGATACAAGGCGAACCAGCTCGTAGACCATTGAGCCATTGGGACCCAACCCAATGGCCATTCTACGAATTCTAACTTCTGTCAATTCACAACATGACGTGACCATTTCGCTTTGTCTTCTTCGACGAGTTACAACCTCATTTTCAACCTGCTGTGACCTGGGGTTCTAGTGGGAAACCGTGACCCATAGGCTACAGCAGGTTGAAGGTGAGTCAGTAACTCATCGAAGAAGACATCGCGAAATAGTCGCGCTATGTCATGAATTGGCAGAAGTTAGAATTCATGGGCTGGCCAGTTGATTGGATCGGGTCCCAGTGGCTGAATAGTCTACCAGCTGGCTCGCCTTGTAACCAGAAGGTCCTGGGTTTGAACCGTAGCATTGTGTTCGTACTGACGAAGATACCCAAACAAGGATGACAAAATAGCTGCCCACTACTCTGAGGTTTTCGAATGTCAGATCATGATGAAATCCCCCATCCATTCAAACAAAATCCCTACAAAACCAATACTTGAAAATTAATGTATGCGTAAACTTCATTGTAGTCATAACGTACCAGGTTCTGCCATGGACTGTTAAACAATTAGTTGCGAGGTTACACTAACTATTCTCTTGTCTACTAAAGGAAAGGCAACTAACCTTTACAGAATGTCTGACGTAATTTTCGGCACGTATTCATTAGCCCCTCACTCACCCCCCCCCACACACACACTCCACCATCACAATCACCATCTGTCATATACATGTAACAATTTTCATGCATCCCGTGTTATTTTCTACATCACTGGCTGACATACACCATTACATAAATTTATATTATTTGTCTACTATAGAAGATCTATCCCTGTGACGATAAACACGAACATGAGTCCCATGAAAATATTGATTTTTTCTCACTTATAAACTTTAAACTATCCCACAATGATGAATAAGCAATTTAAATATCATTCCTTTTTGTTAATGTCTCCCTGTGACAGCTAGATAGATGGATAGTGAACCATCTTGTTTGTATGCCAGCAACTTAACAAATTACATGGGTAAAAAAAGGAGACGACTGGTGAATTATCCATCTAACCGATGTCAGCTCATGATGAAATGCTGTAACCAGTCAATCGAATCCCTACAAACCAATACTTCAAAATTAATGAGACGCTCGCTAGTGACTGGCCCTATTCAGGTAGGTAGTTACCTGGAGTTCTAGTGGGACATTGTGACAATTAGGGTACAGCAGGTTTGGTGTGAGGACAAATACTCGCCGAAGACATTGGCTAGCAGTCACGCTATGTCGTGAATTGGACGAAGATAGCATTCATAGGCTGGCCATTGGATTGGATCCCAGAGGCTTAATAGCCTTGTTACCAGAAACTCCTGGGTCCAGTACCTGGCAGTAGCAGTTGAGTACTGAGGAAGAGTCCTAAACTAGGCTGACGAAACAACTGGCTGTCTAGTACTCCTTCGTGATTTTCCAATGGTTCTCTAACCAATGTCGGCTCATGATGAAATCGCGTAACCAATCAATCAAATCCCTACAAACCAATACGTGAACATCTATCTATTCATCTATGCTTCATGTATTTATTAATATTAATTGAATTTGGTTAGGTTGTTTTTTCCAGCTCAAGTTAAAATTGTAGTTTTGTTTTGTTTTACTGAATATTGATTCAATGATCAATGTTTTCTATTCATTTTTTGAACAACCAAAAAAAAATCAATGTTCAATTTGCCAATAAGATTAGATAATAATAATAATAATAATAATAATAATAATAATGGCAATAATAGCTGGTAAATTTAAATATTCAAATGTTTTTGTTCATCAAGAGTGGGGATGTATAATTATCAAAATTATTATCTGATTAGTTACATGGAGTGATGTTTGTTTATAGGTTTTTTTCTTTGTTTTTTTTTGCTGAAAATTTGAATATTTTGAAATAATGTGTGCGTAGGCGTACTCTGAAATAGAGTCAATAGAGGAGTTTTAGAAAAATTCTATTGATAATGATCAAATCTCTTTTATTCTTTAATATACTCTTGGAATGAATGAATTTAGAATTTAGTACTGAATGACTTTAATGAGTAGTAATGTGATCCACACACACAATAGAGTAGGTGCTTGTATTGGCTTATATATATATTATATCTACTTTCCCGTGTATATAAGTGAAACCTTTAGTAGATTAGGTGAAGTTGACAGTTAGTTAAATCACTGTTACTGAACCTAGTCAGCTGATTGATGTTTGGTGTCTTTATATTATTATTATTATTAAATTGAATATTCCCATAATTTATTCAGAACAAAATATTTACAGCGAATAATTGTTTTCAATAAATTCTTCTTCAGGCTCTACAATTATAAATCCATCAGTGTAAGCATACAATAGCCAGTCAGTAAAGACAAATCAGAATCATATCAGAAAGTGTATTGTGGAACAAGTATAAGATGGGATGAAACAATAGTCATATAGTTCTCTAATATGCATGGTCAATGAGAACACGGGGCAAAATGAGATGGAGCAATTTAATTTATTGATGTGTGTGCATATATATATATATATATATATATATAAAATATAGCGAACAGAAAAATACAGGTTTCGAGAGTGAGTGTAATCAGGGTGTGTGAGACAATATGAAAATAAACCAACGAAAGCGAAGACTATCACTTTGCATACAGGAGAAGTATGTTCAACCTCTATGTCTACCTTGGCCTACAATAAAGCCAACAAATCCTCCATTGACACTATAAATTCCTTTCGCGATTTTCTTTTCTTTTCCTTCTTCTATTCCTCTGTTTCGCTGACAAACGTTCATTTTCGACTTTTATGATTTCATGACCTTTCTTATGATTTTATTACCTTAGGTTTAAATAGTGCTTTTCTAACTTACTATCGTATTTACAAAATCCTGTTCATTCCACTTCATTATATTCATTAGTATTATTATTTGACAATCATTCACCAATAGTCCTATTAATTTTACACCATATCATCGTTATTATTTTACAATCATTCTTCTTGTTGTTGTTATTTTAACCTTGAACTTAAGTCTGGACCGCCCCATTCGTTGGTTTATTTTCATATTGTCTCACACAGCCTGATTACACTCAATTGGTCGATGGTGGCTAGCAGTGGAATCCAGGATGCGCGTTTCGTCCTATTTGGGACTCGTCATCTGGATGTACCTGCATTTATCAGTGAGTGATGTTCCTACTGAGGCTCGAAGCCAGTTCCGATAGTTTCAAACGCCAAAGCGTTATCCACTAGACCACTTGGGCCACGAGAGCCACCTCTTGTGCAACGGGTCATATTAATTATTGAATTCAATTTTTGATTTTCCCGTCGACTGATTGGAGCGAAGTGCTCGGTCTCAGGTTGACATGTCGGCTTCTTGTGCAGATGCTTCGACGATGTCTGGGCAATTTGATTAGTATACAATTGGTGGATGGTGGCTAGCAGTGGAATCCAGGATAACGCGCATTTCGTCCTGATTACACTCTCGAAACCTGTATTTTCCGTTGACTATATTTATTGTTATACATAGACACATCATTAAATTAAATTACTTCATCTGATTTTGCTCCATGTTCTCATTGACCATGCATATTAAAAAAAAACTATGACTATTTGATAGTGTGAAATATTTCCACATTATGAATTAAAAGTTAATCTGAACGAAGAATATTCTTTTCAATAATTTCTCCTCTTCAGGTTCTTACAATTATAAAATATATAATATTTATATGACTATTGTTCCATCCCATCTTATTCATACTTGTTCCACAATACACTTTCTGATACGATTCTAATTTGCCTTTATCGGCTGGTTATTGTATGTTTAAATTAATAGATTTATAATTGTAGAGCCTGAAGAAGAATTTATTAACACCCCATCTGTTCGCTCTAAATTATTATTATTATTATTATTATTATGGGTGATTGTTGAAGTTGATTTTTCGAGTGGAACATGCGGCTTCAACAGCACATCTCCACTTCGGCCTATTCTCTGTGGTTCTCTTTAGCTGCCTCCACGATTTCGCTCATAGTCTCTCATCATCTCCTACTCACACGATTTCCTCCATATCTAACCACGGACCCACACTCAACTCATCGTTTCTCATTCAGATTCCACTCAAGCAATGGCCTAGTGCGCAGTGTCATTCAACGGTCTCCTTGGTAGCATGTCTCCGATCCAAATTCCATTTTCTTTGGAATATATGTTGAGCACTGGGTTCTTGGTTGATCCGTTGCCTGCCAGTATCTGTTGTTGCTAATTCTAACTGGCTAGCCAGTCATCTAATCTTCACTATGAAGCCAGTGAAGCGAGCAGCTGTTGATAAAAGTGTGAATTAGTCTGTTGGAAATCGTCTTCGTGACGCTCGCATCAAGTTTCTAACCCATAAAGAAGCACTAACTGACTGACCGACTGACTTAACAGTGGTGCTGAAAATCCGAATTTAGTTGCTTGTACTGAGGCGGAGTGCAGAAGATTTCCAAACTGATTTTAGATTGATGTAGGTGTGTCTCTTGCCTTTCAAAATCTGATTTCGGCGTCCTAATGCATGCCGTCGCCTGTAGTTGAAACAATGCTACCTAGCCAGATAAGTCAGTGAAATGACCTCTTTCAAATTTATTCCGTTGATGGTGACTGGTGCTAATAGCTGTTCGTGTTAGTTGGTTGGTTCATCGGTTATCTTCGTCACCTCCGTCTCCTCTATATTCATCACCTGAATTCCTCTCTTCACTTACTTACTTACTTTACTTCGGCTATCTCCTACGGGAGGATGAGCCGGTTTCATGAAAATCACGAATCATCGCTACCCAGGCGCGGCGATCTGATGCAAGGTTTTGTGACAGGGTTATCCAATTCTTGTTCCACAGACGGAGTCCGTAGATGGTTTGTAGCCCCAGCCCAGGCACTCCATATCAGCCTTGATTGTACCAAGCCATGTTTTCAGCTGTCCACCCCTGCGACATCGCCAAGATGGAAATGGCGAGGGATTTAGAACTGATTTGACCAGATCGTCATCTGGTCGGCGCAGAACATGGCCAAACCACCGAAGGCGACGCTGTTGGACCAGTACTGGAACTTGGTTGATGTTGTAGAGAGTTCATGAAGTTTCATGGAATTAGGTACGAGTGATGTCCCCAGGATCGCTTGGCCTTTTGTTTGAGAGTGCAGCTCTAGCCTTTACACAACCAAGTGTGACCTACAAGGCAGTAGGAGTGGAGTAGGGAGTCCACTATCCATTGGCAGCCGGTGACCGGAGTCCAGTTCATACGCTTTTTTGAATAGGGCCAGACATCCATGGCATCCAATAAGCCCTTTGTCCATACGTCTGCCGGTGACCTCCGGTGAGCTTCATACGGCAGTCGTTGAAGGTTTGGAATCAGGGTTTAGCCATCTCCTCCGGACTGTCATCCAATGGTCGGTTAACCCGGTGAAGAGCACCGGGCACCCGCCTTTGCCCTCTCACTTCTACCATTTTGCTGATTTTCTGCCGTGAGTCTTCGAGTTTGTATTGGCATTAGACATTAATCATCCCCACGCGAAATCCAGACCATCTATAGTCTTCTTATCAGTATCCCTGTTTTCTCTAGATAGGATATCTCTTTAAAAGGTGTCATTATTATCAAGGTGTTTTAAATAAGAGAATGTAGGTGTGTTTGATTTCACTGCCGTCAGAAATTTAATTCAGTGTCTTCTGGCAACCATGATTCGTTACAACACACATACCCTTGTATTTTGTTCCATACTACTCATAATCACTGAAGTAGTAAAACTAGTTATTATTGTAGATTAACCAGATGGTAGTCAGTAGTCACTGTTCAAAGACTTGTGTAATGATCGAATTTCTCCTGGACTAACTTTCCCTTTGGCACAAACATTATCACCGAAGATGAATAGCATGCTGCACAATAGTAGTTGTAGTAATACAACAACAGAAGACACGAGAATCCAGTAACGTAGTGGCAACTCCATACACAGATTGAAATGAATTTCTCTCATTCCTTTATATTCCTAGTGGGACATCCTGTCTTTGAGGTAGAGCTCTGAAACTTCGGCATTAGTGGCTTTATTTTTAGCGTTTGGAGTTGCTAGCCTCACACTCAACCTTCCCTCTCAGCCGGACTTACTGTCAGCTTAGCGAGGTTCAGTATTGTATTGGCTGGGATTCGAAACTCGCACCGAGTACGTCTCTGGTGGGCATTATACTACTGAACCACCAACGTTATAGGCAAAATGCGTCTACCATATATATATATATATAGTAGAATCACAACTGCGTCACAGTGCGTCGGTGGCATAGCGGTTAGGATGCTCGCCGACCATGCACATGGTCCGGGGTTCGATCCCCGGCCACAGACACACTCCTTTACCTCGCTAAGCCAGAAATGATGCTGGAAAAGAGGAAAGATTGGGCATGAGGCTAGCAACCCCATCCTGTAAAAATTAACACTGCTACAGAAACTTCAAGCCACTAGCTTGAAGCCCTATGTTCCACTGGGGAACGTGAAGGAGAAAACAGAAGAATCACAACTAGGACATGTCTTCAGTACTGTGCTGCTTTGTCTTCCTTTCATGTTTTCTCTGTTGTTTCACAACCAAAAACAAGAGAGGTTTTTGCAGAATACTATGGTACCGTCTTCGTTTGCTTCGTTAGCTTCTCATCAGCTGCTTACAGCATAAAAAAATTGTTAAGTTTATGTACAGAATATTGACTAGTGCTCTGGACTATAGAGCTAGAAGAATATGTTCTGCAGAGTAATTAGAGGAAGAATTTACGATTCTCAAAAAGATGTTGAAAAATAACGGTTACCCTCAGAGATTCATTAGCAAATATGGAAGACGTGAAGGCTCAAACATCAAGCAAATCATACTGGCAATAAAGCCTATTTTCATTCAACTCGATTTTAAATGTGATAATATTACAGCAATAGTCAACAGAAGATTGAGTACGTCACTAGCCAGAGGCCTATCTTACAGTTGGTTCCCGTGTATCGGACAACCTGCTCTTTAGCGCAATCAAACAAATCATGTTAACACCAACGGTGTATACAAATTTATGTGTATCTGCAAGAGCAGTTAAATTTGGGAGGACAGGAAGAAGGGCACACTTCCGATTCTCGGAACATGTACTGAAAAGCCTACATCTCAAGGAAAGAAACTCTTAAAATAACGCTATTATCAGGCACCTCCTTGATACGAGTCATGAGGTGGAAATCGCGAAATCCTTTCAAATCACCGATAGATATAATGGTTCTGTTGTCCTCAAGTTTGTCAAAGCAATCTCTACCACAATCCTGAAACCCGATTTATATGTTCAAAAAGGAGCGGTTATCAGTGATTTTTGCCCTTCTGCGCGGTAACTGGATGTCTGTATTCTTTCTTTCATTTGATTACACAATCTTTGGCTTTAACCTAATTCCCCTTTGATATAGTACAATTTCGCTTGTGTCTTGGTTTTATGATATGAGCTGAACTCAGTACATTGTTACTTAATTTATTAGTCATTCATCATCTTACGCACCACCTCGTCATTAATACGTAACTCATTTATCATTGTATGCACACACTAATTTTGTTTAAACTTGAACTGTAAACTATATAAGCGTGATTTTCTGAGTACTGTTCATTTAGTTTGGAACCTCGTGTCAATTGACATCATACAAAATCTGCAAGTATGTTAAAACTTTTCTGTACTTGAAATTAGTAATAATTTCTTTCACCTCTAAGCAAGCAGCTGATAAAAAGCAAACGAAATAAAAAACAATGTTGGTATCATCTTATTCGGCACAAACCACCATTGTTGTTCTTGCTTTATTCAAATTCATAAAAAGGAATAAATGTATGATTGTTTCAGAAGCATGGTTTATTTAAATTTATCTCTCTGTTATTCGCTATATTCTTGCAGTTGACAAATATATTTATATCTGCATTCACATACTACTTATAAGTCTTGTCAGTAGTACACACCACAGCAGTAGAATAGATGGGAATGACAATATGAATCTTAACGGTTTCTTTTTTGTCTAAGTGAGACACCCAAAACTGCTTTCATGATGAAAGTTGTTTAATATGTTAGTCAGTGTTTATGCATAAAACAATACGACTGACTCATTTTGACATATCAAGGGAAATAGAAGCGATTGAATGTGAGAATGTTATTATGCGCCCGCCTAGTCAGCTAGGTTGAATATAAACAGACAGAGGATTTGTCATTATTTTACTTTCTTTCTTTCTTTAATATACGTTGTTTAAAATAAGCGAAAAACTGTTCAACAGTACCATGAATTTTTTGGTTAAATGAAGTGGTTTATCAGGTTTAGTTTTCAGTGTGTACGTGTGAGTGTGTGTGTGACAGTAGTTTAGTATGCTAGGATGGCTTATTAGTGATTTAAAATTTAGATGTATTATTTTCTTGATGCGTGTGAATAGCTTAAAGCCAAGTGTCCTAGACTTTCAGACGAATAATAGGCTATTTAGGTAATACTGAGAGCGGAATTTGAATTATTTCAGGTCTGATCACTGATGGACACCAATTAGAGAACCATTGAAAACCAGCAAGTCTAATTTGGTGGGACTTATCGGAAGTACGCATCCACCAGCGTAGGTGATCGAACCCATAACCTTCCAGTTACAAGATAAGCAAGCTCATAGAACATTGAGTCACTGGGACCCGATTCAATGACTAGTCCATAAATTCTAACCCCTACCTATTCGTGATTTTTGCATGATTGGCACAAGCCAATGTCATCGCTAGCAAGCAAGTATTTGTGCTCACTCCCGAATGAGTCGACTCTCAACTCACTTCACATCAATTTTGTTTTTCACAAGGCTTTAGTGATGGTGAGATTGCTTTTCAGGGATTTGGGCTGTAAGCCTAACGTCTAACGTTTCCTTTTTATCGGTTTTACCACTACTGATTCATAAACTAGGCCGCAGGGAATCGAACCCTAACTATGTGTGTGGCTGGCGAGCAACCACCAACGGATATATCAAAGGATTATTGGAAAATTCATTTACACCGCCTAGAAGTACACTGATATCTAGCTGTATGTTTGTGTGTGAGTGTATGTGTTCACCTTTTGAGGTGACTGGTTCTTATCTCTTATTTTCAGTTTGATCTACTTGGCTTATTGATTGCTTTAATGTATCGAATGAAAAACCGTGGGGTTATATGGCATATCCCATTTTTTGAAGTGGTACCACCTGCTTTATTATCCGGTGGGTGGTATTAGGGAATTTTAATGAACAGACAATACATACTGACATGATTCCAGGAAAATTCAGTAATATACGTTTAAATTTCGAAATTACTTCCCTACTTAATCCATAACATTGAGCTGATATCATCATCAAGCAATATTTTTCTCATAAAAATGCAGTAAATGTAACGCAGTTCAAGATTATAAATGCCACCAATAATAATATGTGCTCCAGAAAAAAGACACACTTTTTAATGTAAAATTTGACTTAAAAAGCCTCCAGAAAAGTATAACTTGTCATTCCGTCACCATAGCAACGGACTACGACGCTACAGTTCTCGGGGATACGTAATAAAGTCATGCTCATGCTTTGAATATCATCTTCGTTGTTATGATTTCATTATTTCATTCTCTGTTGAATACCTTCCTTATTACTATTATTTCTGTTGAAATCATGTGAATTTTGCACTCAATAATACTATGAACACATGACTGACTACTAATAGCATATTTGTCAATAATATAGTGCACATGCCATTAGAAAATATTAAACGACTTCCTTTTACACTTACTTAAATTTAACCTTGAAATGTATTGATTGACAAGTCAATAATATCATTATTATATTATCCAGTGAACAGGTGTAGGACATAATTTTTGCTTCTTATTTAGGCA
The DNA here is from genome assembly GCA_944472135.2 of Trichobilharzia regenti. Taxonomy (NCBI): domain Eukaryota; kingdom Metazoa; phylum Platyhelminthes; class Trematoda; order Strigeidida; family Schistosomatidae; genus Trichobilharzia; species Trichobilharzia regenti. The sequence continues at coordinate 31,419,452 of OX235267.1, forward strand.
TTTATTCAAACACATTTTAGGGTTATTGAGTAAAAAAGCCAAAATAACATAAAAATAAAAAAATATAAAAGTAAATGAAAGTATAAAAGCCAAACTGAATGGCTTTTTATCAGAAATCGGCCAGTGGTCCAAGGAAAACGGTCTCACCTTAAATCCCTCTAAATGTGAAACAGTCAATTTCACCTTTAGGCATAAATCTGACCTAAACAAACTGGTGGGTTAGCACTCACGAGGTGTGCAACACAGATGACACTGAAATAAAAAGCAAGTCGGAAATTAAATATCTTGGCGTCATTCTATCTGCTCATCTTTTCTCGTTGTCTCATCATATCTTGATGATTTCTAAGAAAATATTCCCTCTTACCTTCTAAATCAAGATATTCTGGAATAACGAAACCCAACCCTTAATCTTACGATTCGTTAACTCTTAAATCCTGCCTGTTATTATCTATTGTTCCCTCTTAGTTTTTCCAGGGCTACTGAATAAATACAATATCTTATTAGGTAGGGTGTTAAACGTTGTCAGCAGGGTAAGCAACGTGCCAATTAACCAGCTTGTTAATATTCTGGTCGACAGACATTTGGACTCATGTGAAAAATGGGCTTAATCCATTTTATCCAACTCACATCAGTCTCTTCATTCACAACTCTCCCCTTGTATCTAATCAGGCAGACAGACCAGAAGCCTATATAGAAAACTATATGCTCGTACTAGAAAGTACAAAACTCAACCATACCCTACTTAGCTCGTGTTCTGTGCGATAAAGAAAGCATTAGGCGTGATACCTATAACTTATTAAATAGTCAGTAGAACAATTGGATCTTGTCTTTCCAAGTCATATCATTTACAGGTACAACGTTTTCTTTCTTTCTTTTCCTTGTCTCTCTTTTTTTTCTCTGTTATGTGCTGCTTTGTTTCTTTCTTCCTTACAAACTCTACTCAAAACATTCTTCTTCGTTCTTTCACACTCTGTATATCTTGACCTTTTTTGTTACCGCTTACGCCAGTAAATATGCTAGTAGTATCTACTTTTTCTAACACCTTCAAACACTCTGTTTAAATTTTGGCTTTGCTACCGACATGCTGATATGTTGTTGTCAAAATTAACTGAGACTACCCATAATCTATGTAGAATTTTATTTATTGTTAACGTACTAACTGGGTGCAGTACTGTAGTAAAATGCTGAGAATCCCATTTTGTATCACAAGTGCTGTTTTGGAATAAAGCAAATTATTATTATTATTATTAAGAGTCTTTGAAACTGTCCAGCCATCGATGAATATTCCTGAAATTGAATTTAGCACCATGTAAGGTTACAAGGTGGTCCTGTTCATTATTCGCTCAATAGATCAGAATCTGATCTTCTATGAAATGCAACTCCGTGGTTGACTGAATTCTGTCCCAGTGGCTGAACAGTCAACTCACTCGACTTGTAACCTGGAGATCCTGAACTAGATTTCTGGTAGTGGGATGATGGATATATACTGCTGGAGATTCCTATAGTATAATAAAACAGCCGTCTAGTACTCCTAGGTGTTTTTCAATAATTCTCCAACTAGAGTAGGCTTATGGTCAAACTTGACATCTCTGTTATGCCATGATACCGCAATTTCGTTAACCACTGTTATCTCTCTCACTTACTGTAAGCTTTACAGGTGATATGGTGGCTGCTACACAGGCCCAGACTGTTTTATTAAAATTTTAAGATATCCAGGAGAAGGACATCGATATTCAGATTTTGGTGTTATTATGTGGGGATACGAGTCATCTGAAAAATTCTCATTGATATAGTTTAGAGAAAAAAAACAACAACAAATTTAGTGGAGAAATATGTATTTCTTGGCAGTTAGTTCTTCAAGAATCCACCTAAAAACATAGGAATTATGTGTTCAGAAAACATTCCTACAGTTACTTCCCTTAGCTCAACCATCTCATAATTACTTGATTCCAAGAACATGATGATTTTGTCTTCCCGCTAAGCTGTTTTGATCATCTGTAATTGTTGCATTTAATTTCCTCGTAAATTATCTTATACTCCAGTAAGTATTATATTTTTAGACATATTGTAACAGCACCAGGCAAGACACTCAAGCCAAGGTATATATATAGTTTATATTCCTTGACCAGTCACTGAGTATGTCATTTCAGTTTACATTAAACGATATGAAATAGAATGCTCAATTATATAAATAGTATTCTGTCGGAAGCAAATGTCTGTATTACAACACCAAAAGAAAAATATACGTGACCCCGTCTCGCGGTGACTGTGTATGATCCTTCCATTTTTGAATCAGTTTGCGTGTTCCTGTCGCGTATCTGCTGGTGTTTTGCCTCACACTATCATATGTTGCCTTCGCCCAGCCTCTGTCTGATCAGAGATCCAAGGTAACAGCTCCTTTGCTGACGGATTTTGAACGCCATTCAACCCCGCAACAGCCCCGAAGTCCTGAAAGAAGATCCATGATATGAAGCAAGGAGAGAGTTGTGTATAGAGAGGATGTTTAGAGTCTGACAGGGTAATATTTGCTAATTTTTTACAGGAATCCAAGTATCCACGAGTTGGTTTAACTTAGAGGCACCCTACTCGCCCTATTCATGGCTTTTAGCGCCCTACGCAGTATTAAAACGTCTTTCTTGAGTAGCCCGGGAACGATAGGTAGAATACAAGAATTAACAAACGATAACGGTAGAGACGGACTGTTTTAACTTCCTTAAGCAGAAGATTAAACGGAATATCGTTTTGTGAACTAACGTGATGTCGGAGGAAGACCAGAAAAGGTGATCAGATGAAATACACAGTCCAAAGTTTCAACTTCAGTGCCATCTATGATAGTGAAGCTGTGTGAGGATGAAGTTGGTCACTGAATCTCTGTTTATTGTGAATCTGCATCTAAAATTTTGATTAGGCAGGAGGCAGCATCGGTAACAGAGATATGGAAACTGTTTCTATCAACACAACCAAAGGATAGGCAATAATGGGGGAATAATCATATAAACATAATTTAAGAGTTATATGAGTGTGTTGGTAGGATTGTGATCAGCAGATTCTGCCCGAAACATTATCAGTAAGTGATACAGCATCACTGTGTGCGCTTTTATCAATGAGACGGAATCACTTTTAATCCATTTTAACATAAAAGTCAGTTGCAGGATTTAAAAAGCACTGCAGGTGGTGAAGGATTGATAAAAGTAGAGTCACTGTTATAACTCACCGTGTTTCATCAACTTGCCTAAAATTAGAGATAATTTTTCATGCAGATAACGATACAGATGACGCAATAATTTTGATATTAAATCAAGATAGTAAGTAGTTTCAATAGCATTGGCAATCAGCTGAGATTACGTAATGATGAAGACGCTTAGTTATATTGTAATGAAAGAAAAAAAGAATGAAAGAAATTGAATCTTGAAGAATTTGTCAGTCGATATAGCAATCTATTTGAGCATTAGTCATAGGTAAAGACAGATATCGTCACGAAATGATATTGACCACAGAATTAGTGAACACTACAGACAACTTGATAGCTGTTTCATTGTAACTTAACACTCTTCAGAAGCTGACAGTCACATATCCACAGACAGCTGGACCCATGACCTCCGGTTTACTAACTAATCATGGCTACTGCTCAACTGCCAAGTTTGAATCTAATGGTTTATGAGTTTTAAAAGTCACTGATTCTCTGAGTGGTGCCTGTTCCTGAAGAAATCCAACCAAACTAAGGGGAATGGAACTCTGACAATATGAACAAATGTATTGATTTTATGAGTGATTGAGAAGCGATTGATCCAGTTGGACATAGTGCTTGATATAAAAATAAATCCCTTCAATCAAGTTTGAAGATAGAAGAGGACTAGAGAAGAGGTGAACAATTACACATTCATTCCTTCACATAAACACGTATTGTCAACACACACACTACTTGTGGTGTGAACTTCTGATGACAATTTACAAGTGGTATGTTGTGTCTAGTGTCTTCTACAAGGATCTTGAATAGCAGAGCATTGAGGTATGCAATAAAGAGGAGGATGATTGTGAAACTGTATAAAAGCATGAGAGGATGGACAAAATGAGCAGAATATAACACTATTGTAAACTGAAATTTTGTTACCAAGTTAGACAACGGATTGATATCAGTTAGAGAACTATTGAAAACCCACAAGGGGGTACTCAGCAGCTGCCTCGTCAACTTAGTTTAGGACTAACTGGTAGTACCCATCCAATTCTACAAACCAACTCTAGAAAATTAATCAGATGCTCACTAGTGACCAGTGGATCCCACTCGGTCGGGAATGAGGAGGAATACTTGTCAGTGATGACATTAGCTCGTCCCATTCACGCTAAGACCATGAACTCGTAGAGGTTAGAACTCATGGGCTGGTCACTGAGCTACGTCCCGGTGGCTGAGTGTTATACGAGCTTGTTTACCTTATACCCGGAAGACCATGGGTTCGAACCCTCTGTGGTGGATGAGTATTGGTGAAGAGTCCTTAACTAGGCCTACGAAACAGCTCTCCAGTACTCTGTAGTGGTTTTCAGTGCATCTACAAGTGACGTCAATCTATGATTAAACTGGAAATAAAAAATGTAAATAAAATTAAGGAAATTTGTTTAACAAATTAATGTTCATTAAGACTTTGATGGCTAAATCTATTTACGCCCTAAAGTTAGGCGTGTTTATCTTCGAATTTCCGAACACCATCCTGTGCCGTTAAGCAAAGGACAAACAAGGTCTATTCGTAGCCCTATCCTATCTCATCACGTGGATACAGAAAACAAACAAGATTGATGTTACCAAGTCTTTAAAAATTCATCTATCGTAGATGATTAACCTTAATTTTACCTCAAGAGTTATCAGTGACATATTTTTTTAAAGGCGTCGGAATTCACCTGAAGAAGCCTGACTTTTGTATCTAAAAGAAGTTAGCTGAGACGCTTTTCTTACCTTGATCATCAATGTTTAAACTATCCTAGATTTTATTTGATATTCTATTGAGTATTACAATTTTTTACGATTATTATAACTTACGCATCCTTCTTGAACTGTATTTCTATCGATCTTAACAATTCGACATTATTTTTGCAAAAACATCGATTTTTTAAGAAACATTTATTTTCTGATACAAATTTAAACGAAACAACAAAAGTTTAGAAAGCAGGATTTAATGAATTAATTAAATTTTGGTAGAACTCTTCAGCTGGATACTCTACATACTTTAAGCACCACTAACTACCAATGGAGTGTGACTGGACCAATGAACTTGAGCAAGTTAGTGTAACCTGGAAAATAATGTTGTCATCATAAATAAAATGTTACACTTTAAGCCAAGGACAAGTTAGGGTTAGATTAACCTACTAAAGGCGACATTAGGGTTGGTTCGAGTTAGATTACAGTTAGTTGAGGGATATTTTCACGTTAGGCTTAAGTTCAGCAAAGATGAGGGTTATTTCTAGGGTTAGAAGACTTAAATAATTACATGCACAGAAGGTGGTTAAATTTATCTCTTGATATAAGAATAGAACTTGTACACTCTGTGGTAGAGTATAATTCCATTGTGGGTAAAATTTATTTTAATAAAGTCTCCCAGTGTTATACAGTAATATTTACTGATGACAACGTTTCGAGCACAGTTTATTTCTCTGTAAATATTACTATATAACATTATGAGACTTTATCAAAATAAATTTAACCCACAATGGAATTGTACTCTATTGATACTCCAACCTAAAACTGGGGGCTATTTTATCACATATGAGAGGATACTTCAAAGCTGTAGCTTGAAGCCCTATGTTCCACTGGGGACGTAAAAGGAACAAAACATATATATGTGCAAACTATTCCAGAATAAATAATAATTTTTCCTTCACGTTCCCCAGTGGAACATAGGGCTTCAAGCCAGTGGCTTGAAGTTTCTGTAGCAATGTTTACTTTTACAGGATGGGGTTGCTAGCCTCATGCCCAACCTTTCCTCTTTACCAGCATTAGTTCTGGCTCAGCGAGGTAAAGGAGTGCATCGGTAGGGGATAGAACCCCGGACCATGTGCATGGTCGGCGAACATCCTAAACGCTATACCACCGACGCACAGTATATATAACAGAGAGAGTTATATCTTAGGCATGTTGGTAATATCTTTTTTTACTGTCTGTGAAAGCTACTCACAAACTGAAGACTGATACTGATAAAATTCAGCTCATGCCATCCAAATCTTAATTTTACGATAGAACATGAGGAAAATGGTACCATTTAAATTCTGAGATGTTTCTCTAAGGAAAAGGATTGATGACATAATGGAAAGATCTATATTTAGCCAGTCTTCATGGACCAGACGGTGCATACATTTTAAAAGTTTTGTTCCAATCCAATATAAAAACAAATTCGAAACACTATTCAATAGAGCACATAATATTTGTTCTGACTGTAAAACTGAGCGTGATTCAAAGGCTCTGAAGGATAATTTATCTAAGAATAGATATTCTGAGAGGTTGGTTCATCAGTAAATACTCTAAAGAAATAATCCGCAGTAAAACTATCCAAATAGTTTTGAAGAAAGATATGTATATCGATTTTTCATTTAAAGGAGATGGTGTACAAGATGTTGTCAAACGAGGACTTGATAAAGCTATCAGGAGAATTTATTACGCTGTAAAACTCTTGTTCCTTAACACCACCAGCAAGCAGATGCTTTGACAATCTGACAAAGACAGACTGCCAACCCTGAACACTTCAAACTGCGTATATCATTTTGCGTGTGTTTGTGGAAGCAAATGTATATGTCGTACGGAAAGGCAATTGTCTACTCGCATGATGGAGCATTTGCAAAAGTGGCTGAAAACAATTGAAGTCACAGTGCCAAAATATTCAATAACAAAGCATCTTGCAGACTGCGGACTTGATATCGACGCTGTCAAACATATATCAGTTGGCTTCCTTCAAGCATATAAAGAACAGCGTATATTATCCAAACAGATTCATAGCACATACTCCTGTATATTTTATCATTTACATATCTATTTACTACTGATCGATTTGAGTGGTTTGAAGCCATTTACGTCAAACAATACTGTTTGTCAATTACATTGAAGTGATCTAAGCACTAAAGTGTTGTATCGTTCCTTTGGCTCTGAGCTCGTCAATGGCAAATATGGTATAATTCATCTCGGGATTTGGCTGCTTTCAAGGGATATTATGAGAGGACACCAGTTTTAGAACCACTGAGAACCAAGGAATACTGTACATCCATTTCGTCCTAGTTTGGGTCTCTTCGGCAGTATGCACCCGCAACCCCGTCAGTGATTGAAACCATGACTTTGATTTTGTGGGTTGAATCCGTTGATAATTCGGCTTCTAAAGGCGAATTAAGTGAGCCTAGTCAACTAGTGATTGCCTAGAGTTCTAGGGAAATGTAGTGACTAAGGGGCTCCACTAAGTAGGATATGAAGACAACTACCCACCAATAAGATTGGCTGACTGTGAAGCTATACATCACGGATAGGTAGAAGTCTGGATTTATGCGCTATTGGGATTCAGCTTCACAAGCTGAATGGTTCATTAGCTCAAATGGTAACTTAAAATTCCTTGGAGTTCGATCCTTGGTGAGATCAAAGGTGAGTATTGCTAATGCAGTACTATAACCCATGTCGGCTCTTGATCCAACTTCTATTTCCGGTTGACTATTTGGCAGACTTATAATATCTAGGATGGAACTAGTTATTCTTTAGTGAGGTACATAGTTTCAGTTGGATTCTTATCACGACTTCCTTTGAGAAACCCAAAACGCGTCAATCACAAGGGTTCAGCTACTTGGATATTACGAATTGTATTTGTACAACACAAATTATGATTCGAATATTTTGAATTTTTAAGGGAAGACATGGTGTAATTTCGAGTACAACTGTATGTACTTTATAAATAAATTAAATGACTTCATAAAGGTATATACTACTTAATGATAGGAATAAGTAGTTACATACCACAAATCATATCGACAAATAGTACTTGCTACTAGCTAAATCAATGTGATCTAAACTCTAAACGGCCGCTTTTCTCGTTTAGGCATTGACCGAGGTCAATATAAGCGGTTTGCCAGGTTTGATTCAGATCAGAGGGTCAGGGGAATCAATTGAAAACACCCGACTACTTGCTAGTTACGTGGGCGAATATGCAAGCTTTCTTCATTACTATCCATGCTGTGAAGCAGATCACATATATTGTGATAAGCTTTAGTTCATATTAGTGTTCCAAGGTTTTCCTGAGTTAGGTGGCCAATTTGCCAAGCTGTCGTTATCTCTCTAGATAACATTTTCAGCGCAGACTTCAGTATGAAGTGAACATATTTGACTTCTGTCTTGACAACGTTGGTTGCGATTTATTGTTTTTTTTTAATTTTCATATTAATATCGATAGTTTTGTCGAGTGGCTTATTCCTTTCTTCAATCGATGAATTTCACCTGTTTTAATATTTCTGCTGATTACACATTCATATACCTGAATATCAGGCTTTTGGGAATTTCCCAGAGTTATTGGAATTCCCTTTGACCACTAAGGTGCTTACATACAATACAGAATTCCCAGTGTAATTTCATGCCAAACACTTACTCCTTGAATAAAATCTTCAAATATCTATTGTCAGTATATCGTATGGCACTGTGTCGTTCTATTTGGAACAAGACTCAATCTCCTACTGTCTTTTTCCTTCATGTTCCCTCTTCAAGTACATAGTATTAGGTAGACAGTCAGTTATGAGTTCTCGTGAGTGTTAATCTTACGATCCAAGGATATCACTGAATGAATAAAACAACCAAAGGAGACGGAGAAAATAAGGTGCACCTATGTTGTAATGGACCCACAGAAAATACTTCGAAGATTTGGACTTCACCGATGATATTTGTGTGATTTCCAGCAAACACTGGAAGATATGCAATTGAAAAGCAACAAGTTGGCAGAAGAAGCATCGAAGATAGGACTCCCTTCAGGTGAACACAGAGAAAATAGAGGTAATGAAGATTCCTGACCAACAGCAGCAGCAACAGACAACATTCAGCTTTAATGGGAGAAATTTGAAAGAAGCAGCCTCCTTTACCTACCTGCCTACCTGGGAATCATCGTAACAACTACAGGCGGACGGAACTGACGAGGATATCAAAGTAGAGAGGATCGGGAAAGCAAGGCAAGCTTTCATTACTCTCACGTCTGTATGGAGATCAACACTCATCACTCAGCATGGAAAATAAGATCCGGATTTTCAACTCTAATGTGAAGTCAGTCAGTGCTACTCACTATATGGATAAGCGACTTGGCGCCACGTCACGGAGGCAACTTCGAACAAACTACAGACCTTCAGCAATAGCTGTCTCCTCTCAGTACTACTCAAGATCAGATGGCCAGCCAGTAAAGATCAGAAACAGGGGTCTCTGGGAGAGAACCAAACCAGTAGGAACAGATTGTGCAACAAATCTGCAGGAAGAAATGGGGGTAGATTGGAGTGGCGGTACTCTGAGAAAACAAACCATCATCAAGTGACATCATATGCGAGGCCACAGCTCAAGTGGAAGTCGAATGGGAAACGATGAGTTGGTCGTCAGTTCGAGGGTGATGTGGAGGAGGGGGTGATGTGAAGAGGAGATGAAAGCATGTGGGCATATGTGGAGCCAGGTGAAAAGGTTGTCAAGAACCGAACGCAATGGAGACATGTGGTTGAATCCCTATGTTCCTCTAGGGACTAAGGAAACGATAGTAATATAATAATGTTGGATTGAAAGTTCGGTAGCCCATTCCAAAATTTCTCAGTCGAACTGGTGCTAGTAGTTATCTGCATGCACTGCTGATATGCGAAAATGCATATCGTGTCCTTCTACAGCCAGTGTTTTAATAACTTAAAGGTGCAAAAATCACGATAGTAAAACAAATGGTTATTTATGATAGAATATTCTCCTACTATTAAATCTAAAACACCGAAATCTCATTAGTAGTAATATTGTGGGTGATGGTTAAGTCGTGGAATATAAATCCAGGTAACTACAGGGTTCGAATCCCTACCCTCCGAATTGCTAATCCAATAGTTTACCGACTGACTTGTAAGACACAAGTGCTAATAAAGAGTTGGTCATCTTTTTACTGTGGTCACCTACTACCAAATGCAATACCTGGGCTATCAGCTTTACTTTCACCATTAGTCATCACCTAGTTACATCGAAGACAGTTCAAGGAATCAAATAACAGTAATAATAATAATGGTAGTAATTTGAATCTAGCTGTCTAATTACATTATTATTACGATATAATGAGAAAATCAATGATCCGAAGGGAGAAGATTGCGAATTTATCCAATCAGAAATAACCCTGAAATGACAGACATTGAGAAACAGTCTCACTCTAACAATAATAATAATAATATTAATAAGATTTTATCACCTTTATCGATTGGAATATTAGTAATAGGACAGTAGAGAGATCCTAGTCAATCTCTCTGATGATTACACTGAGAACAAAATTGATGAGTTCATTTCAGATCAGTAAAATCTTACAGTTTATTAGGTGTACCTACAATCATTGTTGTTTATTATTTTGTTGTTGTTGTCGTTGCTGTATAAAATCCCCAACCCTGGTAATTTTTCAGACAAGTTTATTGATCCATATCATCTGATTTCTCAATATCGTCATCATCATCATCATGATCGATATCACCGTGTATCACTCAACTTAGTTAAGGATGAAATAATCAAGTCACATTTCGTTTATTTATTACTGTTATTATTTTCCTTAGGTTCTCGGTGGAACATCATACGGCTTCAACAACACATCTTTATTTTACTCCGCCATCTGAAGTCTTTTTGTAGTTGGCTGCACGATTGCCCATAAACTTTCATTCCCTCCTGACACTTTATCTTCCATGTGCCATTTGGACAGTTTTGTCTTTCCACATTCGGGTTCCACTGGAAATTATGACTGGCGTATCGATGTAACTGAACTATCTGATTAGGAGGTATCCAGTTTTTCTCCATTTCATTCGGCATATTTGTTGGGCAATAGGCTTTTTAACTAGTTCTTCGCTAATCCGTTCCAATCATCTGGACTTCAGTGTGGAGCGGATATAGCTGTCAATGGAAGTCTGTTATAGCCTGTTGGAAAAGAGTTTTGGTTGATTTGCCTATTGGCTGGAGGATTTCATCATGAGCTGACATCAGTTAGAGAACCATTGGAAAACCCACCTGGGAGTACTGGATAGCTGTTTCGTCAGTCTAGTTTGGGACTGTTCACCAGTACGCACCCATTGGGTGGGATTCTAACCCAGAACCTTCTGGTTACAAGGCGACCTAGCTCATAGACCATTAAGCTACTGGCACCCGATCCAATGGCCATCCCGTGAGTTCTAACCCCTGTCAGTTCATGATTTTACCTCGGCTGGCACCAGCCAGGCTCTTCAGTGGTTCTGTGACTGATGTCAGCTCATCATGAAATCCTCCAGGCAATCAAACACAATCCCTGCGATGCCATTATGGATATGATTTTATTTTGATGAATCACACAATATTGTACAGTAATATTAACTGATCATGTTTCTAGCACAAATTGTTGCCACTCATAATCATATCCACAGTGCCCAAGTTTTAAAAAATCCCTACAAACTAGTAATTGAAGTTTTTCTAGTATTCGTTTTGTAGGGATTTTGTTTGATTGTATGTAGGATTTCACCATTTGCTGACATCAATTAGAGAAGCACTGGGAAACCTGGGAGCATTAGACACATGTTTCGTCCTAGTTTGGGGCTCTTCATCGGCACGCACCCACCGACGGGGTTCGAACCTAGGACCTTCTGGTAACAAAGTGAGCTTGTTAACCGTTGAGCCACCGGGACCCGATCCAGTGGTTCTTGAATTCTAACTTCTGCTAATTCGCGACATAGTGCGACCATTTCGCAATGTCTTCTTCGATGAGTTACTGCCTCATCTTCAACCTGCTGTACCCTACTGGTCACGAATTCCCACTAGAACCCCAGGTAACTAACCGCCTGAATAGGGCCAGACCTGTCTATTCTCCGAACTATACAGACTTGATAATAGTGTTAAAAACTCGAATTCTGTTCCTTATGTCATGTGTCTGTGTGTGCGCGCAGCAGATTCTCATTGACATCCTCATATGTGCCGGTTGTTGCTGTAATGACGCGGCAAAATAATTAAAAAAAGGGGTGACTTCTTTTAATTACACTTTAGATGATATAAAATACACAAGCTCTAATAATTACTTACGACTGTAGTATTTTTAAAAGGGTTGAGGTGACTAGTAGTTTAATCACTTTGTAAATAGAAAATCAGTAGTTCAGTGGTTGGTTGTTCAAGCAACCACGCATGGAGTTCAAGTTTGAATCCTGTACGATGCATTTCTTAAACCTTGCTTAGTCTGTAGTAAGCCCGATCAAGCTGGAAGGTTAGCTGTGTGATTCTAAAAACCCTACCTAGTTTAGAAAGTGACACCACCATTAGTGATTCTTCGAAGATCTGCCTTGAAGCCTTATACTTCACTTTGAACGCAAAGGAATGGAAAAATAAAATATTTTAGCCTCGTATTATTCCAGAACTTGGTGGGAAACTATTTATTTTTTTAATTTTTGATTACACCTTGATTCCACACTGTAATTTTTGTACAAGTATGAAATTTTCAGCATGGATATCGGTAGCCCAAATTTTGCAGGCCGACCATAGATATCAGGTGTGCGTCGGCAGGGGATCGAACCTAGGACCATGTGTATGGTCGGCGACAGTCCTAACCACTGTGCCACCGACTCACGTCATCTCATACCATAACAGTGAAGGATGTAATTATCATCCGTGGTAGATTTTCCCACGAACCTACATCAGTTAGAGTACTGAATACGTGTTTCGTCCCAGTTGGATACTCCTCACCATCAGTGACTAATATTACTACATATCAAATTATTAGGAGGAAAAGATTTCTGAAGTTATAACTTTTTTCATGTGATCATTGATCTTGGACAATTTCTGTTAATAATTACAACTCTTCGAAGGATAATAATGACTGGATAGTATTTTAAGTACAGCCTATTTCTTATAATAATTATTCATACAAATTAGTTTTCTATTCTTCACAGCTTATACATATAAATGACTGTATGAGCTTGGTTATGCGAATGTGAGTGTAGATTGTGTTGATACTGTGCGTCTGTGTATGTGAGTGGCTGACGGGTGGTTTGTTTATATAGATAGCATGAAAGGTACATGGTGTGTCACTACAATCCACTCTCTGGTAGTGGTGATGATGCGTTTGTCAGGTCGATAAAATATGAGTAGTCAGCATGGCATACACAAACACAGACACACGCACTCAAAAGTTGAGCTCAACTTCATAACTTTCATATTGAAAGTGTCTTGCACTGAATTCGTAATTCGAAATGAACACCGTAACAGGAGGCAAAATTTCACCACAGTGTGTCATCTGCTTAATACCATAAATGACAATGAAGAAAGCCAGAATAAATGTGTGGTGCTAGATATTACTGATTGATTGGGATAAGTAGTTCGATACTACATACATCAACCAGTAGTACTTGCTAGCTATGTTGAAGTCGCGAATTGGCAGAAGTTAGAATTCTTGAGTCATTGGATCGGATCCCAGTGACTTAATGGCCTTGTAACCAGAAGGTCCTGGGTTCAAACCATGACGGTGGGTGCGTAATGCTGAGGAGTCCCAAACTAGGACGAAACAGCTGCCCAGTACTCCCAGGATTTTCAATGGTTCTCTAACCAGTGTCAGTTCATGATGAAAATCATGTAACCAATCAAATCCCTACAAACCAACACTTGAAAGCGTATTGTGCTTGGCAGGTTATTCTTCACAGTGTACATTACTTTGAAGGAGGCGTTTTTTGTTGAGACAGAATGAGGAGTATTGACTAGGTGTTCGATTTTCACAGTCCTTACAGAGCTACTACTACCTTTCTGCAAGCACGTGAGATAGTGTTCTTGAACCCTTTTAGATGGAATAAGCATCAAACGACCAATGAGCCTGGTCGTATAGCAATAGGTGAACTGAAGTCGTTAGATGTGAGTTCTTGTCCTTGGGTCTTTCGCAGATCATTTGACGACTGGATAACACTACTCTTAACGTTGCTATAAAGAATGTTATTCCCGAAGATGTTGAAATTCTCTTCTCTAAAGGGTGTCACATGTTAATTACCCCTTGAAATCTAGGTTCATGTAAAGTTTCTTTTTTTGGAACTAATAATGTTTCATTTCTCTTAAACTTCCAGTTTGATATTCTTGTCAATAAACCTTGGCAGGTATCCATTTTAGACAAAGATTTCTTTCAGAAAGCCTAGTTCTGCTTCAAGAGCGTACCACTTAAGACTGCAGATGAGTCGGATTTGAGTGGAAAGGCAGGCAGTTATTTTAATTTAGTTTGAACTCAACAATCATCGAGTTGTAGAAATTTGTCAGCTGACCGTTCTAAGTGGATTTCCTTTCTATGAACTGACCTTCTTAAGGTTTCGTCCAGTTTGTCTTGTTAAGTTCACACTAAGAAAGAGAGTTTTGGTTTCTGAGTATTGGTTTGTAGGGATTTGATGAATTGGTTACAGGATTTCATCATGAGCTGACGTAAGTTAGAGAACCACCGGAAAACCTGCAGTGAGTACTGGACAGCTGTCTTTCCACCCTGGTTCGCTACTCTTCAGTAGTACGCACCCACCTACAAAGTTCCACCTTAGGACCTTCTGGTCACAAACCTCGGTGGTTGTGCACTGATGAAGATTCCCAAACTAGACTAACGTAACAGTTGTTCAATACTCCTGTAACCAATTTTGGTTTCATTTTCCATTTCTAGAGTGGAATTTAAATTTTTTACGAGTTGATCACTGATTAATATGATTTACAGAACCAATGAAAACCAGCTGGGGGAGTACTGTCAGACAGCTGTTTCATCTTTGTTTGGGAATCATCAGCGTAACCCACCCAATCGGGATCGAATCCAGGAATTTCTGGTTGAAAGGCTAGCTCATTCAGCCACTGCGAACCCGATTTGATGGCCAGCTCATGAATTCTAACTCCTACCAATTCACGATATAGCATGACCTCCAACCAACATCATCGGTAGGACATTCATCCTCACAATTGACTATATGGACCTCACTGGTTCTCTAACTAATATAAATCTGTGATCAACTCGTAAAAACAAAATTGATCATTACAAACTAACCATAGAAAATTAATCTGATGCTCGCTAGTGACTTCGTACTGGATGGAGTTTCCTGGAGTTCTAGTGAGAAGTCATGACCAGTGAGGTCTATCCATAGGTCACGTGTGTGAATGGATGTCCCACCGACGACAATGGTTGGGGTCGCGCTAAATCAAGAATCGGCAGAAGTTAGAATTTATGAGTTGGCTACTGAATCGGGTCCCAGTGACTAAATGGTATACGAGTTTGCCTTTTAACCAGAAAGTCCTGGATTCGAACCCCAGTGGGTGGGTATTATTATTATTATTATTATATCCTTTGATTCCTAGAGGAACATAGGGCCTCAGCTGCGCGTCTCCACTGCCTTCTGTTTTCTGCCAACTTTTTCACTCCGTTCCAAGTCTGCCTACATGCTTTCATCTCCTCCGCACATGACCTCCTCGAAGTCACCCTTGCACTGACGACCAACTCGCCGCTTCCCTTTTCGGGTTCCACTAGAGCAATGGCTTATCTAGTGATGTCACTTGATGGTTTCCTCAGAGTATGGCCAATCCATCTCCATTTCTTCCTGCTTATTTGTTTCACAATCGGTTCCTGCTGAGTTGGTTCGCTCCCAGAGATCCTTGTTGCTGATTTTTTCTGGCCGGTCATCTGATCTTGAGTATTGAGTGAAGACAGCTGTTGATAAAGGTTTGTAGTTTGTTTGAGATGCTTTTTTTGACGTGCTGGTCAAGTCTCTGATCCGTATAGCAAGTAGCACTGACTTCACATTGCAGTTGAAAATCTGGATCTTATTTTTGATGCTGAGTGGGGCTGTTGACCTCCACACAGACTTGAGAGAAATGAAAGCTTGTCTTGCTTTTCCGATTCTGGCTTTGATATCCTCGTCAGTTCCGTTGGCCTGTAGTTGAAACGATGCTTCTCAGGTAGGTGGGTAGGTAAATGAGGTTGTTTCTTTCAGGTTCCTCTCATTTATGCTGGCTGATCGTTGTCTGTTGTTGTTGTTGTTGTTGCTGTTGGTGTTGGCCAGGAATCATCATCATCATCATCTCTGTTTTATCTATATTCACTTTGATGATTCCCAAACTAAGCCGGATGAAACAGCTGTCTGACAGTACTCCCTCAGCTGGTCTTCAATGGTTCTGTAAATCATATTAATCAGTCGTTAACTCGTAACAAACAAAACTGATCCTTCCTTACAAACCAACCATATAGAATCAATTTTTGCCAGGTGGCACTTATTAAATACTTATAGTAACTGATTGATTGGGAGTCGTAATTACTGTTATCTAGATACCCTTTTCATACATTTCTAAACTGGCATTGGTTAATTTTAATGATTGATTGTAGTTGATATTGTTGCTGCTGTTGGTGTTTTTTAATCCTGTTGTATTCATCAAAAATAATACACTGATTATGTAAATTAATTAATTAATCTTTTTTACAATGGTGATTATTACAACTGCATTACAACACATTGTTGTCTTGTTCTCTGTAAAATCAACACGTTTCCACACTCTAATGAATATTTTTCTTCTTTGTTTATCTCGTATTTTACATCCTTCTAATCATATGACCTAGATCAGAATCACTTTCTTCATGCACAGTAGTGGCTACCGTAGCCCCTCCCCCCTTCCTCGCATCGTTTTTGTTTATCTCTCATATACACAAACCACCGTACACATCCATCACACCAATTGTACTTCATTGTTTTGATTTCAAATACTAAAAATGCTACTCTACTACTTCCTTTTTTTTCATTTCACCATGTCATATGGTTTAATGATCATGAGAATTAGGATCAATTCAGTCTCTGCCTCTTCGTTCCTCCCTTACACACACACACACACAAGCATGGAGACCCAGGTACCATTTTTTTTCTCTTAAAAGTGTTTGTTTCAGTAGCACACACTGCTCTGTTACTGATGTTGATGGTGATGGTAATGTCAGAAACTGGTTCTTTTTTGTGAATTTCGCACACTAGTGAGAAGAGAAACACACTAACAACAAAAAAGCACAACAGATCTCATTGTAAATTGATATTGGAGAAAAGTGCTACATGACTAACTGAAATGACAAGCAGACACCGAGGGACAGACTGTTGCTGTTGTTGCTGTGTTTTTTTCAACGTTAAAATGCATGAATTCTCTCTAACATGAAACATGTACCCTAGTTATTAAAACGCATATTAAAAAAGTGTGTAAATTGTTGAATGTAGTAGAAAGCTGAGGTGTTTTTCTTTAGACCAATATTCGTGTAATGAATACATTTCAGTGTAGGCTGATAAGTACAAAAACTGTGATTTTAAAGGAGTTAGATTTAAAAACAATTAATCGTTTAATTGTTAAATTTTATAAGCTAAAATATTTATTTTCGCTTTATAGGTTATATATTATATATCATTATTATTCCCTTGAGTTCTGGGCGGTATAATTTTTTTTTGATTTTTGATTATACCTTGATTCCACACTGTGATTTTTGGTACAAGTATGGAATTTTCAGCATGTGATATCGGTAGCCCAAATTTTGCAGGCCGACTATAGATATCAGGTGTGCGTTGGCAGAGGATCGAACCCCGGACCATATGCGTGGTCAGCGAGAGTCCTAATCGCTGTGCCACTAACGCACACAACAACACATAGATTCACTCTGTTATAATTTACCCCTAATCTCTGATTTCCTAATCATACGATCTCCTCTGTATTATTTATTATTGTTCCCTTGAGTTCCAAGTGGAATATAGGGCTTCAATAACACATTCGCACTTTCTTCTATTTTCTGCTGTCATCTTCAGATGGGTCCACGATCACCCATAGTCTCTCCTTTCCTCCTCCTTCTCCATATCACCCTCACACTGGTGACTTATTCGTCACTTCTCGTGATGTCATTCGATGGCCTCCTTAGTGGCGTATGCCCGATCAATCCATCTTCATTTTCTCCTACATATATGTTGAGCGATCGGCTCTTCCTTTGTTGGTTTATTCATCGTCGGTGTTTCCTGTTACTATTTCTTTCTGGAGCGAGCGAAGGTAGTTGTTGTTAAATCCCTCCCGTTGATGGTGATTGGTCCTGGTTGTTGTTGTTGTTGTTGCAGTTCGTCGATTGTCTTTATCACCTCTGTCTTCTCTGTGTTCACCCGGAGTCCTGTTTTCGCTGTCTGCCAACTTCTTCAACCAAGTGGTTAGTTTCCGCCTGCCTCTATGTCTCCGAGTTTTTTGTGACGCTAGACATAAATCATCTGCGAAATTCATCTTTGCTATCCAGTTTAATTGGGCCCACGACTTCCCACAATTTTTCATCTTCGCCTGACAGGATCTCCTTCATTACACCCTCAAAGCCACATCCAACTCGTCCTTTCTCATTCGGGTTCCATTCAAGGGTTTGGCATGTGTCCAGTCACTTTCCATTTTCCAAGGGATTTTTGTTAAGCAATACGTTCTTAATTAGTTCGTTCGCAGAACTTCCTATGGCTAAGTGTTTCTGGTTAGGCATTTGATCCTCAGCATGAATCCAGAGAAGACAGTTGCTGGCAAAAGTCTCTATTAGCCTGCTAGAAATGCTTTTCGTGACGTCTTGGTCAAGTTTTTGATGAATATAGAAACACTAACTTAACATTGGTGCTATGTAATGCGGAAGATTTTGCAAACTGATTTCAGAATGATGGAGATCTGTCCTGCCCCTTTTCTTTACTGGCTGACTTAGACATCGTCTACCATGCTGGCTGTTCGTAGGTGGAACGATGCTACCTAGCCAGATAATAAATGAAGGAGATGACCTCTTCGAAATATCCCCAGTTGATAAAGATTAGTGCTTGTTGTTGTTGTTATCAGTTGGTTGTCTTCATCACCTCTGACTTCTCTATTTTAATTACTTGAAGTCCTGTCTTTGCTGCCAGCCAACCAGCCTCTTCTGGCAACTGGCTACTTTTCTACTGTATGTCTTTGAATTTATGTGACACTACACTCTGCCTTACATAATTAGTATTTGATTGGTTGGAGCAATTCATCATGAGGTGACATCAGTTGGAGAACCGTTAGAAAACTACCACGGAGTACTGGACAGCTGTTTCGTCAGTCTAGTTTGGGACTCTTCAGAGGTGCGCACCCGCTGATGTTCCAACCCAGGACCTGCTGGTTACAAGGCGAACTAGCTTGTAGATCGTTAAGTCACTGAGATCCGATCCATTGGCTAATCCATGAATTTCAACTTCTACCAATTCATCACATACCGCGACCACTTCTCAGCGTCTTCCTCGATGAGTTACTGCCTCACTGCCAACCTGTTGAACCCCACTGGTTAGTTACGGCTTCCCATTGGAACCTCAGGTTAGCTGCCTGAATAAGACCAGTCGCTAATGAGCATCAAATCAATTTTCGTGTACTGGCATTGTAGGGTTTTTATTTAATTGATTGGTTTAAACCCTGTCGATGGGTGCGTACTGGTGAAGAGTCCCAAACTGGGCTGACGAAACAGCTGGTTATCCAGTACTCCCTGATGGTTTTCCAATGGTTCTCTAACTGAATGCTACTGATGATAAAATCCTCCAACCAGTCTAAACGAAATCCTTAGAAAAAACCCATTCTTAAAGAGACTTGGTATTTAATTATTTGAAGCTAATACTGACTAGCTTTTTTCAGTGAATTCATTTTTAAACTTATCGCAGCACGTGTTATATATATAGATGCATAAAAGTCTGTTACGTGTCTGTTACGTGTCGGTGGTATAGCGGTTAGGACACTCGCTGCCCATGCATATGATCCGGGTTCGTTCCCCGGCCAGCGCACTCCTTTACCTCACTGAACCAGAAATAATGCTGGTAAAGAGGAAAAGTTGGGCATGAGGCTAGCAACCCCATCCTGTAAAAATTAAACACTGCTACAGAAACTTCAAGCCACTAGCTTGGAGCCCTATGTTCCACTGGGAACGTGAAGGAAAATAAAAACGTGATTTACATGTGACAGGCAATTATTAATCTCAAATACTTTTACCATTATTAATCATATTTATTAAACGTAATGATTGTTATAACCACCATCATCATCATGATCATAATTGTTTCTTTGGTTAATTATCGGCCCTTCTATCATTTAAATTCCATGAGGGATAAGATTTTATTCTGATAAATCACACAGTGTTGATGTACAGTAATATTTACTGATGACCCTGTTTCGAGCACAAATTATCGCTGCTCATAATCATATCAAGTCACTACTCACACAACTTTTTTGTTTCGTTTATATACATGAGTGAAATTCATGATCAGATATTTGAATAAAAATCAATATGTGATCATGTACATTCAGAAATGATAATAATATGAGTGTTATTGGTCCATTACAATCAGATGAGAAATAAGACGAGTGTTTTTATAGTCATAATAAGTAACTTGTTAGAATGTTGTGATGTGCTTGAAGTGAAATAGAATTTTAAGATTATTTATTATTCTCCTCTGATTTGACCGACTAGTGGTAATAATATCTCCCGTATTTCTGGTATTTGCAATCAGTCATTTGTGTTGCGTGTGTTGGGTGTAGACTCAATGAACCAGTCAGGATTCAGTAATCAATCTCTCTCTCTGCACCTATCTATACTACTTCTTAGAATTTTAACCCTCTCCCACCCACCATGCTATTGTGTGTTTGTGTGTTAATGCATGCAGTGCAATCGCTGAGCTTTTTCGAAATTACTTATCTTCTCTGGGTCAACTATTCTTCCCTTAGCTAAACTCTTATGTTACGATAATCTGACTACTCCCGATCTACTGGTCTGATTGACCTATGTAGTTGACTTAACTCACAGTCATTGCAAGGTATATTGTAAATTATATTATTTTGTCTAATTAGGTCAACCTACGAAGTTTTTTGGCCTACAGAGCTTGACTCTGAGTGAGTTTATAGGTTTAAATGCCATTCTAACTCCTGCTTTATTGAGAATCCTACGTAGGGAGGGTCTCAGATGTCCCCCTCCTTATATGGTAAAACTACTATAGATGTCCTATATTCCCTCTTATTTACGTTATCATTACTAGTTTCACCATTAAGTTTATTTTACTTTTGAACTTTTTTGATCGTCCTAATGAATCTTGTAGGATAGTTATTTAACACCAACCAGCCATTCTTCTATCCATTTTATCTCATTATTTAGGTCTTTTCTGTGCTACTCAGTGAAATGGCTCGGTTTGTACATTATCTTATATCGATTTTTATTTAAATGGCTAAACATCAATTTCACTCATGTATATAAATGAAACAAGAAAGTTGTGTGAGTGACTTGATACTATTATGAGCAATAATTTGTGCTCGAAACAGGGTCATCAGTAAAGATTACTGTATGGGAACACTGTGAAACTTTATCAAAATAAAATCTCATCCATAATGAAGTTAAACTCTACCACAGTGCACAAGTTTTATACTTATTTTCAGGTATTGGTTTTGTAGAAGGGATTTAGTTTGATTGCCTGGGGGATTTCATCATGAGCTGACGTCAGTGAGAGAACCATTGGAAAACCATCAGGGAGTACTGAACAGCCAGCTGTTTCCTCCGCCCTAGTTTGAGACTTTTCATCAGTGCGCACCCACCGTCATGGTTAGAATCCAGGACCTTCTGGTTACAAGCCAAGCTAGCTCGTAGACGATTGAGCCACTGGGACCCAATCCAATGGCCCATGATATATGATTTAAATTGTTAGTTAAGCATTTTAGATAGAGTGTAAGCTATTAGTAATGACAGTAAAACGGTTGAATGCTGACAATATAACTGTGTGACATGAAATTTTCACATAATGGATGATTAAATCACTGAAGAATATCAAAAATTATTCATAATATTTTCAAAATTAATGTCTGATTTGGCTTTTACTTTATTATGATGGTTCGTTGACATGTGGTGTGAAAGAGTTAAACAGTTCAATCATGCGTCATAGTATAGAAAAACTGGTCGTACCCACCCTTTATAAGTTTGTCATGACAATGTTTTTCACTCAAATTCATTATATTGTGTATAAACACTGAATTGTAATCAAAACATAGTGTTACTAGCGTTTGTATGTTCAATATATAACAAAAACATTGTTTCTAGTAGACGTAAGGGTCAGTCAGGCTTTGTGTTTTTCACAAGTGATTAATGAATTGACAATATCAGTGTCATCAATAATAATAATAATACATTTTATAAACATTTAAAACAATTGGAATTCATCAAATTTTTGACTTCTGTAGCGATGAAATTGATCTTAGTTGGGAAGTCATTGAGAGCCAAGGAGAAATGGAAACCAGTTTCATCCTATTTTTGGGGATTCTTCAATAATGATCCGACCAGGGAGTGAATCTAAGGACATCAGATCACCGGACCAGCAGGTTGACATGTATCTACAATGAGTTATGGATTGTAATGCAAGACAATTGATGATATAGAACTGCTGTCATTTAATTGACTTAATTAGGTTGATTATGTCAGCTTTTCATTAGGAAGACGTGTAAACGTCAGAAAATGTTATGTATTTTTTTATACAGAATTGTCTATTTGATCATCAGCTGTTATTCAGGTGAAACCTACCGCTTACTCACTTTGAATCACTCTGTATGGATTCTACGAACTAACACATCAGAATAAAATCTTATAATTATCGCTAGTGATTTTCCTGATTGCAGTAGATTGGATAATGCGACACACAGCGGGCCGGGCATCAAGGAAACGGGCATAAAATGGACCCATACAAAAAAATTGGACGATCGGGACTTCGCCGATAATATATATGTATATATATGAATGATTTACCATAAACTGGAAGATATGAAAGTGAAAAGCAACAAGTTGGTAGAAGAAGCATCCAGAGGAGATACGACTTCAGGTGAACATAGAGAAAAACAACAAACAATAATCAGTCAGCATAAATAAGAGGAACTTGAAAGAAACAACCTCCTTTACCTACTGATCTGGAAGCATCGTTTCAACCACAGGCGGAACTGACGAGGATATCAAGGAAAGGATCGGGAAAGCTTTCATTACCCTCAAGTCTGTTTGGAGGTCAACAGCACTCCTGAGATAATTATAAGGTAAGATCCAGATTTTCAACTCGAATGTGAAGTCAGTGCTACTACACGGATCAGAGACTTGGTGCCACGTCACGAAGGTCACTCAAACAAACTACAGACCTTAATCAACAGCTGTCTTCGCTCAATACTACTCAAGATCAGAGAGCCAGCCAGAAGTGATCAGCAACAGGGATCTCTGGGAGCGAACCAACCGGGAACCGATTGTGCAACAAACGGGCAGGAAGAAATGGAGACAGACTGGGCATACTCTGAGGAAACCATCAAGTGACATCACTAGATAAGCCATCGCTCGAGTGGAACCCGAAAGAGAAGCGGCTAGTTGGTCGTCCAAGGGTGGCTTGTAGGAGGATGTCATGTGAAGAGAAGATGAAAGCATGTGGGCAGACTTGAAGGCAGGTGAAAACCCTAGCAGAGAACCGAACGCAATAGGGGCGTGCGGCTGAAGCCCTATGTTCCTCTAGGAATTATAGGAAATAATAATAATAATAATAATAACCATGTATAAATTTTCGGGGATTTTATTGATTTTGATTCGTTCCAGTGGCTGGATAGTCTAAGGGCTCACCTTGTAACCTAAACGTCTTGGTTTAAACTCTTGTCTTTATGGCCACAGGTGCCTACTATTGAAGAGTCCCAAGCTAGGACGAAACAGCCGTTCGGTACTCTTTGATTCAGTCAGTCATCAATCTTTTTATTTTACAGGGAGTATAAATCAGAATATGGGGGAGAGGATTCTGTTTCACACTTGTTCACTATTCTTTTTTTTCAAACTACACACATGAGTACTTTCCACTTTTTTTTGTGTTAGATTTGTGTAACCTCTCATTATGAAAATATTGAAATGATTTAAATGGATATTATTTATTTTGTTCAATGAAGAATACCATTTTGAAATAAAGGTAACAATTAGAAATTTTGCTTTTTGAGTTTGAAAATTATTACTAGTTCTCTACAGGCTCTTACAAGTATAAATTGTATTAAATACATAAAAAGTTCAATTCTGTCATATTTGGTTGATATTGGACATTGCATCGGCATCAACACAGCTTTCAGCATTATGTACCGAATTCCAAAGTCGGTAACATGTACAGTTCGTTTACGTCTCTTACGCATAGCTGAAGCTGTTGCGATAAGATCGACTAAACCGGAATACGTTCAGCCGCTGTTCCTACTGTGATCAAACTTGGATTGACGATTCTTCTTCTTCTCAGTAAAAGTGCCTTTTCCTCTTAACCCTGTTGGTTTTTATTCTTTCCTTATTGCCTTATTCCTCATTCAAACATTCTCTCTGAATACTAGCGAATTTTCCATTTATATATCACACTATCACTAGTCCTCTCGTGATTTGTAATTTAATTTAGTGAAATATTCTTATATCATGAACTAAAAGTCATCCTAATTTCAATAGTTTCTCCTCTTCAGGTTCTTACAATTATAAAATATAATAATATTTGTTGTTGTTACAATAATGATAGCCAGGCATGTGATGGATACCTTTTTTAACTTAGAATAACAGATTAGTTATGGGATTATATATATCCAAACCAAGTTCACTTTTAACGGTTTGAAAAAATTTGGGCATTGGGTATATGATATTCATTATAATAGAGGTTTTTTGTATTTCCCAATGAATGAAAAACAAGACGATATTGTTCTGTTTACTGACGTTTCGCTATTTAATGCTAATAGCTTTCTCAAAGTATTATTAAACCAGAATTTACAAAATCCCCTCAGCATATATATAACAAAGAGTTAGGGGTGAGAAAAAAATATAGACTTAGTTCAACTTAAAAGAACACACTCCCTGATAACAGATGAGCAAGAAAAAGAAGAAGAAATTTCAAACATTACTGAAACTCTCAAGCAAAACAACTACCCAACGAACTTCATCAACAAAATCAACACAGACATTAAGTATGGCCGAAAATGCATTCCGAAAACATGGACTTAAACAGTCGTCATTCCATATAGAGCAGAGACGTCAGTAGATATCAGAAGTGTACTCAATCAGCTCGACATTAGAGTTTTCTTCAAAACATCGGACACACTTCTAAACAACCTTGTCCATATAAAAGACCAAATCCCGAAAGATTCTCTACCTAATTGTGTCTATAAAATAAAGTGCTCGGAATGTGATGCGATCTACATCGGACAAACATCTCGAGAAATCAAAATCAGAAGAAATGAACACCGTAGAGCTTCTCTTCGACCACCAAGAAATCCAGTTGAACTAGAAAAACTTCAAAAACCATCAGCCATAGGTCTACATGCTATAGAATCAGGCCACAAAATTGATTTTGACAATATTGAAATAATCCAGAAAAACTTCAGAAACCACAAAGAACGTCTCACATCAGAAGCACTTCATATCAAGTGGAATCCAAATTGTCTGAATAGGAATGATGGACTAAAACAGAATCTGACCTGGCTACAACACCCTCCTCCATGAAGTAGCAAAATCAACGCAAATGTGGTGAGCAAGTTCACTATGTAAACGCACACTACTTTCATAATTCTACACACTGACAAAATCCAACAATCTACACTTGATTTTACTATCTTTACCAGTTCGCTAACTTGACAACAAAAAACGACCCAGACTGACGAATGATGATCAAGTATTTCACAGCCTACACTTAGTTTAGTTACCTTTACCTATTCCCCAACGCGACAACCAAAATGACCTCATACTGACGAACGATAATCAAGTATTTCACATTCTACACTTAGTTTGGTTACCTTTACCTATTCTCGAACTTGACAACCAAAAATGACCCCAGACTAACGAACGATGATCAAGTTAGTAAACTTTAAATCAAATGAACTGTAGTCAAGATTTGACAGAATAGTTCTATAATATTTGGGCGCCGAGTGAGAAGTAGACATTTGTAAAAAATTATATTTGTAAAATCTCAGCGATATTGAAATGAGTAATTCCAACGTTTCGTTCGGAAATCTGGTCCGAACTTCTTCAGGGAAATTAATCGAAATTAACATAACAGGTTTATATATAAGAGGAACATCTTTAGTTTTTAAAAACCTTGTCCAATCATGATTTATAAAACAAATATTAACAAGTATAATAAACAAAATTGTACGAGTTGTGATCAAAATTTGACCTCAGACTTACAAATATTGATCTACCTTTGTTAAACACTTTAAACACAGTGTGTATGTGTGTGTGTGTGTGTGTGTGTGTGCGGATAAACAGTTGTAAAACAATGTCTTAACGTCTCCATAAGTAGATATAGACAGTCGGGAAGCT
Organism: Trichobilharzia regenti; assembly: GCA_944472135.2. Lineage (NCBI taxonomy): Eukaryota > Metazoa > Platyhelminthes > Trematoda > Strigeidida > Schistosomatidae > Trichobilharzia > Trichobilharzia regenti. The sequence continues at coordinate 31,445,959 of OX235267.1, forward strand.
TTGACCAAGTATTATTAGTTAGTGATACATGTCCATTCTTATTTATTAATCAGGATTTCCTATGCGTCATCTAACATCACACCTTCATGTCTGTTCAAACTGTTAGTATCTAGAATTTTATGATTAGACGTATTTTCAAAATTATGGTGTTTAGGATTAGAGTTTAGTTGAACAACCCCGTCAAACTTATTACTTTGTCTTCTTTCTGAAAATTGAGCTGCTTTATTCGACCTACTGAAGTTGTCAGGTGACTGGACAGCTACGAATTTAGGATACGCATTCTGCTGCAGACAACGGAGAGTGGAAACACGATGACTGTGCCAAATACATAGTTTCTTTGTTAATTTAATTCGATTACAAAATAAATCAAATGAACTGTAGTCAAGATTTGACAGAATAGTTCTATAATATTTGGGCGCCGAGTGAGAAGTAGACATTTGTAAAAAATTATATTTGTAAAATCTCAGCGATATTGAAATGTTTAGTAAACTTTATTTTGATATAATAACAGATATACCTTTGATATTTGGTTTGAACGATCTTCATTGTTATTTTGACTTTCAATATGTCCTTTTAAGTTGAACTAAGTCTATATTTTTCTCACCCCCTAACTCTTTGTTATATATGCTGAGGGGATTTTGTAAATTCCGGTTTAATAATACTTTGAGAAAGCTATTAGCATTAAATAGCGAAACGTCAGTAAACAGAACAATATCGTTTTGTTTTTTCATTCATTGGGAAATACAAAAACCTCTATTAGTTATGGGATGTCAAAATAAATAGTCGTATTTGTGTGTGACAAATGTCGTCTGGACTGAAATCGATTACAAAATATCGGGAAACGGGAGACAATAGTGGTGATTAGTTATTAAAGACTCGGAGAATGTGGAGTGGGGTAGCAAAGACTGACAGGTCACTTCAAGATTACAAAAGGTATCAGGCGGGTGAGTGGCTTATTCAAAGTGGTATGTATTAAAAGAGGAGGAGAGAGTAAGTCTGCAATGAGAGGTTCATAATGAAATAACGAATGTGTGAAATGAAACAGGTGGAGGCATGCATATATTGAGGAAAGAGATAATATCGTTAATAATGTCCGGTTAGTATAAACGGAGAATTCGCTAGTATTGAGAGAATGTTTGAATGAAGGGTATAAATTATGAGGAATAATAGTAATTGTAATCATAAGGAGAGCAAAAAGGAAAACAAGATAGTTGAGGGGAAGAGGCACACTTGGTGGGAAGAGGAAACATTAATACAAGTTTGGCCACAGTAAGAACAGCGTCTCGACGTATACGCAGTCTTCCGCTATGTGTAGGAGGCCTAAACGAACTGGTACGTGATAACGATTTCGGTATTCGGTATATAGCCCTGAAGGCTATGTTGGCGTTGATGTGATGTCGACTATCGACTTAGTGTAACAGAATCGAGCTTTTTATGCATTCAATTCACACACCCTTTAATGAATCAAACTGGTAAATGTTCTGGAACCGTAGACGAACCTGCCCTAATCGTACGCCATATATAAATTGAGCCACAGCAACCGGTGAAATAGTATATGCTCGAAGAACAGCTAAGGTTAGGTGGGACATCTTTCAGTTACTGGGTTAAAACTGAGCATAACTGGCTATCATTGTTGTAAAGATAATAAATACATTATATTTTATAATTTTAAGAATCGGAAGAGGAGAAATTATTGAAAAGAATATTCTTCGTTCAGATTGATTTGTTGTTTGAAATTTAAGTCTCAGAACAAGGATGCGACGGTTGCTTAGGCTTCTTAGAGGTAAATAATATGCCCAGCATGTGTTGTGATTACAGCCAGTCAGTAGGAGGCTGTGGACATCAGTTAATTGACCTTTGATATCCTTTGCAATGTCTTCGACTACACTATATGTAACGTCAGCTGATATTTTCGCTGGGACATTAGTTCGAAAATTGAAAACATGTTTTTCTGGTCTTCAGGTTACTAGGCTAGCCCGTTGATCATTAAGCTACAAGAAGTTGAAATTCAATCAACCATGAATTCTAACTCCAATCAATTCGCAACCTAGTGCTGCTGCCAACAAATGTCACCTAAGAGCATCAGCTTCACTCCCGACATGGTATACCCTAACGCCTACAGTTATTCATCACCAAATCCATCTTTTAACAACTAATTAACTGGATTTGTTAAGATTTTATCACAAGCAGTGCCAGACTAGAACGAAACAAATTTCCACTACTCCACAGTTTTCAATGATCCTCTTCAAATTGATATTAGTTCACGACGAAGTCTTTATTCAAATTAATTGAGAGGCTACTTATTATTATATTATTGTTTCATTTAGTTCCTGGAGAAACATACGGCTTCAGCCTTGCTTCTCCATCGCGTTCGGTCCTCTGCTAACCTTTTCACCTGGCTCCACTTCTGCCCACATGCTTTCATCTCCTCTTTACATGAGCTTCTCGATGTCACCGTCACACAGACGACCAACTCTCCGCTTCCCGTTCGGGTTCCACTCGAGCGATGGTCTGGTGTGTGATGGATGTCTTTTGATGGTTTGCTTTTTCAGAGTATGGCCAATCCGATTCACTTCCATTTCTTCCCGCAGATTTGTTGCACAATCGGTTACTGTGGGGTTGGTTGGTCCGTTCATTGCCAGAGATCCCTGTTGTTTTAATAATAATAATAATTTACTTTATTCCAAAAACAGTTCTAATAATACAGAATGGAATTCTCAGCATTTGTCACAATATTGCATCTAATTTACTTAAAATATAAATAAAAATTAATAATTAAAACAAAAGTAACCAGAGGAATCAGTCCACATTTACGATATAAAGTCAAAAATATTCGAAGCACGAATTGGGAATATTAAATATAATAATAATAATAATAACAGTGAGTTTGTTTCAAACAGTATTGTCGATTCAGTTTGGAAATTTTATCATGTTACTATGGAGTATTGAGTCTAATGTTCTGCTGACATAGTATAGTGAGGGGAAATACAAAATTAACAGTTATAACACAGCTTAAATTATGTTCACACTTATGAAGAATAAACAAATAAAAATAAAAAATTGAGAGGATTACAAATATAAGAAATACAATAACAATAAAGTTTGGTACTGTAATGGTGGAAGAAATGGTTTATTTAGTAGTGCAAAGAAGGTTAGTTAGTTCATCCGTGCCTGACACTATTTTCATCACATAAAATACGTGCCACCAAATATGGTATAGTGGAATTTTTATACTTAGGCGTATGTGCATTAAGTCTTCTGAAATGACTTTTTGTTTTACCTGAGGAGACACGAAGTTGGAGCTGCGGGTAGAGTGGGTGCTCAGAGTCTGACAAAATCCCTTTAGCAAATTTGTTACATGATATCAAGTGCCTATCAGTGACAATGTCAACGATATGGCCCAATGGGATACCAGTCGCCCTACTGACTGACAGTCTTCAGAGTTCTACGAAGTATGACATAGTCTTTCTTAAACAACTGAGGAAAAAATAAAGGTGAACAGTAAAGAAGAATAGGTAATATGCACGAGTCGGCAAACTGTAACAGGAGGGCTTGAGTCATACCTGAGTGCCTTAACCTCTTAATGTAAAAAGTCAGACGAAATATTCTTTTAGAAATTGCTAAGACATGAGAAAACCAGGATAGGTCTGGCTGGCCATCTGATATTGAATAGTACTGAGCGAAGACAGCTGTTGATAGAGGTCTGTAGTTTTTCTGAAGTGCCTTTCGTAACGTGGCCCCAACTCTCTGATCCATATAGTAAGTACCACTGACTTGTCAATCGAGTTGAAAATCCGGATCTTATTTTCATTTTTATGCTTAGCAGTACTGTTGATCTCCACACAGACTTGAGAGTGATGAAAGCTTGCCTTGCTTCTAGAAAAGCCAACGCTGTTTGTAATAAATCCAGTAATTGGTAGTCAGTTAGAATTCATATCAAAGGGAACAATAATAAAGATCTAAGCATAATTATTATTCATTTATACAGGAAATATATATGTGTGCATGTGTGTGTGTGTGCATGTGCATGCAGGGTATATTTGTATGCTTGTCTGGCCTATAATGAATAATCATCATGCGATATTCAGAAAAAATACACTCATGTAAATACAATGACATAATATTGAAGAGTATTACGTAAACTGACGGAAGTTAGAAAATTACAGACTTTTCAATTCATTTCATTAGTATAGACAAGATAATTAATGAAAAGGGTAATAACAGAGTTGCATAGCATGCATCCTTTTCTAACGTCACTACTTATTTGATAGTGACTCGCAATTTTATCTTGAATACATGTTTCATCCTACCTAGAACTTACCGACCTTCTAATGTTGAATAGGATGAAACGTGAAACTTCGATTCTATCCACTTCAATTCAACGCTAGAAAGTTATATCACGTTAAAATGAACAGGTACATGTCCCAGATTGGATCCCAGTGGCTTAATGGGCAACGAGCTGACTAGCCTTTTAACCATAAGGTGGAGGGTTCAAATCCTGGTTGTGGGTGCGTACTGCCGAAGAGTCTCAAACTAGGCTGACGAAACAGCTGGTTGTCCAGTACTCTCTGGTGGTTTTCGACTGGTTCTCTAACTGGTGTCAACTCGTGATGAAGTTCCCCAACCTATTAAATAGATTACACAGGGAAACAGTATTATTAACTGCATGACAACGTTTCGAACACAATTTATTGTAGTTCATATTCATATCAATTGTACCTACACAATTTAGAAACTTTCGTTTTGTAGGGACAGATGTTTGGTCAGTTTGTATTGTACCTATTTTTCAGCTGATTCAAGGAATAGAGCTTTTGTTGTCAATTTCTCCCTCCACGTTGTTGTATTAGATTTTAAGACTGTCATCTTATTACATCCATCGATCCTATTGTATGGTGGTATGTCATTTCATGTAGGACTGTAGCTGAGCTATTTTCTAGATCCTTTATCTTATAAAGATCATAATAATAATAATAATTCCACTGTGGGTTAAAATTATTTTGATAAAGCCTCACAGTCATATATGATACAGTAATATTTACTGATGCGACCATGTTTCGAACACACTTGACTGGTAGTAGTACCTTCCATATTTTCGGTATGAGTGATGAGTCATTCCTATAATGGGGAAACTAATAATTAATATAAGGCATCTACTGTCATACCATATAAGGAGGGGACCTCTGAGACCCTGCGTAGTAGGATTCTGAATAAAGTAGGAATTAGAATGGTATTTAAACATTCACTCAGGTAGGACAAGCTCTGTAGCTTAAATTCTGTCTGTCTGTTTTCAACATAGAACTCTGCACTGATGTGCAGCAGTTCAAGTCGCCACACTCCATGTAGCACACAAAGAAAGAGAAGAAAGTAGAAGAAATGCATAATAGAGACAACAGACAGGGATATGAGACAAAAGGAATAGTAACAACGAAGAACAATATAGTTCCATTGGAAATTATACACCACAAGGAATGGATGCATCTACACCACTTAGATCGATTTTTAGCCATATCACCAACTGTCTCCAGCCATTGGTTTTCACCATCCTGAGGACCCTGTAGGTTGATCCAATTAGACAAAATAACATAATTTACAAAAAACCTTGCAGTGACTATGAGTTAACTACACAGGTCAATCAGATCAGTAGATCGGGGGTAGTCGGACTGTCGGATCATAAGAATTTAGCCAAGTTAAGAATGGTCGACTCCGAGAAGATAAGTAATTTAGAAAAAATCTCAGCGCTTGCTCTGCATGCATTAACACACAACCACACAAAATAGGTTGGGAAAGAGTTAAGAAGAAGTAATATAAGTAGGTGGAGGGATAGGTGGTTGATTACTGAATCCTGACTGGTTCATTGAGTCTACACCGAACACATGTAATAGGAATGACTCATCATTCATACCAGAAACATAGAGAATACTACTGCCGATCAAGTCAAGTGATGAAAAATAATAATGGAATTATATAAACGATGTTAGAATGTTGTGTGAGTAGTGTCTTGATATGATTATGAGCAGCACTGTTCTCGAAACGTTATCATCCACAATGGAATCATACTCTACCACAGTTCAGAAGTTCTCTTCTTATATGGATAATAATATAATAATAATAATGACATCTTTATTCTGGACAGTATTTATAAAACACAAAGAATTTTCAGAGGAGTTTATTGGCATGATATTTTCCCTTCATACATTGTCTTCAGGTAAAATATTGATTGACAGTATATGCTGGAACACAATGGTCTCCGAGCTGAAACACAAACCATTTTACAGCATGTGATATATCTGCTTTGCCTCCTTCGTTCAAGAAATCCACTATGTTGATCTAGTATTTGTAAGCCAATTGTAAGATGTTCAGAAGTACATTTTGAGATCCAAAGACTTAAATAAAGATGAGTTATCATCTCATGTATTGGAACACGTTGCCACCTACAATCAAGCCTTTCCTCACGTTTAGTAGGAACTTGCGAATGAGCACACAAGATAAAATAATAATACCATTAGAGGTCATATTCTAATCGATTAAGACAAACCGAACGAGAGAAAATATATCCAATAGAGGGAGATGGAAGTTTTTGGCAGCCCAAGTTGTAAGCAGGCCACCGAATGTCAACCAACCAACCAAGATTTCGCCTGATTTTTGTGTTCCACTGATCTAATTGTCGTCTGACCTATATATCTAACCTGGCCACCATTGCAGGGTATCAGATAGACTAAATTATCTTGTTTGATGAGCTTCACAGGGGTCTTTTAATCGACAGAGTTCTGTTTCTAAGTGAGTTTTTGGGGTGGGAATGCCTCTTTTATTCCTGACTTGTTAAGAATTCAATGTAAAGTTTCTGAAGTTCTTCTTTGTATGGAATTACTACTGATGATTTAGATTCCTTAGTGTTGGTGTCGCCATTATGATGTGCGTGTATGTCATGCTTTGTTGTGATTAGTTTGATTATTGCTGTCAGGCTACACTACCCTTATTATCGGTTTCATTCTCACATTTTCTTATATACTTTTTCGATGAATTTGTCAGGGTAATTATTATGTTTTAAAGCTTCTCTTATATATGCCTCACTTCCTGTCTTAGATTTTCCTTGGCACTATTTAGTTTTTCTGCCCTATTACTTAGAAATCTCGCCAAACCTATTTTTTTACTGACAGTGAGGTGGGATGAACTGAAATCCAGATTTTTCAAAAGAATGTTTACTCAACAAAGAATATTCTATTCGATCACCTGCTCTTCCTCAGGTTCTACAGTTTTTTTTTTCCTTCACGTTCCCGGTGGAACATAGGACTTCAAGTTAGTGGCTTGAAGTTTCTGTAGCAGTGTTTAATTTTTACAGGATGGGGTTGCTAGCCTCATGCCCAACCTTTCCTCTTTACCAGCATTATTTCTGGCTCAGTGAGGTAAAGGAGTGCGCCGGCCGGGGATCGAACCCTGGACCATATGCATGGTCGGCGAGTGTCCTAACCGCTATACCACCGACGCACTGTGACGCAGTTGTGATTCTACTATATATATATATGGTAGACGTATTTTGCCTATAACGTTATGTGTACATAATAGTGAATGAATGAGTTAGTGTTATTAGCGACATTAATGTTGTTTAAATGACATCGAATCAATAATGTCAATAGATTACAGTTCGACAGCATCAAGATAACAATAGACTGAATGTCATAAAAATTAGGAAAGATCATATTACAAATTCATGAGTTTATAGTCTCCACTGAAGGCCGGCTAGGACAGTAGTAGTGGCTCAATTGGATTCTTCTGCACACAAAGCATTTATTGTTTCACCTGAATCGCTATAGCCTCCGGTGTTTGGAAGACGCGGAGTACCTCGATGTTTTCGGCAATTTATTTGATACCCAGTAGATGATAAAGAAGGATTCGTTAATACTGCCTTTGTGGCCTGTAGGTTTGGACCAGGTGGTCTAATATCGAACTATTGATGGCTTTTACTACACCTTTACTTGGCCATACTGGGAAATGTTCTCGAATAGGCGCGTAAAATCAAGTTTCTTAGAGCAACGGCCAATAAAACTTACTCCACGGAAAAAGCAGTTGAATTGGTACATGAAATTAGAAGTGGCTAGTCTAGGTACTTCATCTTTCAGTTGAGGAATCGCCATCGGTCATGTAGAAAATATGACGTGTAGTTTATCATCATTAAACGTTCTCTGAATGCATTTTCTTAACTTGTCAGTAATTATTTCACTAGGTGCGTCATCCTTGAAATATCGATCAAAATATCGATTTCAGTGTGTAAGTTTCCAGTAAACACTACTGTTTAACATCCGATCTTCGTTATTTTTTGTTCCTCATTTCATCAACTTGCTTAACTCTCTTGCTTAGAATTATACACACCTAACGACTGTAATACTCACTCTCCGAGTAGATTCAGTCACAACTTAGACAGCTTTCAGTTTTCTTATTTCACTACTTTCCCTGACCATATTACGTAATCATGTAGCAAAATAATGCTTTCTATTGTGTAATAAATTTATTCTCATGGAAGTTGTAGAAAATCGTTTGTCAAGTTAAAAAATTCGTGCACTAACGGCAGTTAGAAGTCATGGGCTGGACACTAGAATCCCCCCTCCCCGGGGAGCTGAATGATCGATAAGCTTGCATTAGTAATCTGAAGATCCTGAGTTCTATCCTTGAAGGTGGGTGATAGATGCATAAAGCTGAAGGGTCGTGAACTAGGACGAAACACCTGCCCAGTATTCTCTGGTTTTCAATAGGTTCTCTAACTGATATTTATCTGTAGTCAAATGTGAAATAAGTCAAATCCGCACAAACAAACTCTTGAAAGTTAATTTGATGCTCTATGGTGACTGGCTACAGCTGGAAGTTGACTGGAGCTATGGCGGGAATTCGTGACCAGTAGGGCCCAACTAGTTGTATTTGAAGGAAAGTACTCGCCAGGGGAGACATTAGCTCATGGGGAGCTACGGGCCGGTAGAAGTTAGAAATCATGGACTGGTCATTGAATCGTGCCCCTGTGGTTGAATTCTCTATGAGCTTGCCTTGTGATCAGAATGTTTTGGGTTCTAACCTCGGTGAGTGGGTTTCAAACTAGGACGAAACAGCTATCCGGAATACTCCTGTGAGTCCTCAGTGATTCTCAGACTGGTATCAATTCGCGATCAAAATTAAAATTATAAAAATCAAGAGATAACCTTAAGATATGCAGGTTTATTATTTTACGAGTTGATCACGGATTGATATCAGTTAGAGAACCATTGAAAACCAGGGAGTACTGGACAGCTGCTGTTTCATCCTAGTTTGGGAATCATCGTCAGTACGCACCCACTGGGATTCGAACCCGGGACCTCCCGGTTACAAGGCAAGCTCGTATACCATTCAGCCACTGGGACCCGATTCAATGGCTCGTGAATTCTAACTTCTACCAATTCGTGATTTAGCGCGACCCCAACCATTGTCGTTGGTGGGACATCCATCCACACACGTGACATATAATTGGACCTCACTGGTCACGACAATGGTTGGGGTCGGGCTAAATCACGAATTGGTAGAAGTTAGAATTCACGAGCCATTGAATCGGGTCCCAGTGGCTGAATGGTATACGAGCTTGCCTTGTAACCGGAAGGTCCCGGGTTCGAATCCCAGTGGGTGCGTACTGACGATGATTCCCAAACTAGGATGAAACAGCAGCTGTCCAGTACTCCCTGGTTTTCAATGGTTCTCTAACTGATATCAATCCGTGATCAACTCGTAAAACATAACTAATCCTTACAAACCAAAACTATAGAAGGTTTATTATTATTGTTTTTATTATTCCCTTGGGTTCTGAGTAGAACATACGGTTTCAACAAAACATCCGCACTTTCTTCTATTTTCTGCTGTCCTCTTTACCAGGTTCCACAATCGCCCGTGATCTCTCATCTGCTCCTCCTCCAACTCACACGATCTCCTCCATATCACCCTCGCACTGAAGTCTCACTCGTCGCTGTCCATTTGGATTCCACTCGAGCGATGGCCTGCATTGTGCGGAATATCATCCGACTGCCTCTTCGACGTATACCTGATCGATCCATCTCCATTTTCTTCTGTGCCTTTGTTGAGCAACCGGCTGTTGGTTGGATTGTTCATTGCCAGAGAATCTTGTTGCTAATTTATTCTGGCCGTGTGGTCATTCTATCTTCAATATGGGGTCATCGAAGTGGGCAGCTGTGGATAAAAGTGTTCACTAACCTTTTTGCAAATCCTTTTCATGACTCACGCGCAGTACAAATTTCTGACCCGTATAGAAACGCTGACCGACTGACTTCACGTTTGTGTTGAAAATGAGAACTTTGTCCTTCATACTGGCTGGTTGAGTGAAGCATAAGGTTTCCATTCGGGTTTTAGGTTGATGAAGGCGTATCTCGCCTTTCCGATTCATTCGTTCCACCCACCAGTGGTTGAAAGCGTGCTTCCTAGCCGGAAAAGTGAAGGAGGTGTGTAACCACTTTCAGATCCCTGCCGTTGATGGTGATTGGTGCTGGTTGTTGTTGTTGCTGTTGCTGTTGGTTGGTTACCTTCATCACCTTGTCTGTCTTCTATATGTTCATCACCTGGAGTCCTTTCTTCTCTGCCTGCCTGCTTCTTCAGCCTGTTTGTTGGTTTTCGCCTCCAATTCTCCGAGAAGATCGATAGACACCATCATTAACTGACATGAATTAGAATTTATTTTTTGAAATCGATTAATTTCTAATCAACTCAACTTTTGCAAATTATTATTGACAGTACTGTTTTACGAATAAGCAAAAGAATGTGTGTATCGGTTCTCTCTCTCTCTCTGTAGTACAGTTTTCTACGTACATTTCTCATTTTGAAAGCGTTTGCATAAATCAATAAATGTTGTGAGGTTTTTCTTATACTGAAAAATATTGGAAAAAAATTCATCTCAATGTAGCAAACAGCATACAACACTGGAAACCATTTGCGCTTTTATTTGTAACAAAATGTTAGTCGAAATATCAAATAAAATCATAATAGTAATTATAATAATAGTAATAGTAATGGTAATAGTATGTATGTATGTATGTATGTATGTATGTATGTATGTATGTAGGTATGCATGCATGTATCTGTGTTTTGAAGTAGTAAGCGACGAAATGAATTTTATCTCCGCTGCTGTTTGAAAAATGCCTATCTACTTATTTTAGACAACCTACACTGCTATACTGTACTACTTAAGTGGTGTTTATAAGTAGTTTGTAAACTGCTAACGATAAAGTTCATAGTTTTCCAATGGTCTTCTGACTGATGTCATGGCTAATGACCATGAAATTCTGTAACCAACCAGTCGAACCCCCACAAACCAAACTATTTAAGTGTTGGTTTGTCGGGATTTGGTTGGTTACAGGATTTCACTATGAGCTAGCTGACATTGGTTAGAAAACCATTGGAAAACCTGGGAGTACTGGACAGCTGTTTTGTCAGACTAGTTTGGGGCTCTCCAGCAGCACGCGCCCACCGCCATTGTTTGAACCCAGGACTTTCTGGTTACAAGGCTAACGAGCTCGTAGACCATTCATTAGCGGCTGAGACCCACTCCAATGACCAGCCCATGAATTCTATATATTATCCAACCTTGCCCCTATTCTGCTCTTATCTTTAAATATGCTGAACACTTTCTAGATTAGAATTTTTTCTTAAAGTTCGCTCTCAGTGCTGTTAGTCTGCGCTCTTAGTTTTTATTCCATTGATTCTTTTCGCAAAATAATACGAATCAATCAATACTACTTTACTACTACGGAGTGCCACCAACAAGCATACATCTCATCCAACAGTTGTACGACAATGCTCCATGCCAAGTAATCCACAACGGGAAACTGACGAAATCCTTCGAAGTGAAGATGGGAGTAAGACAAGGCTGGCTGGCTTCCTACTATCTCTTGATTGCGGTAGACTAGATAATGCGACAGACAGCGAGCAACTAGGAAACAGGCATAAAATAGACCACCACAAAAAACTTGGAGGATCTGAACTTCGCCGATGATATATGTTTGATTTCTCACAAACTGGAGGATATGCGAGTGAAAAGCATCAAGTTGGCAGAAAAAGCCTCAAAGAGAGGACTTCCTTCAGGTGAACAGAGGTGATGAAGATTCCTGGTCAATAGAAGTAGCAACAGCAACAACAACAGACAACAGTCAGTCAGAATAAATGGGAGTATGAAAGAAGCAGCCTCCTTTACCTGCCTACCTATCTATCCAGGTAGCATCGTTTCAACTACAGGCGGACGGAAATGATGAGGATATCAAAGCAGCGAGGATAGGAAAGCAAAACAAGCTTTCATTACTCTCAAGTCTGTGTAGAGGTAAGCAGCACTCAGTATGAAAATAAGATCCGGATTTTCAACTCCAATGTGAAGTCAATGCTACTTACTATACGGATCAGAGACTTGGCGCCGCGTCATGAAGGACACTTCGAACAATCTAAAGACCCTCACTAACAGCTGTCTTCGCTCAATACTACTCCAGATCAGATGGCCGGTCAGAAAAGATCAGAAACAGGTATCTCTGGCAATGAGCGAACCAACCTAGCAGTAACCGATGGAGGTAGGCTGGATCGGCCATACTCTGAAAAAGCAAACCATCACCAAGTGACATCACACGCCAGGCCAGTGCTCCAGTGGAACCCTAATGGGAAGTGGCGAGCTGGTCGTCATTTCGAGGGCAGCATGGAAGAGGAGGTGATGTGAAGCGGAGATCAAAGCATGTGGACAGACATGGAGCCAGGTGAGAAGGTTGGCAGAGAACCGAACGCAATGGAGACCTGCTGCGGAAGCCCTATGTTCCTCGAGAAACTAAAGGAAACAATAATATTAATTATTATTTATCTCACCTCGCCCCTATTCTACTCTTCCTTTCTAAATATACTGAACACTTTACAGATAAGAATGTTTTTCTCTCAAAAGGTTCGCTCTCATTGCTGTTAGACATGTCTCTTACGTTTTCCCTCCATTAATTCCTTTCTCCAACTAATACGAATCAGTGAATAGATAGTAAATGCTTGTCTTTCGTGTGTGTCTGTGTGTGTGCGTGTGTAAGTGTGTTAAAGTACTACTTCGAAACATGTTACATTTTTTTAAAAGATGTCCTTTTTCAACGCAATTTCTTTTGTGCACAATTAGAATTCAAATTTGAATTTCTTGCTTTGAATAAAACTGATTTATGATATATATATATATATATATACTTTTCATGGTCGAACAATGTAAGTTACTGAATGACTTCTTTGCTTGTGCATGCGTGCGTGTATTTATGTGTTTGTGTGTGTGTGGGGGGGGTGATGTGGGTACGTATTTGTACATTCGAAACCGCTTGAAATCATGCTGATTTTCTCATTATTCTTTTCAATTTCTTTCTTTCTTCCTTCCTTTTATGTCAGCAGCTTTTTTTGTTAACAAAAGTGATTGAAGAGTATTCACTATAAATAGGTATTGCATAATATTATTGTGGTTAAAGTATCTTTTTAGTATTTCCTTTTATTTTCCTATTCCTAACTTCTATTCTTTAATATTCATTGTCTATCGAGTTTGATTATGAAGTGACTTCATTTAGGCAACACCATTGAAATCAACAAGAACTTTTTTCTTTTATTCCTTAACGTTCCCAGCGGAACATAGGACTTCTTCAAGCTAGAGCTCTGACATTTCAGTAGCACTGGTGTTCAGTTTTTTACGGGATAGGGCTGCTAGCCTCATGCTCAAACTTCCCTCCTTACCAGCCTTATTACTGGCTTAGCAAGGTAAAGAAGAAGTGCGTCAGTCGGGGACCGAACCCCAAACCACATGAGACGTGGTTGACGAGCATTCTACCACTGTGCCACTGACGCACTGAAATCAGGGAGAACTGGACAGTTGTTTCTTCCCTGTTTTTAGGACTCTTTAGTAATACGTAACCATCCCCCATCCTACAGACAGAAATTGAACTTAAGAGTACCAGCTAACAAAGTGGATTCATTGATCAGCCAACCAGTGGGGTGGGATTCCATAACCCCAATCAATTCTAACTTCTGTCGATTTCTGATTTTAACACCACTGCCAACCAGTGTTACCACAGCATATTTGATCATATCCCCAAACAGGTGGACTGCACCGGACATGGTGTTACAAATTGCCAATTAACAGTTTGGCAGTTCAGTTCATAGAATATTAAATTCCAGACCAAGCGGTTGAATGATTGACGAACTCGCTTCCTAGCTTGAATGTCCAGCATTCGATCACCCTTACAAGGATTTTGGATGAAAACTGATGAAGAGACCCAAGTAAGAATGAGACAGCTATCCTGTTCTTCCTAGTTTTCAATAATTCTCCAACTGCAATCATTTCATGATAAACTTGAAATAGATTGTCTATTTTGTGTAAGAATAGAACTTGTGCACTGTGTATTAGGGTATGATTCCACATTTATGCAGTATCACTTATTAATGACGCTTTGGGCATAACTAATTAATGCTCATAGCAATATCAAAGCACTCACATAGTTTAAATCTTTGTTTATATAATAATTCAAGAATTGATAAGCCTTCGAATTTATTATGATTAACATTTCATATCTCTGGTCTGGTCGTTGTGTCATTCTTATGCGTAGATTCGATAAAAGAAGATCAGTAACCAACGCTTCCCCCACGTGATTATTTTATTGCTTTATGGAAGTGTAGCTCTTTTTCCATCTATTATGCGTCTGTGTGTTAGTGCATGCTTAGTGAATGATGAGTTTCCCTCTGAACTGTTCATCTTTGTGGTGTTAATCTGACTACCTCCGATCTTACTGATCTGTCTTATGTAGTTGACTTCACTGTTATTGCAAGATATTTTAATAGATTAAATTATTTCGCCTTATTAGGTGTACAAATATCACCTATCTAATCTTACATTTGGTATTTTATTTTACGCGCTTTTCAAACATGCATCAATCAATACCAGTCGCTGATTGGCTGTTTTAAGATATTCTTGGTTCGAACCCTATGGTGAACTGCATTTTCCTTCGACTTTCGGCAATGTGGTAATCAATAGCGTACCAAGGGATGCAAACTCACGAGTGACCTTGAGCCAACCAATCAAAAAAATAAGTGATTTTTGCACAAGAAAATGCATGAAAACTCATTAAACAGGTTATCTTTCTTTGACATGACTTAAAAATACAACCCAGTTATAATGAAGAGTATCCGTTTTTAAGTCAGACCAGTTTGTGTACATGTGTTCACTGAGGTGGCATAAGGTGAGCATTTTTTGTGACCCGCTCTTTCATCTTGCTCTGTTTTGAAGTCTTCCCCAAAAGCCTTCGGTTGAATGACTATGGTTTCCAGTTAGAGGATTGACGACCAATTACTAGGAAAGTGTGAATAATAAAACGAATTAAAATAGAAAATACCAACTCTAAACCTTTCCCTAATCGTAACCCTAATCCTAACCCTAACGACCTATTAACAAATTGTCCTAACAGTACTTAGAAACGTGATCTGAGTAAAATTTGCTCTTTATTTGGTGAATAGCGTTCATACCCAACGGATAGCATGCGTTCAAGGTCATTAGATCGTTCGTATTCTTGGTACCCTATAGCTTGACTTCGCCCCACCTTCTTGATCGTGCCCCACCAAATCAATAGCAATCTGACAACTGAAGGCTATCTCAAATAGTCTCATTTTCAATTTTATCAATCATATTTCTCTTCTCTATTCCTTTGCATTCCCAGTAACCTAAAAATATATGACAGTATTGATTTTACGGAGTGGGGTTCCTAGCCTCACACACGCAGAATCTTTCTTCTTTTTTGGGCTTACTATGATGTAATATCAGTCGGGAATCTTCCACACGATTGACGAGCACTCTGCCACTGTATCATCGACGCACGAAATCAATGACATCAGTGACACAGTACACGGATGATATTCATTCTGTTTAGAATTTCAAAAGCTGCATGTATTTTCCTTATAAAGATTATTTTTCGCTCAAATTCACCATGATTTCCATTGGTAATCTAAAGAATACGTCAATGGGACACACATTCCTTTATTATTTGAAATTTGCTAGTTAGATGGTATTACCATTTTGACGGGATTTTAACATTTACCATTTTAAACACCAGCATGTAATTTGGTGGATGGTGAATAACGGTAGAGTTTAGGATGCTAATTTCTACCCAAATGGACTCGTCAGCTGCATGTACCTCCAGTCGCTAATGTGTGATGGTATTCCATCGGAACTCGAACCCAAAGCCAATCCTTTTTAAGCTCCAAAGCGCTATCCACTGGGCTACTTAGGCCATCAGAGCAGCCACTCGTTCAAAGGGTATCATTTGTTAGTTGTTGAAGTTAATTTTATAATTTAATGTTGATTTATCACATCGGACGGAAATCTTTAGTCTCTGTTGACATACCGGCTATTTGGTACGAATTCTCCATGATCCAAGTGGACTACTGCGTAAAGCTGTGGTGTTTGAAATGATGGGTACTAAATTGAAGTCTGAGTGGAAGAACTGTCTGTCACTGGGGACTACAGGTACATGCAGCTGATGAGTCTCAAATTTTACGAAATACACATCCAAGACTCCACTGATAGAGTTTACTATCAACCAAATAACTCCATGTCAATCCTCAGATCAAGTGGAAACGTCTGTACCAGGAGCTGTCATTCCAACACCAAAAAAATGAAATTCAAGACAATTCAAGACGATAAAACTATTGACTGATTGATTAGTATGGGTCGTTGAATGCCGCCCACATCAAACTGTAGGGCTTTCTGGTCAGCCAAATAGAAATGATGGGGATATCGAACGGCCGTTTCTTTCGTCTTTGACTGAGATCATCAGCACTGTACCTGGCATGGCTTAGATCAGACAGTCGAATCGGTGGAAAACACCAGAATTCTAGTTAGTAGCTTGAGTAAACCAGCAATATGGTGGATATAATTTTGTGATTCTCAGATTACTCAATCAAGGTGAAATTTTTCTGCACCATTTCTTTCTGAATCAATGTATTTTTTGATCATATTGTTTCCTCAAAGTAGTCTAATTCCATAGTTATATTCCGTATTTGTACCACCACCTCAGCAAGATTTTATTTAATAAGAACTTACCTCAATCAACATGGAGACTGCTACAGAACCCCTGAATTTCAGTTTGACTTATTTTGCGGATAACAAAAATACGTATACGAGTTTGACTGCGGAGTACTGGACAGCCAGCTGTTTTGTCAGCCTGGTTTGGGAATCATCGGCAGTACGCAACCACCATCAGGGTTCGAACCCAGGATTTTCTGGTCATAAAGACATATCGTATACCATTCAGTCACTGGAACCCGATTCAAATCACCAATCGGTAGAAGTTAGAATTCATAGATCGACCAATGAATCGGATCCCAGTGACTGCATGGTATACGAGATTGCCTTGTGACCAGAAGGTCCTGGGTTCGAACCCTGGTGGTGGTTGCGTACTGTCGATGATTCCCAAACTAGAATAAAACAGCTGTCTAGTACTCCCTGGTGATTCTCAATGAATCTCTAACTGATATTAATCCATGGTCAAACTCGTATAAACAAATCTAATCCTTACGAACCAAGCTCTTGAAAACCAATACATATGTTAGTTGGTTAGTTAGTTAGTTGCATGGTAAGTATTTGGATAACCACAATATTCTGTCAATAAATCATAGTGATCATATTGATTCATCGTTACTTTGTTCACCTCATTAACTGGAACAAAACAAATGGAGCTTTTAATAATGAAATGTGAGTTTTATATTTATTTTGGAAACTGTTCATTGTGTTTTGTAGAAATAATTTAGCAAAACAAACACTATAGATGACATTACTGATAATTTAAATTTTAAATTATTCCGTATTTTACTTACCTGACTTGCTAACTAACTAACTAACGTTTAGACTACAGTTAATAATTCAAAATTTATACACTCATTGAAATTTTGAAGTAAATGAATGAATGAATGAATATCAGTGAATTTAAATTAAAATCTCTAAGAGTTGGTCTGTAAGGATTTGATTTGTTTCACGTTTGGTCATAGATTTTAATGTCAGTCAAAGAGCTATTGGAATCAAAAGAGTACTGAAAACTGTCATTTCGTCCCTTATTGGGACTCTTCAGTAGTACTCATGCATAAATCCACCGGGAATTCCAAATTTTAACCATCAGCCCTTGCCACCCATCAGCGAGTATTCCTCCCCTTCACACACACACACACACACACACGATCTGGTTGATTCCACTGGTCGAGACTTCTCACTAAAACTCTAGTCAGCTTCGTCCTGTAGTCAGTCACTAACTAGAATCAGAGTCATTTCCAAGATTTATTTTATAGGGATTCGATTTGTTACGAGTCTGACCATAGATTGATGTCACTTAGTGAATCATTAATAATAATAATGATTTACTTTATTCCATAACAGTACTTGTGATACAGAATAGAATTTTCAGCATTAATCACAATATTGCATCTAATTGCCTCAAATTATAAATAAAATTAATCACACAGAAAAATTTCCACATTTACAAATGAGGGTAATGTCAAAAACATGCAGCATATAAAATGGAAATAATACTAATGATAACAGCTAGGGTAATAATAATAATACAAATGAAAATTACCTTGGGCTTGTTTCACACAGTATTGGCAATGTGGTATAGAAATCCTAACATGTTTAAAAATATTGAATATAATATTCTCTTTACATGATATGGTGAGGGGAAAAACAAAGATTACAGCCGTCATGGAGATAAGTTGGTGTTTGCAATTATGAGAGTAAAACAAACAAAGAAGTAACAGGACCATAAATATAATAGAAATAATAAAAGTAAAACTTGAAGGTATATAAGGATGGGTAGAGGAAATTGTTTATTTACTAGATGAAAAAAGGTTAGTTAATTCTTGCCTGACACTGTTTTCATCACATAAAATACGTGCCAAGTATGGTATCATAGAATTTCTATACTTACACGTGAGAGCATACAGTTTTCTGAAGTTACTTCTTGTTCTACCTGAGGAGATGCAAGGTGAAAGTTGAGAGTAAAGTGTATGCTCCAAGTCAGACAAAATCCCTCTAGCAAATTTATTGCACGAAGTCAAGTCCCTATCGACAACGATGTTAACTATGTGATCCACTGAGACACCACTCACCCTAGTGACAGTCTTCAGTATTCTACGAATTGTGACATAGTCCTTTTTAAGCAAACCCGGAAAGAATAAGGGTGAACAATGAGGAAGAATAGGTAGGATGCAGGAGTTTATGAACTGTAAGAGGAAGGGTTGAGTTATACCCGAGTGTCTTAACTTCTTAATGTAAAATGTCGGGCGGAATATTTTACTGGAGATTGCTAAGACATGGGAATACCAGGAGAGAACAGAAGAGAGAATAAGTCCAAGATACATAATTTCTGATTTAATTCCTATATCGTTGTCGTCAATCTTACAACTGGCATGAGAAAGCACCAGGGAGTAGTAATGGACACATGTTTCGTCCTAGTTTGGGACTCATCAACAGGATATAACCTTTTTGATGTGGGTAACCTTACTTACTCTGCAGTAGTACAGTTCATGTGATAAAAATTTCTGTCCACTTTAGCTTATTTGCTTTCATTTTGGCCGTCATCCCCTTCTTGGTGGTAATATTTGGATTACATAGCTTACAGATACTGTATTAGCTAGCTTATAATTTCTCTATGTATCGTGTAATTACCGTAGCGTTCCGGAGTGGGTATGAGGTAGTACTGATTTTATAAGGAATTATGTTTTTAAGAAAACATTTTTCGATTAATACTATTATTGTAATTACTCGTTAACAATTGTAATTATTATTATTATTATTGTTATTAATAAAAAGAATAATTTAATCACGTAAGCGAACGCAAAACACAATTATTTTCAAAATATCTTATCACAAATTGGCTTATGATTAGAGAACTAGCGAAAACTGTGCTGTAGTTGACAACGGTTTCGTCCTAATTCAAAACTCTTCAGAAATGCACATGCATTACCTAACCGAGAATAGAATTTAGCGCATTCAGGTGATAAAGTGATCTAACTACCATTCAGTTATGGGGTTGTAATCTAAAATCCCGTGAATCTAACATCAGTAAATACATAATATATTTTATTTATTTTTTGACTATAGCTTGATTCTACACAGTACTTTTTGGTATAAGTATGGAATTTTCAGACCAAATTTAGCAGGCCGACCATTAATATCAGGTGTGCATCGGCAGGGAGTCGAACCCCGGACCATGTGCATGGTCGGCGATACTAACCGACTAACCATCGTACCACTACTCACAGAAGTTAGAATTCATCGGTTATTGAATTTCAACTCAATTAGTTGACAAGATGACTTATCCATGCAGTAATTTGAAGATTCGAAGCTTGATTCGTAGCAGTTTCTCAATGAAGAGCCGCAAATTAGGCTTGTCAGACGTCCAGTTCGGAAAAAATCCTGAACCTAGTGTTGATTCCAGAAGACTAATCCGTTCGCCTCACCGGACCACTGTGTCGGTGGCATAGCGGTCAGGACGCTCACCGACCATGCACATGGTCTGGTGTTCGATCAGAGGCCAACGCAGTCCTTCACCTCGCTAAGCCAGAAATAATGCTGGTAAAGAGGAAAGGTTGGGCATGCGGCTAGCAACCCCATCCTGTAAAATAAACACTGCTACAGAAACTTCAAGCCACTAGCTTGAAGCCCAATGTTCCACTGGGAACGTGAAGGAAACAAAATCAGTGCCTCAGAATACTGCGTGCAGTAAGCTACATGAGAATATCAGAAGACGGATTAACAGTACTAAGATCTTGTATTTCTTCACCAACAATGAAGCAGAACAACAGAGTTCCAAAACACAAAGTCTATGAATAACCGTCAGCATAAAGTAGAATAATACTTCTGATCGAGTTTCTCCATTCTTCCGCCACCCATTGTACATTTTAGAAGCGGATGCCATTGTTGTCTCGCGCCAAATGGAGATCAGTTTGAATAAACAAACCATATGTTATACGCTCAATGTTCACTAAAGTTGGTAAGTTTGAAGCGGCTGTTGGACAATTATCTAATCGAATGTTGGCTAGTGATATCAATGAAATCCTCACAGATTAGGGCTTGAAAATTAATCTAAAGCTTACTTGTGACCGACTTCTAGTGAATAGTAGTGACTTGTGAGATTCAGCGACTTAAGTATGAGGAGAAATACTTACCGATGACATCGACCAGTGGTTGCAGTATATACCGCAGTATATACATATCAAACTCCTTGATGATGTCTTTCAATGTCCCGTTTTCAATTTTTGCGAGAAAGAAGTCAGCTAATATTGGGCCTAATGGTGAACCCATAGAGCTATTCCATCTACTTGTCGGTAGTATGAATTGTTGAAGACAAAAGTGAACATTCATTGTGCATTTGAGAAGTAATTCTTCGAGGCTAGCTGACTTCTTTATCGCCAAACTTGAAAACGGGAAATTGAAAGACATCATCAAGGAGTTTGATAAGTATTACCGATATGTCAATGATACATTTATCTTAGCTTATGGGAATGTTAACATAGACGAATTGTTGGTGGAATTCAACAGCATCCACTCTTCGCTTACTTTCACTTGTGAAAAAGGA
The DNA here is from genome assembly GCA_944472135.2 of Trichobilharzia regenti. NCBI lineage: Eukaryota > Metazoa > Platyhelminthes > Trematoda > Strigeidida > Schistosomatidae > Trichobilharzia > Trichobilharzia regenti. The sequence goes on from OX235267.1 coordinate 31,467,582, forward strand.
GCAGGAGAATAAACTGCATTTTCTTGATGCTTTACTAAGTAGGAGAGAAGATGGGTCACTTGGGAGAAGTGTGTATAGAAAAAGCACATTCACAGGGCAATATACACACTTCCTTAGTTACGTGCACATTCAATGTAAAAGGAATGTTGTAAAATATCTCGCGAGCAGAGCAAGAAAGATATGTACGGGTGACCTCTTACAAAAGGAATTTGAATATATTCACGATTTCTTGACGGAGATGGGCTAGCTATCCGAGTAGTTTCATAAAGAAACATATGAAAATATCAGAGAGAAAACCTGAGACTCTGACTGCACATAGGAAACCTCTATTTATTAAGTTACAATTTAATAGTGACTTATCAAGTGAGATTTTATTCCAGAGACTTTCCAGGAGTATACGAAGAACGTTTTACGCAGTAAAATAATCAAATATCATGTAAATTGCAGTTGACGATTCTGAGCAAAATTGGAAGGAGAATTTTAGAGTGCTAATCAATCATTTTAATGAACAATGCAGTAGATTTCATCACAACATAAACACTGAGTTGTAATCAGTGTTAAAACATACCCGCTCCCACACACAATTAATGAATTAAAAAGGAAAATAAAAGAAGGAGAAATGATTAAAACTTTTAAAATTCCAAATAAGTTTTTTCGGCTACTATAGAGACTAAGGAAACCACATAGAATGAAAACTTTTAACAATCTCTGTCAGTGTAAACTCATTGCCATCAATCACACACACACACACTTACAAAGGGAGATATTTGATTGACTTTTAAATGGTTGGAGTGGAATTTTCAAATGCTTTTGAGCAAGCAATAGGTTACTTCGTGGAATAGGAACATACCCAATACATGCCTTTACGTTTCAACTGGAATATAGGGTTTTAAATTTGATGTATCAAAGTTCCAATAGAGGTGGTGAGATTGATGGTCTGATATCCAACCTTTAGGAATCTGTCGGCCTGGAATCGAACCTAAACCACGTGTGTGGGTGATTGGCGAAAATCCAACCACTAAACAAGTTATGTGATTTCATTCAATTTTGTTCACATTAGCAAACATTTTGTATAGTATTTGACCGTTGTAATGCCAGTTGATTCCAACCAATTAGGATTTGTTCACTAACTACACTAAAGATGTGACTGTAAGACTTCTGTCAGTTCCAGACACCAGGGTCTGAATACACGATACTGGTTAGGCTTTAATGATTGGCAAATGTACTCTTAACAGTCCTAGAAGAGGTTAACTGTGAGCTTGAATAACTGAGCGGCAACGTTTCTGACCGTGTTAGTGGATGATTCGAGTTCGAATCTCTTAGGAAAGGGGCATAATCACTATCAAGGCTGCTGATCCACCATGCTTACAGTCACCAAGTCAATACAAAACATAAGCCTAAGGGTTTTTGTTAACTAGTGAATGTAAATTTCCGTGACTGACTGTCATACAGTGATGTTATAAACTACTCACTGAATGAGACGAGTAGTTGTACACCAGTCAGATCAACTAGTCATACTTCGTAGCCTGATGAAAGTAATTCGATCACCTGATAGTCATTTCACTGGTTTGGGCGTAGAGATCATCGATGAGGTGTACTCGGCCTGACACATTTCAGAAAGCCGAATCATTTCTTGTCACCAGAAAACAAATAATATCATGTAAATCTACAGACTTCGCTGAAACTTCCGTACTAGAAGACGACGTGTCCACAGGCACTGAGTACTTCAGGAAATTTGAAATAATAATTTTGACAAATAAATATGCAAGTAATGGTTTTTTTGTAGGGATTGTTTGTTTGATTGGTTGGAGGATTTCGTCATGAGTTGATATGAGTAAGAGAACCTTTGTAAAACAACCAGGGAGTACTGGGCAACCAGCTGTTTCGTCAGCCTAGTTTGGGACTCTACATCGGGTTGAAGGTGAGGCAGTAGCTCATCGAAGAAGACATTGCGAAGTGGTCACACTGCATCATGAATTGGCGGAAGTTAGAATTCATGGACTGGGCACTGGCTTAATGACTTACGAGCTGGCTCGCGTTGTAACCAGAAGGTCCTCGGTTCGAACGTGGCGGTGGGTGCGTACCGCTGAGGAGTCCTAAACTAGGCTGACGAAACAGATAGTTGTCCAGTACTCCCTGGATGGTTTCCAATAGTTCTCTAACTGATGTCAGCTCATGATGAAATCCTCCAACGAATATATATTCATCATATATTTCCGTGTAGATCTAAATTAGTCTAATCTAAGTGAAACTGGATGCATTGCTAATGAGATCCACTCGAAACAAGAGAAGCAAGAATCACTTCCACCAGGCTACCAAGCATTACTGATTAATTTGAGTGCTATCCAACTACTCATACCAACCAGCCAGTCAGTAGTATATAGCGTCATGCAATTCATTCTTATTTTCTTGATTGCTTTTTATAGTGTTAAGTAGATTGCATATTGTGATCTGAATAATTTCACCACCCCCGCCACCTCCTTGAACTGCGTAATTTGCAGATGGCGAATTTGATTAAAGAAGGCACTGGCAGTTATTTCACTCAAATAGCTACCAGAATTTAAGTGGTTTCAGATTGATTCGAATTTCATTTAGAAATTTAAAAAGTAATAAAGCTCTTGTCTAGAAAATGAACAGTTTTTTATAGCGATTTGATTTATCATACACCTTTGTGTCTCACTAACCTTCACACTTGAACTGGATATTTTTTTTGTTTGTCTTATTTATCATGAAATTGGTTGATTAGATACAGTCTGTTCTAATTGTGATATTTTTGAATTTAACTATTCTGATATAATACTCATTCTCAAAACTTCACAAGTACCTTTCTCATTCTTAATTTGTGTGCTTTCAAAAATAACAATGTTTGAGTACATTAAGAAACGTGAAGAACTGATAAGGTTTATCTGTATTCAAGTATTGATTTTCTGGGATTTGACTGATTGGTTAAGGATTTCAACATGAAATGACATGGGTTACAGGACCGTTGGAAACCAACTAAGGACTACTAGATGGCCAGCTGCTTCGTCCTCGTTTGGGACTCTTCATCAGTTTGAACGCAGGACTTTCTGATCACAAGGCGAGATAGCTTGTAACCCATTAAGCCACTGGGAAAAGGGGTCCAGTGGTCCATGAATTACAACTTCTGCTAATTCACGACACGGCGCGAGCAATGATGAATGTCATCCATGGAGAGTATTTGTCCTCATACCCGTCCTGGTGTACCTCATCGGTCACGAATGTCTACTACAATACAGGTAACTACGTACCTGAATAGAGCCAGTTGCTAGACGGTATATCATCAATATTCAAGCATTGGTTTATAGGGATTTGATTGGTTGGTTACAGGATTTCATCATGAACTGACATCAGGCTTATTTACATGCCACTGCGGTCAGGTAGTATGGGCTTGAAATTGCGCTAAGATTATAATTCCAGCATAGAGTAAATTTCTCATGATATCACTTTTTAGTACTTTAGCTCTGATTGTGTGTTAATGCACATACATTGGAATTGTTGAGTTTTTTTCTTAACTAATCCTCATCCTGGAGTTAATCATTCTACACTTAGCTAAATTCTTATGATCCGATAATCTGACTGCTGGGATATACTGCTCTGCCCTATGCCAAGGTTATTTGAGGCGGTGATATGAGATCATCAGTAGCTTCAGGGATTTGAAACACCCGCCTTCCACCTGGATCATCAAAAATGAAAAGAAGAAACAAACAAGATAAGATAAATTACTTCACAGGATTCACTGTTATGCTTTTTTTATTCCTTTGGGTACCCGCTGGAACATTGGGGCTTCAAGTAAGAGCTTAGAAATCTCAGTAGCAGTGGGGCTTATTTTTACGGGATGGGTTTGCTGCTGGCCTCATGCTCAAACTTCCCTCTCTACCGGGCTTACTACCGGCTAAACAGGGGTAAAGGAGGAGTGTGTCGGCGGAGGGTTTAACGCCAGACCATTTAACATGGTTGGTCAGTGTCCTATCACTGCACCACCGACGCACATTCTTAGGCTTAACGAACTCTTATAGACGAACCCAGATCATCGATTAATCAGACGAATACACCTAAAAAACAAATATTTAAAAAAAGGTCGGTTTTCATCATGGAAATGATTTTCTCTCTCTATTCTTTTCTTTTCTGTTTGTTTTTACCGTTAAAATCAAAAATGAACATTTCACCATTTTGCATATATATTCACTCTAATTCTGATGACAGCATGTAATCACGTCTGATCATACCACTATTATTATTATTCCCTAGGGGTTCCGAGTGGAACATGGGACTTCAACAGCACATCTCCATTTTGTTCTGTTCCCTGAAGTCCTCTTTAGTTTAGCCCCATGACTGCCCACAAGCCCTCTAATTTTTCCTTATACTACCGATTGATTGAGATGACCAGTTGTATAACAGTCACATCAACCAGTTGTGCTTGGTAGCCAGAACGAGGTGATATACACACCTGACGATGGTGAGAAATGAGTGAACTCTTGAAATGATCCAGGAATTTTCAGTTTGCACGATTTCATCATGAGCTGACATCTACTAGAAAAGCATTGAAAAACTACCAGGGAGTACTGGACAACCAGCTGTTTCATCAGCTTGATTTGGGACCATTGGGTCAGTTCCCAGTGGCCTAAAGGTCACCGAGTCCATCTTGTCAGCAGAAGGTCCTGGGTTTTAACCCTGGTAGTGGCTGGATACTTCTGAAGAGCCCCAAATTAGCCTGACGGAACAGCTGTCGAGTAACCCTTGGTTAGTTTCCAGTGGTCCTCTAACTGATGTCAGATCATGATGAAATCCTCCAACCAATCAATCAAATCCCAGCAAACTAACACTTGAAAATTTTCAGGTATTGGTTTGTAGGTATCTGACCGAATTCATGTTTGATCACAAAGTAACTTCAGTTTAGATGGTTGGAGGAAGTCGGCCACAGGAAGCCTTGCCTGACCTAGGTTTCGTGCTAGTTGGCACTCGTCAGCAAGGCGTATCTGCAACCACCTTGAAGGAACTCATGTCCTTTCTGAGATTCGAACCCGAGTCATCCAGTGCCACATGCAGTCAGAGACGTTACTACTGAGCTCTTCGGTCTCGCGTTTGACCTCCTGTAGGACTGTAGTGGATACTGTCATTGGACTCTAGTAACTAGTGTGATGTGTGTCTAGTCCTTTCTTTGGTGCAGACTGAATCCTACCAGTCAGGTTTGTCATGTGGCCACCATTCCAGGTAGTTCGCCATCACGGTGCACATTGAATGGTGGCCACATTACAAACCTGACTGATAGAATTCAGTCTGCACCGAAGAAAGGACTAGACACATTACGCTAGTTACTAGTGTCCAATCAAAACAACTTCAGTTTTATGACCAGTGGAAACCAGCTACGAGTACTTGACAATTGTTTCGTCCGGGTTTGGTACTATTCAACAGTAGGCATTTATGACCCCTCACCACCAGAGATCTAGTTATGAAGTTTGATGTTATGAGGTGAACTGGTTTATCACGCACAGCGCTACGTGTAGCCATCGACATCAGCTAACATTTGTTCTCACACTCGACTTGATCTATCCCACTAATCACTGCTTCTCATTAGAACTCCAAGAAAACTGATCTTGTTTTCAGTCATTAGTGACTATGGGAATAACAATATAAAGTCGTGTATTAACAGAAGTTAGTATTGTTGAGTGCGGGTCATTGGATTCCGGTCCAAATAGGGTGAATGATAAACAAGCTCACCTTTCAACCTGAAGATTCTTGGTTTGATAGTCTGCTAAATAGTCTCAAAGAACGACGAAACAGTTGTCTTGTACCCTTCTATTTTCAATAACTATCTAACTGAAGTCAGTTCACGATCGATCTTGGTCCATAAATATCAGCTCAGATAAATAATGACAAGTCATTGATTATTATAATGTTACTTTTAGTGTAGTGGTAATTTGAAGAAGAAAAATCGATTAATATCACTTTAGATTTCATCGTGATTATCATAGATGACTGCCAAATATATGAATTCACTTCAACAAATTACGACTATATTATTAATATAATATGTATCAATATATATACACGCTTAATAAACACCCCTAGAATATACATAGGCCTACTTGTCTAGAAACTGAAGCGTCTTCACATTTTATTAGGTCGTGTCGTATAAGTATCTTATTTTTAATTATATTTTTGGCTAATGTATGTATATAACAGTTTATAGAAATATTCACAAGTGACAGTTTATGTATACAGCTGGATGCATGATGGTGAATAATCATCAGTAATGTATCATAAATTAAAATTGTGTCACTTACAAACACATACAACCTGATATACCAACAGACAAACACAAAAGCACGTTGATTTGTCAACATCAACATTACATATTTAAGTGAAACACGTTTTTAAACCGATATGACACGTATATCTTATCGTATATGATTTGATAATGAAATATTATAGAGTAATAAGAATAAGAGTTTATTAATATAATAATAATTGTTATTATTATCTTGTTTACTGAATGTTAGAGTTGTCAATGGTAAAACATTTCTCTATAGTTTTGGTTGGTAAGGGTTAGTTTTGTTTTTACGAATTCATCATGGATTGATATCAGTTAGAGAACCATTGAAAACCAGAACTGGAGTACTGGACAGCCAACTGTTTCGTCAGTCTAGTCTGTGAATCATCGGCAGTACTCACCCACCCTACTGGGGCTCGAATCCAGGACCTTCTAGGTTACAAGGTGAGCCGGCTCGTATACCATTCAGCCACTGGGACCCTATTCAGTGATACAAACCAAAACTAAAGAAAATTAATCTGATGCTCGCTAGTGACTTGCTACAAGATGGAGTTTCCTGGAGTAAGTTCTAGTGAGAAGTCGTGACCTCTGAGGTCCAATTAGATGTCACGTGTGAGGATGGATTTCCTACCTACGACAATGGTTGGCGTCGCGCTAAATCACGAATTGGTAGAAGTTAGAATTCATGGGCTGGTCATTGAATCGTGTCCCAGTGGCTGAATGATATACGAGCTAGCTCGCCTTGTAACCGGAAGGTCCTGTGTTCGAACCCTAGTGGTGGGTGCGTACTGTGGATGATTCCAAAACTAGGACGGATGAAACAGCAGCTGTCCAGTACTCCTTGGTTTTCAGTGGTTCTCTAACTGATATCAATCCGTGATGATCTCTTAAAAACAAAACATTTCTCACTGATTCGTCTTCATTCATGTAAAGTGATAAGAAAAAAAGTTAACATATGCGCTACTCTGTATTACCTCTGTTGTTTTCAATCTTTGTAATGTTGACTTATGTGTTAACTTCTATGTTAACTTATGTGTTGATAATATTTGTAAACATTTTCACAGGAATTCAGTTTCTTTCCTTTGCGTATGTAGTGGAATGTAAGGCTTCGAGCTCTGACTTTGAAGTCTCAGTAGAGATGGTGTGCTTTTTGCGACATGGTTGGGGTGCTAACCTCACACAACCAACCTTCTCTCTTATTTCCGTGCTTAAGCTGAAAATCGAATCTGAACCATCTGATTGGTTGGAGAGGATTTTGTCCTTGGACCACGATGAATAGACCATATAAAAATTTAGAGTTTTCAAAAGAGTTTACCTAATATGGTTGAGGGTGCGACTGACTAACTGCTACTACCACTGACTTAGGAGGAATGGGTGACGTTGGTTAAAAATCTAAAAGTATTAATAAGCTGGAAACTTAGGTCCACAAGCTTCCTAACGATTGCCACCAACAATCTAACAGTCAGTTCAAAGCGCATCACGGTAACAAGTTTCTTAGCTGGGTGGAGAGCAATAATACGACGTGTTGGGCTTCAACGACACATCTCTACTTTTTTCTATTCTCTGCTATCCTCCTTAGGTGGCCTCATGATTCCCAATAGTCTGTAATCTCCTCCCCCGAACGATCTCCTCCATGTTACCCTCGGAAAAACGCACAACTCATCGTTTCGCAATTGGATTCCATTCGACCGGTGGCCTGGAGCACTACGTTACACAATGGTCCACTCAGCATGTCCCCCCAACTAATCTTCATTTCCTTTGGCGTATTTGTTGGGTTACAGGTTCTTGGTTGATTTGTTCCAAGAGTTTCTTATCGTTAATTCTTTCTGGCCTGGTGGCAATTTGATCTTCGCTGTGGAGCCAGATAAGACAACTGTTGACAAAAGTCTGCAGAAGGCTGTTGTTAGAAATGTTTTTCATAATGCGCCAGCGTCAAGTCCTTGGCTCATGTATAAGCTCCAACTGACTGACTAAACATTTGCGTTTAAACTCCAAATCTTGTCCCTTATGTTATGTGTAGAAGATTTCTAGGATGATTTTAAAGTGGTGAATGCCTACGCACCCACTAGGGTTCGAACCCAGGACCTTCTGGTTACAAGACGAGCTAGCTCGTAGACCATTAAGCAACTAGGACCCGACCTAATGGTTAGTCCATGAATTCTAACTTCTGCTAATTGACGACATAGCTCGACAGCTAACCAATGTCTTCGGAGAGTATTTGTCCTCACACCTGACCTCCTGCCCTGGCGATGAACAAACCAACCAAGAGCCGATTGCTCATCAAGTATGTAGTAGTAAATGGAGATGGATCGGTTACACGTTGAGGACACCATCGGATGATATTACGCGCAGTGCAGGCTATCGCTCGAGTGGAATCCTGTTGGGAAGCAAAGAGGGGGTCATGTGGTGATGAGGCGACTAGAGATTGTGGCAATTGTGGTCCAAGCTGGAGAGGATGACAGAAGATAGGATAAAGTGGAGATGTGTTGTTGAAGCCGCAATTTCCACTCGGAACCCAAGGGAATGATAATAATAATAATAATGAGGAAACTTTCTTCTCCTCAAAGTCATAAACTAAGCTTTACAGTTGTATATTTATAGTAAATGGGTGAGAAATTTCCAAAACTATTTCCAGTTGAAGGTCAAATTAAGTAAAATATAAGCAGGAAGATCGGACAAAGACATAGTAGGATTATTATAATTACTGAGAAGATTGACTTCCTTTGTGCAATTATGGATTAAAAATGCAGTAATAACGGAATAGGCAGGAAGTTAGGATAAAAAGCATAGTAATGCGGATAGAACTTAAATTTTCTTCGCTGTAACCATTCTTTTATTATTTCCTATATTCCAAATACCTACAGAACTCATAATCTAAAAATAATGTTTAATTACACGCACAAATAATTGCAATCAAACTCATTAGAGTGACTAATTAATCATTTTAACAATGATGATATTGCTAAGAACAATAAGGAAGTTAGCTAAATTACACACTCCTATTCAGTGCGATTATATAGCATATCCCTTTTCTTGAAGTGGCGCCACCTTCTTTATTATCCGGTAGGTGGTATTATGGCATTTCAATAAATAAGCTAAAATATACCATTATTAATATTCTCTTGGGTTCCTAGTGGAACATAGGGCTTCAACTCCACGTCTCCACTTGCTTCTGTCTTCCTTCTGCTGTACTTTTCACCTGCATCCATGTTAGTTCATACTCTTTCAACACCTCTTCACACCATCTCCTCCATGTCACCCTTGCACTGACGACCCACTCGCCGCTTCACTTTCGGCCTGGTTCCACTCGAGCAATGGCCTGACGCGCGCGTGATGTCACCCAGCGAGGGCCTCCTCAGCCACGAGTTTCCAATCCATCTCCACTTTCTCCTGCATATTTGTTGGCTGGTGATTGGTTCTTGTTTTGTTTCTTCCCATAGTTACTTGTTGGTGATTCTTTCCGGTCCGGCCATCTGATCTTCAGTATAGATCCAGTGAAGACAGTTGTTGACTGATAAAGGTCTTCAACAGGCTGTTGGAAATATTTTTTGTGACCCGCCCGCCAAGTTTCTGATCCGTATAGCAGAACTGACTGACTTGACGTTTGTATTGAAAATCCGACTGAATTTTAATGTTGATGCTGGCTGGGTGACGAAGATTTCCAGATTGATTTCAGGTTGATGAATGTGTTTCTCGCCTTCCCGATTCTCGATTTGACATTCTCGTCCGTTCCGACTTCCTGTAGTTGAGACATTGCTCCCTAGATAATGAAGTGAATGAAGTAACCTCTTTCATCGAATCTCTCCTGTGGATGGTGATTGGCGCTGTATGTTGTTGTTGTTGGTTAGTCGGTTATTTTCACAACCGTCGTCTTGTCTATGTTCACTTGGAGTCCTGTCTTCGCCGGCTGATTCTTCGACCAGTGTGTCGGTTTTCGCTTGTAAGTCTTCGGTTTGTGTGATATCAAGCATAAATCATCCACGCGCGAAATCCAGGTCTTCTAGGTTCTTCGCGTCGGTCCAGGATATACCTGTCTTTTCGTTTCTCACTGTCTGACGCATAATCCAGTCCACCACAATTAGGAGTATCATTGGTGATAGATAGTAAGCACCCTTGTGTGACACCTGTGTTTACTCCAAACGCCTCGCTGAGTTTTCCGTTGTGGATCACTTGACATGTTCCGTTGTCGTACAGATGTTGAATAAAGTTGATGAATATTTGGGGTACGCCGTAGTACTTGAGTAGTTTCCAAATTACTTCGCGATCAACGCTAGCTGTCGAAGGCCTTCTCAAAGTCTATAAAGTTGAGGTGAAGGTTTGATTTCCATTCCATGCTTTGTTCTGTGATGATGATGCGTTGAGTTCCAATTCGGTCAGAACATGATTTGCCTTTCCTGAATCCAGCTTGTTCCTGGCTGGCGGAGTTCTGTATCCAGTGCGTCCTTTATTCTCTCCAGGATGATGTGACTTAGGATTTTATTTGGCGTCGACAGGATTATGATTCCTCGCTAGTTCTTGCAGAATTATTGGAATTATTGCCTCCTTTAATCGATTACATTGCTCAGATATGTGAATCAAGCAACATTTTCTGACTGAAGTACAACAAATGTAAATCATTCTAAGAATATAATACCGCCGATAATATGTACTCCAGAAAAATAGCACATTTTTAATGTAAAATTTTATTTGAAAAAATATATAAATGTATAACTTGTCATTCAGTCACCATAACAACGACTTACGATGTTACACAATTAACTGGGATATGCCATAAAGCCACTCTAGGATGTCAATAACTTAGTAAAGATAATATTAAGGCGACAAAAGAAAATTTGAGCAAAGAATATTATTTTCGATAATTCAAACCTTGATAGCCAAGGTTACATAGGTCGTACAGTTGGACGTCTTTATCTTCGGATTTCCAAACACCAATTCTACATGGTTAAGTAAGGCACAAACAAAATCCATTCATTGTTCTTTAATATCTCACCTCGTGGATACAGAACACGAGACTGGTGTTAACAAGGCGGTTTTCAAAGTCATCTGTCGTATACCGACTGGTCTTAATTTTACCTCAAGAGTTCGTCCATTACAAACTGCTGAGGCTCTCTGTCGGAATCTACATTAAGAAACCTAACTTAAGTATCCAAAAGAAGTTGGTTGGTTCAGACACTGTCCTTACCTTGGCCATTAAGTTTTAAATGATCCTTGATCTGTTGTACAAATTGGCTTAATTTTATTTTATACTCCATCTAATATTACAATGTTATGCTTACTTACTATAACTTGTGCGTCTTTATTGAACTGCGGTAACATTGATCTTAGCTAATCGATATTATTTAAAAAACCACCAATTTTGTTAATGGTGATTATTCCAGAACATTCTGTGTATATAAATATATAGATATAAATTCAACTATTGATTTGTAGGGATTTGGTTGACTGGTTATATGATTTCATCATGAGCTGACATTAGTTAGAGAACCATTGGAAAACCTGCCAGGGAGTACTGGACAACTGTTTCGTCCTAGTTTGGAACTCTTCAGTAGTACGCATTCACCGGGATTCGAACCAAGGACCTTCTGGTTACAAGGCGAGCTCGTATACCATGTCAGCTCATGATGAAAATCCTGTAACCAATCATATCCCTACAAACCAACACTTGGACATTTAATAAGGGTCAAGTCAACATATGATATGAAAACGTCAGGAGAAAGATATATAATTGTAGAGTGGGAAGGGGAAATTATCCAGCAGAATATTCCTTGCTCAAATTTTCTTTTATCTTCTAAATGTTTGAATGAGTATTTCCCCTATAAAGAAAGTATAATCAATATTATTCTTTGAAATACGTTTCATTAGACGTTGGTCAGTAACTAGTGTGATGTGTCTAGTCCTCTACTTGGTGCAGACTGAATACTATCAGTCGAGTTTGCAATGTGTCCACCATTCTAGGTAGCTGGCCATCACAGTGCACTGTGAATTGTTGATATTAGATGGTTGGAGGCAATCGACAGACAGGGATCCCAGCCTTGGACTTAAGTTTCGTGCTAGTTGGCACGTATCTGCAACCTTGAAGGGAGTTATGTCTTTTTTGAGATTTGAACTCACGTCACCCAGTGAGTGACGAATTCGTGAGCCGGAATAGCGTCTCTATCTGACTGCAGCACTGTATGACGCGGATTCAAATCTCAGAAGGGACATAACTCCCTTCAAGGTTGGAGATACGTATTGCTGATTTGTGGCAAGTGACAACTACCACGAAACTTAGGTCCAATGCTGAGCTTCTTGCCTGTCGATTGCCTCCAATCATCTAATACAAGCATTTAATAAAGCTTATTAAAAACATTAATGTAGTCAATAACAGCAATTCTTTTTCTATTTTTTCATATAACTGCAAAACCTGACCAAGGAATTATCGAAAAGAATGAATTTTTCTGTATTCGCCAATCAGTCTCCTCAGGGTTTTTTGTAATTTTTGATTGTTTTCCATGCAGATTTTGCCAGGAAACAAAATAAATCAGAAAATCATTGAAAACCAGGGAGAATTACGCAACCGTTTTGTACTAGTTTGGATAACTTTAGCAGTGAGCCTTTATATCTCAACAGGTTACATGTTGAGTGGATTGACTATCTCACTACTGGTTTGAAATCCAATAATTTATGAATGCTAATCACTGTGGTCAATTCGAGACATAGCATCATCATCATCATCAACCTGTGCCACTGATGAACCTGACACGATATTTAACTAAGTCTCGATTTAAGTTAGAACTTGTAGATCATCATAAGATCCTTAAATCATGATTCAATGGTAATGTAACCATGTTGCAAACTTATTATAAGGGATTGGATTGATCTGTGATTGGACATCAATGAAATTTTTTTGAACGTGGGGGAAACTGTTATCTGAATGCTATTCTACGGTTTCCATCAGATCTTTTACTTTCTTCTTCTTCTTCTAATCTTGGTTAAATCAATATTGGTTCCAGAATGGCTTTTATCACAAACATTAGTGGTTAGCTTGAGATATATACACGGAAAACAATTGGTGATAAATGTTTATTTTACTCTGGTTAGTTGTTTAGAGTTCACGCCTTGTCGTGAATTGGCACAAGTTGGAATTCATGGGCTATTGGATCGGGTCGCAGTGGCTTAATGCTCTACGAGTTTGCCTTGTAACGGAAAGGTCCTTGTTTCGAACCACGGCAGATGTATATGGTACTCACAGTACTCCCAGGCTTTCCAATGGTTCTCTAACTGACGCCATCTCATGATAAAAACTCACACTAATCACTCAAATTCCCACAAACTAATACTTCAATAGTAATTCACATTTTAGCCAAGGTATTTGACTCACTACTAACTATCACTATGAAGTTTGATTGCCAGCTGACTTCAATTAAAGGATGACTGGGAACAAAAAGAGCAGTGTAGAGATGTTCCGCCCTAGTTTAGGACTATTCAGCAGCACACACACGTGACCTCACCACAAGGAGTCTAACCCAGAACCTCTACGTTATCAGGTGAACTGTTTGACAATTCCGCCACTGGGATGGAATCCACTGGCCAGCCCGAGAATTTCCCCTTCTTCTAATTCACAACATGTATCAAGCATTTGTCAAGCTTAGCCAACCTGGTGGACTCCAATGGTCGCCCCTTCTCACTAGAACTCCAGACAAGTTCATCATGTGCTCAGTCACTAGTGAGGGTAACAGTGGCTTAAATGGTGGGCCACTGGTCCTGTCTCTATGACTGACTGGTCAAATGGCTCGCCTCATAATCTGAAAGTCTTGGTTTCGATCTCTATAACTGAAGTCATGAATGCCTACTCCTGAAGAGTCCAAGAGTGGGACGAAACAGTCATATGGTACTTTCTGGTTTCCAGGTATTAAACCTGAAACCAACCGAATCCCTAAAAAAAACAAGAGTTACACATGTATCTTTGAGTATATCTGTCACAGGCGAATTCGTATTGAAACACTCGGTCATACCATATCTATCCGACCTTTTAATGACAACAGATACGGCACAATATGTGTACTATGATAGCATATATCAGTGGCATACGATTATCGAAAATAACTGATTATCAGCTGATAACGTTCTCTAGTGGGGAAAATAACGATTCTGACCTCAGAAAAGCAAATCCTTAAGCCTTCATCAATCAACAACTTGTCATTTCTGTGAACCGTGTATCATATTGATATGATCAAAAACGGAATGAAAACGCTGTTTCGGAGATCCTTTCCTTCTAGTTGTTAAAAGACTAAAATTGATTGGTCTTTCCTTATGTATATATATATAATTCAACAGTAAGGATCTGTTCATCCTTTCACTATGCCTAATTACTTTACTAGTATGTACCTTCGGATAAGTTCTTTTTAGCTGAGCAAAGAGGAGACAGAAGAGGGAGTTAGGGAGACAGAATAGAGCGAGAAAGGGAAGAAGTCAGGAAGAGAAACGTGTTAACTATTATTCCCGAGGGTATTTTAAAATTTTTATATGCTTCCCTATCTTTTTTTAAATACAAATTTCTAGCTTGGAGGCTGAAATATATATATATATATATATATATATATATATATATATATATATATAATTTAGAATTATAGGTGCCTTTTATTTTAGGGAATTTTAATTTATTTCAGTGTGGATTACGTCACTGACTGATAGCCTTTTTGAGAGTTATTGAAATTTAATAACCATCATACATGTGTTTCGTATTCTAGTCAAGGAGGATGTGGCTTAAGCGCTCAAATTTTATGGGTCGAATTTTCAATTTACAATATAAGTATAAAACTTGAGCACTGTGGTAGAGTATAACTTCATTATGGATAAGATTTTATTTTGATAAATCACACAGTGGTGTTACACAGTAATATTAACTGATGACCACCTTTTGAGCACAAACTATTGCCACTCATAATCATATCAAGTCACTCAGACAACTTTTTCGCTTCATTTAAATACATGAGTGAAATTCATGATTAGACATTTGAATAAAAATTTAATATAAGATAATGTACATTCAGAAATAATAATATACGAGTGTTACTGATCAATTACAATCAGATGGGAAATAAGACGAATGTTTTTATAGTCAAAATAAAGTAACTTGTTAGAATGTTGTGATGTGCTTGAACTGAAATAGAATTCTGAGATTATTTATTATCCTCTTCTGATTTGACTGACTAGTGGTAATAATATCTTCCATATTTCTGGTATTTGCATTCAGTCATTTCTGTTGGATGTGTTGGGTGTAGACTAGATGAACCAGGCGGGATTCAGTAATCAGTCTCTCTCGCTCTTCACCTACGTAGATTACTTGTGTGTTGATGCACGTGGTGGCAATTGCTGAGTTTTTTTTCCAAAATTACTTATCTTCATGGGATCAATTATTCTAACCTTAGCTAAATTCTTATATTCTCCTAATCTCACTACTCCTGATCCACTACTAGTTTGACCTATGTAGTTGACTTAACTCACAGTCATTGCAAGGTATTTTGTAAATTATGTTATTTTGTCTAATTGGGTCAATCTACGAGGTGCTGTAACCTACAGAGCTTGTCCTATGTGAATGAGTGCGTCGGTTTGAATGCCACTCTAATTCCTGCCTTATTGAGAATCCTATGTACGGTCCAAGATATCCTCTCCCCTTATATGATAAAACTGTAGATGCCTTATATTCTCTCTTATTTTTGTTATCATTACTAGTTTCACCATTATTTTTATTTTGCTTTTGACCTTTTCTGGTCTTCCTAATGAATTTTATAGAATAGTTATTTCATACCAACGTTACTTCTATCTGTTTTATTGCATCGTTTAGGTCTTTTTTGTACTAGTCAGCGCTATTGCTCATTTCTTTTAGATACTTAACTAAGCCTGCCTTAACAGACAACGGATGAGATGAAATAACGTCTGAATATCTGTTAGAATACATTGGCTTTTTATAAACACTAGTGTGTAGTTTACCTTCTTCTATTCGTCTTATTTTTTACAATCTAACATCACAGATAATTCTCCTTGTTCATTTCCCGATTCAAATGTGAATTTTATTCCCTCTGCTAGTGAGCTTATATGTATATGAAGAAGCTAGAGATGATAAGTTCTGTTGTTTATAACACTGTGAGTGAAAGTGTCATTCACATATCTCCACCGCATTATCTTTGGAGTAGGATTAAATGTATTAAGAGCAATATTTTCCCAGCTGTCAACAAAGTCTCAATCTAAAAATTAACTAATTCGAGGGGGGAAATTTCTTCACATTTTGTTTTTTGAGAACCAAGATTTTCAGGTGACAATATTTAATCTCCTAGTCGATATGAATGGTATGAGACTACTTATCTCAATTAGTCAGTAAGTAGTAACAGTGGTAATAGTAGATGATTTTATGCCAGTACGCTTACTTTCTTGATGATTACCATTTAGGGTAGTAAGCAGATCATATGCACTGAGACCCGAATAATTTCACTTTCGGAAGGATACAGTGGTGAAATAATTACCAAGTTTTCAAGTGTTGGTTTGTAGGAATTTGATTGATTTCAGGATTTCATCATGAGCTGACATTAGTTAGAGAACCATTGGAAAACCTGGGAGTACTGGATAACTGTTTCGTCCTAGTTTGGAACTCTTCAGTAGTACGCATCCACCGGGATTCGAACCAAGGACCTTCCGGTTACAAGGCGAGCTCGTATACCATTAAGCCACTGGGACCCGATCCAATGGTCCTTGAATTCTAACTTCTGCCAATTCACGACATAGCGCGACCGCTAGCCAATGTCTTCGGCGAGTATTTGTCCTCACACCCTACAAACCAACACTTGAATACCAATAAGATGCTCACTGGCGACTGGCCCTATTCAGGTAGGTAGTTACCTGGGTTCCAGTGGGAAGTCGTGACCAGTAGGTGCAGCTGGTCGGGTGTGATGACAAATACTCGCCGAAGACATTGGCTAGCGGTCGCGCTATGTCGTGAATTGGCAGAAGTTAGAATTCAAGGACCATTGGATCGGGTCCCAGTGGCTTAATGGTATACGAGCTCGCCTTGTAACCGGAAGGTCCTTGGTTCGAATCCCGGTGGATGCGTACTACTGAAGAGTTCCAAACTAGGACGAAACAGTTATCCAGTACTCCCAGGTTTTCCAATGGTTCTCTAACTAATGTCAGCTCATGATGAAATCCTGAAATTACCAAGTTAATTTTTACAAATTGAGAATTTGATTTGACTGTTCCTCTGGGGTCAGTTAATTGCACAGGCCGTATAGAATTAGACGTTTTTCTCGCCGGATTTTTGAACACCACCCTGCATAATGGTTAAGCAAAGGACAAACAAAATCCATTCATAGCTCTATTCTATCTCATCTTGTGGATACAGAACACAAGATTGATGCGAACAAGGTGGCTTTTAAAGTCATCTATCGTATTCCCATTGATCTTAACTTCACCTTAAGAGTTCGTCTACTAAGTATTGCTGACACTGGCTGTTGACATCTACATTAAGAAGCCTAACTTGTGGATCTAAAAGAAGTTGGTTGGTTCAGACTCTGTCCTTACCTCGGCCATCAGGGTTCTAATGATCCTCAATATGTTGTGGAAATTTCCTTAATTTTTTATTTGATATTCTATTTGCTATTATACTTTTATGCTTATTATAATTTACGCATCTTTCCTAAATTGTAATTCCATTGTGATCTTACTTAACAAATCGATATTATTTAAAAAACCACCAATATTGTTAATGACGGCTATTCAAGAAAATTCTATGTATATAAACATATGTGTATATAGTTGTAGAGTCAGAAGAGAAAATTATCGAAAAGGATATTCTTTGCTCAATTATTTTGTGTTTTATAGATGTTTGAATGAATATTTACGCCATATTTATGGACCTATCAATTCGTCGAAGTAGTTAAACAGAAATTGGGTGGTTTGTTATGACTAAACACACACAGAACTAAGTCAAACCGGCTACACCACTTATGAGGTAGTCGTCAAAAGAGTGCAGTGGCCGTCTGGTGGTTAGATCACTTCGATGTGGCTAACAAGCGCTATCTTTTATTTTTTTTTTTTTTTATTTTTGATTTACAGCTTGATTCCACACTGTATTTTCGGTACAAGTATGGAATTTTCAGCATGGATATCGGTAGCCCAAATTTCGCAGGCCGACCATAGATATCAGGTGTGCGTCGGTGCGGGCTCGAACCCCGGACCATGTGCATGGTCAGCGAGAGTGCTAACCACTGTGCCACGATGCGAGTGATAAAACTACTACTCATTTCTATGTCATTACACTCAACTTTCAGTCTTTCGGGTCCTGAGCTCGAATCTCACAGTACCTGTACACACTAGGTATAGCTAATATACCTTGGTACATGAATCTAAAACTTTCAGGGCTTGAATTTAGTTTGGTGAATGGTGACTAGCAGTGGAATCCAGGATAGTGCACATTTCGTCCTGTTTGGGACTCGTCATCTGAATTCCACTACTAGTCACCATCCACCAATTAACTTCTAATTACATGCCCGGACATCGTCAAAGCACATCAGCTGCACAAGAAGTCGACATATCAACCTGAGACCGAACATTTCGGTCCAATCAGTCAAATCGACGGGAAAAATCTAAAATTCAATTTCAGGGCTTGAGTTAGCTATCGCACAACAGTATTATATATAGAACTCACTCAGTATCACCCAGTTATGGCTCTTTTCAGATAAATTTTTGATTTTAGAAGGCTTAGTGTTTTCAAAAACAAATTTTCAACAGATAAAAAATTATTGATTAGAATGATTTTTATCAACAATGAATACAGAAAACAGAAGACAAAACTTCTCTTGTTTTTCTAACTTTCGTCATATTAAAGGAAAATCTTTCAACAACACACACACACATAAACTTATGCAAAATGATAAAATTTATCAAAGTAAAAGAAGGTAAACATTAAATCTGTAATCACATAAACACACACGCGCACATTTAATATTTTCAAAAAAGATTGGAAAATCTATTTATTGAGCAGTTTTACAAGAAATTATCGGATTAAAATCAAATTTATAGAAAAAACTGAATTCAAACTGAAGCTTTTTCAATGTAGAACCACACTCTACGCAGAAATGCTAAAATTCAGTTTGTTATACTTCATAAATTGCGCAGTAAACCCCCGGTTGGATTTAACAACCTTGTGAGATCATTCGGAGTAAGTGAATCTGTTATTATGAGTTTGACCACTGATAGATATCAGGTAGAGAATCATTGAAAACCAGCACCGGACTACTGGATAGCTAGCGGTTTCGTGAGCCTAGTTTGAATATCATCGGAAGTATGCAACCACCATCAGGGTTCGAACCCACGACCTACCGGTTACAAGGGAAGCTCACTTACCATTCATCCACTGGGACCCAACCCGATTCAGTGACTAGTCCATGAATTCTAACTTCTGACAATTCATGATTCAGCGTGACCTCGACCAATGTCGACGGTCGAATATCCATCCTCACATGTGACATCTGGATGGACCTTACTGGTCACGATTTCTCACTAGAAAACAAAACACGTAGATCAGCTTTTGTTTTCATTAATGCCTGAATGGGGATTATCCATGAATTCTCACTAGAACTCAAGGAAACTGCGTCCTGTATCAAGTCACTAGCGAGCATCAGATTAATCTTCAATAGTTGGTTTGTAAGGATTAGATTTGTTTTTTTGCGAGTGTGACCTCTGATTTATATCAGTTAGAGAACCATTGGAAAACATCGGTTGTGTAGAGAATAAGACGTTTAGTTCGCCAGCATTAAAAGTCCTTTGAACTGATTTCCTTAATTTCCTCTTAATTAACTCACTTGGTATTTCGCCCTTGAATTGTGGTCGTATTTAAAGTGACTTCTTGTTGTTTACAGATAGTGAGTAGTCCTTTTCCGCCGCTTTCTTTGTCATGTGTTTCTTGATAAATTTTTCGAGATAGCTATTTTCGATCAAAGTATCATATACAATGCTGAATTCATCTTCAATTACTTCTTCTGAGCATATAGCTGTAACTCTGTGGCTGAAGGTCTACACTAAATTTCTTTCGTACTCGATAGGAACGAAGCTGTGAAAATGTGTATATTGTCCTGTCCAAGTACTTTTTCTATGCAAACTTCTTTGTATGCTACCATCCGGTTTTCATGAATTTGTAATATTATCTTTCCAAATTTTTCTGACATTCAGCTTATGTTATGTTGATGCTATTGAGCTGTAATCTATCAATATTATTGATTCGATGTTATTTAAACAACAACATTAATGTTGTTCATAGCACTAATTCATTCACTCATTTATTCACTATAATGTATATATATAACTGTAGAGCCTGATGATGGAGTTATCGAAAAGCGTACTGTTTCATTCAGTATCCATTTTTTTTGAAAAAATTACATTTTATTCCCATACAATCTATATTCCATGTCACTTTCGGAGACTCCGATCATCTCTCAATTCCAATTTGGGTTCCGCTCATGAATAAGACTGGAGAAGATCTTGAGGTGCATCTCTTCAGAGTATTTCCAACCAGTCTTTACATTCCTCTTCATTTTTTTGGTTGACAGGTTCTTGTTACCTATCTCTTTCGGCCTGTCATCTGACCTTCAATACGAAGCGAACATAGCTTCTTAGGAAAGTCTTTAATAGGCTATTGGAAATGCTTTCATGACACGCGCATCAATTCTCTGAACCATTATATAGAAATAATCACTGATTTGACATTAATGTTGAAAGTCCGAATCGTGTTCTTTATGCTGAGTAGAATAGATTCCTACAATAACTTCAGAGTAATCAACGTCTCTTTCGCCTTCCCGGGCCTACTTTTGACATCTCCCATATCTTGTTAATATATATGTGTAAAACTTGGGCACTGTGGTAGGAAGTAATTCCATATTAGTTGGTTTATTAAATGTATCACACAGTGAAACAGTATTGTATACTGGATGACGTTTCGAACACAATTTATTGTTCATAATCACATCAATTTTGGTCACACGACTTCGAGATTTGATTTTTATAGTTTTAGAACAACACATTTAAGCGAACAATATTGTTTCCAATTAGATCTCATCAGGCTTAACTATAATATACATAAGTTTACAAATAAAAATTCAAATATAAACCAATCATGGTGTTTTGTCTATAGGATAATACGATGGTGAATATAAATTGTGCAGTTAGTCATAATAGTGGTAATGATAATATTAATAATAGTAATAATAATAATGGTCTTATCAATAATAAGGATGAAAAAATGAGGCAATCTGTGATAACACGAATAATGAAAAACAGTATGATTAAACAAACAATTGTTCAGGTGGAAGTAGTCGATAAAGGCTAGTAAAAACAAATGAACCGATTACGTAATGTTAGATTGTAGGGGAAGGAAATGAAACACGTTTATAATGAATATGAGATAAGATTAAGGGATGATAAGAAAGGGGTTGGAAATATAAATAAGGGGTGGTGTAGAAGTCTTTCGTTGGTTATGTCTTATTAGGCCACGGGAGGGATAATGGCTGCACGAACTTCTTTTGAATGCATAGTTTAGGTTTAATAGTTCGAATGCCTATCGCCTCAGCTGTGTGCAGTAGACGAATACGAAGTCTATTAGAAAGATTCGGAGGGATACGATGAATTACTTTGAAGGCTTTCGTTTTATCGACTACATGACCACTATCAATTAGATGTGACAGAATTGAGCTACGGATTGTTTTTGTCTGTCCTTTGCCAAACCACGATGGGAGATGTTCACTAACACGTTGGCTAAGCTGTCTAGTAGTACGCCCAATATAACTGTCACCGCAGGTGCAGTTGAATTGATAAATACACATAGATGTGGCAAAACTATCAAGCTTATCCTTCGTTTGCGTCCCAATCATTCGTCGGCTAGAGAATGACAAACATAGGTGTGCTGCGTAAAATGTTCTACGTATGCTCCTTGAAAGTCTTTGGAATAGAATCTCACTAGATAAGTCCCCATTAAATTGTAACTTAATAAATAGAGGTTTCTTATGTGCAGTCAGAGTCACAGGTTTCTCTCTGATGGTTTCATATGTTTCTTTATGAAACTACTCGGATAACCCATCTCCGTCAAGGAATCGTGAATATATTCAAATTCCTTTTGTAAGAGGTCCTCCGTACATATCTTCCTTGCTCTGCTCGCGAGACATTTTACAAGATTCCTTTTATATTTAATGGGCACGTAACTAAGGAAGTGTGTGTACTGCCCTGTGAATGTGCTTTTTCTGTACACACTTCTCCCAAGTGACCCATCTTCTCTCCTACTTAGCAAGACATCCAGGAAATGTAGTTTATTCTCCTGCTCCTCTTCACAAGTAAAGGTAAGCGAAGGGTGGATGTTGTTGAATTTAATTAACAATTCGTCTGTGTTAACCTTCTCATCAGCTAAGATAAATGTATCATCGACATATCGGTAATACATATCCAACTCCTTGATGGTATCCTTCAATTTCCCGTTTTCAAGTTTTGCGAGAAAGAAGTCAGCTAATATTGGGCCTAATGGTGAACCCATAGCTATTCCATCTACTTGTCGATAGTATGAATTATTGAAGACGAAGTGAACATTCATTGTGCATTTAAGAAGTAATTCTTTGAGGCTACACAAGGGGATTCCTAAGTCTAATTGCCTATCGGTGATTTCTTGACAAATGTAATCCACTGTTTCCAAAAGCGGTACGTTAGTGAATAGTGATGATACATCCATGGATAACATGCGTTTATCCCTCACATTAGTCTCGAATATTTAGAAATAAAGTCGAAGACATCACTAATTCTGTGCCGCACAGTTTCTCTGTGCAAAGGACCCAAGATCTTAACTAACCACTTCGCTGTTCCGTGAAATGGAGAGTTATACATATCTAAAACAGGGCGAAGAGGAAGACCCGGTTTGTGCACTTTTGGTAGACCGTAAAGACGTGGAGTATTGGTACCCGTAGGTTTCATGGACTCATACGTGGTTGATGATAATACTCCTATTTGGTTCAGTTTTTTGAGGGAGTCAGTCATTTGTTTCTCAGCTCTTACATTGAGGTCTTTGGAAACACCAAGCGATTGGAATTTAGTTTGATCACTCAAAATACCTTCCATTTTCTCAACATAATCGCTTTTGTCCAGTAAAACTATACCATCACCTTTATCCGGCTTGCTAATGATTAAATTTTCGTTGCTTCTAAGTTCTCTTAGAGCTTCTCTGTGTTGTTTAGATAAAAGACTATTTACTGAATGTTTATTATTCTTGTATTGCTGGCAGCTGTCCACTAGCGTCGTTTTGAACCTAGTTAGTTCATCGTCCGACGATGGGGTAAGATCTGACGTTTGAGAATACAAATTTTCAAACTGTATATCAGTGTCTAATTGATCAACTTTAGGAGCATAATCACTAAATTTGGGACCTAGGGATAACACCTCTAATTGAAACTTATTAAGCACGATACTGGAAAAATTGTGAACATACCGGCCCGGATCTGAAGGAAATTTCCTTTCATGCTTTTGGCTTTCGAGAGATTTGACAAGACTAATCCTTTTATTATTACTTCTGTTTACTGTTACGTTATTAACATATTCAATGAACATCAATTGTAATTCTTGAGGTAAATCATCAACTGAAAATTGTCTTTGTGATATGTTCCTTTCTAGATCATTTATAAGAGTTTTAACAGAATCAATATGATTAAGAGCATGTCTTTTTAAATTCTTAGAATTAGGATAAATCCTCATTCGTCTTAACGACCTACAATATAGTTTGGGATAACGTTCGGTTTCTAATAATCTTTGTCATCTCCTATTTGTCGTATGGGCAGCATAATTTTCCATATATCTGGGACAGGTGTTGAATCACTTCTATTACATGTATTTGCAGTTGATTCGATAAACAAAGCTTCTGTTATCAATCTCTCCCTCCCTACACCCCGTGACATTAGATTTTAAAACTGTCATCCTATCCCATCCTATTGTATGGTTGTGTGTAATTGCATGTAGTAAGTGGTATAGTTGAACTATTCTCTAGATTTCTTATCTTATTCGGGTCAACCAATCTAGATATAGCTAGGTTTTTATGTTCGGCTAGTCTGATACCTGCAATGATTGTGAGGTCAAATACAAAGGTCAAACTAGTAGAACAAGGGCAGCCAGAAGAGGAATTTATTGAAAAGAATATTCTTTGCTCGATTATGTTGTGTTTTATGGATATCTGAATGAATATTTTTGCTATATTAAAATAAGAACTACAGTTTTTGAAGAATAAAGTGGTACCATTTTTTATTTCGTTGCCTTCTCATCATCTGCTTACAGGCCAAAGACATTATTAAATGCGTCGGTGGTATAGCAGTTAGGACGCCCGCCGACCATGCATATGGTCCGGGGTTCGATCCCCGGCCGGCGCACTCCTTTTCCTCACTGAGCCAGAAATAATCCTGGTAAAGAGGAAAGGTTAGGCATGAGGCTAGCAACCCCATCCTGTAAAAATTAAACACTGCCACAGAAACTTCAAGCCACTAGCTTGGAGCCCTATGTTCCACTGGGAACGTGAAGGAAAAATTATTATTATTATCTACAAAAACAATTTTAACATACTTGCACAGAGTTCATTTTAAACAAAAACCAATCGATCAGTATACGCATACAGTAATTATATATTTATGTATATATAATATCAAACACTATTTCGAACAATAATGATCATACACAATGGAAACTTCCGGCATGACGCATTCAGATGAAAGAGAGATGAAAATATCCAGTTACCAGGGCAAAGAAAGACTGATAACCGCTTCCTTCTGAACGCACAAATCACATTTCAGGCGACTGATGGAAATGGCTTCAGCAAACTTGAGGAGAATTGAGCTCTTTTGCCTATTGATAATTTTGATGTGGTTTTGTTCTCTGAGCTGGATGGTTAGTTTGCGAAGCTTTCATCGCTCACTTCAAATTGAAGTATGCGCTGAAGATGTCACCCAGTAGGGCGATGAAAGCTTCGCAAACTAACCATCCAGCTCAGAGAACAAAACCACATCAAAATTATCCACCTGAGCTACAAATCTTCTCTATCATATCTATTGATAATTTTGAACGACATCTCGACGTCCACCTCATGACCCATGTCCAGGAGATGCCTAGCGATGGCACTGTTTAAAGCATTTGTTCCCTTTAGACATAAGCTGTTTGGTACATGTTCAGAAAATCGTACATATACCCTTCTTTTTTATGTCTTTCCAATGTAACTGCTCCTGCAGATACATGTAAATTTGTATATACAGTTGGAGTTAACATGAGAAGGATATTTATCAATTTTTGATTGCACCAAAGAGCAAGTTGTTCGATAGACGGGGATGAGGTTAGCTGCACGATAGATCATGGCTAGTGATGTAATCAGCCTTCTGTTGATCATTGCTGGAATGTTTGCACCTTTACAGTCAAGCTGAATGTAGATTGGCTTCTTACCAACTGTGATTTGTTTCTTTAGATTTATGGCTTAAGATCATCCATACTTGTTGATGAACCTTTGAGGGTACCCATCGCTCTTTTCCTATCTAATTCTATGTTGATCAGTATTACTTGAGAGTGGATGGGGGGGGGGCGACGGCTCACGATGAGTAACACATGTCATGTGAATATCAATCGATGCACATTCATAATCTTACTGATTTACTTTCCCTTAAAACTACGCTTAACACACCAAAACACAGTTGTCATAACAGATGACAATACAAGTAATTTAACTGAAAACTTGATCGATAGATTTCAGCTGGCACAAACACCAAGGACTTGCCAAATGACGTGTCCTACCTCCCTATAGTATGTTCTTTATAGGAGAGTTGAAGAAGTTGACTTGTGGACTTAAATGGTTCATTGGGTAACGTCTACTATAACAGCACTGAGTCATGTGGGTTTAGATCCATTCCTTCAAGACTGATTGAAGATTCACCTTCCTGATGAATGCTACATGAACAAGAAATATAGCCCGAAGGCTTTCTGTCATTTACCTCCTTCCATTTAATCACAAAATATAAGAAAACAGAACAGAATTACTATAAATATTTTTTTAAAGAAGATTTCACTTTCTTAAGAAAAAATTAAGTGTAGAAACAAAAATTAGCTTTCAAACAAAAAAATTAGTAATTCTGACTCATTTCTGTATGTGTAGTAAAACAAAAAAGTTACATGTGGGTGGTTAGATTATGTAATCTGATTGACACTACTCTGATAATTACTGCTTTATGCATAATGAGTGATTCAGTGTTTTGCTTAGAGTCTGCATTAAAAATAAAAGTCTAATGAAAGTTAATTTTTAATCGATATTTTCTCTTCATGCATGTATATCACTAAAATTAAGTATGACTGATGAAATTATTGCAAAACAGTATTAGGCTGATGCATCATTGTTTTGTTGGTGAAACAAGTGATGAATATGAGTGGAGTCTACAAAACCAGTGGCATAACAGGTTTCGAATCATTGAATTGAATTTTAGATTTCCCCGTCGATTGATTCAACTGAAGTGCTTGGTCTCAAGTTGACATATCTGTCGGCTTCTTGTGCTGATGATTTGCTTCGACGATGTCTGGGCATGTCATCAGAATTTAATTAGTGGAATCGTTCTATTTGGAACTCGTCAGCCATCTGGATGTACCTGTATTGCTCAGTGAGTCAGTGATGATGTTCCCACCGAGGCTTCAAACTTTTGCCCATAGTTTGGTACATCAAAGTGTTATCCAATAGACTAATGCACAGGAAGCTGAAATGTCATCCTGAGACAACCCGAGCACTCCAGTCTAATCAATCGACGGGAAAATCTAAAATTCGATTAAATAATTAATCTGACCCATTGCACAAGAGGCATTGACTCTCGTGGCCCAAATGGGTCTAAGGGATAACGCTTTGGCGTATCAAACTATGGTCACTGGGTTCGAGCCTAGGTGGTAGGAACATGGTCACTTACTGGGGAATGCAACCACATCCAGATGAAGAGTCCCAAATAGGACGAAATGCGCTTTATCCTTGATTCCACTGCTAGTCACCATCCAACAAATCAACCTTTAGGCTTCGAATCAGTTTTTTTTAAGCTATCATACTTGGATAGTACCATCAGCAGTTAGCAAGCTGCAGTTTTGCTTTGAATTCATTATAATTAGAACCAATCGATGAAGGCACTACTGTGTTATTATTCTGACTATGAAACATTGGGCTTCAGCAACCCATCTCCATGATTGGCCATCAGCTTTTATTTACTCCGCCTTACATGATCTCCTCCATGTTTCCGTTTTACCCATCCCCCGTTATGCGTTTGTCATTTGACCGCCACTCTAGGAGCTGGTATTTGATGTCTTACATTGGTATTCTCAGCATGTTTGCAACCCATCTGAGTTTCCTCCTGAATATTTGATTGGCAATAGGTTGTTGGTTGTTACGCCTTAATTCAGAGTTGCATTCAACTAATCCTTTCTAGTTTGCCAACACATCTTCAGTATAAAACTAAGGCAGTTGCTGATGAAAGCATATTCCTCACTAACAATAATAGCTCAGCGTTAACAACGGGGATTTCAGTTAGTTATCAGTCATTACAACAGTCAATAAGGTTCTTAATAGTTTCAAATCAAAATGACCTAGGGTTTTTGGGCTTCAGTCTGACTGTCTACTGATTCATATTGATCCAGATCAGTTGTTGTTTTGTTCATTTAGGTTTCCAGTAGAACATAAGGCTTCAAGCCAGAGCTTTGAAGTTCCGGTAGTAGTGGTTTCATCTTTTTACGGGGTGGGGTTGCTGACCTCATACCCAACTCTCCCTCTTTATCAGCCATACTCCAGGCTTCGTGAGATTCAGGAATGCGTTATCCTGGAATCGAACCTCAGACCACATGCATTGTTGGCGAGCATCCTACCCCTGAACCACTGGCGCACTTGTAGAACCAATGAAACTGTAAATTTCTCTGACTGAAAAACGGTGTAACTGACAGATAGATCGAAATGGGAATTTCTCCACAGAATGCTGTCAGTTCAAGTAGTCAAAATTTGGATGAGAGACCCAAGCACACAGAAAAGATTAGAGACGACATATTGAATGGTGTTGCAGTTTTGGTTTCTTGATGTTCTTTGAATTGGATAATTTAGTGATGAAGACTTCACTGTTTTTTCCAGAAAACATCTTCAACGCTTACTTCATGATGTAAAGAGACTTTAGAATTCATCTTGAATGTAACGACTATCTCTTATGATGAAATTAAACATGGCAAGGCCGTCTCTTGTCATCCTATTCACTTGTACCGATAATTTTGCCGGCCTGATGTTTCACCATGTGTCCATGAGAATTGTTCTTCATTGTCTGGCAAATCTGGTCTAAATCATGATGTCTTCAAGTTTGGAAAACTCCTATTTCATAGATGAGCAAACAGATCTCTTCTCGAGGTGAAGTTACGAGAAAAGAGAGGGTCTCTTTTTGTCGACTTTTGTGCTCTTAATTACATCACACGGGAATTGTCCATACCTTGAAGAGATTCAAGTTCTCATTGACGGTAATGGAGCCCGACCACCTTCGGCAGTGTTCCATCAAGCTTGGTTTAGTAAAGTCGAAAATCAATATGTCTGTGATTTCATATTCTTGTGACTGCCAGCCTTTTTCTTAGTATTCTATTTGTTAAAAAGACGGTTGCAGAGAAGAAAATTTTCTTTTCGACGGAGTCATCAAGTAGGCTGTACATCCGGGTATTTATAGTAAGTGGGGGAGAAAGTTCTAGGACTATTTCCCGTCAAAGGTCAAATTAATAAAATTACAAAGTGTAATAAAGAAATAATAAGGTCATAATAAGTATTGAAAAACTTGATTGTTTTGTACAAATTACGGATTAAGGACGTAGTATTATCAAAATAGGTGGGAGGTTCGAACTTATAAAAATAAAAATTTAAAAAAAAACAGTAACGAAATCTGCTAATTCAGATTTTTGTCAATACTCTTGTTATTAAACCTTGAATGCATGGCTATCGTCTTGTCAATATTTTCATTTTGAAATAATAGAAAAGATTTGTAACTCAGGTGGATGATATGCAATTAATAGTGTTATCTGAACTGGTCGGTTTAGTTGCGGAGCTTTCGTCGTCCTTCTGGACAACATCCCCATTCAGCGCAATATTTAGCATAAAGTGAAATGATTTAAATTTCTTCATGAGTGATAGAATGGCATCTCCTGGTAACCATCTTTACATATGTATTGACCGTTTTCTATTGATTTGGATTTTAAACTTTCTGGTCACCTGATTTACTTTTTATTAGTTGGTATATTTGGTCTATATTTATATGTTTGTTAATTGCATATTCGTTTGAGTACCAGGCTTCTAGGAATTCCCTGGCATTGCTTTAGGTGTTTCCTCTGTCTAAGATTTCGACATTATCCCAATCAAACTGATGTCCATAATTGTCTATATGCATTGATATGAAAGAATATACATCATGTCTTTTCACGGCTGATTTGTGTTCTTGGATCCTGATTCGAAGGGGACGCCCACTTTGGCCAATTTAATGTTTGTTACAGTTCATACAATTTATTTTGTAAATGGTATTAGTTTTAT
Organism: Trichobilharzia regenti; assembly: GCA_944472135.2. Classification (NCBI taxonomy): domain Eukaryota; kingdom Metazoa; phylum Platyhelminthes; class Trematoda; order Strigeidida; family Schistosomatidae; genus Trichobilharzia; species Trichobilharzia regenti. The sequence goes on from OX235267.1 coordinate 31,497,470, forward strand.
CTCCTTTTTCTGTTGTATCTTTTGGTTTGCATAGGATCGAATTAAGCGACTCGACTGGTTTGTGTGCTACATCTATATCAAACGGTTTCATTATTCTAGCCTTTATTTCAGAGATATTTCTGATGTATGGTAGGAGACGCAATTATATCACTCATGAAGAAATTTAAATCATTTCACTTTCTCCTAAATACTGCGCTGAAGATATCGTCCAGAAAGACGACGAAAGCTCCGCAACTAAACCAGCCAGCTCAGAGAACACTAACAATTGCAGATATTTTCATTTGGTTACAACAAAGATGAATCTAAATGCTAGTGATTATCATTTCTTTTCTTATTTATTCTTATACGCACGATAACTATCTCTATTATAAATTAGTAATTTTAACAATCAAGATAAATATGTCATTGTAACGCAAGGCTGTGTGTACTTTTAAATGGAAGCGGTACCATCGTCATTTTGCTTTTTCTTTCTTTATTTATTTACGGCTTCATTGATTATATGTTCTGTGTTCTTAAAACAGAAAACATGGCATCCATTCACATATTATGAGCATAAACAAGTCAACTAGAAGATATGATCATAGCGATAAGGTTTCTTTTGTGTTCAGTGTGTGTGTGGGTGTTTGTGTGCGTGTGCAGAAACTGTTGGGAATTAACACACATCCAATGAGTGTATTGTATTCACAACTGAAATTATCCTGTTGACAGGGGGCGCGGGGGGGGGTTGAAGGCGTCATATACACTGGTTATTTTGATAATTGTGTTTTTGAAACATTACTGGAGCCAAAAATGTTAATGATAACAAATAATGATGAAATTGTTTACTGGATCCTTTATTGATAAAAAAAAGTTGAAGGCATTCATCCACCAATGTAATGCGTATCTTCCACCTCGAAGAAACTGATGTCCACTTTAGAATTCTAACATACTTCTCCTAGTATTTCAATCATTGATATTGTTGATGGGGTATTCGCTTAATTGATTAAGTGTATATAAGACTAAGGTGGTTATATGTGTTGATTTGTGATTGAGGAGTGATTAATTCTGAGGGTTTCTGCTAACTGAGCTCTACAGGGTGCCACTGGTTTCATCCTAGTCAGGAGGTCACTGGTAGTCTCCAGTGGTGCTTAATGGTAACGTGTCTGACTGCCACACTGGATGACGCAGATCTCAGAGGTGACATGAGTTCTTTTGAGATTGTAGCAGAGGTATGCTTTTGCTTATGCGTGCCAAAAAACACGAAATCTATTTGCAGAGCTTTCTGATGATTGTGGCCGACTATCTTTATCCCTCCTCTCCATAGGTAACGCCAGTAAGCGATACTTTACTGTTGACTTACAGGAACATTATATTTCAAACTGATTTTTACATGATTCCATGCACGTGTTGAACTTTTTGATAATGAAGAAACACTGGAAGGTTGTTTTGTATCCATGCATGATTATTTATCATTGTATAGTATTGACTAGTTAGGTCAGTCTAGTTCTGGAGGCTTCCTTTGACTTCATACCTCGCGTTGTGAGTAGAACGTAGGACTTTATTGCTTATAAATTTTGACTGGCAGTGAGTGGTTTTGATTCTAATAGTCTGGATTGCTGGCAGAGCTCACCCAACTTTCTTTATTTTCTGGGCTTACTAGTGGTTAGTAAACTAGATGAGATTTAGGGATTCATTGGTCAGGAATCAAACCTCAGAGCACAAGACTGGCTGGCAAGCATTCTGCTACTGTAGGCTAATCAAGCTATATTGAATTGAATTTTTTTTTTTGATTTTCCCGTCGATTGATTGGACTGAAGTGCTCGGTCTCAGGTTGACATGTCGGCTTCTTGTGCAGATGCTTCGACGATGTCTGGGTATTTAATTAGTATACAATTGGTGGATGGTGGCTAGCAGTGGAATCCAGGATGCACATTTCGTCCTATTTGGGACTCGTCAGCTGGATGTACCTGCATTTCTCAGCGAGTGATGATGTTCCCACCGAGGCTCGAACCCAGTGCCCATAGTTTCAAACGCCAAAGCGTCGTGGCCCAAGTGGTCTAGTGGATAACGCTTTGGCGTTTGAAACTATGGGCACTGGGTTCGAGCCTCGGTGGGAACATCATCACTCACTGAGAAATGCAGGTACATCCAGCTGACGAGTCCCAAATAGGACGAAATGCGCATCCTGGATTCCACTGCTAGCCACCATCCACCAATTGTATACTAATCAAGCTATACTTTGACTGAACACTAATAACTAGTGTGATGTGTCTAGTCCTTTCTTTGATGCAGACTGAATTCTATGCGTCAGGTTTGCAATGTGGCCACCATTCTAGGTAGCTCACTATTACGAGTGACGATTAGCACGAAATCTAGGTCAGGCAGGGCTTCCTGCCGATTTCCTCCAACCATATAATCAATCTATCAATATCAAAAGTCACTCTAAGTTAGAAAAAATAAATCAAATTAAGTGTGAGTAAATCGAGTGAAAATGAAAAGTGAAATGGACAAAATGTTTAAACAGTGTACAGGATTTTCAGCGTAATTTTGCTGCATAATGCTTTCGCTTCATCCAGGATCTTCAAGTAAAATAAGTCAATAGTATATCGCGTGACACACTGTTGTCCTATCTGAAGCATATAGAATAACCCTTTAAGATACTTTTCCTTTGTCTCCACGAAATACTCACCAGAAGTTTGAAAATTAATTGGAAATCTCTATGTGATTAGATTTTGCTACTCAAGGATATAATTGATTTTTTTCAGGTTGTATCACGGAGTGATATCCAGTTAGAGATGTGCTGGAAACCACGGAGTATTGGACAGCTGTTTCGTCCTAGTTTTTGTCGGAACTCGAAACCCAGTAGGTGTGTACCCTACGAATGATTCGCAAAGTAGACTGACGAAACAGCTGTCCAGTATTCCGTGTGGCTGGTTTTCAAAGGGTTCTCTAACTGCTATTAATTCGTGTTTTAACCTGAAACAAACAGAATCCCTACAGTCTAACTCTTAAAGACCTAACTGAATGGTTAAGACGATAAGAAACAGGGTAAAAATATAATATGCGTTGTTTTGGATAGAAATTCAGGTAACCCAGTGATTCAAGGAGGTCACCAAATGATAAGTGGTTGGTTAAATGTTAAGGTGAACAATTACTACAGCACTGGGTGAAGCGGGTTCGAATTTCAAAAGGGATATGAGTTCATTCAAGGTTGCAGATACGTCATGCTTAGGAGTGCCAACAATCATGAAGCCTAAGGTGCAAGGTTTTTTGCCTGCTGAATGCCTCCAACCATCTAGGATCAAGTTTAAATGCTTCACATTGTATGCTACTGTTGCCATTATCTGAATAATCTTCGTTTCTAAAGAAAACTGTGCTGAAATTGTGTACTGCCTCAAACTGTATAAGTAGGCAATTTAACTTATTGTCTTACCAGTCCACCTAACTAACTAAACATAAATCGTCTGGCTTCAACTGATACGGTTTTCTGAGATAATTGAAACCGGCTACACTATTAATGAGGTCGGTGTCAAATGAGGAAAATGGTGATCCATTGTGTAGATCACGTCGACCTGCTTGGCTAGCAGGCATTACTGATTGATTTGAGAGGTATATGTACAACTACTCATCTCACTAATTCACTAGTATGTGGCTTTTAAAAACATCTGTGAATATTAAAGTATTTCAAACACTTATGATACATTCAGTTCAATTTTGAAAATAGTAATGAATACAGTAAAACTATGGGAATATTTTTAACAAATAAATAAACGAGATCTTAATAATAGTAATAATTGAACCACTGCATAACATGTACAACATTTTGTTTAAATAGTCTACGGTTGTTGTTGTTGTTGTTGTTAAACCGTGTTAAGTTTAAGAGAAATTCTGTAATTTTTCTCACAGTCTAAGCAGGTGTGCAACCGAGTGTGCATAAGTGCATGGATGTATGAGTTTGTATGTTTGTGTGTGTGTGTGTATGTGTTTCATAAACGTTCACTCGTGCTGATATACTCGATTTATACACATGTATAAATGAGAAAATACGAAGAAAACCAATAGAACACTCATATACTAATCAATTCAAAATTGAAAGAAACATCACACTGATTGATAGGACGAAGGAGTGTTAATTTAAAACTGAAAAGACAGTACATCTTGGGGATTCCCACCCCTCTTCACACGCACACACACACTCCATGCATTGCCAAACCACAGGAAGTTGGTTCATGTGCACTATGATGATTTGTTAGTTGTGTAGTTTAGTGACGAATTATTGCAAATTTGATGGATAGAATTAATTTTAGAAAAAGGATTACATGGCATTAAGCACTCACAGGTTACATATCTTTCAAAATGAGGATACTGAGTGACTGTTTACTAATGAGTCTTGAGTGAACACCTGGTTAACACTGATCATTCCATCTCAGTAAACGCCTCCTGCTTCAAAGTAATCTATAGATTCAAGAATAACCTACCCAAGGCAACTCAGTCTGGTTAAAATAACCATAACCAATCGTATTTTTGTTTGACAAGCTTAATTTACATATGCATACAAAATAACTCATATATATTTGCGATTTTATAGCTAAGTGAATGAATTCTCGGGTGAACAAAGACTTTTTCACCGAACTACGTGTTTTGTTTTCATTAATGCCTAGATGAGGATTATCCATGAATTAAAATGTAGCAATGACCCGTCGACAGTCAAGGAACTCAATGGGTTTCTACGGTAATATTTCAAATTTGCTGTGGGAATGCGAAAGTTGGTTTTTTCGCAGACTGCCTAGCTAATCATCAGTATCCATGAATTAAAACTCAGTTTTAAGCCATCACTTTTAACTACCTTGGTGAATGCCCACAAGCCTTCATTCCCTCTTTGCATGAACTTCTCCAAATCACTTATTAATTCACTCCGCCCTCATTGATCTTCGTTACAGTCCCACTGAATGACTTGTTGTATGATGCTACTCAAACAGTTCTTTCAGCGTGTGTCTAATCCATTCCCGATTTCCTTATATATATTTGGTTTACTACCTTCCAGAGTTCCATTCGAACCGGCCATTTAACCTTCAGTACCGAGTGAAGGCAGGTGTTGATGAAGTTCTTCAGTAGTTTGTTGGAAACGCCTTCAGTGAAGAGTGCACTAAGTCTCTAAATCATATAGAAGAACTGACTGCCTTAACATTGGCTCTGAAAAATCCGAATCATTTTCTTTATTAGAGTTCGGTAGATATCCTTTCTAACTTCAGATTAATCAAGGTGTGACTCGCTTTTTGCTCCTAATTTTGATAGTTTGTGTGGTGCTTGTTGTTGGTTGACATTGCCATCACCTCCATTTTCTCTATGTTCACTTGAAGTCTTAACTCCGACACCTCTTGTTGATTTCCGCATGTAGATCTTCGTGTTTGTGTGATATTAGACATCAATCACCTACAAATCCCAGATCTTCTAGAGTTTTTTTTCTCTACCCACGGTCTATTGCCTAATGAATCCATCACCACCAGGAATATCACTGGTGATTGTAAACAGCCCTGCTTGTTGCTAAAACTATTCAGGTGCTGTAATGGAAGAGATGAGTTACCCTACTGTTCTTCCGTTGATCATGATTGGTGCTTGTGGATCTTTATCAGCTTTATTCTTTGCTTCCTCTGCCAACTTACTGGTTTTCGCCTGTAGATCTTTGAATTTGTGCGAAATCAGTCGCCCACGAATTTCTCATTTTCCGTCGTCTTCTTGCCTGTCCAACGTATTCCTATCTTCTTGCACCCCACGCTCTGTCGCATGATCCAGTCCACAACAATCAACACCATCAAAGTGGGTGATAGTAGGCAGTACTGTCTTACTCCTGTTTTACTTCAAAGGCGTCGCCGAGCTTTGCTTTGTGAATCATTTGGGACCTACCGCTGTCATGCAGCTGTTGGATTACGTTGATAAAGATTTAAAGCACTCCACAGTGGTGAAACACTTTCCAAATTACTTTGGGTTCAACACTGACGAAGCCCTTTTAGTATCGACGAAATTGAGACAGCGATTTAACTCTGCTCTGTAAGATGATGTTGCATAGCGTTGTGATTTGATCTGGACATGGTTTGTTTCTCCTGAACCTAGTGAATCTTTAAGTCTATCCAGGATGATGCTACTTAATAATTTTCTTGGGGTGGACAGAGGCAAGATTCTTCTCCAATTTTTGCAAAGGAGTAACTTACCCCTTGCGAATTTGACAGTAAATAATTGTGGGAAAGAAACGTCGGTTTTATGATGCTTTTATAAAAGTGGAACTATGGTTTAAATATTGCCGACTAAAGACGTCTAGACTTTCAAATATATATGTAGAGAGACGAAACTGTATTGCCATTGGTAGGTTATTTTTGACTGTGTAGATTACTTTGAAGTAAGAAAAGTGCTAGGAAGGACAAAAGACGATTTACGACAATCTAGCTACTGAAGCTGAAAAGGCAGCAGGAAAAACGGACCTGAGGACACTATATCAGATAACCAAATCTCTATCCGGGAAGAGACCAACACAAGCGAAACCTATAAAAGACAGCCAAGGGAAGCCCATTACCAAGGAAAAAAACAGATCAAACAATGGGCGGATCACTTCAAAGGACTCTTAAACAAACCACCACCTGCAACCCGTCCAGAAATACCAACAACAGCGCGCTCACAACTGCAAGTTGACACCAATCCTCCAACGAAAGCTGAAGTCTTGAATGCAATCAAACTTCTGAAAGCTGGAAAAGCAGCTGGACCAGATGGAATACCCCCTGAAGCACTGAAGGCAGACCCAGAGACGACAGCAGACATGCTGACTCCATTGTTGCAAAAGGTCTGGAAGGAGGGAAACACAGGAGTCAGACAAGGGTGCTGGCTTATTATCACCAATGATATTCCTAATTGTGGTGGACTGGATTATGCGTCAGACAGTGGGAAACAAGAAGACAGGAATATCCTGGACCGATGCGAAGAACCTAGAAGACCTGGATTTCGCGCGTGGATGATTTATGTTTGATGTCACACAAAGTCGAAGACTTACGAGCGAAAACCAACAAACTGGTCGAAGAAGCAGGCGAAGACAGGACTCCAGGTAAACATAGACAAGACGGAGGTTATGAAAATAACCAACCAACAACAGCAACAACATCTAACGTCAATCACCATCAACGGGAGGGATTTGAAAGAGGTTACTTCATTCACTCACTTATCTAGGGAGCATTGTCTCAACTACAGGAGGAGCGGACGAGGATGTCAAATCGAGAATCGGGAAGGCGAGAAACACATTCATCAGCCTGAAATCAATCTGGAAATCTTCGTCACTCAGCATCAACAACAAAATTCGGATTTTCAATACAAACGTAAAGTCAGTTCTCTATACGGATCAGAAACTTGGCGGGTCACAAAGAATATTTCCAAAAGGCTGCAGACCTTTATTAACAACTGTCTTCGCTGGCTCTATACTGAAGATCAGATGACCGGAAAGAATCACCAACAAGGAACTATGGGAACAAACAAAGCAAGAACCAATCGCCCAACAAATATGCAGGAGAAAGTGGAGATGGATCGGACACTCGCTGAGGAGACCGCTGGGTGACATCGCGCGCCAAGCCCTCGAGTGGAACCCGAAAGGGAAGCGGCGTGTGGGACGTCCAAGGGTGACATGGAGGAGATCGTGTGAAGAGGAGTTGAAAGAATATGGATTAACATGGATGCAGGCGAAAAGTATAGCAGAAGACAGAAGAAAATGGAGACGTGCAGTTGAAGCCCTATGTTCCACTAGTAACCCAAGGGAGCAATAATAATAAATAATAAGAGGTGTTTCTTGAAATGGAATGATCAGTGTTAACCAGGTGTTCAATTATCGCACTCCTTATTGCACTACTATTGCCTTTTCTCAATCATGCTGGATAGTGTTCTTGAATCCTCTTGGACAGGATGTGCGTCGAACGACCGATGTACCTGGCTGGCTCCACAGCAGGAGGTGAACTGATATACATGTATAGAAGTGGTTATATGCGGGATCTTATCATTAGCTTATCAGGTTATCTCAATCACAATCGATTCCCAATAATAGAAAGGGACCAAACTATATGCGAAAAAATAATCCTGATATTGTTATTTTCTGGACTAAACAATAATGGTATTGATTATTTGATTTGTTTACTAGTCTCAGCCTATTTCAGTGTCTAGGAATTACTAATTAGATTCTTGTCTGATTTATTTATTGGTTTGTTTTTCTAAACATATAAAAGCGTGGTTATTTTAAAACTGTAGACGGTCGAATAATCTCTATTCTAAGCCGAATAAAGTGTAAAGGATAAAATTGTAATTTCTAAATTAAGACTCATATGACATCAGTCTCACCATTCAGTTGGGTTATGAATCAGAAATAAGGTGAAATACACGCCTGAGATTCTACTTTTAGTATCCACCGTCCTAATGATATTAAACTTCGGAGTATCCCTACCAGGATTCGATACGTTAACAGTTAATGAGAAATTCAAATTAACTTATTAAAATGACAGTAATCTTGTTCACTCAGTTTTTTTTTTTATCATCTGAGTGATGTAAAGCGGAACAAATCAAACTTGTCTGAACTTGATTTTCGCTTTCCGATCTAGTAGATGTTAGCAACAAGATATGTAAAGTTTGAGGATGGGATGAAAGTACTATGGAATTCAATACTGCTTAATTCATAGGGGTTAGTAACAAGTTATTATATAATCAAGAGATTTGTAAAATAGCAATGATAATTAAGAAGAATAGAATGACTCAGTAAAATTATTGATTGAAGAATAAAACTTGTGCACTGTGGTTAAGTATAACTCCATTGTGGGTAAAATTTATTTTGATAAAGTTTCACAGAGTTATACAGTAATATTTACTGATACGACCACGTTTCGATCACAATTTATTGCTGCTCGTAATCATATCAAGACACTACTCACACAATATTCTGACTTCGTCCATATAACTCCATTATTTTTCATCGCTTGACTTAACTGGTAGTAGTATTTTCCATATTTCCACTATGAGTGATGAGTCATTCGTATTGCATGTGATGGGCATAGACCCGATGAATAAGGATTCAGTAATCAATCTCTCTCTATCTCCACCAACCCACATTACTTCTTAAAATTTAACCCTCTCCCACCCTATTGTGTAATTGTGTGTTGATGCATGTGGTACAATGTAGTACCGGGCTTCTTTCTAAATTACTTAACTTCCCGTGGTCAACCCTTCTTACCTTAGCTAAATTCTTATGTTCTGACAATCTGACTACTGCCAATCTATAGCTCTGACTGACCTATGTTGTTGACTTAACTCACAGTCATTGCAGGGTATTTTGTAAATTATATTATTTTGTTTAATTGGGTCCACCGGGTATTTTGGCCTACTTAGCTTGTTCTACCTGAGTGAGTTTGTAGGTTTAAATGCCACTCTAATTTTTGCTTTATTAAGAGTCCTACGTAGGGCTTGTCTCAGATGTCCCCTCCTTATATGCTAGAACTGTTGATGCCTTATATTCTCTTTTATTTACGTGATCATTGCTAGTTTTCCCATTATTTTTATTTTGCTTTCGGCCTTTTCTGATCTTGCGAACGAATTTTATAGGTTAGTTATTTGATACCAACGCTTCTTCTGTCTGTTTCATTTCATAATTTTGGTTCTTTGTTGTACTACATAGTGCTACTGTTTGGTTTGTTAGACACTTCACTAAGCCTGCCTTAATAGTTAACGGATGAGATGAATTAAAGTCTAAATACCTATTAAATTGTTTCATGAATAATATCCATCGAGACATCAATGAAAACGAAACACGTAGTTCAGCGGAGAGTCACTTTCCGGCGGCGAATTCATTCACTTAGCAGTACAATCACAATTATATATATACTTATTTCCTCATGTGTGTATATATTAGGTTTGTCCGATAACAATAAAATACAGTTAGGGTTATTGTTGTCAAGATATTTCAAAAATGTGATGAGTAATTAAATTGTAACTAGGGCGTGAGGTGAAGATTCACAGGAGGCTAGTGATGGTTTGTTGTTGAAAAACATAAAATATCGATTTCACTTGGTGGATGGTGACTAGCAGTGGAATCCATGACACGCATTTCGTCCTATTCGGGAATCGTCACCTGGATGTACCTGAGAAAAACTGAATTGAATGAAATAGTTATTAATGTTAGTGAACACATAAAAGAAGCTGAAAAAGCGTAATACAGTTGCGTATAATAAGATGAATAGTTTAATGAGTTGTGGTCAGAATGCACATAGAAACAAAAGAAAGTATGGAATTATGTAAAAATCCTAAAAAAAATTACAAATGCTATAAGGAGTCAGAAAAGAAAAACAAGTACACGGACATGAAGTCTGAAAAAATCGACATGGTTGTTACCATGATAGTAGGAGTGTTTTAATAATTTTCTTTTGTATGCCTTACACTGGTTTCTCTAACTCAATGAATGGCCTAGGCTTCAGCAATGAACAGTGGAAACGAAAGCGTATTGCCTTTGATAGGTTATTCTTCACTTTGTAGATCACTTTGAAGGAGGAGTTTGTCATCTGAGTGATCTAAAGCAGATCAAATCAGACTTCTCTGAACTTGATTTTCTGTTGTTTTTTTTTGTACTTTCGCTTTTCCATTTTTAAGCTTTTAACTTTAAGTTTTAGTAGAGATGGTGCTGCTAGCCTTACGTCCAATCTCTTTTCTTTCCTGGTTCGCTACTGGCTAAGCAAGGTTTAGAAATCCTTTGGAATTGGGAGGGGGAGTCGAACCACGACCACGTGTGGCGTGGTTGACGACTATTTTACTCCTGAACAACTGACGCACAGAACTTTGTTCAGTTTTACACAGAACAAAAAAACACAGTTCATAGGATTAGAATATGTATATCCACAAATAAGTAGTAAACTGGCTGTTGGAGACTTAGATGTGATAACCTGACCAGAGGATTAATTGAGGACCCAAATAGCATAGTGTAGAAGCTCTTACTGGAGTACTGGATGATACAAATTCACACCTAAGATTCAATTCCCTCACCGGATATAACTTCTTAAAAACCATATATATATATGACTGTACAGCTTGATGATAAATTCGTTGAAAAGAGTCTCTTCGCTGAATCACTTGTTTTGATTTTACAAATTCATATCTCGGAGGCTACATCAGTTCGCTTGCATTACAGGTGTGCCTTTCTGATAAGGTCATACAACAACTTCCCGTATTCATCTCAGTCAGAGTGGAGGAGTAGGATTTATTTCAAGCTCTCTCTCTCTCTTCAACTGCAGACAGACTGAAATATGCATAGAATCAATGAAATAAGAATATACATTTTTTATTATCTCCTGTAGGAGTTATGTAAGAAGACAAGAATGAGTGAAGTGTGATAGCACTATCCTTACAACTAACATGAAGTGACAGTAGTTAGTCATCATAGATTTGGAGGCAGATTCAAGAAGTTTTGTCACCCCAGTAGGCGCGTACTGTTGAAGAGTCCCAAACTAGACTGACGAAACAGCTGTCCGGTACTCCTTGCAGATTTTTCAAAGATTCTTTCACTGATGTCAGCTCATGATGAAATCCTCCAACCAATCAAAACAAAATCCTTACAAAAAAGCAAGACTTGAATATTGATAAATGGTTTAACCAAGTATGCCTAATCAACAATATTAGCAATAATAATAATAATAGTGATAACAGAGTACTGAAGGTACAATTATGCAACAAGTGAAAGGATTTTTACCAGAGAAAATTCAGAGTAATCATGGTTTATTGATATTAATCGATTCGGTAAACATAAGCCAAGTTAGATTTCTCTATTTGCTGATAGTGGAAAATGCAGTTAAAATATCTCCTCTGTGCCCGAATTCGATCAAACATCGGTCAATGACTCTGGTAAGAGACTGGTGATTTTTGAGCCCCAAGCGTTTGGAACTCATTCTATCCTTCCAATATTCTTATTCTATCACATACATGTGAATTTGTAAACACATAGTTGCAGATGACTTCTTTTGGGGACCTATCCATTTTCGATCGAAAAAAGAGCCCAACTAGTGTTGAAAGCACTTGAAAGTTTGGTTGTTAGGCAACTTCTAGCAAGGGTAACTCCTATTCTGTTCTTTATTCTGTTCGGTTTATCATCTCTTTTGAAGATTGGCTGAAACCACATTCTTTTCATTACTTCGGTATTTTCCGCATCGTTTTATGGATTGTGTTCGATTAGCCTGCAAAAGCAGGGAATCACTTTCCAAGATAGCTCAAGTTTTAATGCAATCTATCAATACAGTCAAGTGTTTGTTTTGTCTCAGATAGCGATCTGGCGAATTATTGTTTATATATATATAAGTCTCTGTTGTGATATATCACATACCTAAATCATTAGCATAGCTGATGCTGTGGTAATAATGTTAGTCCTGCCAAAGCTCTAATTTTCGCCCACAGTCATTCTTAGACTAAACAATGTTTCCTTTTTCCATTTTCCATTTTTTTTCTCTGCTTACCTGTTTTCTCTATACCTCTCTATTCGAATTGTTTCACCTTTCTGTGTTCATCATTTAAGATGCGTTTTATGCATATTGAGGGTATTCCCATATATGAAGACTGACTGACGTTAGAAAACGCTTCCCACTTATTGTGTTTAAGTGCTTTGAAGTTACGTGTTTTTGTTGGTGTCTACTGATAGAGTTCTGGATGCGCGTTTCATCTTATTCGGGACTTGTCACTATTGATGGTTGTCTCACTAACACTCATGTTCACTGCTTTAGTTCAAAAAGTTATCACAAAAAGAAGTCACAATTGTGACTAAATGCTTGTATGATTATTCCAATTTGTATGATTTCATATTTAGAACAACACATTTAAGCGAACAGTATTGTGTCTTTAATTAGATCTTATCAGGGTTAACTCTAATATACATAAGTTTACAAATAAAAATTCAAATATAAACCAATCATGATGTTTTGTCAGTGGGCTAATAAGATGGTGAATATAAATTGTGCAATTACTCATAGTAGTAGTAAGGATAATAATAATGGTTCTAACAATTTTAAGGTTGAAAGAGTTAGGCGATCTGTGATAACACGAATAATGAAAAACAGTATGACACAAAAAACAATTGTTCAGGTGGAAGTAGTCGATAAAGGCTAGTAAAAACGAATGAACAGATTGAGTAATGTTAGATTGTAAGGGAAGGAAATGAAACGCGTTTATAATGAAGATGTGGTAAGATTAAGGGATGATAAGAAAGTGGCTGAAAATATAGACAAGGGGTGGTGTAGAAGTCTTCAGTTGGTCATGTCTTATTAGGCCACGGGAGGGATAATGGCTGTACGAACTTCTTTTGAATGCATAGTTTAGGTTTACTAGTTCGAATGCCTATCGCCTCAGCTGTGTGCAGTAGACAAATACGAAGTCTGTTGGAAAGATTCGGTGGGATACGATGAATTACCTTGAAAGCTTTCTTTTACTCCGTTACATGACCACTATCAACTAAATGTGACAGAATTGAGCTACGGATTGTTTTCGTCTGTTCTTTGCCAAACCACCAAGATGGGAGATGTTCACTAACACGTTGGCTAAGCTGTCTAGTAGTACGCCCAACATAACTGTCACCGCAGGTGCAGTTGAACTGATAAATGCACACAGATGTGGTAAAACTATCTAACTTATCCTTCATTTGTGTCCCAATCACTTGTCGGCTAGAGAATGACAAACACAGGTTTACTGCGTGAAACATCCTTCGTATACTCCTGGTAAATCTCTGGAATAAAATCTCACTTGATAAGTCACCATTAAGTTGTGACCTAATAAATAGAGGTTTCTTATGTGCAGTCAGAGTCTCAGGTTTTCTCTCTGATGTTTTCATATGTTTCTTTATGAAACTAATCGGATAGCCCATCTCCGTCAGGGAATCGTGAATATATTCAAATTCCTTTTGTAAGAGGTCATCCGTACATATCTTTATTGATCTGCTCGTAAGACATTCTTTAACAACATTTCACATTATCCAATTTACAAACTAATTACGTCATGTTGAAATATTTACTTCATTTCTACTGTATTTTTATACTAACGCTCCTATGGATTTACTAATTTCAGACAGTTTTCGATAGCGAGTGGTATCTCTGAATATTGTTTAAACATTCAGAGGCCTAACATTACAAATGAACTAGACTTTAGGGATGGATTTTGCAATATATTTGAATGTTTAACCTACCAGAACCACCTGTATCATGGTACTGGCAATTGCCTAGTTACTTTTTTCTTTCTTTCTACATGACTTACCATCTTCAAATGACACTAATTTTGTCAAATATGCTGACGACCTGATTGTATCTTTGCCTGTCAAATGTCAAAGTGACTGCTCCAAACTAAACGGATTTTTATCAGAAATCAGCCAATGGTCCAAGGAAAATGGTCTCACGTTAAACCCCTCCAAATGCCAAACAGTCAATTTCACCATTAGGCATAAATCTGACCTAAACAGACTGGTTAGAACTCACGGGGTGTGCAACATAGATGACACTGAAACAGAGAGAGACCAAGACGGAAACTGAATATCTTGGCGTCATTCTATCTTCTGATCTTTCCTGGTCGTCTCATATCTTGATGATTTCTAGGAAAATTTTCCGTCTTACCTTCTACATCAAGAAGTTAAGACATTCTGGAATAAGCCAACCCCTACTCCTACAATTCGTTAACTCTCGCATTCCGCCTATTATTCTCTATTGCTCCCCCCTAGTTTTTCCAGAGCTACTGAAGAAGGACTATATCTTATTAAGTAGGATGTTAAAGGTTGTCAGCAGGGTAAGTAAGCTGCGTGCCAATTAACCAGCTTGTTAATATTATGGTGGACAAGTACTTGGACTCATGTGAAAAGTGGGCTAAATCCATTTTATCTGACTCACAACACCCTCTACATTCACAACTATCCTCTTGTATCTCATCAGGTAGGACCAGAAGCCTATATAGAAAACTATATGCTCACACTAGCAAGTACAAAAACTCAACCATACCCTACTTAGCTTGTGTTTTGTGCGATAAAAAAAAAGCATTAGGCGTGATACCTATAACTTGTTAGATAGTCAGTAGAACAACTGGATCTCGTCTTTCCAACTCATGTCATTTATAGGTACAACGTTTTCTTTCTTTTTTTTCTTTTGTGCTGTTTTGTTTCTCTCTTCCTTACAAAATCTATTTAAAACATTCTTCTTCGTTCTTTCACACGCTCTATATTTCTCGACCTTTTTTGTTACCGCTTACGCCAGCAAATATGCTACCACCTACTTTTCTAACACCTTCAAACACTGTTCAATTTCGGCTTTGCTACCGACATGCCAATATGTTGTTGTCAAAATTAACTGAGACTAGCCATAATCTATGTACAATTTTATTTATTGTTAATGTACTAACTGGATGCAACACTGTAGTGAAATGCTGAGAATTCCATTCTGTATCACAAATACTGTTTTGGAATAAAGCAAATTATTATTATTATTACTTGTTTAAATAGTTATGTGAGAAGGTTTTGTGATGCTGTTGTATTCTCCCAGTTTTGGGGTTTATTTGACAGTATAACCTAGCTTGCTATCAAGAGAAATATTAGTAATTCTTTCAAACCAATTTATTTTATGATTGACGTTTATTCCTTTATTTTCTGAGTGGATCACAAGGGGTTCAGTTGTGAACTTTGAAGTTTAAGTAGGCTTGTTTTTATTTTCACAGAGTGGGGTTGCCAGCCTCACGCATAACCTTCCCTCTTTAACTGCATTACAACCGGCTTATTGATGCTTTGAAGTGAATTAATGATCACGGATCCAACTCCGGATCATGTGTGGCATGGCTGGCGAGCGTTCTACAGCTGAACCACTGATTCACCCTTCATGCCAATGAACGTGATCAACTAAAGACATCAATTCAAATGAGAAAACAAACAAAATCCTTAGAAATTTGGAGTCTGAGGTCAATAGATATAATTCTTTAGACCAAATTTATCAAGTAATAATGTAGAAAAAGAACATTAAAGATTCAATGAATTTATTATAAAGCTGTCCAATCGTGGACAATTAAGACATTAGAAATTGAATTGAATTTTTGATTTTCCCGTCGATTGATTGGACCGAAGTGCTCGGTCTCAGGCTGACATGTCGGCTTCTTGTGCAGATGCTTCGACGATGTCTGGGATAACGCTTTGGCGTTCGAAACTATGGGTACTGGGTTCGAGCCTCGGTGGGAACATCATCACTCACTGAGAAATGCAAGTACATCTAGCTGACGAGTCCCAAACCCCAATAAATAAATAAAGAATTAAACAGGAGATGTTTCGAGCCACTTCGAGACTCTTCAGTAATATGTACTCACCGCGGACCTTCCGGTTACTAAGATGAGCTGGTAGACCATTGAGATACTATGACCAGAAGTCGTACCCTACGGGATCCATCATCTCAGAAGTAAGGGATCAGTTACTTGACTATGATATTGGCTGTCTGTCGCGCTATATATATCAACAGTTGTCAGAAGTGTAAACTCATGGGGTGACAACTGAGTTGGGCCCCAGTGGCTGAATTTTCTCCCACTTAGCTCTCCTTGTAACCGGAAAGTGCTGGATGCGAAAACTGCCTGTAGGTGAATGCTGTTGAAGAGTCACAGACTGGGGCGAAACAATTGTCTGTCGCATACTCCCTGCTTGGTTTCCAGGTGTCCTCTAACTAATATCAACTCGTGAACAAACCTTTAGCCAATCAATTCCCTGTAAACGAACACTTAATTATGAAAACATTAGGCAGTAAAGTGAAACTTATCATAAGACAAAATTGAAAAATTAAGTTACATGGGAGTTAAACAAACAAACGTGTCAAGTGAGATAAGGTCGGAAATTATGCAAAGTAAAAATAATAATAATCAAAATAACACGATATCGATATACAGATTGAATCAACAATTGAGAAAATAAATAAAATCAAAGTAGAAATGGAGATTATAACAGTTTGGTTAACACGGATTAGGACCATGAAGTAAGCAATGGCTGAACGAAGCTCTGGCTTTTCTATTCCAATGACTACAGCTCTAGCGGTACAGATGAGTTAGTCATGTCATGACTTCGGCTTATAGATAAATTTAAAAAAAGAGGGTATGGACAGAATGTGACTAATATCTTTCAGATGTCCATTTAGTGAACTTGTAATAGCCTCAGTATCACCTTTTTGTAACGACGCAGGATAGTATGGTTGCATCCTTCTAGACAAAACCGACGTCGAAAAGCCGATATACTTAGCTTCATAGGAGCAGGTGAACTGATACACGCACACACACACAGATTCAGTCCACTACAGGATCTCGTCCTTTATTGAATAAATGAATAAGTCAATAAGATGATCCTGAATAGGAGTATGAGACACCCATTCACGCTCAACTTCATGAGTAGAAAGTATGATTGGATTCATGGAGAATTCGAAAAGTTCAATTCATTATGAAGTCTCCACTGAGGGCGTCGCCTAGAAAAACAAAGAAATCTTCTTCATTAGACCATTCAATTCAAGAAACACAATAACATTAAAAACGTCAACTTGAATTGTGGCAAACACGAAGAATAACGACCGTGGAGTGCGAATACACGCGTAACCCTGAAGCGCACCAGTGAGAAAAAGCGCCTTACTTTTGGCATTCAATGGTCTCGTTTGATAAGAAGGAAATCCAAATAATAATATTCATGAGTTTGTTTGCAAGGATTTGATTCGTTTTTATGAGTTTGACCACGGATTGATACTAGTTTGAGAATCATTGGAAAGTAGCAGGGAGTACTGGACATCTGTCTCGTCCTAGTTTGGGACTCATCGATGGTGGGCACGCAATAACAGAGTTCAAACCCAGTATCTTCCGGTTACAATGCGAAATGGTAGACCATTCAGTCACTGGGACTCGATTGACTCAATGGTCAACCCACGAATTATAACTCCTAACAATTCATGGGTTAAGCTCGACTTGCACCAGCCAGTGTCACTGCTAGTGAATATTTGCCCTGATTCCTGACTAAATGGCCCTCATTGGTCACAACTTCTCACTGGCAATCCAGGTGTCTTAATCGTCTACAAGCTTACCTTGTAGCTGGAAGGACCTAGGTTCGAACCCTGACAATGGCTGCGTGCTGACGATACAGCCCAAACTAGGACGGATCAGCTACTCAGCACTCCCTGGTGGTTTTCAGTAGCTCTCCAGCTGATATCGACCCGTTGTCTAACTTGGTAACAAGTCAAATCCTCACAAACCGACTCTTAAAAATTATGTATGATGACACTAAAATACATAAACGTTCACGCTGGAATTTCAATTTTTACATTAATTATATTCCGTATATTGTGTCCATCCTCTCATGCTTTCTATTCTGTTCCACAATGGTCCTGATTCCTCCTCTTTGTTGAGTATACCGCTGCTATGCTATTCAAGTTCTTTGTAAAAAAACAACACACACAACATACCACTTGTAAATGTCTGTCAGTAGTATACGCGACAGGTAGTGTTTGTCCAATTAGATGAGTGGTTTCTCGGTCATTCATAAAATCACTATTTTTGTTCACATTGTGGGAGTTCGATTCCTTCTGTTTTAGTTGGATTTGTTCAAGATCAGGCATCACTTAGAGAATCATTGACCTTTAGAACTCATAAACCATTAGATTCAAACTTGGCAGTTGAGCAGTAGCCATGATTAGTTAGTAAACCGGAGGTCTTTGGTCCAGCTGTCTGTGGAGTTGTGACTGTGAGCTTCTGAAGAGTGTTGAATTAGGATGAAACAGCTATGAAATTGTCTGTGGTGTTCACTAATTTCGTTGTCAATATCATTTCGTGACAATATCTGTCTTTACCATTAACTAGTGTTCAAGTAGATTTCTATCGATTGACAAATTCTTCTCGATTCTATTTCTTGCATTCTTCTTTTCTTCTTTTATTACAATGAAACTAAGTGTCTTCATCATTACGCAATCTCAGCTGGTTGTCAACGCTATTGAGACTGGTCACTATCTTGATTTAATGTCACAATTATTGTGTCATCTGCATCTTCATCGGTGCTGTCAAGTACATCAGAAATTATCTTCAGTTTTAGGCAAATTGATGACTTATAACACTGTCTCTACATTTATAAATCTTTCACCATCTGCAGCGCTTTTTAAATCCTGGAACTGACTTTATTGTTAAAAGTGGATTGAAAATGATTCCATCTCATCGAAAAAAAACATCCACTGATGTTGTATCATTTACTGATGATGCTTCGAACAGAATCTGCTGATCATAATCATACCAGCATACTCATATAACTCTTGAGTTTTGTTTATGTAATAATTCCACCATTATTGCCTATCTTTTGGTTTTATTGGTAGTAAAACTTTTTCCCTATCTCTGCTATCAATGCTGCCTCTCATTCCTAATCCAAATGTTAGATGTGGTTTCACAAGAAACAGAGATTCAGTGATCAACCTCATCCTGTCACGACACCCCACTATCATAGATGGCAGTGAAGTTGAAACCAAGCCGAATTTTAAACACTTTGGATTGCCTATTTCCTCTGATCACCTTTCCTTTTACCCCCATATCATGTTAGTTTCCAGAAAGATATTTCGTTTGATGTTCTATTTAAGGAAGTTAAGACAGTATGGATCATTCCATCTATACTGTTACTGTTCGTTAACTCTTGTATTCTGTCCATACCTCTTTACTGCTCCTCAACTGCTTAATCTTTCCTCGGCTATTTAAGAAAGACTCTGTTATCCTGCGTAGGGCGCTAAACGCTGTCAGAAGGGTGTGTCGGGTGTTGTTAAATCAACTCGTTAATACTAATGTAGACAGACACATGGATTCCTGTAAGAATGAGCAGATGTTCCTGGTTACCATTAGGAAATGTCAGCCTTCCCTTAAAACAACAATCGATGACTTCACACTTATCACAGCCTGTTTTTCCATTGTGACCTACAGTATGTTTGACATTAGAACGAACAAGTGTGTCACATATAAACGCTAGAAAACTGACAGTCACACTTCTTTCCAGCTGGTCAGCGTAGAGACCGTTTTCATGAAAATGTTTCAATCCGACTAATTGACAGCTAGAAACTTCATTGAAGTCATTCGGTTTTCTCCCCCCACCATGTATGCCAATTAAGAAAACATCAACGTATGGTGTCGTGACAGAGAAAGCACTGGGCTGAACACTTTAAAAGACTTCTAAATCGCCCGCCACCTACAACGCGCCCAACAATACCAACAACGGAAGCAGAACTACCAGTGAACACTGACCCCCCGACGAAATCAGAAGTCCTGAATGCAATCAAGATGCTTAAAGCTGGGAAAACACCGGGACCAGATGGAATCCCAGCAGAGGCTTTGAAAATAGACCCAGAGACAACAGCGGACTTGATGACACCACTGCTGGAGAAGGTGTGGAAAGAGGGCAAAGTACCCGAGGATTGGAAGAAGATACTTATTCAAACTTCCAAAGAAAGGAGACTTAAGTCAATGTAAAAACTGGCGTGGAATTATGCTTCTGTCCATTCCAAGCAAGATACTAAGTCGCATCATCCTGGAGAGAATCAAACAAGCCCTAGATGAAAAACTTCGTCCGGAACAGGCTGGATTCAGGAGAAACAAATCATGTATTGATCAAATCGCCACTCTACGGATCATCATTGAACAAAGCTTGGAATGGCAGTCACCTCTCTATCTCAACTTCATCGACTTTGAAAAGGCCTTCGACAGCGTCGATCGAGAGGTCATTTGGAAACTACTTCGCTACTACGGGGTCCCATCGACAATTATACATCTCATCCAACAGTTATACGACAATGCTGCATGCCAAGTAATCCACAACGGGAAACTTACGGAAGCCTTCGAAGTGAGGACGGGAGTGAGGCAAGGCTGTCTACTATCACCAATGATCTTCCTGATTGCAATTGATTGGATAATGCGACAGACAACGGCAACCAACGAGGGAACAGGCATAAAATGGACTGACACAAAAGACTTGGAGGATCTGGATTTCGCCGATGATATATGTCTGATTTCCCATAAACTGGAAGATATGCAAGTGAAAAGTAACAAGTTGGCAGAAGAAGCATCAAAGATAGGACTTCACGTGAACATAGATAAAACAGAGATGATGAAGATTCCTAGCCAACATCAACAGCAACAACAACAACAACAGACAACAATCAGCATAAGTGGGAAGAACCTGAAAGAAACAACCTCCTTCACCTACCTGGGAAGCATCGTCTCAACTACAGGCGGAACTGACGAGGACATCAAAGCCAGAATCGGAAAAGCAAGACAAGCTTTCATTACTCTCAAATCTGTGTGGAGGTCAACAGCACTCAGCATCAAAAATAAGATCCGGATTTTCAACTCCAATGTGAAGTCAGTGCTACTATACGGATCAGAGACTTGGCGAGTCATAAAGAGCATCTCAAACAAACTTCAAACCTTCATTAACAGCTGTCTCCGCTCAATACTCAAGATCAGATGGCCAGAAAAGATCAGCAACAGGGATCTCTGGGAGCGAACCAATCAGGAACCGATTGTGAAACAAATAGGCAGAAAGAAATGGAGATGGATTGGCCATACGCTGAGGAAACCATCAAGTGACATCACTAGACAAGCCCTCGAGTGGAACCCGAAAGGGAGGCGGCGAGTTGGTCGTCGTGCAAGGGTGACTTGGAGGAGGTCATGCGAGGAGGAGATGAAAGCATGTGGACAGACCTGGAGCAGGGTGAAAAAGTTGTCAGAAAACCGAAGTCAATGGAGGTGCGCAGCTGAAGCCCTATGTTCCTCTAGGAACTAAAGGATACAATAATAATAATAATATGGTGTCGTGAACGACCTAGGAATGGCCACAACTGTTGAGAAGAACTGTTCAATATGGATAAAACGTCATATTTAATTTGAATGCCAACATGTTAAAAATTACCGCTGTAGATTTACCTTCAGTCTAATATGATAGTAAACACCTTGTCCAAGAAATCTAGGTATACACATGTCACTGTCTTTTAGCAAACCTCATATGGTTGTTGGTGCATGTCGATTAAATTTACGGATACAGTCCAATATTTCTTGCACACTAAATCCTGTTACATTTGATGATAATAACAATTCCATAATGGACTTTCTATGACCAATGCTTTGTATGTCATCTTTTCAAGAACAACCTGAAGTTCTATCAAAGATATTTATTACACAATAATAAATACTACAGTTCTCTTCAGTTTGTGAAACAACAGTGATGGCCT
This sequence comes from Trichobilharzia regenti, assembly GCA_944472135.2. Taxonomy (NCBI): domain Eukaryota; kingdom Metazoa; phylum Platyhelminthes; class Trematoda; order Strigeidida; family Schistosomatidae; genus Trichobilharzia; species Trichobilharzia regenti. Next base: position 31,519,717 of record OX235267.1, read on the forward strand.
TTCTAGTACTAGTTATACTCCCTGTTCCCACTACAGTTGCACTTGAAGGCAAAGGTGCTGTATTGTCTCTTGGCACCTCTTCCCTAGATTTGCAGTGACATTTCCAGAAATCTCAGTCACTAAAAGCTGCACTACGCAACTGTTTTCGACGGCGGTACAACGGGGAGAAGCTGTATCCAAGGCATTCATGCAGTTTGTCTGATCTTCTCTTAAAATTTGCGGCATAACGTCTAACACCCGTATCTAACACACTATCTCAGTTATTTTCTTGATAAATAAATGTGTGACCATGCGCATCGGATACGCAAGCATCAGCCCCTCTTAACTAGAGGTAACAAAACTCCCATCAGTTCAGACTCATTTGGATTTAGGTGTCAAAAAAGTCACAACTTAAAGACTACAGCACACTGTCTCGCGGTGGCTGTACATAGTTTCAGACCCTCATGGGCAATTCGCACAGCCTTTACTAGAATCACCAGAGATATGTTCACCTCTTTATATACATCTCCGGTGAGATAAAGACTGGAAAACTGTATTCAGCCAGCCAGTCAGTCCTTGTCTCAAAGGGGACTCATCTATTCTAGAAAAGGTTTAAAAGAAAGCAACACGTATGATTCTCGGCATGACTTATTTATCATACGAGGAAACACTAGACAGATTATATTTCTTCTCCTTATCATACCGTAGGCAGAAAGGAGGTTTAATTACAATGTATAAATTTTAAATAATGACCACGGACCTGACCTATTCTCCCGTTTCCTTCCCACAGCCAGATCGGAATAGCTTAGATGACATAGCAGGAGAGTTCAAAAGCCAAGAAGAAACCACACCTCGTGATAAACTGGAACCGACTCACAGAAAAAGTGGTGTCAGTGACCTCAGTTGACTCTTTCAAGTGGAGTTTGGACAACCAGAGAAATTTACTGGAAAAGGATTAATATAGACGCCAAGCCTGCTAATCCTCAACCAATATATCTGAACTTGAGATCTGATAATAAACACTAGTCATATAGTGAACAGTAGTCCCAACTGTAAACATTTTCCTTACAACAACTCAACATCGTCGCGGCCCCCAACCCTCCCCCCTTCAGCTTTGTTTCGTTTAGATTCCTAAGGTTTTCATAAATGACCTCGTAAACAGGGCTTGGCAGTCGAAACAAGTTACATTTCACTTATGATAAGTATCCTTTTCCATTTATCGGGATTTCATTTTTCACCAACTAACCCCGCAACCCCCTCCCTTTGGTTCGTTTTAAATTTTCCGTTTTTTTTTTCATTTGTCATTAGCGAAATACACAACCTAAATTCGTCACATTTCATTCATGATAAGTATTTAATATATATTCATCTATAGTATTTTCACTACCTTTTTGTTCTGGTTTTCAATAGTCAACTTGTCATAAGTGAACCGTTATCATCAAATATTCTTACACGTAAATCATAACAACTGTTAATGTCAATAAAATGTTTGAGCATTGTGGAATAGATCAAATAAATTAAATAATGATGTTTCGATATTTTACACACAACTGTATTCTACCGATTATTAAAAGTGTAATAAACATGACCTAAATGTATTCTCTCAAAATTGTTTTGGTTTTTCATTTTTGACCTCATTTCAAATGAGCTGTTGTCAAATTTCATTACGCTTCACTAACGAGATGTATTAATCATAGCTTGTATTTTTTTTTATTTTTGATTACAGCTTGATTCCACACTGCATTTTTGTACAAGTATGGAATTTTCAGCGTGGATATCGGTAGCCTAAAATTTCGCAGGTCGACCATAGATATCAAGGTGTGCGTCGGCGTGGGCTCGAACCCTAGACCATGTGCATGGTCGGCGGGATTCCTAACCATTGTGCCACCGACGCACAGAATACCTACTGAAAAAACACCTTTTTTAGGTTGTCATATGTGACCAATTCTCAAATGAACTGTAATCATACTTAAAAGGAAGGATAGGCACGATTAAATCAGTTTGATTGGTTGGAGGATTTCATCATGAGCAGATATCAGTTAAAGGACCATTGGAAAACCCCCAGGGAGTACTGAACAACTAGATGTATTTTCAGACTACTTTGGGACTCTTCAACAGTACGCACCCATCGGGGAACAAACTGATGGATATTCACTTATAAGTGGTTATAATTATGCCCACCCTCACTGTCGGTGACACTTATTTCTCATCCCTCCCTACACCCTTGTTCAATTATCCATTTATCCAGCTGTGTGCAGTAGACGAATATGAAGTCTATCGGAAAGATTCGGTGGGATGCGATGAATTACTTTGAACGCCTTCTTTTTCTCCATTATATGACCACTATCAATTAAATGTGACAAAATTGAGCCACGGATTGTTTTTGTCTGGTCTTTGCCAAACCACGATGGGAGGTGTTTACTAAAACGTTGGCTAAGCTATCTAGTAGTACACCCAATATAACTGTACCTGCAGTGAAAGTTCCAAGTCTCTGGAACAAAATCTCACCTGATAAGTCACCATTAAATTGTAACCTAATAAATAGAGGCTTTTTACGTGCAGTCAGAGTCTCAGATTTTCTCTCTGATGTTTTCATGTGTTTCTTTATGAAACTACCCGGATAACCCATCTCCGTCAAGGAATCGTGAATATATTCAAAATGCTCTTGTAAGAGGTCATCCGTACCTATCTTTCTTGCTCTGCTCGCAAGACATTTAACAACATTTCTTTTTTATTAATGGGCACGTTACTAAGGAAGTGTGTGTATTGCCCTGTGAATGTGCTTTTTCTATACATGCTTCTCCCAAGTGACTCATCTTCTTGCCTACTTAGCAAGACTTCTAGAAAATATAGTTTGCTATCCTGCTCCTCTTCATATGTAAAAGTAAGCGAAGGGTGGATGTTGTTGAATTTCATCAACAATTCGTCTATGTTCACATTTCCATCAACTAATATAAATGTATCATTTACATAACGGTAATGCATATCAAACTGCTTGATGATGTCCTTCAATTTCCCGTTTGCAAGTTTTGCGAGAAAGAAGTCAGCTAATATTAAGCCTGATGGAGAACCCATCTACTTGTCGGTTGTATGAATTATTGAGGACAAAGCGTACAGTCATTGTATATTTAAGGAGTAGTTCTTTCAGGCTACACAAGGGAATTTTTAGGTCCAATTACTTTTCGGTGATTTCTTGACAATTGTAATCTACCGTTTCCACAAGTGATACATTCATGAACAGTGATGATACATCAATGGATAGCTTATATTTATCCCTCACATTAGTCTCGAGTATTCAGAAATGAAGTCGAAGACATCACTAATTCTGTGCCGCACAGTTTCTCTGTACAAAGGTTCCAAAATTTCCATTAAGTACTTTGCTGTTCCGTGAAATGGAGAGATAAAACAGGGCGAAGAGGAAAACCCGATGTGTGCACTTTTGGGTAGACCGTGAAGATGTGGAGTGCTGGTACTCCTTGATTTCATAGACTCATACATGTCTGATGATAATACTACTTTTAGGTTTAGTTTTTTGAGAGAGTCGGTCATTATTTTCTCCACTTTTACACTGAGGTTTTTCGAACTAACTTCTAGTAAAACTACACTGTCAACTTTATCTAGCTCGCTCACAATTAAGCTTCTACTACTTCTAAGTTCTCTTAGAGCTTCTTTGTGTTGCTTAGATAACAAACTATTTACTGAATGTTTATTATTTTTGTATTGTAGGCAGCTGTCAACTAGCGTCGTTTTGAACCTAGTTAGTTCATCGTCCAATGATGAAATAAGATCAGACGTTTGAGAATACAAATTTTCAAACTGTATATCAGTGTCTAATTGGCTAACTTTAGGATCATAGTCTTATTTACTGTCGTACCTCTGATCACAATTAATGTTAGTCGGTGAAATAGACCAATCAAATTATAAATGATTCGCCGACAAGTCTGAAGCCGTCACACTACCTATTCTGTGTAAAACTTACTCGTCGACTGACTGATACGTGTCAATTTACTGACATCAAGTCTGATCACCTAATTGTTCCCCTTGTCCACTGGCTTTAGAGTGCTATTTTCCAGTACTAACCACACTAGTTAGGCAGGCAGTGCTTTTTTCAGCACTAAAGGCATTATTTTAGAAGTGAATCCTACTTTTAAGATTTTGTTGCATTAATTAAGCATCCTTTAATTATTCCTTTACGTTCCCAATGAAACATGGGGCTTCAAACTAGAGGCTTGAAGTTTCGGTAGCAGTGGTGCTCATTTTTACGGAATGGGGTTGCTAGCCTCATTCCCAACCTTTCCTCTTTACCAGCTTTTTTATTACTGGCTTAGCGAGGTAAAGGAGTGCGTCGGTCGGGGGTCGAACCTGAGACCACATCAGGCGTGGTTGGCGAGCACTTTACCACTGTGCCAACAACGCAAAATATTAAGCATCCAGTGCCCATTTTAGGAATGACCAGCGTTTTTTGAGTACATAGTGGGTTCATTTTAGGTAGATAGAATATTCATTTACCATAAAAAGACATTATCGGTGCAAAGGTTAGAATTAGTTTAGAGTTATTGAAAGATTAATATATATTAATTTAAAACATTATAAAATAAGTTATTAGGTAATATCAAATGATTGGAGATAGTCGGCAAGAAGCCTTGCTTGACCTAGGTTTCGTGCTAGTTGGCACTCGTCAGCAAGGCGTGTATCATCAACCTTGAAGGAACCAATGTCCCTCCCAAGATTCGAACCCGAGTCACTCAGTGCTGCCTGCAGTCAGAGACGTTACCACTGAGCTATTCGGGCCCGCGATTAACCTCCTGTACGACTGACTGTATTGGATACTCTCAATGGACACTATTAACTAGTGTGATGTGTCAAGTCTTTTCTTTGATGCAGACTGATATGCCTTGCAGACGAGTGCCAACTAGCACGAAACCTGGGTACAAGGTTTCCTACAGATTGCCTCTAACCATCTAATATCATCAAATCAATGTGGACTGTGATGGTCAGCTGCCTAGAATGATGGCCACATTGCAAACCTGACTGACTGATAGAATTCAGTCTGCACCAAAGAAAGGACCAGACACATCACACTAGTTATTTTTTATTTTATTTTTTTTATTTATTTATTTTTTGATTACAGCCTGATTCCACACTGTATTTATGGTACAAGTATGGAATTTTCAGAGTGGATATCGGTAGCCTAAAATTTCGCAGGCCGACCATAGATATCAAGGTGTGCGTCGGCGTGGGCACGAACCCCGGACCATGTGCCTGATCGGCGGGATTCCTTACCACTGTGCCACCGACGCAGTTACCTACTAGTGTCCAATCAAAGTGAGTTATTAGGTGTTAAGGATTGAAACTGACTTCAAGATAGATTTATATAAGCAGCGATATCACTAGTAAAAGCCATAAAGCACCAGACAGTTGTTTCGTCACGGTTTGGGACTCTTCCAAAACACACGTCTATGACTCAAAGAAGGGTTGAACACAGGATCTTCAGGTTACAGAATCAAATGAAATCTGAAATTTTGGATGCGTAAAGATATTAAGTTATTTCCCAACGTCCATTCCTTCATAAACCAATATCAGATTTTTCTAAAATTTCAAAAACCAAGGAGAATGCAATAGTTGTTTCATGATAGTCTGGCGTTTTTCAGAAGTATGTCCATATAACTCTTCCAGGTATCGGAAATTGAGCTCTGACGCTGATCGACTGATCTCCGTCGACTGGACTTCAGAATGGATATTCTGAAATTGTCTGAAGCGTTAAGATTCACTATATTGTCTGTGTGTATGTTGGTCGTATGTTGGTCACTGCTGGAATCAGCTGGTGATGACGCCATATCGTGAACTGTCAGATAGAATTTAAAATTACTGCGTCATTGAAGTCCAGCTCACAATGATTAATGGTAACATGTTCACTTTAGTTGAACCCCTGGTAGGATCATGTGGTTCTGTGCTTCTGAAAAGTGTCAAAATTATGACAAACATCTATTTTCTTATGATGATGATGATGATGATGAATATTGTTATTATTGATATAAACACTATTATTTAGCTTTTGTCAGCTAGATATAGAAGTTAGAGATTTGTAAATAAGAGTTTTAAATGGTGCTGTACATTTTCGTGATTTACTTAACAGTTTCTCAGATAATTTATTGACTTATCATATAATAATTAGGTTTTCAGCAATATACATTTTTTGTTTCAAGATGACATTTCTTAATTATTATTCCCTGGAAAGGCTTAGAAAAATAATTTCTAAAACATTTACGTGCCTGCCTCATAATATTCACGTCAAACATTCTCAAAATTACTATTTTTCTCTTCGTGTAATCAGTATTTTAACTGATTAAAAATGCCTATTAAAATTTTCAAAAGAGTGGATACTGAACAAAGAATACTCTTTTCGATAACCTCTTCTTCATCAGACTCTACTGTTATATATACACATTATAGTGAATGAATGAATGAATTAGTGTTATGAACAACATTAATGTTGCTGTTTAAATAACATCGAATCAATAATATCTATGGATTACAGCTCAAAAGCATCAACATAAAATAAGCTGAATGTCAGAAAAATTAGGAAAAATAATAATATTACAAGTTCATGAGTTTATATTCTCTGCTGAGGGCCAGGGCAGTAGTGGACTGCCTGGACTTGCTTCCTTTGAACACAGAGCACTGGTTGTTTGTGAGGTGAATTGCAATAGCCTCTGCTGTTTGAAGTATGTGGTGCTTCGATGATTTAGGCAAATTATTAGGCACCTGGTAGATGGTGATAGAGAAGGATTCTTCCACACTGGCTGGCTTTGTGGCCGGCCGGTTTGCACGAGATGGTCCAATACCGAACTGTTAATGGTTTTCACTACACCTTTACTTAGCCATAGTGGGAGATGTTCTCGAGCACGAAAAATCAAGCTCCTAGAGTAACGGCCAATATAACTCGCTCCACAAGTGCAGTTGAATTGGTATATACAATTTGAAGTGGCTAGTTTAGGTACTTCATCTTTCAATAGACGTAGCACTATCGGTCGTGTAGAGAATAATACGTGTAGTTCGTCAGCATTAAAAGTTCTTTGAACAAGTTGTCTTAATTTCTTCGTAGTTATCTCACCTGGTGTATCAGTATTTTCAAATCAAGTTGAAAAGAATATTATATGATTTATTAGACGTAAACAGTATGTTTAGGAAACCATCAGGATTTGACAATGTTAACAGAGATTAACAGGGTATAAAGAATCATTTAAACAAACACGACTATTGCTGGTTGTCGTGATATCCCCAGTTATATTTAGAGAAGACGTCTGTGAATTTTCAATGTTCAAATAAAGCACAAAGAGGACGGATTTCGTAAGATGATGTCGTCAATTCGTAGTTTCGCTACAATCGCTTTACAACTAGCATGATTCACAATCATAAAATAAAAGGCATGACAATTACTCAGTTATATAAAACAAAAGTACTTGAAAATTGATCTGATACTCACTAGAAACTGGTCCTATTCAGGTAGATAGATACCCTGGGGTTCTAGTGGGAAGCCGTGATCAGTAGGATACACCAGGTTGAAGGTGACAACAGTGACTCATCGAAGAAGACATTGCAAAGTGGTCGCGCTATGTCATGAAGTTAGCAAAAGTTAGAATTCACGACCTGGCAATCGGAACGGGTTTCAGTGGCTTAATCGTCTACCAGCTAGCTTGCCTTGTAACCAGAAGACCCAGGGTTCAAGCCGTAGAAGTGAGCGCATACTGCTGACGAAACAGCTGGCTATCCAGTACTCCCAGCTGCTTTTCCAATGGTTCTCTACCTGGTGTCAGCTTATGATGAGTTCATGTAACCAAGCAATCAAATCCCTGTAAACCAATACTTGATTCCTTATTAGTTTTCCGTCAGCTAGATTTCTTTGTTGCTTCATCTTTCTAGCCAGTTGGTCATCTGATCTTCAGTTTCCAGTAAAAATTCAAAGCTGAGTTGACACTTATGCGAAAAAGCGAACCGACTTTTACGTAACTATGAAGACAGCTATTAACTCCTTGGAGAATTCAGATACTATTTCTTGGTGGAATTACTTACTCTTTATAATGATGAATAATTAATTATTCAGGAAAAAAAATGGAAAGAATATTTTCCGTTAAAAATCTATTCAGAAAAATTATCAATCCATATCAGCCTCATTCCAGATAACAGATAACTGAGCACTAGAAACCGAGGGGATTAAAAAACTGAATGTTATTTCACTTGTTAGACTATTTATCTTAATTATTATTATTTTATTCCTTTGCATTCATTTCTGGGGGTTCAAGCTTGAGCTTTGGAGTTTCACTAACAGTGGTTTTATTTTTACAGGGTGAGGTTGCTAGTCTTACTACCAGCTTAGTAAGGTTTAGGAGTGAGTCGGTGGCCGGAGATTAAATCCTGGATGATGTGTGGCATCGTTGGCGAGTGCTCTGCAACGACAATACAGGCATAAAATTGTTAGCTTACAGACCAATATCATTAACACAAACTGTTTAAATTCTCATGTGTGTGAATTTCCGAAGTTCCGAGACTCATTAGGATAACAATAAAGTGAACACTTTCACTATTGAAGGTAAAAAAAACGGCGCTTGTAGAATAAGTTTCCATATTAGAAATCATAAAGGCGTTTTTGAAGGCCCCTTAAAATATTGTGCTCCGAAAATATTCCAGTATAAACGTGCGCCACTAGAATACGAGTGCAAAGCGAAGCATTTATCATGCAATTGGCTCCATAAACTACAATGAAATCAAAAAGGATAGTTTAAAACGTTTAACTCTCACACTTATTGTCTAGATATGACTAGGAAGCAATATTTATAGCTATAAACTAGCAAGAACTCTGACGCCGTTCAATTCATTGTTCAGTGACAAACATCTAAATTGAAGTGAATTACTTTTGTCATTCTGTGAACATAGCAACAGACTATGCCGCCACAAATAAGCGTTGTTACTAGGACAAGAGATAAACCCACTGGGGTTATGGAAGTACTTTATAACACATACATAACCCGGTAAAATAAGATTCCACGTGAATCCTATGTGTATGTCAACCCAGAAGGAAGAGGACTAAATAGAGGTGCCTCCAAAAATGCAGACTGACTGGTTTTAACGTAGAACTTTACTCAGAGGTGCAGCAGTTCGAACTGCCAAACTCCTTGTGGCACACAAAGTAAGAGAAGAGAGTGAAGAGAGAAACAAAAGAGGGAGAGAGAGATAATAAACGGAAGTGTGAGTGAAGAGTAAAGAATAGTAATATGGCAGAACAATAGAGTTTTATTGGATATGATAAATCACAAAGGGTGAATGCATCTGTGCCAGCCATTGAGAACAATTTTGAGCCATCTTACCAATTGTCTCCAGGCTTCATTGGTTCTTACTATCCCGAGGACCTTAACCAAGAAGTCAATACCTCCCTACATGACTGGCTTAAGATAACTGTTGTGGATTTCACTGACTGATGAAGCCATTTTTTTTCCGTTTGACCACCAATAGCTTTCTCTTTTCTAAATTGATCCTATGTCAGCTAACATTGCCCATTGTTGAGGTAGGCGATGGCTAGACATGCATGCGTATCACGAGTCCTAACCATCTCTCTCAATCAGTGTAACTTGACAATGTGAACAATTTAAGGTGATAGTGACATTTTAATCCATAAACTCATCTTAGATATAAGCATTTTACTGATGATGGAACTTTGAGCCCTTAGTCAACGAAAGAATTCAATCAAAACACGATCTCTATATAAATGACTGTAACATGACATAAATAAGTTCAAATACTGAGTCGTATTCAACAAGGTTATTCAACAAGGATAAAGAAATCTCGGCTAAATGAACAGTTTTCAGTCTAGAGAAAGAATAACCCGAGAATGTCATGAAATTTCAATCCCTACCATCAAATTAATTGGGTGAGATTAATAAAATATACTTTCAATGTAGACTTCGCCACAAACCAATGCCAGTTAGAGATCACTGAAAATCAAGGAGCACTTGAAAGTTGTTTTGTCCTATTTTAAGACTCTTCAACACTGCTATTCAGCCATATTGTTTAGCATTCACTGACCACTCAGTTGTAATTATTTCAACTCATGATGTAGTACAGTTCTAACTAGTGTCTTCGGTGAGCATTCAATTCACTTTGACATAATGGACTCCATTGGTTACAACTTGAGGAAGTACACCCAGTAGCCATCAGCTATCTGGTGATTGATATTCAGATTATAGGCTTTGTATGGATTTTGGTAAGGCAGTAGTGATATATATATCATGAAGGCACAAAGTTCGAATTTAGGGGGTCATTGAATATCAGCCTGAGCGGCTGAATGGTCAACAAGTTTAATCTCATAACTTGAATATTCTGGATCCGATCCCTGACATGGTAGTGTATGCGCACTGCTAGCATTCTGCAGCTATACGGCGTGAAAGTGTCGCTGAACCCTTTTAGACAGAATCCACGTCAAACGACCAATAAACCTGACTCAACAAGAACAGGTGACCTAACAATAATAGCCAGGAATAGCCTTCCACTTAGGGCTACCTGCATTACATAGCTTCCTGAATACTTGTTCATAAATCTCGCGACTAACTTGTCTATACATCAATCTGCAAACTAAGAAAGCAGTGTATATGCGCATAATTATGAAGCATTAGTTTCCTGTAATACACGTTACCATTGGAGATGACCATAGTACAAAATATGATTAGAAGAGGAATCACTTCTTACATATTGAGATAAGTAAGTGAATAAATAGTCACACTATAATCCCTTTTGTATTTCGTGTTTTGCAAATACCTTGACCTTAATCTTTGTTTTAATCACAATGTAAACAAAATCATATTATCTTATGTTAATGCAGACAATAATGAATATATATACACATACACATATTTGATAAACAATCTATTTGGCATGTGTCTTTGTTTCTCGAATAGAATTACCTTGAAAAGTGTTTATTAATCTATCCTTTGTTAACTGACATCAGTTCATGAAACCAAAAACAAATCCTGTAAACCAACGTTTGGATATCAGTTAGACACTCACTGGTCACCGGCCCTATTCAGGTAGCTACCTGCCCTCCTTCTAGTGGGAAGTCGTAATTGACCAGTAGGGTAGAGCAGGTCGGGTGTCAGGACAAATACTAGCCACCGATGAACTGGCCACTAAGTCAGGTGGGTCTTAATGGCTTAATGTTCTACGAGCTAGTTCGCCTTGTAAACCGCAGGTGGTGGGTTCGAACCTCAATGGGGTGGGTGTGTACTGATGAAGAGCCCCTAAGGAGAGCGAAACGACTGTCTCGTCGAATATCCAAACATCACCCTGTGTGATCAAGCAAAGGACAAACAAAATCTATTCACATCGCGCTATTCTATCTCATCTTATGGACACAGATACGCACAAGATTGACGTTAACGAGGCGACTTTCCAAGTCATTTACCGCATACCAACGAATCTCAATTTTGCCTTAAGAGTTCGACTACTAACTATTACTGAGGCTGGCTGTAGGGATCCATATTAACAAGCCTAATTTGTGCGTCCAAAAGAAGTTTTTTCAGACATTGTCCTTACCCCTTGGCCATTCAGGTTTGAATGATCCTGAATTTTTGTGGAATTTTCCTAATTTTAGTTGATATTCTATTTGCTACTGTTTTCATTATTCCTATTATAATTTTCAGCATCTTTGATGAACTGTAATTCCATTGTGATCTTACTTTACAAATCGATATTGCTTAAAAACACTAATATTGTTATTAACTACTAATCTAGAATATTCTAAACATAAATAAAATTGTAGAGCCAGAAGAGGGGGAAATTATCGAAAAGAATATTCTTTGCTGGTTCAATTATTTTGTGTTTTTTAGTTATCCTTGTAACTGATATTGGTTCATGGCGAAAACTTCATTCAAATTAGTTCTAAATAGTCCCTGGAAAACCCATAATCTAAAAAAATAAAAACCTGATATCACGTTGTAAAAATACTACTGATATAAGTTTATTCAGCGACTCAGGGTTTTTTCCCATTCACTTAAAAATAATAATAATAATAATAATGCAATACATCAATGTCAATGTTTTCTATCAGTTCAACTAACTAACAGTTAAGTAGTTTCGTTTTGATATATATATATATATATATATATATATATATATATATATTATTCTAATAGATACCCTGAGAAAAATGACAATGTTACGTAAATTATCTTCAGAAACGACGCGAAAACAATTTTTGTCAACTAGCAAATGAATTAAACTAAGAGTTTTTTTTATGGCACATGATGTTATGATTGATAACATCAGTATGTGTCGTTGATTTAAAATGCGAAAAAAATTCCTGTTGAATCACTCCTAAATCTATCTACCTATCCATCTATCTATCTATCACATGTTATAGTATTACAACATATAAATCATCTCATGAAGTAAGCCTGCTTGCAAATGACGTTAAGTACATTCCAAAATATATATATATTATCCATTAACAGTCATTTGCATATCTACTTTAGGAAAAACTAAAGCATTAAATATTTAATAAATTAAATTATTTAAAAGTTGTAAATATTTTTGTGTTTTTTTTACTTTCTTTTTCGAGAAACACTAAACATTATTGCCAAACATTGAAGTTTTCAGTTTATGACCTGCTGATTGGTTGATTGATCGGTTGCGTAACAGAATATGTAATTAGATAGTAGGAGCCAATCGGCAGGTTTCGCGCTAGTTGGCACTCATCACCAGTCAGCAAGGCGTGTATCTGCAGCCTTGAAGGAACTAATGTCCCTCCCAAGATTCGAACTTAAGTCACCCAGTGCCGTCTGCAGTCAGAGACGTTACCACTGAGCTATTCGGGCCCGCGATTAACCTCCTGTACGACTGACTGTATTGGATACTCTCATTGGACACTATTAACTAATGTGACGTGTCTAGCCCTTTCTTTGTTGCAGAGTGAATTCTATCAGTCAGTCGGGTTTACAATGTGGCAACCATTCTAGGTAGCTCGCCATCATGGTGCGCATTGATTTGAGTGTATTAGATAGCTGGAGGCAATCTGTAGGAAGCCTATCCTTTGACCTAGGTTTCGTGCTGGTTGACACTCGTCAGTCAGCAAGGCGTATCCGCAACTCCTTCACCCTCTTGAATTATCTATTCACGATATTGCTATTTCTTTGGGTATTCCAACTAACTGTGTAATTATTATCCGTTCTTTCACCGAGACTACGTATCTCTCACCTCGTTTAGTGTCTATTGACATTGTTTAAGATATTAGAAGTAATATATGCGTATTTCTCAAGTATTGGTTTTTTACAGATTGTGTTTGATTGGTTTGAAGCTTTCATCATGAGCTGACATCAGTTGGAGAGTACTGATGAAGTGTCCCAAACTAGGCTGAAGAAACAGCTGGCTGTCCAGTACTCTAAATGACATCAATCCATGGCCAGACGTTATTCTCGTCAACCATTTAATTGGATCTCAGTCACTGTATCATCTACAAGCTTGCCTTATAACCGGAATGTCCTGAGTTCAAAAGCTGGTGGTAGATGCGTACTGACGATGAGACTGAAATTAGAATGAAACACCTGTCCAGTACTTGACTACTGTTTCGCCACATTCTGAGACTCTCCAACAGTATGTTAGGTCGGTCGTTGGGTTGGGTCCCAGTGGTCTACGACCTTGCATATTGGCCGGTAGGTCGTGGTGTTTACTTCTGAAGAGCCCCAGACTAGGGTGAGATAGCTGTCCAGTACTCCTAGGTTTTCCAATGGTTCTGTAACTGATGTCAGCTCATAACGGGATCTGCAATTTATAATTATCACCACGCACAAAATTAACAGTTATAACATTTAGTTAATTATATTTCTTTAGTCAAGGAGTGCTAAATATTTTAGACGGAATCCTTTGGTCTCCACTCTCAGAGTCGGCATATCAACAGAGATCGAGAACTTCAATCTGACATTGCCAGTTAAAATAACATGTAAAAATTAACTTAAAAAAAACGATACCTTATGCCGGTTGCGCAAAATGTGATGCTCCTTATCTTTATTATTAAGAGGAGTTATTTTAAATCATAAATTTCACATTGTGAAGAAATTAGTTAAAACATTCAATTAGTGGATTTATAAGAATTGAAATAAGTAGCGAAGATTTCAGGTTTAATCATCACGGGATTGATATCATTTAGAGAATCACTGAAAATTCACCAGGCAGTACTGGACACAGGTGTTTCGACCTAGTCTGAAACTCTTCAGAAGTACACACTCATGACCCCATCGATGACTGAGTCAAGAACCTTCAGTTTACGAGGTGAATCTGTTAACCATTCAGCTACTGTGAAGGATTCCGGTGACCCGTGAATTCTACCTCCTCTAATAACACATTTACTAAATATTATGTGGTTTATAGTGATGGTATGGAGTTTACTAATGACAAGAATTTTTAAGTAGTATGTTGTTTGCAGATCCTACTTCTAGGGATCAGTCCTATAGTACGTAGTGGTGACTAGCAGTGGAATCCAGGACGCCCTTTTCATCCTATTTGGGACCCGTCATCTGGAAGTACCTACATTCTCCAGTGAGTGATGATATTTCCATCTAGGCTTGAATCTAGTGCCCATAGTTTCAAACGCCAAAGCGTTGTCTACTGAACCATTTGGGCCATGAGAGCCATTTCTTGTGCAACGGGTCATATTAATTATTTAATTTAATTTTAGATTTTTCCTCAGTGGGAACACCATCAATGACTCAATGGGGAATGCAGTTACATCCAGTTGACGAGTCCCAAACAGAACGAAATGCGCATCCTGGATTCCACAGCTATTCACCATCCACCAAAAGTATTTATCTATCGCGCTCATATTATTCTCAGTTTTGTTTAATGACTCCTTTTTTTACATACAACAGAAGCCTGTGAGATCCACTTCAGTGCTGAGTTACTTTCTTCACCTTGGCCACCGCCATTCAGACGTAAAGGCTAATTATTCTCACTTCGTCGGTCTTATCTATAAATTATTATTATTACTATTATTTCAACCATCTTGATAAATTTGACAACTTTCACTTTAATTCTTTCCATTCTTTCATTGCTGCCTTTTAATTTTCTTGGCTAAATGTCGCCCCACAGATGTGCTGAGGTTGACGAATGACTATAATTCATACATTGGATGCATATAGACAGCCCTCTACTCTGATTTAATGCAATTGCATAATGACTACGATTCCGAGAGGGAGGGGGGAACTTCTGGACTCTAAGAAAATTCTAATGAATAGCTTACAGGTTAATCATCTAATGGCCTATCGATTGAGCTATAAGACTCACTTACTATTGCGTATTTACTTTCCTTTTTCCGATGGTTGTATGTTAAGCTAGGCTGTTTTTCAAGGTAATGAATGTATTATTGTGTCTTTTTTTAATCCATTATGATAATGTGCGTCTGTGGCACAGTGGTAGAATGCTTGCCAACCACATCTGATGTGATTGGCCGGGGTTCAACTCCCGGCCACAGATGCACTCACTACTCCTCGCTTATCTCGCTAAGCTAGAAATAAAGCTGGGAGAGGGGGAAGGTTGGGCATGAGGCTGGCAACCCCATCCCGTAAAAATAAACACCACTGCTACAGAAATTTCAAGCCTCTAGCTTGGAGCCGCCCTATTTTCCACTGGAAACATGAAGGAATAAAAAATATATATATTGTTTGCGAAGTTTTCTGCAAGAATCCTGACTAGCAGAGTAACAGATTAAGTTGTAAAGAGAAGAAAGCACTGAAAGGAAGACAAAGTAAGTAGGGTATGAAGAGCCGAAAATATCACCCTAAGATTTCTATATACTTTTGCCATCCCTGTAATATCATTTGGCTTAATATACATATTTCTGCTACCAAATATGGATGTATTGTTTGTTACAGAATGTGTGTTTTTTTGTAACTTGTCTATCATTATTTAAACATTTCAGCCAGTCTTCCTTGACCTGATTTGTATTCATTATTATTATTATTGTTATTATTATTACTGTTAATTGTCTTTGTTCTTCGTTATTACTTATCGTTAATGCCCCCAAATGTGTTATTGTAAATGACAGTAAGGCATTGTGTTTCTTTTCTTCAAGATTTTATTTGACTGAACTTAAGATTTTGTTTGGTATGGAATGATTGCTTGGTATTTGGCGATCTGCTTGAAACGCTTATTGTTCTATTTTTTGTCCTCGCAAACTGAATTTAGCTCTTATTTTTTTTCTTGAGGATTTTATTATTTCTCAAAAGTTTGTTCGTAGAGATTTGATCTGTCCCAGGTTTGATCACTGACTGATATTAGTGAGAGAAAACCACAACTGCGGCCTGCTTAAATCTTGGGCTACCAAAATTTCCAAAATTTCCAAATTTCCATTGAAAAGCAGCAAGAAAGTACTGGGCACCTGTTTCATCCCAGTTTGCGAATCGTCAGTAGTATGCACCAACCTCCAGGTCCTTCTGTCTGTCTGTCTGTCTATTTTTAACACTTTGCACACATGTGTAGCAGTTCAAGTCGCCACTCTCTCTATCTCTCCATGTAGCACACAAAGCAAGAGAAGAAAGTAGAAGAAATGCATAATAGAGACAGTAAACAGAGGGCTGAGACTAAGGAATAGTAATACCGAAGAACAATATAGCTTTATTGAAAATTATAAGTCACAAGGAGTGGATGCATCTTCGATAGATATTGAGAACGATTTTGAGCCATATCACCAATTGTCTCCAGCCTTCATTGGTTTTTACCATCCCCAGGACCCCAATCAGGAAGTCTACATCTTCCTACGTGGCTGGCTTAAATTAACTGTTGTGGATTTCATTGACTGATGAAGCCACTAACTCTTTTCGATCTTGACCCTATGTCAGCTAACATTGCCCACTGTCGGAGAAGGCGATGGCCAGGCATGCATGCGCATCACATGTTCTAACCATCTCAGTCGATGTTACTACACAGCCTCGTCTGTTCATTTCCCCTCTTTACCTAGCACTCGACCGATGTTTAACCTCAATATTGCTCACCCTATTATACCAGTTAACATGGGAGATAGAACGCAGGCACCTATGATCAAAGACAGCTAGCCTTTTATGTCTTCCAGGTCTTCTGCTTGCAAGGCAAGCTTGTAGACCGTTCAGCTTCTGGGACCTGACTCAATAGCCCATGAATTTCGATCTATACTAATTCGTGATTTTAGCGCAACCAATAGCAAATGTCATCGGTGACCATTTGTCCTTACTCCTGTTGATTCTCAGGTATTTAAAAATTCTATTTCGTTAATTGCCTTTCTCTGTATGGTATATATTCGCTACTAAAGAAATCTCTTGGACTATACTGGTACCAAGTGACACTGTTGATATACTTTTGGTACATTTCCGATAAGCTAGCATAAATTTTTACCCCGTATGTTAATTAGTATTTCTATATTGTTGAGACATAATTCTTGACAGTGCACAACTCATAACAGTTTGGTAAATTATGCAGAAGACAGAATGAAGTAACTACTTGTCTTGATCGTGTTATTATTGGGACCCTTGGATATTTTTTTTTCCTCGTGTTCAGGACGAAAATCTATGCTTTTGACTGATTCTGTGCTTTTAATTTCATTCTATTTCTAGAAAATTTCATATATTTATTCCCCTTTGATTAAAGCAAGAACAACAGTGGTTTGTGCAGAATAATATGGTACCGTCATTACTTATTTCGTTGGCTTCTCATCAGCTGCTGCCTACAGCCTAAATAAATTATTATTAAGTTCATGTATAGAAAAGTTTTAACATACTTGCAAATTTTGCTTTTATGATGTCAGTTGACAGGAGGTTCCGGAATTAGTGAACAGTGCTCAGAAAATTACGTTTATTTGGTTTTTACAAAGACACTTCAAGTCCAAACAAAATAAATGTAAGCATACAATGGCAAAGGAGTTACGTAACAAAGATGAGATGTGCGTAAAATGATGAGCGACGAATAATCTGGCTAACGATAGACTGAGTCCAACTGAAATCATAGAGAAACAAGAGACAATGAAAATTACACTATATCAAAGGGGGATTCAGGTTAAAGCCAAGGATTACGTAATCAAATGAAAGGCAGAGTAACTTTGAATAGACACTGGTATCCAATACAATACAGTCCTACAGGGGGTCAATCACTAGTCCGAATAGCTCAGTGGTAACGTTTCTAACTGTAGGCAGCACTGAGTGACGCGAGTTGGAATCTCAGAAAGGACATTAGTTCCTTCAAGGCTGCGGATACGCGCCTCAATGGCTGGTGATGAGTGCCAACTGGCACGAAAACTAGGTCCAAGGCTGGGCTTCCTGTCTGCCGATTGCCTCCAACCATCTAATAACACCGAATAAAGACATCCAGTTAGCAGGATGAGCAAGGAAAGACTGATAACTGCTTCTTTCTGAACACATTAATCGGGTTTCAGGTGTGTATCAATCTGATGAGAAGTCAACAAAATACATGACGATACCATATTATTCTGCAAAAACGGTTGTTCTCACTTGTAAAAGCTTTGATAAATTCTCACAGTGTTATACAGTAATGTCTACTGATGATGTCTCGAGCAAAATTTATTACTGGTCATAATCACACAACATTATAACTTCGTTTATATAATTCCAGTATTATTTTTCATCGCTTGACTTGATTGGTAGTAGTATTTTCTATATATCTGGTATGAGTAATGAGTCATTGCGATTCCACGTGTGGGGCATAGACTCTATAAACAAGGATTCAGTAACTATTCTGTCTCTCTACCTACGTATATTACTTCTTAGAATTTTAACCCTCTCTCACCCTATTGTGTTCTGACAATCTGACCAATCCCGATCTAATAGTTTGATCTATGTAGTTGATTTAACTCATAGTCATTGCAGGGTATTTTGTAAATTATATTATTTTGTCTAATTGGGTCAACCTACAGGGTCATTTAACCTACCTACGGAGCTTGTCCTACCTGAGTGACTTTGTAGGTTCAAATACCACTCTAACTCCTGCTTTATTATGAATCCTAAGTTGGGAGGGTCTCAGATGTCCCCCTCCTTATGTGGTAAAACTGCTGTAGATGCGTTATATTCTCTCTTATTTATGTTATCATTATTAGCTTCACCATTATTTTTATTTGCTTTCGACGTTTACTGATCTTCCTAATGAAATTTATAGGATAGTTATTTAACACTAACCAGCTATTCTTCTGTCTGTTTTATTTCATCAATTTGGTCTTTTTTGTACCCTTATTGCTACTGCTCGGTTTGTTAAACACTCCACTAAGCCTGCCTTAACAGTTAACGGATGAAATGATTTACAGTGTAAGTATATATTAGCAGAATGCGTTGGCTTTTTATAAACACTTTTGTGTAGTTTACCTTCTTCTATTTGTTTTATTTTACAATCTAACATTACAGCTAATTCTCCTTGTTCATTTTCTGATTCAAATGTGATTTATATTCCCTCTACTAGTGAGTTTATATGTGTCATATATATACTATCTTTAAATTTCAAGGCAAAATATATAGACAAACAGAAGGTGTAGATAGCAATGGGATCATCAGTATCCCGATCGTAGCAGATATATTTATGGACAGCTGAGAAAATATTGCTCTTCAAAGATAACATGGTGAAGATATGTGGATGACACTATAATTCACAGTGTTTAAAACAGAGCATATCTCTCTCTAGCTTCTTGACACAAATAAACTCACTAACTAGTAGAGGTTTTCCAATGGTCCTCTTAATGATATCAACTTGCAGTCAAACCTGTAATCACTTGCATGACTTTAACCGGATTTCCAAAATAGACTTAAATGTTTCATGCTGGAACTATGTTGGCTCTGTATACTTAAGGCTGGGATACCTTACCTACTATTTACCTGTACAATCTATGACTTCTTTGGCTTGGAGTATATTACTGGCAAAATTTGAAAGTCATATCTAACTCAGTTCTCAGCAGAAGGATACTGAACAGTTTACAACAATGCTGGTAAACATATTGAAAGCCACTCATATACACTATATATGCTGATAGGGTGAATGCTTTCTTTCAGTTTGGTGGGAGCCCATTTCATTCCCAAGGGTCTATATCACTGGAACTCAGAATTACATGCTGCTATTGTATATGAATAAAGTGTTTGATTGGTCGAGTAAGCGAGATGGGTGAAATTTGACTTTTCCACGATATGCATTCCTGATTGGTACTATCATTGGTTGGTGTAACAAAGTTAAAGGATGAGAGTGAATGCTGTTCTCCACTTGTTAAAAATGCTAAGTTAAGTGACTGGTTCTCTCGCAAACAAAAGTGAAATTACTTAATCAGTGAGTTTTTCTAGAAGCCATACAGCTACTTAAGAGATTAATCCGTAAATGCCTGAGTATATCCCTTAAAATAGTGAAGCAGTGAATGGGTGATTAAATCACCTGTGGTTCGTAGTTCATGAACGTCTAATCTGGAAATACACTTATGCCCTATCTGGCAATGACACAAACTGAGTCCTGGGTCACAAACTGGTTGCATTCCTATTTCTCAAACAAAATGTAGTACACTATATACAAAGGTAGGTCCTCCTCTGCTGTCTTCACTGAAGCTGTTGTCCCCCAAGGTGATATACTCTCCCCACTTCTCTTTTCTTCCTTTCTACATAACTAACCATCTTCAAATGACATTAATTTATTTTTTTATTTTTGATTACAGCTTGATTCCACACTGTCTTTTCGGTACAAGTATGGAATTTTCAGCATGGATATCGGTAGCCCAAATTTTGCAGGCCGACCATAGATATCAGGTGTGCGTCGGTGCGGGCTCGAACCCCGGACCATGTGCATGGTCGGCGAGAGTCCTAACCACTGTGTCACGGACGCACACATTTTGTTAAATATGCTGACGATCTGATTGTATCTTTGCCTGTCAAGTGTCAAGGTGACTGTTCCAAACTAAATGGCTTTTTATCAGAAATCGGCCAGTGGTTCGAAGGGAACGGTCTAATCTTAAATCCCTCTAAATGTCAAACAGTCAATTTCACCTTTGGGCATAAATCTGACGTAAACAGACTGGTTAGAACTCACGAGGTGTGCAACATAGATGGCACTGAAACAGAGAGAGACCAAGTCAAAAATTGAATATCTTGGCATCATTCTATCATCTGATCTCTCCTGGTCGTCTCAAATCTCGATGATTTCTAAGAAAATATTCCGTCTTACCTTCTACATCAAGAAGTTAAGACATTCTGCTTTAACCCAACCCTTACTCTTACAATTCGTTAACTCTCACATTCTGCCTATTATTCTCTATTGTCCCCCCCTAGTTTTTCCAGGGCTACTGAAGAAGGACTATATCTTATTACGTAGGATGTTAAAGGTTGTCAGCAGGGTAAGCTGCGTGCCAATTAACCAGCTTGTTAATATTATGGTAGACAAGTACTTGGACTCATGTGAAAAGTGGGCTAAATCTATTCTATCTAACTCACAACACCCTCTGCATTCACAACTCTCCCCTTGTATCTCATCAGGCAGATAGACCAGAAGCCTATATAGAAAACTATATGCTCGCACTAGCAAGTACAAAAACTCAACTATATCCTACTTAGCTCGTGTTCTGTGCGATAAAGAGAGCATTAGGCGTGAAACCTATAACTTATTAAATAGTCAGTAGAACAATTGGATCTTGTCTTTCCAAATCATATCATTTATAGGTACAACGTTTTCTTTCTTTATTTTCCTCTTCTCTTTTTTGTTGTTATGTGCTCCTTTGTTTCTCTCTTCCTTTTAAACTCTACTTAAAACACTCTTCTTCGTTCTTTCACACTCTGTATATCTCGACCTTTTTTGTTACCGCTTACGCCAGTAAATATGCTAGTAGTATCTACTTTTCTAACACCTTCGAACATTCTGTTCAACTTTAGCTTTGCTACCGACATGCTGATATGTTGTTGTCAAAATTAACTGAGACTACCCATAATCTATGTAGAATTTTGTTTATTGATAATGTACTAACTGGATGCAATACTGTAGTAAAATGCTGAGAATTACAAGCACTGTTTTGGGATAAAGCAAATTATTATTATTATTAATGAGAATGATAGTGTTTATTAGGGCACAACCAACAGGGGCGGTTCTGACTGTTTCTGTTGATTTTCTTAAGACCTCTGGATAACTTATTAAAATGCAGTTCATTAAAGCTTACTGGAATTTTTTTTGCTACACATTTTCGGCGTCCTTACTTTGATATGTTTGATTACACTCACTTATATGTTGTCCACACACAAATTAATCTTTCCAGCTAGTTACATATGTAGCAACTAAAGCCTACTCGTTATAGTCTGAACGTGTAGAACTGATCTCTGCGTCCTACTCTATAGCGCAGGCAGAAAACGCCTCCTCAGAGATAGCAAAAGGACAATTATTCGCCGATCAATCTATACGGTTCTATTCAACAATAATAATATAAAAAACCCAAAATCACCACAACATTGACATCAGGCAGCTATACAGTCTAGTGGGAGTACAAAACCAGCACTTAGAATCACAGAGAATATTTTTAACGAGGCCGGCTTAAGACTTTATCTACAAGAATCACAAACCAGCAGTTCCTCTCCTGCACACACACACACACACAGTCTAAAGTCAAAGTCCCCTTGATTCACCCAAACGAAATCACATTGTAAAAAAAAACACATTATCAACATCATCCATCACACAACCATAAACAGAACCGTTGAAATTAGAGATGAAACAAGGGCGAAGACAAACAATAACGATCAAGTCAACATGTGATAGACACATGGTCAAGTTAGTGATAAACAGTCTGGGAGAAAAATGAATGGTAATTACTAAATTAGCTGAAACTTTCAAATAAGTATAAATATTGTGATTATTTGAATAAGGCATTTAGAAGACAAATTTTGCGAGATGATGTCATCATTCCGTAGTCTCTCTATAATCGTTTTACAGCCACAATAATAAAATAAAATGCATGACCAATCATATTTAAATAGGTCAAGTAGTTCATGCTAGGCGAAGGTTGAAGTCTGTTGTTTTTTGTACTCATAGTTTAGGATGCATATGATTAAGTCAAGGCGATTCCATACATCGCCTTTAATAACCTTGAATTAGAGTTATGTGGAATGATTGTGAAACGATCATTAGTATTGATTTATTTCGTGACCTGACATTAATAAGTGTTTCACAATGGATGATGATGGATTTCTATTCAGATTAATTGCATTGGGATTTTCTATATGTTTTAATAACCATTTTGGAACATGTTCTTTTCCACGACCACATTGGACCATTCTATTATGAATATATTGTTCAAGAGGAGGGGTTCCCCAAACAGTTATTCCATTACGATTTATTTACTATGACAATAATCAATCCTTTGTAGTGAGCTGACATCAGTAAGAGAACCATTGGAAAACCACTACCAGGGAGTACTGTACAGCTGTTTCGTTAGCCTGGTTTAGCACTCTTCAACAGCACACACCCACCACTAAGGTTCAAACTTATAACCTTCTGGTTACAAAGCTAGCTAGCTTGTAGACCAAATAAAGTATAATTATATTTTAATAGTTTACACACAATGATAAGTTTTGTTATTGGTAATATTTCGAGCAAAATTACTGCTCGTGTTCACACCACTGTTGGAATTGTTTTATTCACACATTTATACTTTGTACTCATATATATATAGTTCATTATTATATATTTTACTGCTCATTCGTGTTTTGTGTGTGCATGTGTGTTCAGAATTATACTCCACATTCATTCATGTGTTTGTATTTAGAATTATATTCCAAGTTGTTGATAGTTGTACTGAGTCACCCTTGTTACATGTATCCGGTGTGACTTTAATGAATATCGATTCTGTTATGAGTCTTTCTTTCTATTTGTTCATGTTTGTTTTTAGAATACACACATTGTCCCAATCGATATTGTGGTTTTTGTCCCATGCATGTGTAGCTGTCGATGAATTTTTTTCAAGATTTTTGTAAGCTTGTGTCCCTGTTGGTTGACCTTTAGTTAGGCGTTTATGTTCATTCACTGTTATTTTGAGTGATCTGGACGTCTGCCCCACATGTTTAGTTGGACAGTCAGCACAAGATATTTTATAAATCAAATTGTTTTTATCCATCATTTTTAAGGGATCTTTCAGTTGATTTATTCTATTTTTGATTAGATTTGTCGGTTTAAAGGTTGTTCGAATTCCGATATTTTTGAGGTTTCTTTGTATTGCCTCTGATGTACCATTTTTGTATGGTATTGTGACTGTTTTTTTCCATTCTTCCTTCTTGTTATTCTCCGGTTTTACCCTCTTTTTTCTCTTTTTTATATTATCTTTTATAAATTCTCTAGGGTAGTTGTTTTCGAGTAGCATTTTGAATAGGACTTTTATTTCTTTACGCTGGTCCTCTGGTGCTGTTGTAAGTCTACATATTCTATCTGCAAGACCTTGTATTAGTCCTCGTTTTACCGAGAGTGGATGAGCTGAGTAATAATCAAGGAATCTTCCAGAATATGTGGCATTTCTATATATCGTTGTTTTTATGCTATCATCTGTCATTGTTTGTAGTTTGCAATCTAACATGGGCAGTTCTCCAATTTCATTCTCTAATTCCATAGTGAATTTTATTGAGTCGATGTGTCTGTTTATGTGTGAGAAAAGTTTCTCAGTATCGTTTTTTTTCACTATTACTAGTGTGTCGTCTACATATCTCCACCAACATTTTAGTGATGATCTGAATGGTTTAAGGGCATTCTCCTCCCCTATATATATGAGTAGAAATCATAAATGTGTGAATAAAACAATTCCAACAGTGGTGTGAACACGGGCAGTAATTTTGCTCGAAATATTACCAATAACAAAACTTATCATTGTGTGTAAACTATTAAAATATAATTATACTTTATATGATCTAATCCACAATGCTCAAACTTTTTACTGATATTAGCTTCTAGACCATTAAGCCTCTGAGACCCAAATCCCGGTGGGTGCGTGCGGCTGAAGAGTGCTAAACTAAGCTGTCGAAATAGCTGACTATCCAGTACTCTCTGTTGGTTCTCCAATGGTCCTCTAACCGATTTCAACTCATGATAAAATCCTCCAACCAATCAAACAAACAAAAGTCCCTACAAAACTAATACTTTAAAATTCTCTATAAAGCGAAAAGTCTCTTTTCAGTAATTTCATCTAGATAACTGTGGAATCTATTTTATTGAGAGTATTCTTGTAATCATGCACAATGTATTGATTGAAAGAGTCAGTCAGTCAGTCAATCATGGCAGCAACAACAACAACAAAAATAGAAATTCATCAGAATACCACTTATATCATAAAAATACTTTTTAAATAGTGAACATTGGTCAAAATTCCACAAAAAAAAGAATGCAAATCAATGTTTACATCAATCATTGGGTTATTTAGAAAAAATGAGGTGTATTCACCAGAGGAGTAGAAGCACAAATGAACCAGTACTATATAAGAGACTAAAAAAAAACAAAATGGAGTTTTGTAACTGCGTCGGTGGTACAGCGATTAGAACTCTCGCCAACTATGCACATGGTCCAGGGTTCGATCCCCTGCCAACGCACACCTGATATCAATTGGTCGGCCTGCAAAATTTGGGCTAACGATATCACATGCTGAAAATTCCATACCTGTACCAAAAAATACGGTGTGGAATCACAAGCTATAATCAAAAAAAAATAAAAATAAAAAGACTATGAAGAGTAATCATTAATACTAGGCATATAACAAAACTAGAAAAAAAGCCAAACGTGAAATTATGATCAGGACAGAAGAAGTGGTTACGTCAGTTTATTTTGTAAATAAATCATCGATTTCTTCATGCAGATAGCATGCAGATACATTGGTAATCCAAAGTCTGTTGAGATTACGTACGCCAAAACCATTTTTTTATTCCTTCACGTTCCCAGTGGAACATAAGGCGGCTTCAAACTAGAGGCTTGAAGTTTCGGTAGCGGTGGTGCTTATTTTGACAGGATGGAGTTGCTAGCCTCATGCCCAACCTTCACTCTTTACCAGTCTTATTACTGCCTTAGCGAAGTAAAGGAGTGTATCCGTGGTTGGGAATCGAACCCCGAACCACCTATGTGGTTGGCGATCATTCTACCACTGTACCACCGATGCACAATGGACTAGCTTTACTGTTGCTCTACTAATGGTTGGTCAGAATCAGGTCTGACCATGGATTCATCTGTCTGCTAGAGAATCATTGAAAACCCATAAGGGAATAATGAATAGCTGTTTCGTCCCTGTTTTGGACTCATGCTGAGTACAAACTCACCACTGCAGTTCCAACTCAGCGCCTTCCAGTTGCAAGGTGAGCTCGTCGACCATTCAGCCACAGGGACTCGCCTGACTCAATTTCCAATCCAATTCGTGATTTTAGCGTCCTAGGTTCGATCCCCGGCGGCGAGTGCGCACTGCTGGAGAAACAGCTGCCCAGTACTCTCTGATGGTTTGAAATGCGATCAGAATCCGCAAAATCTAAGCCTAAATATGGTAACTTAATAAAAGTTTAAATTTTTGCATTCTGTTTAAGGATTCGGAACTAAATTTGGAGTAGATCTTGGCATAAAGTAGAATCTGTTCCAGAATCATTAAAAACCCATAGAGTACTAGACACTTACTTCGCCGTATTTCGCGCAGTTGTGAGCACTGATTACCCCACCACTACCGTCACCAGGAATCGAACCTGAAACTTTCAGGCTACGAAAGCGTCTCAATGACGATCCAGCCATTCAGTTGGGAGCCGATCACCCATAAATTCTAACTTCTGTCAGTTCGTCTCATTCTCATTTAAACAATTTAGATTCTATTTCACATGAAGCCGTTCTGCTATGAGAGATTCTTTGTAATGTAAGTGTAGAACTTGGGGACTTTGGTGGTAGAATGTAACTCCATATTAGATAAGATTATTTTAAAAATATCACACATTGATTCAGTATGAATGACTGGATGACGTTTTGAGCATACATTAGGATGCATAATCATACCAATTTAGTTACGAGGCTTCACAATTTGTCTCAGAGGTAAAATGCTCGCCAACCACTCCTCATGTGTTTCGGTGTTCGAGCCCCGGTTGACGCACTCCTCCTTTACCTCGCTAAGCCGGTTATAAGACTGGCAAAGAGGGGAGGTAGAGCATGAGGGTAGCAACCATATCCTGCAAAAGTGGATACCACTATTACTGAAAATTCAAGCCTCTAGCTTGAAGCCCTATGTTCCACTGGGGACGTAAAAGAATAAAATAATACGCATATACGTGTATATACTCTCTTCCTCTTCCCCTTTTTGTCTGTTATCACTTTCTATATCTCCAGTATAAGCGTGTTGCATCATTCCGATAGCATGTGTGGGGTGTTGAGTCGATAGGCAAAGCTTCAGTGATTAACCTGTCTGTCAATCCACCTAACTATATAATTTTTTTATATCTTTCACTCTGCCCCTTTGATATGTATCCACATCGGTGGCACAGTGGTTAGGACTCTCGCCGACCATGCACATGGTCCGGGGTTCGAGCCCTCGCCGACGTACACCTGATATCTATGGTCGGCCTGCCAATTTTGGGCCACCGATATCCACGCTGAAAATTCCATACTTGTACCAAAAATACAGTGTGGAATTAAGCTGTAATCAAAAATTAAAAATTAAAAAAATAAACATATATATATTTATGTGTGTGTGCGTGCATGTCGGTCTCTCTTTCTGTTTGCTCGCTTAGTCTGTGACCATTTCACTTGTATGAACCTGTCTCCTTTAAAATTGTATATTCCCCTTATATTATATATAATATGAGTGTTTGTTGACAGTCCGTTGCTTGGTGACATATATCCATGTATGGTGGTTGTTGATATGTCTGCTATATTTCGCTATGTATATATGGATCGACACTTCGTTATAATTAGCCATTCATGTTAAGACTGTCTAATGATTGTTCACACCCTTGTCATATATATTTCGCTCTCACAATTTGTGTGACTTAAACTTAATTACTTACTTACTTTGGTGTGATACCACTTTCGCATTCTCCTTGTGTTTGGAAATAGAAGTATCATCGCAAACCTAGTGGTCTTCTGATTTCCGCCTTCTTGCGTCAGGACTATTAGTTCCTCGACCAGTCCATAACAATAATTTAGCGAAGAGTACATAACACCCTTCCACCCTATTTTGTGATCACGTGTAAGTGAATGCAGTGCAATAGCTGAACTGTGTTTTCGAGGTTATTTAACTTAGCAATGTCAATCATTCCAGGTCTATATTCGAATAAACTTGCTGACCCCAATCTATTAGTTTAGTTTGACTTCACTAACAGTTATTAAATGGTATTTAATAGATGAATTATACTATTTTTTCTGAACTGGGTCTAATACTGCATCACTCACTGAATGATATTTTTAAATAAACTAATTTAATATGGAATTAGGTTCTTCGTAACTTTTGAAATTATTCTGAATAATTCCACTATTGTAGAAATCAATTTTCCCAGATATTAAATATTTCTGTAGTAAAATTTAGAACGACACACTTAAACGAACAACACTGTTTTGATTGAATTAAATCTCACCAGGCCTAAATCTAATATATGCATAACTATCGTGAATTGGTAGAAGTTGGAAGTCATGGACTGGCCACTGGATCAGGTCCCAGTGGCTCAGTGGTCTACAAGCTAGCTCGCCTTGTAAACAGAAGGACCTGGATCCGAATTCCAGTGTGTGCGTACTGGTGAAGAGTCCGAAATTAGGCTGACGAAACAGCTGGTTGTCCAGTACTCCCTGTTGGTTCACCAATGGTTCTCTAACCGATGTCAGTTCATTATGAAATCCTGTAACAAATAAATACAAACCAATCACAATGTTTTGTCAACAGGATAATAAGCTAGTGCATACAAATTGTGCGATTCGTCATAATAATAGTAGTGATAATAATAGTGACTCCTTCAATAACAAAGACGAATGTATGGACTATCAAAAGTGCACAAAAAGGACGTCCCACTCCGCCCAATACACAAAATATGATAAATTCACCATATCACCCAATTGCGAAGTGACTGGTAGAAAAAGCTATCGATATACAACCTCCGTGATACATTCGATTTCGTCGATTCATTTAAGAATATCAACCTTGCAAATAAAAGGTGGTCTCCTTAGACGTCACTTCTCTCTCTTCGCCAATGTTCCACTGACAGAAACTATATATTTTCTGTGTGACTTCATACAATGCCAAAGCATAGATCTTAGCATACCGATCCATTGCCTAAAGTAGCTGTTACTACGTTGTACCTTCAACGTCTACTTCAGATTCAACGATGAAATCTACAGGCAAACAGATGGCGTAGCAATGGGCTCTCCATTGGGACCCTTCTTAGCCGACTGTTTTATGGCCAGCCTCGAAAACAACTTCTTGTCATAGACCATCAGTGACCTCCATCTTTACAAGAGATACGTTGATGATACTTTCATCATTTGTGATGAGAGCCTAAACCTTGAAAACTTACTTCCAACCTTCAACAATGCCCACCAAAACATCAACTTCACTCTTGAAGCTGAATCCAATGGATTGTTCCACTTCTTAGACGTCCATCTGACAAGAAACTCCAACAGCCCTCTGAAAAGGTCCATATACAAAAAGCCTACATGGAATAGACAATTCATCAACTTTCAAAGTTTTGTGGCCCCAAGGCAGAAAGATGAACTTTATATACGCCTTTCCCTCGAGGATTCGGGAGATATGCAGCGAGGAAACGATTGATGAAGAACTGCGTAATCTTCAGGGAACCCTGATGGAGAACGGTTTTCCGCCTGGGTTCATAGACAAGAAACTCAAATCAAAGAAGACTTCCGAACAAGTCCAATACTTCCCGAAGAAGGTACTTATGCTTAATCTAGAATTCAAAGATGACATTGAAGCAGAGATCCTTCATAAATGCATCAGCAAATGTCTGAGGAAAACATACTTCGTCACAAGCCTACGACTGAAGTTTTCCTGTAAGAAACTGTTCAACCAGTACGCGAAAGACAAGCCGTCGCATTGGGCCAATTCGACGTGCAAAGATGAAAAGTTGAGGCGATCTGTGATATCAAAAATAACGAAAAACAGAATGACTAAACAAACAAATGTTCAGGTGGAAGTAGTAGTCGATAAAGGCTAATAAAAACAAATGAACCGGTTACGTAATATTGGATTGTAAGGGAAGTAAATAGATCATGTTTTAATGATGTGATAAAATTAAAGGATGATAAGAAAGGGGTTGAAAATATAAGTAAGGGGTGATGGAAAAGTCACCAGCTGCTTAGGTCTTTATAGGCCAACAAGGGAAGCATAATGGCTGTACGAACTACTTTTGAATGCATACTTTAGCTTTAATAGTTCGAATGCCTATCGCCTCAGCTGACTGCAATAGACGAATAGGAAATTTATTGAAAAGAATCGGTGAGATGCAGTTTATTACCTTGAAGGTTTTCGTTTTCTCCACTACATGACAACTATCAACTAAATGTGACGAAATGGAGCTACACATTGCTTTTCTCATTCCTTAGAAATCACTTTTGTAGCCTGATTCTATAATATGTAGACTCATAACTGAAGACATTTCAAGTCTACTCGTCTAGTTAAACAGAAGCTCTATAGTTAAATGGTCGATGGCGACTAACAGGGTGATCCAGGATAACGCACATTTCGTCGTATTTAGAACGACATCGTTGAGGCATCTGCACGAGAAGCCTACACAACAACCTGGAACCGAGCACTTCCGTCCAATCAATCGATAGGAAAATCTAAAAGTGAATTAAAGAAGCCCTATAGTTGATTATTTATTTTAACCCCAACTTCTCGAGGAGTTTATCCGACGTATATTGCGTAATGAAAGTTTTTTAAAGATGGTTGTTTCCTTAAGTATTCTGTGTACTATAGTACAGATTTCTACGGGTATTTAAACTTGTATACTATAGTACGTTTAACTTTACATCATTGGTACAACAATAATAACAATAACGAGAATGACTTAAATCACTTGAATTTTGATTCATTTCCTCTTTTACATGTGACACATAACACATATATGTTCTTTATTACAACTGACATGTTTTATGATTGTACATTAAAAGTACAGAAATTGATAGGTACACGTAAACGTACACACACCATCACAACCACCACAACCAGCACGACGGCAACAACAATGACACGTACACACACACACACAGAGTTGAATATCAAGACTGACAAGTGAATATAATTGTGTCAGTTAATTTGAAATAGAAAAATGATATCAGTTGAACCTTGAAAAAAGAAAAGCGGGTAATATGAAAGTGAAGAAGAGGAAGAGAATGAACGAGCGAGCGAGCGCGTGCGCATGACAGAGAGAGAGAGAGCGCGACCGATGGCAGGGGAGAGAAGAGTTGAAAGTGTCAAAATTCATTTATCATATGATCCTATGTGATATATATTTAAGAAAGTTAAATGATGAAATAATAATATTCAGATAAAAGAAGGGGAAATGAAATTATTCAAAAATTGTCAAATAATATCGTTTTTTTGAGAAAAATAAGTATTTAACTGTTTATTATACAAATAAAAGACGACAGCTAATTAGTAGGATATTTTGACACTTTGTTTTACGTTTTTAAAGTGATATCAAATTACATGTCTATTCGATTATTAGCTTTGATGAATTTAGAGCTGGAATGATTCAGCCAACTGACTTGATTTATTGGAGGGTTTCATCCTGAGTTGATATCAGTTAGAGAACCATTGAAAAACCACCAAGAAGTACTGGACAGCCAGCTGTTTCGTCAGCCTAGTTTGGGACTCTTCAACAGGACGCACCTACTGCAAGGGTTCGGACCCAGCAACTTCTGGTTACGAGGCGAGCTAGCTCTTAGACCATTCAGCAACTGACACCCAATCCAATGGCCCGTGAATTTCAACTTCTGTCAATTCATGACATTTCGAAGTGGTAGCGCTATGTTATGAACGGGCAAAAGTCGGATTTCATAGGCCACCAGGTCAGATCTCAGTGGCTTGACGGCCGACGAGCTAACTCGCCTTATAACCAGAAGGTCCTAGGCTCGAAGCTTAGCGGCTGATTCCTAGTGGTTTTCCGATGGTTGTCTAACTGATGTCAGCACATGATTAAATCCTTCAACCAATCGAAAAAAAACCTAGAAAACCAATAATTAACTTGATTGAGTCAATGATTCCGAGTGGTACGACATAAGACTCCGCCAGCATATCTCTTCCATTCCACTGTATTCTCTTCAGTCTACTTTTTTAGCTGACTTCGCGAATGATTGTCAACTTTTATTTACTCCTCCTTCTCCTCCTCACAGAATATCCTCCACGTAACCCATGGACTAATGCCCATTTCATCAATTCCCGCCTGGGTTCCATTGATTAAGGCCTAACTAACATATGATATCACTCAAAGGTCTTCTTCTTGTTTGGCTCATCACCGTCCACACCAGTAAACCATCTGTTCTTCTTTATCGAAGACAGTGAAGGCAGATGTTTATGAAAATCTGCAGTAGACTGGTGGAAATACATTTTCGTGATGCATGAGCTCCAATTCTATGAACCATATAGTAGTACAACAACAGAAGATATAGGCCAGGCAACAGATCGTTTACTGAAAAAATCAACAGATATATTTATAGATTTTTATGTACATTATTATGAGCGTTATTGTTTGCAGAGAAGCAACGTCTTCTGATTGTTTATTTTCCTGCTGAAGGTTATTTTGCCATCTCATTGTTACCGTTTCTGAGACAGTCCGGTGATATATATATATATATCTGCGAATCGTATCCGCCCATGCTAAGTCTGCTATGACTGGTTGTTGAATTCCTCAAGGTTAGGCTTTGTTCTTGTTTTTTTCTTTCTTGTGACGAAGATTTGGGACGTAAACATTGACGTCAATTGTTCTTTACAAATTTAGCTTGCAGACAGTTGTCATCACAGTACCACTGACTTACTGACTAGACATTAGAGTTGAAAAGTCGGATCGTATTCGTTCGTTGTGTTGAGTACAGTGGATTTCCACTGAATGTCTACCTTAAATTTCATATCTTCAAAAAAAGCCCTCCCACTGACCCACCTTCCAATAAATGTATTTGCTCTGTGTGAGTAGAAAAAAGATCAACAATTTGATATATGTATACATATTTCGGGATCAGTAGTGTCGGAAGTATCACTATTATTGTTAATGTTATTGTTCGTCCCTTGGGTTCTGACTACAAAATACTTTTTCAATAGTACATCTGCATTTCACTTGATTCTCTGTCATTAATTTCATTGGCTACCTGCTTCAGTTATACAATGCATCCATCATATTTCCCCTAATTCTTATTGTCTTGACCTTTCGATTATATTCTTGAGGAGTTGTCAAAATGTACTTATGCACATTTTCAGTTGGTTTCCAAACTACTGGTGTTCATTCCCCGAAGACTAATGAAAAATATCATCGGGGGGGGGGCGGGGAGGGGAACAATTTAGCCTTTAACTACCAATGGAGTTCAACCGAGTAAATCTAGTAAATAATATGGTAACCATGACTAAAATATGCTTAATGAAGTGTTATCTTATTATGTGGGATATCTGACAAGTGTCAGGTTGAGTTTGGGACGAAGTATTAAGTCAAGGTTTAAGCTAAGAACAGGTTAAGGTTAGATTAACCTAATCAGGACACTATTGAGATTCGTTCAAGTTAGATTAGGCCGTGTTTAGGGATAGTTTCTGTTTTTAGGGTTAGGTTAAAGAAAGATAAGGGTTACAAGACCTAGATAATTGATCACATGCATAGAATGTGGTTAAATGACTCTGTTCATGCTCCAACCTAAAACTGTGAGAAGGGTATCCTGTGTAACAGTTTCGT
Organism: Trichobilharzia regenti; assembly: GCA_944472135.2. Classification (NCBI taxonomy): domain Eukaryota; kingdom Metazoa; phylum Platyhelminthes; class Trematoda; order Strigeidida; family Schistosomatidae; genus Trichobilharzia; species Trichobilharzia regenti. The sequence goes on from OX235267.1 coordinate 31,553,592, forward strand.
GCCATTTTATTCATTAAATTTAATGAGTATATGTATCTCACATGCACAAATCACCTTTATCATTTGGTTGGTGCGTTCAAAATCCTACTGCGTCTACGACAAGATAGAAGAGAACAAAGAAAACTATAAAACTCAAGTTTCGAAGTCGTATGCTTATAATAGATATGATTATGAACAATAATAGATTGTGTTCAAAACGTCATCCAGTAAATAATAATACTGTTTCACTGTGTGATACATCTAATAAACAAACTAATATGGAATCTAACTACGAATTAACTTTCATCATAATGAATTGAATAAAGACAGTAATTTATTCACTTCGAAAAACAGCTTAGCTTAACCTACAACCATAAGAAAAATGAGAGTAAATATGCATTAATAAGAGTGAGTCTTGTAGCTCAATCGATTATTATTAGTTGTTGTTGTTTCCTTGGGTTCCGAGTGGAGCATACGGCTTCAACGATACACCTCCACTTTCTTCTATTTTTTCTGCTGTCCTCTTCAGTCGGCTGGGTTCACGATTGACCATAATTCTCGCATACCCCTTCTCCAACTCATCACACGATCTCCTCCATGTCACTGTCACACCAACTACCCAATAGTCGCTTCCAATTTGAATTTCACTCAAAAGCCTACATCAACCGATAGGTCATCAAATGATTAACCTATAAGCCGCCACCTAACTGGAATTTTGTCAGGATCAATAAGTGTTTTTCTACCCGCGAATCCTAGTCATTATGCAATTGCATCAAATCAGACTAGGGGGTTGACTATATGCATCAAATCTATTCTATGAATTATGATCATTCGTCGATGTCAGCCTATCTGTAAGGTGATATTTTATCAAGAAAAGTATAGGCAATAGGTAATGAATTTAACTGGTGGATGGTGACTAGCAGTAGGATCCAGGATAGAGTGCATTTCGTCCTATTTGGGACTTGTCATCTGGCTATGCCTGCATTTCCCAGTGACTAATGATGTTCCCACCGAGGTTCGAACCCAGTGCCCACAGTTTCAAACGCCAAAGCGTTATCCCCTAGACCACTTGGGCGACGAGAGCCACCTCCTATGCAACGGGTCGTGTTAATTATTTAATTCAGTTTAGACTTTCCCGTCGATTGATTGAACCGAAGTGCTCGGTTTTCGGTTGTTGTGTCGGCTTCTTGTGCAGATGCTTCGACGATGTCTGGTCATGTAATTAGAATTTAATTGGTGGATGGTGACTAACAGTGGAATCCAGGATAAAACGCACTTCATCCTATTTGGGGCTTATCTACCAGCTGGATGTACCTGCATTTCCCAATGAGTGATGATGTTCCCGTCAAGGCTCCAACCCAGTTGAATTTTAGACTTTCCCGTCGATTGATTGGACCGACGGGAAAGTCTAAAATTCAATTAAAAACACTACTTAAAGAGTAGAAATAATTGGAGTGGAAGTGGGTAAATTTATCAAGAACAGTTGAAATAATAATAATAATTTTTATTAATGTTACTATTATCATATGTTCCCATCATATTATACTCACATATTCACATTTCCGAAGGTACTTTATTTTCCGATCATCTCTATTTCACGCATGTTGATTGAACTTTAGGTTGACCTCTGTCTATTTAGTTATGCATTCACATACCTAATCAATGGTGACTTATAATCCTATATTCTTAGTATATCTACTCGCTGTAGGTGTAGTGAAGAGGAATGCAGAGAACAGAGTAGAATGTACATGTCCTGCTGAAGTCCTCAGCACCCAATAGAATAATGATAGTAATAATAATAATAACGAATTCATCACTTGATGTTTGTCTATTACTTAAAACTAACGGACCAAATTTAGTAGTTTATCGATTTCTTTCCTCGTGATATACGATTTCATGCGTCTTGTTACATAATGGTATTAATAAGTGACCTCTAATGGTATTTGTTTGGCTTTTTTTGCAATACTATTTGTCTGTGTAGTTTTCAAGAGTGGTTATCTAAACAATATTCTTTACTGACCAATGTCTTCTTTTTAATTTACATTTAATTCACATGAGTATTACTCAGTCACTTGTTCTCATGATTACAACATTTTAGAGTGAATTATTTTCATTGCATCTTTTTCTGAACAATAAACATTACTGTATTTGTGAACTTTCTTATTCTATAGAATAATTAGTGTACCATTCCATATGATAATGACCTTTGACCGTTGCAAAATTGATGATACTGATATAGAAATCAATCCTGAAGTTAAGTATCTTGGATTAATTCTTTCTTCTGACCTGTCCTGGTCTTCCCATGTCTTAGCGATTTCTAAAAGAATATTTCGTCTGACTTTTTACATTAAGGATTTAAGGCACTCAGGTATGACTCAACCACTCCTCTTAGAGCCTGTCAGCTCGTACCACCTTACCTATTCTTCTAAACTGCTGACCCTTATTCTTTCCTGGATTGCTTAAAAAAGACTATGCCATATTTCGTAGAACTCTGAAGACTGTCGGTCATCAGGGCGAGTGGTGCCTCATTGGACCATATCGTTGACATTGTTATTGATAGGCACTTGTTTTCATGCAACGAACTTGCTAAAGGAATTTTGTCAGACTCTAGGCATCCACAGTATCTGCAGTTCCAACCTTGTGTCTCCTCATGTAAAACAAGAAGTCATTTCAAAAGACTTAATGCACGTACATCTAGGTATAAAAATCCTACTATACTATATTTGGTACGTACTTTATGTGATGAAAATATTGTTAGGCATGAACTAACTAACCTTCTTTGCACTACTAAATAAACCATTTCTTCCACCATTACAGTATCAAACTTTATTGTTATTGTATTTCTTATATTCATAATCCTCTCAATTTCTTGTTTCTGTTTATTTTTTTCATAAGTGTGAACATCGTTTAAGCTGTGTTATAACTGTTAATTATGTATTTCCCCTCACTATACTATATCAATAGAACATTAGATTCAGTACTCTATAGTAACATGCTAAAATTTTCAAAATGAGTCGACAATACTGTTTGAAACAAACTCACTGTTATCATTATTATTATATTTAATATTCTATATTTGTACTACGATTAGTTTTGACTTTATTCCTACCGTAAATGTGGACAAATCCCTCTGGTTAATTTTATTTCAATTCTTAATTTTATTTATATTTTGAGTAAATCAGAGACAATATTGTGACAAATGCTGAGAATTTCATAATTCCCAGTGTAGCATTAAGAACACAATATTCAGCGAAGAGACTCTTTTCAATGAATTTATTATCAAGCTGTATAATCGCATATATATATATATATATATATTTTTTTTTTAAAATTATATCAGGTTAGGGAATTAGGTCAAAGATGTGAATACATGAAACAGTAATAATAGTATGAAATGCAATTAAAATATTTGTGATTACAATCATGATTTAGTGTCAAGTGGCAAAATAATTAATGTCATACATAGAATAATATATAAGGTGTATAGATTTTGGAGAGGGGTATATAATTATAAGATTAGTAGACGAATATAAAATGTTACATAACATGGTGTGAAATTTGACAAGATAGAATTTAATATTGTAAAAACAAAAGCTTTTGACGCATAACAGCGATATACTATTAACACGCCCTGACAAGGGTACAGGTGTTGTTATTATGGATCGAAAAGATTATATCGATAAAATGTCATGTCTACTTTCAGACAGCAGTAAATTCTCGAAACCGAACGAGAAAAACAAGACGGAATTAATTGAGAAACAACTTACTGATACTTTAAAGAGAATGAAGAACAATCATCTCATTCGTGAAGAATTATACGAAAAGATCAGACCAACAGGATCTCTAATACCAAGACTGTATGGTCTACCGAAAATACACAAAGCTGGAGTTCCACTTCGCCCTATCTTGGATATGTCTGGATCGCCCTATCATCCAGTAGCTGGGTGGTTAGCTGAAATCCTCGAACCAGTCAGGGGGCAACTATCTAATCATTCCCTTCGGGACACCTTCCAATTTGTTGAATGTATACAGGATATAAATGCGTCGAATAAACAAATGTTGTCTTTGGATGTAGAATCCTTATTTACGAACGTTCCACTGACAGAGACCATATGTTTTATATGCAAATATATTGAAGACAACAAATTGAACATAGGGATACCTACTACAGATCTTAAAGAACTACTTTTGAGATGTACATTGAATGTACAGTTTACTTTCAATGAAACAATCTACAGGCAGAAGGATGGTATTGCGATGGGTTCTCCCTTGGGTCCTCTCCTTGCAGACGTTTTTATGTCCAGTCTAGAAAATGGTTCCCTGAAGCCTATGATCCAAAGCTTTCAAATATATAAAAGGTATGTAGATGACACCTTTATTATTTGTAATATTGATTGTAACCTGAATAATATATTAAGTGTATTTAATGAGTGCCATCCTGCGATAAAATTCACACTCGAAATGGAGAACGAGTCTAGCATTCATTTCCTCGATGTGAACTTATCAAGAAGGACCGATGGAACTCTGAAGAGATCGATTTATCGTAGGCTGTTATGGAATGGTCAACTGACAAATTTCTATAGCTGGGTACCTATTGGTCGTAAACGAAACCTGGTCCGGTCGCTTGCCACTCGTATTCGGCGCATATGTAGCACTGATACTGTGGAAGATGAGTTATACACTTTGAGGAAAATCCTAATGGAAAATGGATTTCCACCACGTTTTATAGATAAGAATATACATTCAAAGCCTACAAAACGTGACTTATCAACCGCTCCCAAGAAAATACTTTACATGAGCTTAGAATTCAAAGGGGACTTAGCTTCCGATATCATGAAACGAAGGATATCACAGTCCCTGAAAAGAACATTCCCTGCTGCCTCCCTGAGAATAGCTTTTACTAGCCGACCATTATTGTTCAATAACCTGAAGGACAAGATCCCAATGTTGACCAACTCTATGTGCGTTTATCAATTCACCTGCTCTTGTGGAGCTAGGTATATCGGTCGTTCGACTCGAGTTTTGTCCAAGAGGGTGCAAGAACATTATCCTGCATGGCTACGAAAAGGTGGAAGTGGAGCAATAAGAAGCGCGATCATAGAACATCTGGTCGAAAATGATCACCCTATCTCTATAGCCTCCGCCTTTAAAGTCATCTACAAGGCAAAGAGCAATCTACCTAAATCCCTACGTACCCGACTCATCTGTATTGCTGAAGCTTTGGCTATCGAAACAGAAAAGCCAGATCTCTGTGTACAGAAAAAGTTCGTTCAACCCCTCCAACTTTCATGGTCTTAATCCCTCTATGCTAAAATATGGTAATCCCCAATCATATTTTAGCTCTACCAATTTTTCATTTTTCATTTTGTCTATTCAATTTGTATACTTTCCTTATTAAGTCAATTGTTATTATTACTATTCTCACTTTGAACTGTCCCCGGTATTATTTCACTTGTTCCACTTGTCATTCTAAATCAATTCTTTTTTACAACGATAAATTCTATGCTATTAAATTTCACACAATATTACGTAACGTTTTTGTTTTATTCGATTTGCCTACTAATCCTATAATTGCACATCCTTTTTCAAGTTCTATCCCTCCTATGAATTATTCTATATATGACATTAATCTGCTTTGCCACTTGACATTTAACTACGATTATAATCACAAACATTTTAGTTTTAATTGAACTTCATATGATTATTATTATTATTTTATGCATTCACACCTAAGATTCAATTCCCTCACCGGATATAACTTCTGATAAACCATATATATACGACTGTACAGCTTGATGATAAATTCGTTGAAAAGAGTCTCTTCGCTGAATCACTTGTTTTGATTTTCTAAAACAAAAGTATACAAGTGAATAATTTTGGGTTTAAAATGTCAAGTGGGTCAAGTGGAAAAGGTTCAGAGTGAGAGTCGTAATAATAATAATAATGATAATAATAATAATAATCGAAGTAATAAGGGAAAAGTACATCGAATAACTAAATAAATAAAATAAATAAATGTCTATCCCTCTACGGCCAAGGCAGAAGTAGGGATTGTACATACTTCTTTTGTACACAAAGGTCTGGCTTAAAGTCATGAAGTCAGCTGTCTTTAGAAGTCTTTAATGAAGAAAACGCGGGAAGTTAGCATGGATTCTATATATGACCTTGAAATCATGCTCAGGGTTGACCGAGTGACAGAAGTCGATCAGGTGTTCCAGAATACAGCTTCGCACAAACTTCCTTTCTCCTTTGTAAAACCAAGCTGGAATATGTTCTCATATCCGTGTGGAAAGCGTCCTCCGACTACGGCCAATGTACCTTGCTCCACAAGAGCAGGTGAACTGGTAGATGCACATAAAGGGTGGTCAGACGGAGGAGCTTATCTTTTACAGAGGTAGAGAACAATTTGCGGCTCGTGAACGTCACATGCAATTTTGCTGCAAAGAATGTCTTACTGACTGATTTAGAGAGACGATTTTTGAACATATCTGAAGCTTGATCACCTTTGAATTCGAAGTTCATGAATAAGGTTTTCTTTGGAACTGAGTCAGTGACCAGTTTAGACTGCTTATCTTTCATGTTGCTCTCAATAAATCGATTAGCGTAACCATTCTCTGCGAGTGTGGCTTTTAAGAAGTCAAGTTCTGGGTCAATCAAAACTACAAATTTTGCTTATCGCAGAAAATGGTTACCCTAAGCGATTTATTGACAGCAACATAAAAGATAAGCAGTCTAAACTGGTCACTGACTCACTTCCAAAGAAAACCTTATTCATGCTGAGAATTCCAATCTGTATTATAAGTACTGTTTTTGGAATAAAGTGGATTATTATTATTATTTACAAAAACCAGAGCTAATAACTACCCCATTTGGAAGGTTCTTTCTCCGAATTCATAAGGAAAAAGTCGATTAGAGCTGCTGGCAATGGTAACCCCATAACCACTGTATCGGTCCATCTGTCTATAGAAACTTTTTTAAAAAAGAAATGAGCCAATTCGTTCTACATCTTACAATAGATTCTTTCATGAAAGATATCCAAATTCCAACAACAACAATAATAGTTCTTATCAAGTATTGGGTTCGAAACAAGACATTTCAATCACTGAGACTTGATTCAGTGGCTAGCCCATGAATTCCAACTTCTGCGCAGCCGCCAGGCAGTGTCATAGGCAAGTAATCGTTCACCTACCAGACTTGGTGAACCACTGTGGTTACAGCTTCTCAAAAGAACTCCAGGTAACTTCGAGAATGAAGTTCACCACATACAAAAATCTAAGATTTTCATCAATGTCGCTCTGATAAATAAGGAGGATACTTCAGAAGATATCATGAATCAGTCATTCACATCCAAATTTCTTTATTCTTCCAAGGAATTCAAAATTATCCTTCAATTTGTGTTTTACCAGTTCACTCAGTATTCATTGTTTATAAACGTTTAACCAACGATTCATCTGTCATATGATATTAAGGGAGTTTAAAATACCTAACTGACACTAATAGACGTGGTAATCCATTTTAATGAATTTTGACAGGCAGTATGCAAGCATAGCCTAACTGACGCCAACACGTTTCAATAATTCATGCAAACTTGTTGTTTCAGTGTTACCGTTGTTGTTGTGTATGTGTTTTTTTAAAAATAATCTAGTTATCTCGGGTTCTCAATCCTTTCTGTCAAACCAACAATAGTTAAGATTAATGTTAGCAAACACGTTTGAGCATTGTGGGACATATCAAATCAATTATAATTATATTTTCATGTATTGGTTTTGTGGGGATTTTGTTTAATTGGTTGGAGAATTTCATTATGAGCTGATATCAGTTAGAGAACCATTAGAAAACCACCAGGGAGTACTGGACAGTCAGTTGTTTCGTCAGCCTAGTACGCAAAAAGACGCACCCACTGGGTTTCGAACCCACTAGCTACTTTACCTATTCAGGGAAGCCGTGATCAGTAGGCTACAGCAGGTTGAAAGTGAGGCTGTTACTCATCGAAGAAGAAATTGACAAGTGGTCGCATTATATCGTTAATTTGCAGAAGTTGGAATCCATGGGCTGGCCGTTGGATTGGGTCCCGGTGGATTAATCGTCTACGAGCTAGCTCACTTTGTAACCAGAAGGTCGTGAGTTCCAACTCTGACGGTGGGTGCGTACTGGTGAAAAGTCCCAAAATAGGCTGACGGGACAGCAGTTTAGTAGTTCCTGTTGGTTTTCCAATGGTTCTCTAACCGAGGCCAGCTCATTATAGGGATTTGATTAGTTATAGGATTTCATCATGAGCTGACATCAGTTAGAGAACCATTAGAAAACCCACCAGGGAGTACTGGACAGCCAGCTGTTTCCTCAGTCTAGTTTGGGACTCTCCAGTAGTACGCGCCAGCCGGGTTCGAACCCAGGATCCTCTCGTTACAAGGCGAGCTCGTGGACCATTAAGCCACTGGGAACCGATCCAATGGCCAGCCCATGAATTCTAACTTCTGCCAGTTCACGACATAGCGCGACACCTAGTCAATGTCTTCGGCGAGTATTAGTCCTCACACCCGACCTGCTGCACCCTACTGGTCACGACTTCTTACTAGAACCCCAGGGAACTACTTACCTGAATAAAGCAAGTCAGTCAATTAGAGTGAATGAGATGGGTTGATACTGAGTGGTTAAAATTTAAGTATTAAGGCCGGCGGATTATAACTTAACAGCTTACAACACTGATAAGAGAGAATAATAATGCGTTTAAGTGAGAAACCCTATCCCCACTTCCCAAGAAAAAGGAACAGACTTCACTTTTAGCAGGAAGTCACCATCTTAGAAAGGCAATTCACTCTAGATTGAATGACTTATACAGTCATATGTGCGTATGCATTAAAATACAGTTATAGTGTATTTAGTTAGTCTAAAATAATTTGATCTTTCAGCGGAGGATGGTATATGTGTTATTCGTCATTCCTTTGCTTTCCGAGTGGGTGGTATTGTTGGCCTCATACCCAACCTTCCCAATTTATCTAGCTTACTGTTGGCCAAGTGAATTTTATTGATATAAGTATAAAACCTGAGCATTGTGGTAGAGTATATCTATCTCCATCACAGATTACATTTTATTTTGATAAATCATACAGTGTTGTACAGTAATGTTAACTGATGACCACGTTTCGAGTACAAACTATCGCCGCTCATAATCATATCAGGACACTTCTGACACAACTTTCTTGTTCCATTTATATACATTTGTGGAATCGATTATATGTTGGAATAAAAATCAGTTTGAGATATTGTACATTCAGAAATAATAATAATAATAATATGAGTGTTATTGATCAATTACAATCAAATGGGAAATAAGACGAGTGTTTTTATAGTCATAATAAGTAACTTGTTAGAATGTTGTGATATGTTTGAACTGAAATAGAATTTTAAGATTATTTATTATCCTCTTCTGATTTGACTGACTGGTAGTAATAATATCTTCCATATCTCTGATATTTGCATTGAGTCATTTCTGTTGCATGTGTTGTGTTGGGTGTAGACTGGATGAACCAGGCAGGATTCAGTAATCAACCTCTCTCTTCACCTACTTATAATACTTATTAGAATTTTAGCCCTTTCCTACCGTATTTTGTACGGTTGTGTGTTAATGAATGCAGTGCAATCGCTAAGATTTTTTCTACATTACTTATCTTCACGGGGTCAAGCATTATAACCTTAGCTAAATTCTTATGTTTCGACAATCTGACTACCCACAATCTACTAATTTGACCTATGGAGTTTACTTCACTCACAGTCATTGCAAGGTATTTCATAAATTGTATCCTTTTGTCTAATTGGGCTAACCTATAGGATCCTTTAGCCTACAGAGTTTGTCCTAACTGAGTGAGTTTTTCTGTTTAAATGCCACACTAATTCCTGCTTTATTGAGAATCCTACGCAGGGGGGGGTTCAGATGTCCCCTCCTTATATGGTAAACCTACTGTTAATGCCTTGTATTCTCTCTCATTTATGTTATAATTACTAGTTTCCCCATTATTTTTATTTTGCTTCTGACCTTTTTGGATCTTCCTAATGAATTTTATAGGATACTTATTTAACACCAACCAGCCATTCTTCCATCTGTTTTTATTTCATCATTTAGGTCTACTTTTGTGCTCCTTAGGGCTATTGCTCGATTTGTACATTATCTTATATTGATTTTTATTAAAATGTCTAATAAGTTTCACTCATGCATATAAACAAAGCAAGAAAGTTGTGTGAGTAGTGACATGATATGATTATGAGCAGTAATAAATTGTGCTCAAAACAAGGTCACATCAGTATATATTACTGTATGGGAACACTGTGTGATTTATCAAAATAAAATCTTATCTATAAGTGAATTTAATGTGTGGGTTGACCGAAAATCATGTATGGACCTATATGTGACACGATCGGTGGGCATTTCACCACTGAACCACTAAGGCAGACATTCTCTTTCCCTATCATATTCAACTTATCATATGTGGTTCATAATGAAACTGTCAAATTTACACAAAGAATGACACCTATTTAAGAGTAACGCTAGTGTATTACATTTTAAATTGTACTCATCACTCATTATCCAACAAATATTCCGAAGAAGATGAAGATAAATCGGAGGCACGCTGAGGAGACCGTTGGGTGACATAGCGCGCCAAGCAGTACCTCGATTGAGACCCAGTTGGGGAAGGACGAGTTGGGTGTTGGTCTGAGGGTGATATAGAGGAGATCTTGTGACGAGAAGATAGGAGACTATGGGTAATCGTGGGGTCATTTGGAACCTAAGGGAGTAATAAGACTATCATCCATTGGTAATATCGTTTCGGCTAATATCGATTTAAGTAATAGTAGTAGAGCAATGCGAATTTTGAAGACAGAATTTTGAGTACAATACCTACTACTTAGTTTATGATACTTACGCGTATGAGACCTGCTTCACTGAGCTTCAAGTATACCTAAATATACTGAGTTACATTTCAATTCATCTCACTTGATCGATTATTTATAAAATTATTATATCAAAAGGTAAGATGGATCTAGGTCATATGATTACTAAATGCACTTGAGATACAATTTTTATGTATGTGTTTGCTGTAGATGGGTCTTTCTTCGAAAATGACTTAAAAGCATGGTCATTCTTTTGAGGTAGCACAATACAATGGAGATACTTGTATAATGTGATATACCATGATTACCCTTCAGAATTCCATGTAGATTGTAGTGTTAAAAGGAAGTACAATATACTATGAAGTTTTCTATAAGCCTTAGCATAATTTAAATCATCAATCAACTTCATAATCAAGCATCATTATTAGTGACACTACTTAATTGTACTTACTGAAGTGATGTACTAATATAAAAATATTATTATTCGTGACCAGTGGAGTACAGCAAGTTGGTTGTGAGGACAAATACTCGCTACCGACGACACAGGCTAGTGGTTGTGCCATATCGTGAATTGGCAGAAGTTAGAGTTCATGGGCTGGCCATTGGATTGGTTCCCAGTGGCTTAATGGTCTACGTGCTCACTGACCTTGTAACCAGCAGGTGATGGTTTCAAACCCTGTCGGTGGGTGCGTACTGCTGAACAGTCTCAAATTAAGATGAAACAGCTGGCCATCTAGTACTCCTTGGTTGTTTTCCAATGGTACTCTAACCGATGTCAGTTCTTGCCGAAATCCTGTAACAAATCAATCAAATCCCTGCAAACAAATACTTGACTATTATTATTCCCTTTAGTTCCGAGTGGAATATAGAACTACAACAGCATATCGCGATTTCATACTGCTCTCTACAGCTTTTCTTAGCTAGGTAGCTTTATGACTGACTATAAGCTTTCATGTCCACCTCCTCCTCACAAAATCGCCTCCATGTCATCCGTGAACCAAGACCCAACTTCGTCGTTTCCCGTTCAGGTTACACTAGGGGGCCTAATTAATGAGTGATTTCTCCTCAGCCTATGTCCAGTTCATCTCCATTTCTTTAGGCAAATTTGTTGGGTGATTCTGTATGTCTGTCTGGTTTCAACATAGAACTTTGCACAGATGTGCAGCAGTTAGAGTCACCACACTTCAACCAGTACACAAAGCCAGAGAATAAAGTAAACAGAAACGCAAAATAGAGACAGTAAACACATATATTAGCTAAAAAGAATGGTAATATTAGAGGACAATATAGTTTTATTGCATATTATAAATCACAAGGAGTGGATGCATCTGCGCTAGCCAGTGAGAACGATAAGTTTGAGTCATACCACCAGATATCTCCAGCCTTCATTGGTTCTTACCAGCCCGAGGAACCCAACTAACCAGTCAGGAAGTCTAAATCTCCTTACGTGGCTGGCATTTGTGGATTTGATTGACTGATGAAGGCATATTTTGTTTTGACCACCACTGGCTGTTTTTCAGCCTGATCGATCCTTTGCCAGTTAACATCACTCAATCACTGTTGCACATTTAATGATAAGAATAAAGATAATTAAGATGATTTTTTTAAAGGAATAGAGTTAAATTAGATGAATTACAAAACTTTTAAAGACTATCAAATAAGAAAATTGTTATAATAAATGTTTTTGTATTTCCCAATGAATGAAAAACAAAATGATATTGTTGTTATTACTGACGTTTCGCTACTTAATGCTGCTAATAGCTTTATCAAAGTATTATTAAACCGGAATTTACAAAATCCACTCAGCTTATATATAACAAAGAGTTAAGGGGTGAGAAAATAGACTACTTAGGTCAAGTTAAAGGGACATATTGAAAGTCAAAATAACAATGAAGATCACTAAACCAAATAACAAAGGTAATAGTACGTCTGTAATGATATCAAAATAAAGTTTATTAACTTGATCATCGTTCGTCAGTCTGGGGTCGTTTTTCGTTGTCAAGTTGGTCAATTGGTAAAGATAACAAAATCAAGTGTAGATTGTTGGATTTGATCAGTGTGTAAAATTATAAAAGCAATGTGTGTTTACATAATGAACTTGCTTATCACATTCGTGTTGATTTTGTCACTTAATGGGGGAGAGGGAGGTGTTGTAACCAGGTCAGATTCTGTTTTAGTCCGTTATTCCTATTCATCAGGCAATTTAGATTCCACTTGATATGAAGTGCTTCTGATATCTACCAACTGACCAACTTGACAACAAAAAATGACCCTAGACTGACGAACGATGATCAAGTTAGTAAACTTTATTTTGATATCATAACAGATGTACTATTACCTTTGTCATTTGGTTTAGTGATCTTCATTATTATTTTTACTTTCAATATGTCCCTTTAACTTGACCTAAATAGTCTATTTTCTCACCTCTTAACTCTTTGTTATATATAAGCTGAGTGGATTTTGTAAATTCCGGTTTAATAATACTTCGATATAGCTATTAGCGGCACTAAGTAGCGAAACGTCAGTAAAAACAACAATATCATTTTGTTTCTTCATTCATTGGGAAATACCAAAACCTTTATTATAATGAATATCATATCCCCAGCGCCCAAATTTTTTCAAACTGTTAAAAGTGAACTTGGTTTCGACATATATAAGTGAATTGTTGTTAAAATTTTAAAACAGTTGGTGAAATGTTTTCTAAAAAATTGATAGTACTTTGATAATGACAATAAAGACGGCTAGGATGAAGTGAAGTGGAAAGAATTCAAGTGGTAAAATAGAATAAAATAAAATAAATGGACATTACTATGATCAACGTAAAGAAAGGGGTTTGATAAAACGTTTTTGAACACATAATTTAGGTTTATGTCCATGTATAGCTAGAGCTTCGGCTATGCATAAGTGGAGAAAACGTGGGCTTTTGAAGTGATTAGATTCGGTCCTGTAAATAACTTTAAAGGATAAATCACATGGGGATGAATGACCTGACTCTAGAAAGGGTTCACAGATTGAAGACTTTGTCGTCCTTTTCTCACCTTTCATTAACCAAACCGAGTAGTTTTCACCTGCGCGTTTACAGAGATTACGCTTACAACGTCCAATGTAATTAGTTCCACACGACCATGTGAGTGAGTATATGCACATAGATGTGGACATAAGCGGTAGTTTATCCTTGACGCATTGTCGAATCATATTTCGGGTAGTAAATACTAAATGTAAGTCAGCTGCATAAAAACAGCGTTTACTACATGTAGATAAACGACTTTTAATTACTTCAGCGACAGTGCCGCCTTTGAACTACAAACTCATTAACAGTGTCTTCTTTGGCACAGTGATTTTGCTGGGGACAGTTTCTTTAATTGATTTTTCTGTCGATGAACCTTTTAGGATATCCATTATTTAAGAGAGCTGTACGAAGGCTTTCCAATTCCATATCAACCATACCTACAGAGCAATTTTTCAGAATTCTGCAGCCTAGAGAACGGTTAAGATCTCTCTGCCTGCCTATAAGTACACAACAGTACCTGATGTAGATTGATATTTGAAGTTTGAATTATCCTACAAAATGCGTTGATTAATTTATACATAACCAGAGTATTGATGTGACAAGCATCCTGGAAGATTTTGTGCGCCTAATAAGATTAGATCAATATAAAATCAATAGAGGCATAGGTCAACAAAAGAATATTCCTTTTTGTAACCTCACCTGGAACACGTACAGCCGTAAAAAGGTTGAGAGATGCTTACTTATCACGGCCAACTCATCTGATGACAAAACCTACAAAGTTCACAAGTCAGAAAAAGTGACGAATAAATTACACCACTTAGTTAAGTAGTCTTATGTAGTCTAAAAGTAAGTGAGTGATGACTAACGCTCAAAAATGATTATTATTATTATTATTATTTAGACGGAATGTTGTTTATAAGAATAAACGATCCATAAGTTTGAAAGGAAAAAACAAAACAAATTTCCGGTTACGCCTTCTGGGTGTACACAAGAAAAACCCTAAACTGTATACACAGAAGTGATTTGTCCAATCATTTTTGACCGACGTGGCCCTAAACTCTTTGATTTTTAACTTGTTCAATAATATGGTATATTTTTAAGAGTTTATCTCTAGGGATTTGGCTTGTTCCAAATTTACCCACGGATTCATATCAGTTAGAGAACCATTGAAAAACACCGGGGAGTACTGGGAGGACAGCTCTTTCATCCTAGTATTTTGAGACTCATCGGCAGTATGCACCCACCACCAGAGTTTGAAACCACAACCTGCCGGACCATCCAGACATTAAGACCCAACTAATCAACCAGCCCATGAATTCTAACTTCTAGCAATTGCTGATTTTAGAGTCCTGGGTTTAAACTCTGGTGGTGGGTGTGGACTGCCGATGAATCCCGAACTAGACCGAAACATCTGGTTCACATTTATTCGCCTTCTTCTTCCCTTTAAAACTTCTGAAAACCTTACTCTTAGGAGCAATATTCCTGTCTCCGAGTGCTTACTGTTTTAGTGACAACTATTTCTGAGCGATTATTAATATAAGAATAAAACTTGTGCACTGTGGTAGAGTGTAATTCCATTATGGGTAAATTTTGTTTTGATAAAGTCTCATAATGGAATTTCTGAGCGATATTCACCACCTAATACCTTTAAATTATGTAAGACCACTTAACTAAGTTCCGTATTTTACTCACATTATCTTTCTTAACATGTAATTTTACATGTTGATTACCAAATAGTGATGTTATTACTTGACCTTTATAAGCATTTTGCGAACTATTTTAGAACACTATATAACCACTGTACAGTTTTGAAAGGAAGTTCCGAAAATGAAATATTTGTTGCTTTGATTTATTTCAACCTAACTTCCACAATATATTAGGAAATGAATACATATATTCTTAGGTATATATATATATATTATTGTTCCCTTGGGTTCCTAGTGGAACATAGAGCTTCAACTGCACGTCTCCACTTGCTTCTGTCTTCCTTCTGCTGTACTTTTCACCTGGATCCATGTCAGTTCATACTGTTTCGCCTCCTCTTCACACGACCTACTCCATGTCACCCTTGCACTGACACTCGCCGTTTCTCTTTCGGCCTGGTTCCACTCGAGAAATGGCCTGACGCGCACGCGATGTCACCCAGAGACCTCCTCAGCGAGTGTCCAATCCATCTCCACTATCTCCTGCATATTTGTTGTTGTTGGGCGATTGGTTCTTGTTTTGTTTGTTTGTTCCCAAAGTTTCTTGTTGGTGATTATTTCCGGCCCAGCCATCTGATCTTCAGTATAGAACCAGCGAAGACAGTTGTTGGTAAAGGACTGCAACAGGCTGTTGGTAATATTCTTTGTGACCAGCCCGCCAAGTTTCTCATCCGTATAGAACAGCTGACTGACTTGACGCTTGTATTGAAAATCCGACCGAATTTTGTTGTTGATGCTGGCTGAGTGACGAAGATTTCCAGATTGGTTTCAGGTTGGTTGATGAATGTGTTTCTCGCCTTCCCGATTCTCGCTCGATTTGACATCCTCGTCCGTTCCGACTGCCTGTAGTTGACACAATGCTCCCTAGATAAGTGAATGAATGAAGTAACCTCTTTCAAATCCCTCCAGTTGATGGTGATTGGCGCTGGATGTTGCTGTTGTTGTTAGTTGGTTGGTTATTTTCATAACCTATGTCTTGTCTATGTTCACCTGGAGTCCTGTCTTTGCTGCTTCTTCGATCATTTTGTCGGTCGGTTTTCACTCTTAAGTCTTCGATTTTGTGTGAAGCCTATTTTGTCAAGAGTAGTCTAATGTATTCTAAGTTACGAGAAAATGACCGTTACATACAAGATTCATTTTGATAACTTACTTCTCTAGTAATTTATGTGATTGAGGAACTTGGATATCTGTCTCAACTGGTCTCAACACGTTCAGGAAAATCAGTCAACCTTTGAAGTCACTTTGGAATGTGTTTAGTAGCCCTTACTTACAAGACTGGATGAGTTCTCTACATACGTATATGTGATTGTAAGTACATTCAAATGAATACATACAATAGTATACGCAACCATCATTTACTTTTCTTGTGAACTTAGAAGGGTCTATGGAATCATCTTTTCAATTAGGTCTTAACGTCACTTTCAAATAACACTTGGTATCAAAATTCAGAAATCCTGGATTTAAACAACATGGTATGTGCATTTATCAATTCAACTGCACCTGTGGTGACAACTATGTTGGGTGTACCAATAGACAGCTTAGCCAACGTGTTACTAGTGAACATCTCCCATCTTGGTGGTTTGGCAAAGGACAGAAGAAAACAATCTGCAGCTCCATTTTTTCACGTTTAGTTGATAGTGGTTACGCAATGGGAAAAAAGAAAGCTTTCAAGGTAATTCATCCCATCCCACCGAATTTTTCCAGTAGACTTCGTATTCGTCTACAACACAAAGCTGAGGCGATAGGCATTCGAACTATTAAACCTAAACTCTGCATACAAAAGAAGTTCGTACAGCCATTCTCTCTCCCTTGTTGGCCTATTAAGACATGACCAACTAATGACTTCTACACCACCCCTTGTCTATATTTTCAGCCACTTTCTTATCATCTCTTAATCTTATCTTCATTATAAGCGTGTTTCATTTACTTCCCTTACAATCTAACATTACTTAATCGGTTCATTTTTTTTACTAGCCTTTATCGACTACTTCCACCTGAACAATTGTTTGTTTGATCATGCTGTTTTTTTCATTATTCGTCTTATCACAGATTGCCTCACTTTTTCATCCTTGTTATTGAAAGGACCATTATTATTATTATTATTATTAATTGGTTTTTTGGGTTTTTTTTTTGGGGATTTGATCATAATATTATCACTAATATTATGACTAATTGCACAATTTATATTCACCATCGTATTATCCTACTGACAAAACATCATGATTGGTTTATATTTGAATTTTTATTTGTAAACTTATGTATATTAGAGTTAAGCCTGATGAGATCTAATTAAAGACACAATACTGTTCGCTTAAATGTGCTGTTCTAAACAACATTAATCTGAATAGAATGGCATATAAGTTGCTGACATCTTCTGTCCAGAGCAGAAGCTCTTACTATACATAGAGGAAAACCTGAACTATGTAAACAGAAGTGGTTGGTTGTATCCCCTTCACTGTCTTGACCTTAAACATATTTTTGTCCAGCATTGTCGATGATTCCCAAACTAGGCCGAAACATCTGGTGGTTCATTCACACTTGTTCGTCTTCGTCCTCTTGCCTTTCGAACTTATGAATCACTTACTCTTATGAACAATATTTCTGTTACCCAAATCCTTACCGTATTTAATGGCAATCATTTCTGAGCGATATTTACCACTTAAAGGCTTTTAAATTATGTAAGATCACTTAATTAAGTTTCATAGTTTTACGCACATTATCTTTCCTAAAGTGTAATTTCATATGTCATATCACCAAATGCTACGAACAAGTGATCTTTATAGGCATTTCTATGACCTTATAGAACACTATATGTGTAACTGTACAATTTTGGAGTGAAGTAACGTGAAGATGGTATGTCTTGCAAATTTATATATATATACATCACAGGTATTTTTTTTAATATGTTATAAATAGTCCCGGAGTTTTTAAGAAATTCAAACAGTAATTTTGTAAGCATTCTGAAATGTAACCCATAGCTTTGATAGTAATAAAACCACCAGGGAGTGCTGGACAGTGAAAACATTAACGACAATGTAACAATGAGAACAAAAAAGATACAATGATGTGTACTTATACTTCCTCAGAAAGTTGGTAATTTTTTCATCATATAAAACATAATGACCTACAAGTTTGACCTTTGTAGTTGACTTAACTCACAGTCGTCATTACAAGGTGTTTTGTAAATTATATTATTTTGTTTAATTGCATCAACCTACAGGGTCCTTTAACCTACCTACGGAGTTTGTCCTACCTGAGAGTGTTTGTAGGTTTAAATGCCACTCTGATTCCTGCTTTATTAAGAAACCTACGTAGGGGCAGGTCTTAGATGTCCCCTCCTTATATGGTTAAAACTACTATAGATGCCTTATATTCTCTCTTATCTATGTTATCCTACCGGAAATATTGAAAATACTACCACCAATCAAGTCAAGAGATGAAAAATACTAATGCAATTATTTAAACGACGTTAGAAAGTTGTTTGATTAGTGCCCTGATATGATTATGAGCAGTAATAAATTGTGCTTGAAACGTGGTTGCATCAGTAAATATTACTGTATGGGAGAACTGTGAGACTTTATGAAAATAAATTTCACCCTTAACTGTATTAAAAGGTTGTCAGTTGGTTGCTATTGTAGTCGACAGACACACCCGAATTTATGTGAGAAACGGTCTAAATCTATAATTGTCTAACTCTCCCCACACCTTCTTTCTTCTCAAGTATTGATTTTTGTAGGCATTTTGTTTAACTGTTTGGAGGATTTCATCAGCTCCCCGCGCCTTGTATCTCATGAGGTAGGACTAAAAGTTACAATAAAAGATTATATGCCCGCATAGTTAAGCACAAAAAAAACTCAACGATAACCTATTTAACCGATGTTCTCTATAAAATACAGGAAGTGTTAGACGTGAAACTACTAACAACTTACTCTGTCTGTAATTAACGAAATAATCGGGGTGGGTCTTTGAATTTCTTCTATTTTTTTAATTTACGGTGAAACTATTTCAATTATTTTATTATTTTAGTTACTAATATTAATATTATTATCATTTTGTACATTTTTGACCTCATCGTTACTATTAATGCCAAAAATGTAGTTTTCCTCAATTTTCTCTACCTATAATTAGTGTAATGCTTTTTGAGTAACATGAGATGCAATGATGTACCAAATGCCGAAAACTCTACACTGTCTCATAAGTATTGTTTTGGAATAAAGGCAATTGTCATTATTGCTATTAACTTGCGACAACGACTAGAAATACCTGTAGACTATCCATAGTCTTATAATTGGATGAAATGTCTGTTGAGTACTCCCTGTTTTCCAAATGGGGGAAATCAATCGACAAGGCTGTGAAGTTAAACCGATTGAGATGGTTACGACATGTATTATGCATGAATATCTAGACATCGCCTTCCTCGACAAAGAGCAATGTTAGCTGACTGTCATAGGAATGATCAGGTTGGAAAAGAGAAAGCTAGTGGTGGTCAAACTAAAAGATGGCATCATCACAGTCAGTGAAATTCACAACAGTTAGTTTGAAATAGTCACGTAGGAAGGTGTAGACTTCCTGACTGGTTGGGGTCGCCGAAATGGTAAAACCAATTAAGGCTGGAGACAATTGGTGATATGGCTTAAAACGTTTCCCAGTGACTGGAGCAGATGCATCCACTCCTTGTGATTTATAATATCCAATAAAACTATATTGTTTTTCCATATTACTACTTTTTTGTCACATATCTCTGTTCTGAATCTCTCTTTACTTTCTTCTCTTGTTTTGTGTGCTACATGGAGTGAGAGTGGTAACTCAAACAGCTGCACATCTGTACAAAAGCAGTCAGTCAATAGTTTTCAATGATTCTTTTTTGAATCAAGTTGATTCGTAATAAAATCGATCGTGTATTATTTTTAAAGTAAAATATGATGCATGAGTCGTTCACGCCGCAAGTGCTCGCCTTGAATTCCATTCACAACCGACAAACTCCTAAACCTCTTTGTTAATCGGTATTAAGCTTGGTGGTAATCAGGGGATGTTGAGCGTCGAGTGAGTCTAGCAATATCATCTCCATAAAATTATAAACACCACTGATAAATAAAACGTCAAAGTCAAGTCTTGAAGCTCCATTTTCCACTTAGAAGACAAAATGGATCGAACAAAATGCTACCAAGGGATAAAATTAAAAAGATTGACAAAGTCATGGCAGTAAT
Source organism: Trichobilharzia regenti (assembly GCA_944472135.2). NCBI lineage: Eukaryota > Metazoa > Platyhelminthes > Trematoda > Strigeidida > Schistosomatidae > Trichobilharzia > Trichobilharzia regenti. Next base: position 31,574,378 of record OX235267.1, read on the forward strand.
GATCACTCCAGCTTTACGTTGCATAAGGATTGGTGAAATGTCCCGAAGTCATATCATTTAGAGGATCAGTAAGATCAAAGGACCGCTGGACAACTGTCTTCCTCTGTTGAACAGCCCTAAATTTAGAGGAAACAGTTGTAGGAGCCAGTTATAGGGAAATTTATTTTGATTTTTGAAAACTATAAGAACGCAAAAAAGCACAAATTCAGTAGAAAAAACTATATCCCCAGTTTCTATAAACAAATAATAACTAGAGTTTTGAAGTTTACAGAGATTCGAGCGGTTTCAAGTTTGATAGTAGATTGCTATCAGTTAAAGAACCAATGAAAATCAGGGATAACTACTAAGCAGCTGGTGATCATGATAGTGATGGTAATAACAATCACGAATCAACGGAAATTACAATCCATGAACTATTGAATTCCGTCTCAATAAGTGAAAGGTTAACAAGCTCACCTTATGACCTGAGCGTTCTGGGTTCAATCCCCTCCCCACTGGTGTGTGGGATCACGCATTGCTAATGCTGAACAACAATTTCAACCTCTAGGAAATCAACAGACGAGGCTGTAAAGTTACACCGATTGAGAGAGAGAGAGATGCTTAGGACATGTGTTGCACATGCAAGTCTAGCATGACTACATCGACCGAAGGGCAATGTCAGTTGACTGTCATAAGTCTGATCAAGTTAGAAAACAGAAAGCTAGTGTTGGTCAAACCAAAACATAGCTTCATCAGTCAATGAAATCCACAAGAGTTAGTTTAAGCCAGTCAGCCAGACACATAGGGAGGTTGTGTTCGTCGAGATGGTAAAAACCAATGAAGGTTGGGCAAGAGTAAACAATAGACACTAAAGTTAAATGACCTTGATTTGACCAACCAGACAGCTCAGCATTACAAATGGTTGGTAGTCATCAACCTTGCTGAAACTGTCTCCTAGATTTGGTTTTTGACTTCTCTGTGATAAAGGTGTTGATAGGAAGGAATGAAAACATGCATATGTGGAGCAATAATGACTCTGGAAAAGTATTGTCAGGATATTGATGGTTATACATTCAGATGCAACTACTTCACATGAGGAAGTCTGTGAAGGTTGGTAAGTCGTACGTAATTGATGATTTTTTTAGACACTTCGCTAAATCATAGCTCTCCCTTAGAAATATATTGTATATATGCAACCAGTATCTGCTACAGCTGAAGAAGTAGAGAATACATTGGTTTGCTATGTCTATAACCACTTCTATGAGAGCCTGGGACCAGTTTTTGCAGCATTTTAGAGATATATACCCTATATGATTCATTTTAACTTTACATATATATCGTAGGTAAATTTCCTTGTAAATTGAGTACCACTTTTCGCCCAGAAGAATCTGATTGGTTAAACCAAGGTCATTTGACTTTGGTGTATATTCTTTACTCTTACCGAAGGCTGTCTATTATCTCTCTTTTAAATCTCTTTTTACTTTATTCTCTTGCTTTATGTGCTACATGGAGGAAGTGTGGTAACCCGAACAGCTGCACATTTGTGCAAAGTTCTACATTGAAACCAGTCAGTCAGTTGTCGACAATTGTCTAACTGATCCACGATACATGATCAAACCTGACATAATTAAAAAAGCTTCTAAACAAAAGCATATTTTTAAGTATACTTTATATTGTTGCAAATATACTACTATACTTTGATAACAGCTTCGTGAAATGTAGAATTTCGCTAATATAGGCTTCACGTATATTTTTGTTTTCTAAAACCCTTCTACAACTCTTAAAAATCAATCAATCAATAAGTGATTATGTCAGTTATAGAACTGTTATTGCAAAACAATAGTGATATAGAAAATAAACGCAGAGTTAAGAAGAACATTGACAACACCTGGACAGATCATAATTTGTTTTTATGTATGCATGAGTCAAAATAAAAATCCACGTATGCATGTACGCACGCACGCACACAAACACACACACTGTCATACACGCATTAGCAGATAATATGACAATAATATGACAAACAAAACATTATCCTGCAAAAATGAAAAAAGGTGAGTAAACGATTGTGGGGTGCCGGGGGTGGGAGAGGGGCAGTGGAGAAGAAGACAGAACAATACACTTTCGAATCGATGAAATAAGCGTCATTTATTTTATTGATGAAAATTTATCAGTAAGCAGATAATTTATTTTTTTTTTTACAAAGTTAGTAGGGAAACAACGCAGTCATTACAAACCATCATCATTATTCCAATAATAGTACTTGTTAAACCACCACAATAAAAGATTTACACATTATGACCATTATTATTGTTGTTATTCCTAGTGTCGCCATTTTGTTTTACTTATCACTACTCACTGTCTTGTACCACATAAATCATTGAATGCCAAAATGAGAAAATAAGCAACAACCAACAACAAACAACAACAACATTAAAATGAGAAGCTTAGAAAATGTGTCAATCAATTAATTAATTATTTTATTCAAACTTTACGCGTACGCCCACGCACACTCACATTTATTTGTTTAAAATGATGTGTTCAATGCATGTTGAAAGAAGCGCTCGCGGTTTTCTCGAAAAGCACCACCACAAAATATCTTCGTTAGTAGATAATCACATTTTAATTAGGACAATAGGTTGTTCATCAAAATTCAAAAGAACAAGGTTATGTCTGTGTTTAGTGTATGCGTGTGTGTGTATGTGTGAAATGGTGTCTTTTTCCCAATAGAAAATAATTATTTCTTTTTTAAAAACACACACATAAGGCAAGATTATATAACAGAAGAACACACTAGTATATAAATAAACCTTGACTAAAGTATCTTTCAATTTGCTTGGCGTTAAAAAGAGACGTCCATCAATCATGGAAATTAGGCGGACAAAACTGAAAGAAATCAATCAATCACACTAAACAAATCGAGAAATTAATAAATAAATAAATAAAGACTGAGTGATCAGAGAAAAGTGAGACAGGTAGGAAAAACACAACAAAAAGAGTAGATAGAATCAAGAGTATTATGTAATACATGTCGTGATATACACATACACACATATATAAGCTACAAGAACAAACACAATGACAAATTTTCCCTAAAATAAAGGAGTCGATGATAACCTGCTTCCTTCTCCTCGTGTAAGAAAATAACGAACTAACTAACTGACTAACTTTTACAGTCTTCTAAAAAGCATTCCTCTTTCTATTATTACTACTACTGAAATGATAAGGTGAGAAAAAGAAAAGCGGGAACAAACACTGAAACCAGCCACACACCTGCACGCACGCACACAAATACACGAGAAAAATGCATCAGATTAACAAATAAAAAAGAAGTACAATATGGATTCAAAAAAAGTATATCCATGAGAAAAAATCGATGAAGTGAAAATACAAAAAAAAGATGCGAGAATAAGATAGACATAATCATGATAATACACAACGGTTAGTAATGAGTACAACTCAATTGGTGTTTTAAAGATAACAATAATCATAATAGTATAATAATAATAATGACAAATATGTAATCAGTATTGAAACTCACTTAATTCCATAGGGGGGGATGTATGAGTACTGTGTGTACGTGTGTGTAGGTATGTTTACGAGGAGGACGAGAGTTGGTGTGGCGGGGTGGGGTGAATTTGGTTGGAGAGAGAGAGAAAGAGAGCAGGAGGGTATTAATTTTTCCACTGGGTTAGTTTAATTTACTCAATTCAATTGCTTTTTGTATACAAAATAATATATCGATTTCAGTCTGTTCTGGTGTGTGTGTGTGTGTGGAGGGGGTGGGTAGGTGGTGATGGGTTAATTTCTTCGTCTACAAAATATGATGACTACCATTTGAATTATTTGTAAGATTATTATGATGTAATTCATTTCCAATTGATGATTGATCCTGTTCCATTAGATCATTGGATTGGTTTAAATCAAGTTTCTTCATTTTGAGAATATTTTCATCAGTTGTAATTCCATCAGCCTCCTCATCATCACCATGGTTATTATTATTGTTATTGTCTGATAAACTATTCATTGAATTATGTTGACTGCCAGTTGTTAGACTTGTAGGAGTGGGAATTGTCGGCATCGTAGTATATTGTTGTGGTTGATCATTTATATGATTTTCATTCCATACATGCTCTTGAGCATTTTGTAATACAGATTTAATAAAGCTGTCCGCTTCTTCTTCGACAACATGATTTTTATCATCGATTTCAGTAGGATGACTAACATCCACCGATGGTAGATTGGATTCTTTATTGTCATTATCATGAATGAATAAATTCTCAGTAGAATTCATGTGTTGATTATTTGACGAAATTAGATCATGATTTATTCCAGCTATTTCGGTATTATAAGTAGGATTAGTAGTAGTAGTATAAGCTGATTCTAATTCCGATTTCAGATTATCAATTGACTCTTCAGTTGTCATACCTGATTCCGGTAGGTGTTCACTTGCCTCAGTAGTACTAACAACTTCTTCGTTATGCATATCTTCTGCAATATCATTGTCAAGACTAACCTTCATTTGATTTGCTATTATTTCTACTTCGTCTTCCTTGGCTTCTAGCTTCTCTTCACTCAGTGTTGTGTCTGGAAAAGACTGCTTTTCTTGTACTTCTAGTTGTAGTTCATCTGATGACATAATTTGCTCTTTGATTTGTTCACCAATCACTTCATTCTGTTGGAATTCTTGATGCATTAAGTTGTCATGTTGAATATTTTCTAAAGTTTCTTCAATAGTATTCTCTTCTTTATGCATTCCTGGGTTAGATAAACATTCTGGCAGTTGGATGGATGTCATCTCCTCTTGTTGTACAACAGCATCTTTATCAATATTCTCCGTGATTAGCTTATCTATAATGTCCTCAGGTTCTTGCTGTTGCTCCTGTTGTTGTTCCATGAACACTTCTTCAATTGATTGTGCCGACTTTACATCCACTGCTTCTTGTGGTGATACACTTTGGTTAGGTAACCAATTTGTCACTGACTCACTCTGTACATCTTCTTGAAGTTGATCTTCAAGTGTTGTAGTAATGTTTTCTACAGGTATATCATGCAAGATTTCATCAGCTTGTTCCGGATACAATTCTTCACTCGATTGCATAGACTTTACATCTTTTGGTTCATGCGGTGATACACTTTGATTAGGTAACCAGTTTGTCATTGAGTCATTCTGAACTTCATCTGTAGATATATCACCCCATATATTCTCAGCTTGTTTCCTGTACATTTCTTCGATTGATTCTGTAGGGATAACATCTACCGGTACACTTTGTTCAGTTGACCAGTTCACTGACTCGTTTTCAACACCTTCTTGAAGTACATCTTTGTCTGCAATGTTTTCTGAAGGGACATCATCGAAAGTATTCTCAGCTTGTTTGGTGTACATCTCTTCGGTTGATTCTGTAGGGATAACATCTACCGGTACACTTTGTTCAGTTGACCAGTTCACTGACTCGTTTTCAACACCTTCTTGAAGTACATCTTTGTCTGCAATGTTTTCTGAAGGGACATCATCGAAAGTATTCTCAACTTGTTTAGTATACATTTCTTCGTTTGCTTCTGTAGGCACAATATCTACGGGTACACTTTGTTCAGTTGACTCGCCGCTCTGAACGCCTTCTTGAAGTACTTCTTTGGCTGCAATGCTTTCTGAAGGCATATCCTCCTTTATAAATATTTCATCTTCTACTTCTGTAGGCTCAAATTCAAGTAATTCTTGAGCTGCATCCGGTTGAGTTAAACATTTCACCAATGGATCAGAGGCTATTTTCTGATGCACAATATCACTCTCAATATTCTTTGTGAATACTTCATCAATAATATTCTCAGCATGTCCTATATACATTTCTTCAATTACTTCGGCATATTTTGCATCTAATGGTGTATGTGATACACATTCATTTGGTAACCAATTTGTCGCCGACTCATCTTGCACAACCTCTTGAAGTACATCTTTATCTAGAATATTTTCTGTAGAGGTATTATCCAAGTTGTCTTCAGATTGTTTCGTGTATAATTCTTCAGTCGACTCGGTAGACTTTATATCGATTGTTGGTTCATGATGAGGCGGTACACTTTGGTTAGGCAACCAACTGGTCACTGACTCATTCTGAACTGTTTCTTGGATTTCATCTTCTTGTGTGGTTCTTTCTGTAGTTGATATATCATCCAAGATTTTTTCAGCTTCTTTTGTGTACATCTCTTCGACTGATTCTGTAGGGATAACATCTCCTGGTTCATGTGGTGATACGCTTTGTTCAGCTTGATGTATAGCACTTAGACTATTCTCATTCTCTGTTAATTCAATGTCTGTATGCTTTTCAATAGGTTCAGTGATAAGAAATATTTCATCACTGGATAGATTTGCAGGTGAATTCGACTTATTATTTAAACTTTCTACTAAATTACTGTGTTCCATCATTTGATGTAATACATTGTGCTGTTCACCAGTTACATCAATTGTATCGTTTAAATCATTCAAATTCGTATCTGAAGAAGTAATTAACTGATCTGGCAATGGAGTATAAACTAAGCCAGGATTTGAATAGCACTCATCAACTTGACTTTGTATTGATTCATTCAATTGAATGTTTTCAGGAATTATAGGATGGTCTACGCTATGTTCAACTATCTCATTGTCCACAACCTTCTGCTCTTCAGCATTTTCATGTTTTCTAATCTCTTCTTCAAGGAATTCTTCTTCACCTTCAAAAGGAATAGCTGTTACTGAATTTTGTTCAACTGGTTTTAATTCTTCTTCTATTATTTCATGAACTACTTCATTCTCATCCAATTGGAGGCCTTCTTGTTTTAAGGAGTGTTCAATAATATCATTTAATTCTTCTTGACTTTTATTGATTTCTTCTTGTGGTTGTATTACACCTGTATCATGAATAGCATGTTCTGCATCTTTGTCATGTTCCTCATCATTTTTAAGATTCTCAACGAATTCTACATTTGAATCAGGATGAGCAAGGACACCACCATCTGTTTTTAATTCCACTTTATCCTCCTCTTTGATAATTTCATTCTCTTCTTCGGATAAAACACGTGTCATCAAAAGATCGGCTTCTTCTATTGAAATTGAAGTTTTCAACTCATCTTTGCTTTCTGATTCATTTTGTTCTTTGACATCTTTTACTTCGGGGACTTCCTGAACAAGAGATTTATTAATACATTCAACATTAATTTGTTCATTAGGTTGTTGTGAGATAGCTTCACTTTGTGAGGACTGTTTAACTGTAGTGCTGTTTGAATCAACTTTTGGTTGTTGTTGTTGTTGTTGCTGCTGTGTTGTTCTTCATCAAAAATATCATCATGTCTTCTAGTTTCAGTATCTCCTTCATGAACTTGTAGTCTAGGTCTTGCTGGTAGTGTACTTGATCTGTTGACTGTTGTCGCAGCATTCACAGTAATATCAGCGGGTTTTTTATTAGATCGCCAACTCCAACGTTTACGTATTCCTGCAGGACGTGTATCTGGTGTAGTAGTAGTATTGGCTTCATCTTTACGTGATGCTGTAATTCTGGAAAGTACTGAACCCATTTTTTTGTGCAAGTGTGTGTGTAATTATTATTATTATTAATTCAAGTATGTAAGATGTAAAAACTAACTGAAAAATGATTTTCTGATGGAAGTGATAGCTTGTTTATAAAACATAAATTAGCATGTCTGTTTTGATAAATAGCCAATCAAATAAATGCAAAAAGGCGACCAATAAGGAAATTTCATTGTAAATATTATGCATAACCTTGCATTATGATTGGACTAAAATATAGAATCGATTTTTATGCTAAATAACTATGACTGTTAGTTATAATGATAGAAAAACCTGTGTAGTGAGTGAGTCATCACGAAAATAAGCCTGTGACCTATATTTATTGCCTAAAGTACAATTGAGAAAATTTGTTGTTTATTTTAAGCTATCTAACATCTTCAAATCAATGTGCATCGTGATGACGAGCTACCTAGAATGGTGGCCAAATTGCAAACCTGACTGACTGATAGAATTCAGTCTGCACCAAAGAAACAACTAGACACATCACACTAGTTACTAGTGTCCAATCAAAGTATGCACTACAGTCCATCAGGAGGTCAATTCCGAGCCCTAATAACTGCTCACTGGTAATGTCTCTGACTGCAGGCGGCATTGAGTGACGCGGGTTCGAATCTCAGAAGGGACATGAGTTCCTTCAAGGTGGTTGCAGATACGTCTTGCTGACTGGTGGTGAGTGCCAACTAGCACGAAACCTAAGTCCAAGGCTGGGCTTCCTGCCTACCGATTGCCTCCAGCCATCTGACAGTGCTGATATGTTAAGTTTCCATGGCGGAGGATTCTGATGTGGTTGTGTTCTCTGAGCTGAATGATTTAACTGTGAGGCTTTCATTCGCCTTCTTCTTCAGAATTGAGGATATTGTCTAGATGGTCAACGAAAACTTAACAATTAAACCACCAAATTCAAAGAACGTCACCATACATCAGTTTTTTTATTCCTTTATGTTCCCAGTGGAACATAGGGCGGCTTCAAGCTAAAGGCTTGAATTTTCAAAGCAGTGGTGTTTATTTTTTACAGGATGCGGTTACTAGCCTCATGTTCAACCTTTACTTTTTATCAGTCTTACTACTGGCTCGGCGAGGTAAGCAAGGAGTGTATCGGCCGGGGATCCAACCCTGCACCACATGCATGGTCGGCGAGCACTCCACCGCTGTGCCACTGACGCACACATTGCACATCAATATAAATAGTTTATGAAATAAATCGGAAACCTTTTTTTATTTTCTTATCTGTTATGATGAACCATTGAAATGTCTGAGTGACATTCCATAGAAATGCTTTCCTTTGTATTAATTAAGAGACGAGAAGTTGAATGATTGGTGTTCCTTAGTTGAATATATTACATTACAGATATGAATATCTCCAAAAAGTACTTCGCCTATAACCTTGATTATTCGTAGTACAGCTTCTTCTTTAAGCTGTTATCTAAATAACTTTTCTAAATTCCCCGCCATCAACTATTAAAAAAACAGTTAAAACAAATTCGCCATTTGCAAATTAATGTAATGTATAACCAATTCGTAGAAGTGGACCGTGAGAATCTGTACGGTTTGGATTGATTTGGCTTTCTGTACTAAGTTAAACTGAGTACATTGCTGGTGAGCTTGGTCCCAAAGGGGCTAAACATGCACCCGGTGTTTAGATTACTTTGATCTGGCTAACATGAGCTAATGGTTAGTGTGAGTGATATCCAACCATTCATTCATATCAGCCAATTATCATGCAAATTACATTAAATGGTTTAAATTAAATTAAGAACCAGATTTTTGAATGGATTAATTTAGACAGTATGAATGTAACCCCATTATGGATAAGATTTCATTTTGATAAATCACACAGTGGTGTTATACAATAATATTAACTGATGACGTTTCGAGCACAAACTTTTGCCACTTATAATCATATCGAGTTAATCACACACAAAATTCATTAGGAAGATCAGTAAGGGCCAAAAACAAAATAAAAATAATTGTGAAACTAGTATTAATAACGTAAATAAGAGAGAATATAAGTCATCCACTGTTATACCGTATAAGGAGGGGACATCTGAGACCCCACGTAGGATTTTTAATAAAGCACAAATTAGGGTGGCATTCAAACCTACAAACTCACTCAGACAGGACAAGCTCTGTAGTTAAAGGACCCAGTAGACCCAATTAGACAAAATAATATAATTTACAGAATACCCTGAAATGACTGTGAGTTTAGTCAACTACATAGGTCAATCAGACCAGTAGATCGTGGGTAATGAGATTATCAGAACACAAGAATTTAGCTAAGGTAAGAATGCTTGACCCCGAGAAGATGAGTAATTTAGAAAAAAGCTCAGAGATTGCACTGTGCGCATTAACACACAATCACAGAATAAGGTGGGTGGGAGAGGGTTAAAATTCTAAGAAGTAATACAGGTAGGTTGAGAGAGAGAGAGATTGATCACTGAATCCTGGTTCATCGAGTCTACACCCAATACAACACATGCAACAGAAATGACTCAATGCAAATACCAGAAACATGGAAGATATTATAACCACAAGTCAAATCAGAAACGGATAATAAATAATCTTAAAAGTCTATTTCAATTCACGTACACTATGACATTCTAACAAGTTACTTATTTGGACTATAAAACCACTCGTCTTATTCCCCATCTGATTGTATTTGATTGATAACACTAATATTATTAATTCTAAATGTGCGCTATCCTATATTGATTTTATTCCAATATCTAATCGATTCCACACATGTATATAAATGAAAGAAAAAAAGGTTGTTTGAGTGACTTGATATGACTATGAGCGGCAATAGTTTATGCTCGAAACGTTGTGGCATCAATGAATATTATATCAATAGTATGAATGTAAGCGAAGGGTTAATTACATACAATTCCTGAGGTGGATGTGTGTTTACTGTCCTGTGATTGTGACTTATGATTACAACATGGAACAGGCATCAGCTAGAGATTATTGAAAACCAGGAAGTAGTGAACAGTTGTTTCGTCCTACCTTGGGACTCCTTCAAGTAACGAGACCTATTCACTGACCATTCATTTACTGAGTCGGAACTTAATCATTGTGATAAGAACTCTACAACCAATCAGTGTAATCTACGACCATCGACTTCACGTGGATGCAGTGGGCCCCACTGGCTATAACCTCGTACTAGAACTTCAGAACATTCATCCAGTGGCCATTAATAACTGAGTAGTCTCCCACCGGGATCGAATACGGTACCCTCAGGTTACAAGGCCTAGCCAGATGAATTAAGTGGGAATTCAATGACACAGAAGTTCGAAACTGCGATGAAACAGTTATTCAGTGCTCTTCAACTTCCAGTGATCTCTAACTGCTTCAAGTCGTTATGTCTCTTCAACCTCATTCTTCTTACCCAAATAATTTGATAGTAGGGATTCAAATTTCATGGTATTCTAGGGTTAGTCTTTCCCTTAGGCTGACAACCGTTCATTTAACCGAGATTCCTTTACTTCAACATAACTTAAATGAATGCAATGGAATGTTTTAACTTATTTATGTGATCTTACAGTCATTTGTGTAGAGATCTTGTTTTGATTGAATTCTTTCGCTGGACAAGTTCTCAAAGTTTCATTATCCGTGCAATGCTTATTTCTAAAATGAGTATGTGAATTTAAATGTCACTATCAACTTAAATCTTCCACATTGTGAAGTTACATAGATTGAGAGAGATGGTTAGGACATGTGTTACGCATGCATGTCTAGTCGTCGCCCACCTCATCCGAAGGGCAATGTTAGCTGACTGTCATAAGTCTGATCAAGTTGGAAAAGAGAAAGTTAGTGGTGGTGGTCAAACCAAAACATGGCTTCATTAGTCAGTGAAATCCACAACAGTTAGTTTGAGCCAGCCAGCCAACCAGCCAACAGCCACGTAGGGAATTGCAGACTTCCTGACTGGTTGATTGGGGTCCATGGGGTGGTAAAAACCAATGAAGGCTGGAGGCAATTGGTGATATGGCATGGTGTAGATGCATTCACTCCTTGTGATTTATCACATCCCGTGATACTCCATTGTTCTTCCATATTACTATTCTTTTTCCCCACTCAGACTTGGAGGGACTGTGGCAACTCGTAATTGCTGCACATCTGTGCAAAGTTCTACGTTGAAACCTGTCAGTCCTTATTTTTAGGGGGAATCTCTGTTTAATTGTCTGCTTACTGGCATAAAATACACATAGGATTCACATGAAATCCTATTTTACCAGGTTATGTATGTATATAAAGTACTTTCATAACACCAGTGGGTTCATCTCTTGTCCTAGCAACAACGTTTATTTGTGGCGGCATAGTCTGTTGCCATGTTCATGGTATGACAAAAGCAGTCAACATCTCTTTAGATATTTGTCACTGAATAATGAATTGAACGGTGTCAAAGTTCTTGCAAGTTAATAGCAATCAGTATGGCTTCCTAGTCGTATCACAGCAATAAGTGTGAAAGTTAAACATTTAAAATTGCCTTTTTATAAATTTCTGGTAGTATATGAAGCCAATGGCATGGTAAATGTTCCCGTTTATCACTTGTATTCTCTTGTAGCACGCATTCATACAGCAGTATTTTAGAAGTATGTTATATTTACAGGTCTTCAAAAACTCTTTTCTGATTTCTAATATGGAAACATATATTACAAGTAACTTTTTTTAATATGAAAAGTTCAAGTTTTCAGTTTATGTTATCATATCGGGTCTCGAGACTTCGAAATTCATGCACATGAATTTCAACAGTTAGTGTTAATGCCAATAAAACTCACTGCTAGTCATAATAATGTAGTTAAACTTAAATTTCAAACATTTTTGACTATGAGTGAATTTGTCAGTTCTCTGTGAGTTCCATCGCTATTATTATTATTACTATTCGGATTCTGGGTTTAATAGGGAAACTTAGTCAAGAACTGGCATCGGTTAGAAAACTATTTAAAATCAAATATCTGTTTTCGTCGTATTATGGGACTCTTCAGTTATGCGCATACAGGATGCCACTAGACATTGAACTAAAGATCTTTAGGGAGATAAGACCAAGTTACTTGAGCTAGAATCCAAAGACTACTGTTGCCAATCATTTTCCTGATTGCAGTAGATTGGATAATGTGGTAGAAAACGGGCGATGAGGAAACAGGCATAAAATGGACCCACACAAATACTTAGAGGGTCTGGACTTCGCCGATGATATATGTCTGATTTCCCACAAACTGGAAGATATGCAAGTGGAAAGCAACAAGTTGGCAGAGGAAGCATCAGTGATAGGATATCACTTCAGGTGAGCATAGAGAAAACAGAGGTGATGAAGATTCCTGGCCAACAGCAACAGCGACAACAACAGACAACAATCAGCCAACATAAATGGGAGAAATAGGAAAGAAACAACCTCCTTTACCTACCCACCTGGGAAGCATCGTTTCAACTACAGGCCGACGGAACTGACGAGGATATCAAAGCAAGAATCGGAAAAGCAAGACAAGCTTTCATTACTCTCAAGTCTGTGTGGAGGTCAACAGCCCCACTCAGCATCGAAAATAACATCTGGATTTTCAACTCCAATATGAAGTCAGTTAGTGCTACTATACGGACCAGAAATTCGGCGCGTCATAAAGAGCACCTCAAACAAACTACAGAACTTCATTAACAGTTGTCTTCGCTTAATACTCAAGATCAGATGGCCAGCCAGAAGAGATCAGCAACAGGAAGGGATCTCTGGGAGCGAACCAACCCAGCAGGAACCGATTGTGAAACAAATAGGCAGGCAGAAATGGAGATGGATTGGACTGGCCATACTCTAAGAAAACAAATCATCAAGTGACATCACTAGATAAGCCGTCGAGTGGAACCTGAGAGGGAAGCGGCGAGTTGGTCGTCGGTGCGAGGATGGGGTGACATGGAGGAGGTCATGTGAAGAGGAGATGAAAACATGTGGGCAGACCTGCAGCCAGGTGAAAACTCTAGCGGAGAACCGAGCGCAATGGAGACGCGCGGCTGAAGCCCTATGTTCCTCTAGGAATTAAAGGATATAATAATAATATAATGAGTTACAACTATGTCAGTTCGATGAGTGTCCACCTTATCTTTACACAGTGGATTCCACTGACCACAGCTGCCTAGGATATCCATTCAGTACCTATTTTATTGACCTGCAGACTTATATCTATATTATGAATTTTCTTAAGGATTTAGTTTAATTTCAAGGGTAGATTTCGTCACGAAAACAACATCAGTTGGTGATCATTGAAATCTGTGGTGTACTGAACAGCTGTTTAGTCAGTTTCTGAGACTCTTCATCGGCTCACACCTACATCCGTCTACAACAGCCACCAAACTCAAGACATTCAGTTTAGTTATAAGATGATCTCGTTAACCATTTGTCAATTACGACAAAATCCAATAAGCTATAACTCCTAGCTTCTGTCAATTTGTGATATGTAGCACGAATGCCAACCATTCTCAACGGAAAGTATATATTTTGGCTGGCTGAATGACCAAAGAGCTTGATATTGTTACCAGGAATTGGCCGTTTGTGCACAGTGCTGAAGAATTCAAAACTAAGACAAAGAAATGTTCAATGTCCCACAGTTTCCAATGATCTCTCCAGCTGATGTTAATTTGTGACAATATTTTCACTGACATTAATTCAGATCCCTACAAAAACCCATAATTTGACTATTATTATTATTATTATTTTCCTTTAATTCATAGAGTAACAAAGGGCTTCAGCCGCGCGTCTCCAGCGCGTTCGGTTCGCTGCCAACGCTTCCGTCCCGCTCCAAGTCTGCTCACATGCTTTCATCTCCTCTTCACATGACCTCCTCCATGTCACCCCATCCTCGCACCGACGACCAACTCGCCGCTTCCCTCTCAGGTTCCACTCGACGGCTTATCTAGTGATGTCACTTGATGATTTGTTTTCTCAGAGTATGGCCAGTCCAATCCATCTCCATTTCTTCCTGCCTATTTGTTTCACAATCGGTTCCTGCTGGGTTGGTTCGCTCCCAGAGATCCCTTCCTGTTGTTGATCTTTTCTGGCTGGCCATCTGATCTTGAGTATTAAGCGAAGACAACTGTTAATGAAGGTCTGTAGTTTGTTTGAGGTTCTCTTTATGACGCGCCGAATTTCTGATCCGTATAGTAGCACTACCTGACTTCATATTGGAGTTGAAAATCCAGATGTTATTTTCGATGCTGAGTGGGGCTGTTGACCTCCACACAGACTTGAGAGTAATGAAAGCTTGTCTTGCTTTTCCGATCCTGACTTTGATATCCTCGTCAGTTCCGTCGGCCTGTAGTTGAAACGATGCTTCCCAGGTAGGTGGGTAGGTAAAAGAGGTTGTTTCTTTCCGATTTCTCCCATTTATGTTGGCTGATTGTTGTCTGTTGTTGTCGCTGTTGCTGTTGGCCAGGAATCTTCATCACCTCTGTTTCTCTATGTTCACCTGAAGTGATGTCCTATCACTGATGCTTCCTCTGCCAACTTGTTGCTTTCCACTTGCATATCTTCCAGTTTGTGGGAAATCGGACATATTTCATCGGCGAAGTCCAGATCCTCTAAGTATTTTGTGTGGGTCCATTTTATGCCTGTTTCCTCATCGCCCGTTTTCTATCGCATTATCCAATCTATTGCGATCAGGAAAATGATTGGCGATAGTAAGCGGTCAGCCTTGTCTTACTTCTGTCCTCACTTCTAAGGATTCCGTAAATTTTTCGTTGTGGATTACTTGGAATGCAGCATTGTCGTACAACTGTAGGATGAGATGTACAATTGTCGATGGCACCGCGTAGTAGCGAAGTAGTTGCCGAATGACCTCTCCATTGGCGCTATCGAAGGCCTTTCCAAAGTCGATGAAGCTGAGTGTGATAGATTGATGACTGCCATTCCAAGCTTTGTTCAATGATGATTCGTAAAGTGGCGATTTGATCAATACATGATTTGTTTCTCCTGAATCTAGCTTGTTCCGGTCACTAATACTATTGTTATTATTATTATTTTTACAACAGAATCGATTTTGTTGGCATTCTTCACTTTTATTTTAGTCTTTGTGTGTGTATGTGTGTGTGTGTGTGTGTGTAAACGTCTCAGAGTTCATGGCATCCAAGTTAGGCAGAATAAGAGAAACTATTTATTGAGGTCATTGTATTCTTCGTGAATTAAAAAAAACAAACACAATCAATCTGATCAGTTTTTTTAGAGTTGTTATGATGCATACAAAATAAAATAAACAAAACAAAATTTAGTTTAACTAGATTGATCGTGTACTTTTTATTTGGCCCTGAAGTTTTATGTCATATATGTATTGTGTTAAGACTTAAGATTCAGTACTGATGAAAATTAGTCAAGGAGATTAAAATCATTGACAAAGAGGAAGAATAAGAGGGGAAAGAGGTGGGAGTACTTTTTGAGGTTAATCTAGTAATTACACTACTTGCAGTTGTCTAGTTGTTCTCATTGTTATTGCTGTTTTGTGTTAAAACTTGAGTTCCAAGGAGAACATAGGGCTTCAACAACACATCTCCATGTCCTTCTATTTTCTACGGTCCTCTTCACTCAGGTTCGCGATCTCCTCCATGTCACCTTCGCACTAACTACCCACTCGTCACTTCCCATCCGGATTCCACTCGAGCGATGTTATTCGACGATCTCCTAAATAGCGTATGCCCAATATATATACCTATATGTTAAGCAATCGGATCTTAGATGGTTTATTGTTACTTTAGTCATTTAAGTCAATGCAAACTATTAATTAACGACTTATAAAGACAGTTGAGTGCGTCAGTATGGTTCAATAAGAATAGAATCGACTCTCGGCCGATACGGTTCAAAACCTTATTGGATCAGTAGTAAGCCCGAAAAATAAGGAAGATTGGGTGAAACTGGAACTTGAGTTTTTTATATTCATTTTTGATTACAGCTTGATTCCAAACTGTAATTTTTGGTACAAGTATGGAATTTTCAGCTTGCGATATCGGTAGCCCAAATTTCACAGACCGACCATAGATATCAGGTGTGCGTCTGCGTGGGCTCCAGCCCCGGACCATGTGCATGGTCGGCGAGAGTCCTAACCGCTGTGCCACCGACGCAAATTAAAATAAATGACATCTATTCTAAATCTATCCCTAATGGCAAACTAACCTTAATCGTGACTCTGACCTTGAACTTAATACGAACCCTAACTCTAATTACAACCCTTATCCTACCGTAAGTATAACCTTAAACCTAATTATAACCCTGATCTTAACCCTAACCCCAACACTAACCTTAACCCTAATCCTAACCCTAGCGAGCTATTAACACATTGTCCAAGCAGTACTTAAAAACGCGAACTGGGTGAAATCTGCTCCCTAGTTGATGAATATCATTGATATTTCAGCTTTGATCATGACAGGTGGCGTAAGTCAGCGACTAGCATGTGTTCAAGGTCATTGGGGGGAAGGGGAGGCGTTCGCACTCCTGGGACGCTATTGTTGAACTTCTCCAGCAAAAGAATTGAAATAAAGCAAATCGTAATAGCTAGTTAGGTGATGGTCTTAAGAGGAAAAATAGTGTGAATTCATTTTATATTGTCGATAAATTATCAACTGCTTATCTGCTAGACTACGGAATACTTTAAGTTATCCTTGGAAATTAATATTGATTTAATGGGGGAGAGATAAAATTTTAGTTGGAAGAATTGACTGAAGTAATTCACATATCTATCGATCGATCTATCTATCCATCGAAGTTGCTAGTAAGTCTCGCGCAGATGAATGCTAGCAAGCATAAAATCTAGCCTCAGCGGGGTTCCTCACTGATGATTGTGCTTAGCTATCCGGCATCAACTCAAGAAACAGAAATCGTTGTAGTGCGTGTTTCTGTTGAGACCAAAGCCGACTCGCTGTAGTCTGAACGCTGTAAAGCGATTTCTGCGTCCTACTATATTCTTCCATTTTATTCTTCTGTGTTCCCGGTTGAAAGTAAAGTTTCAAGCTAGACGTTTGAAATTTTGGTAGCAGCGGTTTTATTTTTCGGAGTTGGTCTGCTAATCCCAACCCCCCGCCATTATCCCTATCTACCACGTTTACAGCGAGGATGACATGGAGGTGATTGTGTGAGTTGTAAGGGAGGAGATGTGAGATTATGGGCAGTAATCGTGGATCCAGGCAGCTGGAGAGGGCAGCAGAATATAGAAGAAATTGGAGGTGTCTTACTGAGTATGAATAAAATTACGCAACTAAGAAAATGAAATCGTAAAGAAGAGAATCTTTTTTTTACGAGTTGATCACGGGTTGATATCAGCTACAGAACCATTGAAAACCAGCACCAGAGTACTGGACAGCTGTTTCATACTAGTTTGGGATCATTGGCAGTACGAACCCACCGCCACGGTTCGAACCCACGAAATTCCGGTCACAAGGCAAGCTAGCTCGTATACCATTCAGCCACTGGGACCCGATTCTTTGGCCAGCTCATGAATTCGAACTTCTACTCAACTAACCTTACAAACCAAACTATAGAAAATTAATCTGATGCTCGCTAGTGACTTTCTACAGGATGGAGTTTCCTGGAGTAAGTTCTAGTGAGAAGTCGCGACCAGAGAGGTCCAATTAGATGTCACGTTTGTGGATGGATGTCCCATCTACGACAATGGTTGGCGTCGCGCTAAATCACGATTTGGTAGAAGTTAGAATTCATGGGCTGGTCATTGAATCGTGTCCCAGTAGCTGAATGATATACGAGCTAGTTCGCCTTGTAACCGGAAGGTCCTGTGTTCGAAGCCTAGTGGTGGGTGCGTACTGTGGATGATTCCCAAACTAGGACGGATGAAACAGCGGCTGTCCAGTACTTCGGTACTGGTTTTCAATGGTTCTCTAACTGATATCAATCCGTGATCAACTCGTAAAAACATAACTAACCCTTAGAAACCAAATTATAGGAAAAACAATCTTCTTCACTGAGACTTTTTTATTTCATATCTCAATGGGAATTATCGATTTATTACACATTATCACTGTTATTACTATTGTTAGTTAGCAAGGTGTTCTGTAGCATTTTGGATTAACAAAGGATGCAAGACACTTAACTGAATTGAATCGTTTTCAGCTGAACCTTCATCGTGTTTCACTTCAATACATGCATTGTAAATGCATTTAACAAATTTATTTTCACTAATAGGAGTAATTTACGTGTCAATAAAATAGGTTATATGTAACCAATTATACTGACATTGGCAGCGAATATAATAATAATAATAATAATAGAATTAGTTGATGCAGATAGGGAGGGGTGCGTGTAATGAAGATAGCGCTACAATGTAAACGGTTCAATAATTCAATGAGGTCAAATTCTTATAAAATTACAAATAACACCTTAATATTGAAGATGAAGTGAATAGGTAATCAAAGTTTCAAACGATAATAAATAATAGTAATAATGATAATAATATTATTAATAATCACATAACTCCAAACAGTAGTTTGGATACAGTGTTCAGTATTCTGAGTGTGTGATTAATGTACGAAAGGAAGGAGTGCTGAACCGACTTTATGGGCTCATTGTCAGGTATGTTGTACACTATGGCGTTCTGTTTAGAAGCGAGTCTTTTAACAACTTCGCTCGACAAATATTCGATAGCGTTCTGTAGTTCCATAGCATCTTCCAGTTCAGTATAGGTTGATGCAGTCCTCAATTCAAAGAGTTTTAGGAAAGTGAGATCTCTTAGTTCCTTTTTTAAGATGTGGTACCAGGTCAAGCAGATTTAGCTTCATCCTGAGGTCATTTATTTTTATCTGCACGCCGTTTATAATACAGACGAAGCTAGTAATCTCTGTCTTTTCTGACAGGATATCTTCCGGCTGTATTACAGGGGTTAGCATTATGTTGGAACCGTTTGTATTGGGTGAACTAGGAATTACACCTGGTTTAAGGGGTAGATTAGCTTATGTTATTTTCTAAATTACCGGTGATTCTAAGAACAAGCCTTTAGAGTTTTGATCCATTATAATTAGTGACAAAATAGTAGAACCCGAATGAATGAATATCAGCGATAGGAAAGAGGTCAGAGTAATTAGTAGTAGGATTACATTAGGAGAACAGAAAGAAGGATAGACCTTCGATTTTCTGAACATGTACCGAAAAGCCTACGTCTCAGGAGAACAAATGCCTTGAACACTGCCATCGCCAGGCATCTCCTTGATGATACAGGTCATGAGATGGAAATCACGAAGTCATTTAAAATTTAGATTAGCAATTAGAAGACGTAATTTGTCTGAATCGTGTAATGTATTTGCGCAACACATTTCGAACAATCTGATCACACACGGACTTGTCATAGGAATATATATATAAAAAATTAATAAAGAGGTAAGAGGTGAGAAAAATAGACTTAGGTCAAGTTAAAAGGACATATTCAAGGTCAAAAATAAAAATGAAGACCACTAAACCAAATAGCAGAGGTAATAGTACATCTGCTATGGTATCAAAACAAAATTTACCAAGGACGGTTTAATGGGATGACAAATTGTTTTTGAACGCATAAAGGTGGCTTGAACATTCTAATTGCTAGGGCTTCTACAAACTTTAGGATACGCCCCAAACACGTTTTATAGATAGGTTTAAAAGATCTGTTAACGTCAATTTTATGCCCTGTCTCTATAATATGTTTCGCAATAGAGGAGCTAGGTCTCCTGTTCTCACCGTTAATAGGTTCTGATGATTCCATTTGTTTCTGGAGCCATTTGGAATATGCTCTGAAGCCCTTACTTGCAGAGATCGATGAGTCCTCCCTATGTATGTGTGTCCACACGTACATTCAAATTCATAAAGGGAACTAATTGTTTTAAATCATTTAAAATTATCATTAGACAAAGAAGTTCAGTTCTCCTCAAATAAACTTAACAATTTATACAGACTGTAAGCAGATGGTGAGAAGTTAGCGAGAGAAATTGAAAGTATCATTTTATTCAACAAAAACCTCTATGTTCTTGCTTTATCCAAATAATTCCTTCAACTAACTTCGACCAAAAAGAGAAAGACCAAGATATTAGTAAACTTGAATCACATGTTGAAAATCATTTGCCACTTACAATTTATACTGTTCTAGATGAAATTTGATCAAAGTTTCCATTCGAATAAAAAAGATCCCAACACTATACAGGTGTTTTGCTCTTTTACCACCCAGCTTTTTTAAAGTGTACCTGGTTTGATAGCCGAATCCCTTGAAAACTCCCGAATTCCGGTTAGCTATGTGAGAGTGAACAGGGAGAATTAAATTTTCGGCTTGAGAATTAACTAGAGATTTGAAATTTACACTTTTCTAGGTGAAGTCATACCACAGTTTCCTTTCAAAAGGAAGTTATTTAGGTCACTTAATATGATCAACTTGATGTCATCGAAATTTACACTGAAATTCTTAACAATCAATACGTTTGTTTGAATAGCTTATTTTCAATTAAATATTAAAGGACATTATGGTAGACTGGATTTAAAATTTTATATTTTATCATCACAAATACTTGGTATCAATCACTGTTGATTACAACTCAATTGATGGATGGTGGCTAGCAGTGGAATCCAGGAAAAAGCGCATTTCGTCGTATTTGGGACTCGTCAAGTGGATGTGCCTGCAATCCCCTGTGAGTCAGTGATGGTGTTTTCACCAAGGCTTGAATCTAGTGCCCGTAGTTTCAAACGCCGAAGTGTAATTCACTAGACCGATTGGGGCACAAGAGCCATCTCTTGTGCAACGGGGCTTATTAATTATTTAATTTAATTTAGATCTGCCTGTCGAGGAGTTGATATGTCAACCTGACACCGAGCACTTCAGTCCAATCAATCGACGGGAAATGTAAAATTAAATAATTAATAAGACCCGTCGCACAAGAGGTGGTTCTCGTTGCCCAAGTGATCTAGGGCATAAAGTTTTGACGTTTGAGACTATGGGCACTGGTTTCGAGCCTCGGTGGGGACACCATCACTCACTGCAGAATGCAAGTACATCCAGCTGGCCAACAAGTCCCAAATAGGATGAACTGTGCATCACGGATTCCACTGGTAGTCACCATCCACCAATTAACTTCTAATTACTTGCCCAGATATCGTCAAAGCATCGGCACAAGAAGCCGACATGTCAACCTGAACACTGAGCACTTCGGTCCAATCAATCGACGGGAAAATCAATATTGAATTAAACACTGTTGATTTTTTGCGGGGGAGGAGATAAAGTGATTTATTTATTTTTCTCAAAATAAAAAATCTACATTCTTTTACTGCGTTACGTGTATTTATGCATGTGATATTGATGTTTCTCTAACAATAAATGATAATGATGATAAGCTTATACTACTCTTTGATGGTATCATTGTGTTTTATCAGTAGTATGAATTTAAAGCAGCTAAATTTACACAGTGTTTATCAACAGAATTTAGACGAATAAAAAATACTTAACAATCTTATATCAGTGTATCCTTCTGAATATTCCCTAATGATGGATGAATGATTTTAAAGGATACTGAGGCAACCAAACTTCATATGCTTATTCATAGATATTCACAGTGTTTATTCAATTGAATTTAGATTTTCCCATCGATTGATTGAACCAAAGTGTTTGGTCTCAGGTTGACATCTCGGTTCCTTATCCAGATGTTTCGACGATGTTCGGTCATGTAAC
Organism: Trichobilharzia regenti; assembly: GCA_944472135.2. Lineage (NCBI taxonomy): Eukaryota > Metazoa > Platyhelminthes > Trematoda > Strigeidida > Schistosomatidae > Trichobilharzia > Trichobilharzia regenti. The sequence continues at coordinate 31,596,566 of OX235267.1, forward strand.
TTAAAGTCAACTGGTGAATGCCGACTAGTGGTGTAATCTGCGATGTACACTCCATCCCGTTCGGGAATGGTCGTCTGGATGTGCCTGTAATCCCCAGTGAGTCAGTGGTGGTGGTGTTCCCACCGAGGTTCAAATCCAGTGCCCATAGATTCAAACATCAAATTGTTATCCGTTAGACCACTAGACCATCTGAAATTGTGGGCAGTGGATTCAAGCCTCGGTGGGAACATCATCAACCACTGGGGATTGCATGTGTGTCCCGATGACGAGTCCTAGGTATGACGAAATAATCACTCTGCCAATCCACTGCTAGTCACCATCCACAGATTGAATTCACAATGTTTGTTTACGCCGTCTTCGTCTCTGTCTGTTTCATTGATTGAAACGACTAAAGTAGTTGACCTCTACTGTCATTTCTGCTCCAAGTAAGAAAGCATAGACAATAGTTGAGCATTAGCATGATGATATTTTGGTAATGGTGAATAACGATCTGGCGTTTGAAACGATAGGTACTGGGTTCCAATGTCAGTGGGAAAAATAACATTCAGTGGGCTTTGTAGGTACATCCACGTGATGAGCCTCAAATCTGACAAATCTGTATCCTCAATTCCACTGAGACCCACCATCCTTCAAATAATATCCACATTTCACACATTTGTTTGGCCTAGTGAATTTCGATGAGGGAAGAAAGACCAAATTTACAATAGAAAATATGATATCAAGATTCTATTTCACATATTCTCATCACATGCTGTAAACTACTTGAAATTATCATACTTATAACAGAATGAATGACAACAACATACTTCAATGTTTGAATAATAGTAGTAGTAATGGAGAAAACATGATAAAATTTAACGCATCCGAAATATAAGTGGCATTACAATCATCAGTTTAACTTGCCATCATTTTATAGGCTTTCAAGACAGAAAAGAAGGAGGTTCAGGGGAAGAGAAGACAGAAAACAGGGAAATCTGATAGACAGTGTCACCTTGTAGGTTGACATAGCAACTCAAGGCGGTATAGTTCATAAGACTGAAAACTTGCTCAGTGAGTTGAAATCACTAGCAGGGATAACTAATCAATGTATGACAGAGCCGGGAATTGATGTTCACCTAACATAGTGGACGAAGAAGAATAATTAGGCTTTATACATTTATTCCCCCAAATGAATTTCAATAAAGTAAGAATAACAGTTTTTGGAGAATAAAACAGTACAATCATTTATTTCGTCGGCTCCTTATCAGCTGCTTACAGACCAAACAAAGACTTTATTAAGTTCATCTATTGAAGCAATTTTAACATACTTTCACAGAGTTCATTTGTAAACAAAAAATCAACCAATCAATATATACACAGGATGCTAATAATAATAATAAAAACAAACACTTTATCCCAAATAATAATAATAATCGTACACAATGGAAACTTTCGGTATTACGTAATCGGATGATAGAGAGGACGACAACATCCAGTTACCCGGGGTAGGGCAAGGAAAGACTGATAACTGCTTCTTTTTGAACGCATAAATCGGGTTCCTGGCACTTGATGGAGATTGCTTCGTGAATTCGAGGAGAAATAAACTCTTTCGTCTATTGATAATTTTGAACGATCTTGAGACGTACATCTCATGACACGCATCAAGGAGATGTCTGAAAATGGCGCCTTGTAAACATTTGTTCCCTTGAGATGTAGACTTTTTGGTACATATTGAGAAAATCGGAGCTGCGGTCTTCTTTAGACTCTCCCGATGTAAATTCTTCCACAGATAAATGTAAATTTGGATAAACAGTTGGAATTAAGATGAGAAGGAAGCCTGTCAACTTTTGATTGATTGTTTCGTAGGTATACTTAGCAATATCTTTGGGCTGTAAGTAGCTGATGAGAAGCTAACAAAATAAACATTGATGATACTATTTTATTCTGCAAAAGCTGCTGTCCTTGATTTATTCGAATTAGGCTTTGTTGAAAAGAGTGCCTTAGGGAAAATGGGTTATCCTTGGGGATTTATCTAGAATGAAACACCAACTGTTGAAAAGAAGAAAGTGTTTACTTGCCTCTCATTCAAAAGGAGAAGGAGTATCACAGAGGATTAATAAGAGAATGAAAGCAGCAATAAGAATTTACTTCAATAAAGCTAAGCTCGTAACACTATACAACACGACACACTCTACAAGCCAAGCTAAACTAGATAAGTACCCCCCCCACTTGATGTCAGCTCCAACTGTGTTCATAAATTTACGTGTATTTGTGGGAGCAAGTACATTGGAAGGATAGAATGAGAAGGGCTTATATCTGGTTTTCAGTGCATATTCCAAAATACTAAAGCCTAAAATTAAGCAGATATTGGCAAATTGCAATTACTAGACACAGACACTGTGGATACCTCGGGTCATTTCGTCGAGATTTCCAAATCCTTTAAAATACTAAGCACACACACACACAGGACAGCAAATTTAGTATGAGTTTTCGAAGCGATTGTAACCAAGCGTTTCAAACCAAACTTATGCATAAAGAAACAGAGTCTAATCAATCTCTGACTGCCTTGATAACAACTGCATTTTGATTATATTGATTAGTCTACTCTACTAGTGATTTCAACTCACTGAGCAAGTTTTCAGTCTTATGAACTATAACCGCCTTGAGTTGATGTGTCAACCTGCAAGGTGACACTGTCTATCAGATTTCTCCTGTTTTCTGTCTTCTCTTCCCCTGAACCTCCTTCTTTTCTGTCTTGAAAGCGTATAAAATGATGGCAAGTTAAATTGAAGATTGTAATGAATAGCTATAGCCTCAGCGTATTTCAGTAAGCGTTCTTGACCGTTTTTATAGGTGATCTTAAAGGCTGAGTTTTAACATCAATCTTATTGGTTCATCTCGATTAGATGTTTATCTATAGACAAAGTTGGTAGTCTGACACCTGCATCTATTGGCTTTCCACAATCAGCTTGTATTTTTAGACATACTCTTCTGAGTCGAAGAGATGATGCCTCAATAGGACGGTCTATCTACAGAAAACCCACTTGGACAGGGCAATACCTTAATTTTCACAGCTTCTGTCCATTACAGTATAAGGGGGCTTGATGAAGTGTCTATTTAAGAGGATTCAGCGTATCTGCACGGCTGATGTTATGGACCAAGAAAACGAAATATTGGTGGATATCTTGTTGACAAAGGATATCCCTTAAAAATTTTAAACAGGTGTAGAAGTCAACTAGTCTCTAAACCTGCAATCCATACCGCCGCTAAGAAAAATATTTTCTTCAAATTACCATATAACGGGGAAACAAACAGTAGGATTGCGAGACAAAGGTTGAATTCGATCATCCGTAGAACTTACTCTGCAGCCAGCTTGTAACTGTCGAGAAAGCTAAAAATACACTCCAATGCAAACCTGAAAAGTGCACAAGTGATTATATCACATCCCACACAATTTACCAATTTTCGTGTGTGTGTGTGTGTGGACACACATACATAGGGAGGCGTAATCACGCTTTGCATGTGAGGGTGAAAGAGCATATCCCAAAATGGTTAGAAAAACAAATGAATTGTGAAAAACCAATAGAGATGCAGGTGTCAGACTACCAACTTCGTCTATAGATAAACATCTAATCGAGAAAAACCATAAGATTGATATTAAAACTCAGCCTTTAAAGTCTTCTATAAAGATTGGAATGCCACTTATATTTCGAACGCGTTAAATTTGATAAATTTGATTATTCAAACATTGAAGTATGTTAGTGTCATTCATTCTTTTATAGGCACTGTTATTTCAAGTGGTTTTCAGCAGGTGATAAGAACCTGTGAAATGGAATGATGATATCATTTTTAGTACTGTAAATCTTGTCCTTTCTCATCCACATTATTATTATTATTATTATTTAAAAGAATGTCCTTTAATACACTGATTAATAACCAATCAAACATCAGTGCTGTGATTCCCAGCTTCCCCTGCCAATTACACATAAACTTTTAATATGCGATTTATGTAGGTGCTATATTGGCCTTTAAAATCGGTCTCATTGGTGTATTACACCTCAGTGACTATAAAATTTATGCACTATTTAGGTAACAGACAAAAGAATGTTTAACTAACACGATTTATTGGCTATGCCAACAACAGACTGTACAAAAAGTCTGTCCAATTTCTAGTTCACTAAAATAATCCTACAGATTTGTTTGCCTTGGCAACATACCTCATATACTTTCAGCCAAAACTATTCACCAATCAATCAATAAATAGCTGATGAATAACAATTTCAGTCTTTCTGTCTAATGTAAGCATCTTTCATCCTCTTTTATGTTTCAATGAAATTGTCTCTAAGCAACTGCAAAATTTTAATAGACTAACATAGTTTTTGTTGTCGTTGTTGCTGCATTTAGATTGCTTAGATAAACAGTTATGCGGTAGACAGAATTGGTTTAGTTTGCGTCACGTTTTCCTTTCCTGTTGATTGATTTGTCGTTATCCTGGAAACTAATAGAAGAGAGGAGGATGGTGAAACAAAAGATTATCCAGTACACCGACGAGCAACAAAAACAGCAGTTGAATGCAAGCTACAATACGCTGAACAAAATAGTAAAGAAGAGTGCCAGGGAAGATAAAAGAAAATATTATGAAACCATGGCAAGCTGCAGGCAAAGGAAACCTCGCCACACTCTACCAAACAACTAGGCACCTATCGGGTAAAAGTTCGACACAAATTAAGCCAGTGGAAAGTCAATCACCAAAGAGGTAGAGCAAAGAAAACACACTTCAAAAGACTTCTAAATCGACCGCCACCTACAACGCGCCCAACAATACCAACAACGGAAGCAGAACTACCAGTGAACCTTGCCCCCCCTCCCAACGAAATCAGAAGTCCTGAGTGCAATCAAGATGCTAAAAGCTAGAAAAGAAGCAGGACCAGATGGAATCCCAGCAGAAGTATTGAAAATGGACCCAGAGATAACAGCGGACTTGATGACACCACTACTGGAGAAGGTGTGGAAAGAGGGCAAAGTACCCGAGGATTGGAAGAACGGATACTTATTTAAACTACCAAAGAAAGGAGACTTAAGTCAATGCAAGAAGTGGCGTGGTATTAAGCTTCTGTCCATCCCAAGCACAATACTAAGCCGCATCATCTTGGAGAGAATCAAACAAGCCAACCTGGATGAAAAACTTCGACCGAAGCAAGCTGGATTCAGGAGAAATAAGTCATGTATTGATCAAATCGCCACTCTACGGATCATCATTGAACAAAGCTGAAGCTCTATGTTCCTCTAGGAACTAAAGGATAAAATAATAATAATATCCCGGAGGATCTAGTAGATAACACTTTGGTGTCTGAAACGATTGGTGGTGGATTCTATGGGAACACCATCACTCACTAGGGAATGTAGCTACGTTCAGTTGACGAGTTGAGAATAGGACGAAACACACATTTTGGATTTCACGACTAGTCTTCATCAAATAAATGTCATCTAAGATATCAGCCTAGTGTTAAAAGAATTTATCGATCTATAGCCTTGAATAAATTCATACTTCGCGGTGTTGTTTGAAATCATTTATGTTTCCATTGATGTTAATATCAGGTAGGCACTGATGATTGTGTAATTTTCTGTTTGTAAAGTGATATCTATAGAAGTGAAATGAACTATGTTAAGAGACATAAATCATTGGCGAGAACTTGCAATACACACACACACACACAACTTTTCTGTCCAGTGACATTTAAACTTCGAAGTTCTTATTAGTCTTTTAATCTTCAGTCTCTTTAAGAACAGTAAGTCAAATGTGTAAATAGCCAACCTAAACACTCCATCAACAAAACTCACAACCACTCAGGTTTAAGGCCAACTAACAAGAGGTATTTTCAAGGGGTTTTTCTTGCAGGGATTTGACAGATTTAAATATGGATCATGAATTTACTTCAGTTGGAGAACCATTGAAAGTCAGCAGGGAGTACTGAACGGCTGTTTCGTCCAAGTTTGGGACTCCTGAACACTTCTCATTCATTTACCCACCTCTAATGATTGAAAAGCACAGGATCTTCAACTTACAGAATGAGTTGACCACTGGAATCTAATCTGTTGGCCAGCTCATGAATTTCAACTTTTACCAATTCGCTATTTTTTTTTAGCGTGAATGGCACTAGCCAATTTCTTCGGCAAGTATTTATCCTCACACTCGGCCTGGCAGAGACAGAGCAAAATAAAAACTGAAGCAATCAAAACGCTCTATACTCACAGTAATAACAGTATGAAATCGCCCTTGTAAAATCCAGTTAACATAAACCCGTATGTCATGTTAGGTGGAATAAGAGAGTAGAGAGTAAATGGTCGCTTAAGTAACATAAAGAAAGATAACTTATTTCGATGAAGTTGGCTGATAACTGGTATTTGATTCATGACAGCTTGTAGACCTATTAAAGACGCATTGAACTAAATGTACTTTCATCTTCAGTCAGTGATGGTGTGTCAGCTAGTCTTTGAGACAATGCTTTCTAGGTTCTTGTCTCCTTGGGAGCATGATCACTCAATGAATAATGCAAGTATGTTCAGATGATGAATCGCAAACTGGACGAAACCCTCAGCCTGGATTCCACTGCTTACCAACATCAACCGATAGAGTATCGTGTCAAGCTGAAGGTATAATTGAAATATTCGTACTAGGCGCCAGGATGTCAAGAGAGACAGAGCATTTTTGGTTCAGTTAAAGAGAAATTTTTAATAATAATAATCGTAACAATGATTTCAAGAAATGAACTGAAAAGAAGGAGAGGAGCATAGTAAGAGAGATGTGTTTTCTATATGTATCTATCAGAAAGCTGTAATTTTCATTTTTCTTATAGCAATTGTCAGCACCAGTCACCATCAATGAGAGAAATGTGACAGAGGACACTGACTTCCTTCACTTTTTCGTATTGGAAGCACGATTTCAACGAGAGGCGGGTGGACAGCACATATGCAGATGTCGAAGTTTGCCATCCAACCAGAATCGGAAAGGTATGATACGCCTTCATCATTGTAAAATCAATTTGGAAATTTTCTGCTTCACTCAGCCATCATAAAGAACAAGGTTAAGATTCTATTCAATACAAATGTGAAATAAGTCAGTCAGTTTAGTTCTTCTATACGCGTCAGAAACTTGACCAGCCTGTTCCTCATGAAAGGGATTTCCAACAAGTTACTGCAGACTTTTGAGAGAGATAGGCGAAATTACACTACATCAAAAGGGTGTGAGGTTAAAGTCAAAGAGAATAGAGACATCAAGTTACCAGGCAGGCAAGGAAAGACTGACAACTACTTCTTTCTGAACACATAAATCGCGTTTCAGGCGTTTGGTAGAGATTGTTTAGGCAAACTTGAGGAGAATTTAACTTCTTTTTTGTCTATTGATAATTTTAAATGACTTTGTGATTTCCATCTCATGACCTGTATCATCAAGGAGATGCCTGGCGATGGCACTGTTCAAAGCATTTGTTCTCCTGAGACGTAGGCTTTTCGGTACATGTTCAGAAAATCGAAGGTCTATCCTTCTTTCTGTTCTCCTAATGTAATCCTACTACTAAATACTCTGACCTCTTTCCTATCGCTGATATTCATTCATTCGGGTTCTACTATTTTGTCACTAATTATAATGGACCAAAACTCTAAAGGCGTGTTCTTAGAATCACCGGTAATTTAGAAAATAACTTAAGCTAATCTACCCCTTAAACCAGGTGTAATTCCTAGTTCACCCAATACAAACGGTTCCAACATAATGCTAACCCCTGTAATACAGCTGGAAGATATCCTGTCAGAAAAAGCAGAGATTACTAACTTCGTCTGTATTATAAACGGCATGCGGATAAAAATAAATGACCTCAGGATGAAGCTAAATCTGCTTGACCTGGTACCAGAAACAATCTCACATCTTAAAAAGGAACTGAGAGATCTCACTTTCCTAAAACTCTTTGAATTGAGGACTGCACCAACCTATACTGAACTGGAAGATGCTATGGAACTACAGAACGCTATCGAATATTTGTCGAGCGAAGTTGTTAAAAGACTCGCTTCTAAACAGAACGCCATAGTGTACAACATACCTGACAATGAGCCCATAAAGTCGGTTCAGCACTCCTTCCTTTCGTACATTAATCACACACTCAGAATACTGAACACTGTATCCAAACTACTGTTTGGAGTTATGTGATTATTAATAATATTATTATCATTATTACTATTATTTATTATCGTTTGAAACTTTGATTACCTATTCACTTCATCTTCAATATTAAGGTGTTATTTGTAATTTTATAAGAATTTGACCTCATTGAATTATTGAACCGTTTACATTGTAGCGCTATCTTCATTACACGCACCCCTCCCTATCTGCATCAATTAATTCTATTATTATTATTATTATTATTATTATTATTATATTCGCTGCCAATGTCAGTATAATTGGTTACATATAACCTATTTTATTGACACGTAAATTACTCCTATTAGTGAAAATAAATTGGTTAAATGCATTTACAATGCATGTATTGAAGTGAAACACGATGAAGGTTCAGCTGAAAACGATTCAATTCAGTTAAGTGTCTTGCATCCTTTGTTAATCCGAAATGCTACAGAACACCTTGCTAACTAACAATAGTAATAACAGTGATAATGTGTAATAAATCGATAATTCCCATTGAGACATGAAATAAAAAAGTCTCAGTGAAGAAGATTGTTTTTCCTATAATTTGGTTTCTAAGGGTTAGTTAATTTTTTACGAGTTGATCACGGATTGATATCAGTTAGATAATCACTGAAAACCAGGGAGTACTGGACAACTGTTTCATCCGTCCTAGTTTGGGAATCATCCACAGTACGCACCCACCACTAGGCTTCGAACACAGGACCTTCCGGTTACAAGGCGAGCTAGCTCGTATATCATTCAGCCACTGGGACACGATTCAATGACCAGCCCATGAATTCTAACCTCTACCAATTCGTGATTTAGCGCGACGCCAACCATTGTCGTAGGTAGGAAATCCATCCTCACACGTGACATCTAATCGGACCTCTCTGGTCGCGACTTCTCACTAGAACTTACTCCAGGAAACTCCATCCTGTAGAAAGTCACTATCGAGCATCAGATTAATTTTCTATAGTTTGGTTTGTAAGGGTTAGTTGAGTAGAAGTTGGAATTCATGAGCTGGCCATAGAATCGGGTCCCAGTGGCTGAATGGTATACGAGCTAGCTTGCCTTGTGACCGGAAGTTCGTGGGTTAGAACCGTGGCGGTGGGTGCGTACTGCCAATGGTCCTTAAACTAGTATGAAACTGCTGTCGAGTACTCTGGTGCTGGTTTTCAATGGTTCTCTAACTGATATCAATCGATGATCAACTCGTAAAAACATAACTAACCTTTACAAACAAAACTATAGAAAAGATTAGATGATTGCTTTTGGTGAATGTGCCTCATTGAGATGCGTTCACGCACATTTTTTCACTAACTTTTAGATAATATTCTTGGAATTTCAGTTTGGCAGCCTAGTTTGTAGACATATGACTGACAATCTGGAAGTCATTACTCGTGCAACTCCAACAAAAATTTAAGTTTTTCTCTCAAATGTAGACATTCCTCTTTTGGACTTAGTTGTGCTCTCTGAGTTGGTTGATTTAATTTACACGAATTTGATTGGGATAATTTCGGAATTTTAGATAGAACAAACACCGAAAATGCAGTCAGGGAATTTCTAGAAGCTTGATACTCAAATGAACAACCAGCAATTAACAAAAGCACATTTTGATTGGACACAAGTAACTAGTGTGATGTGTCTAGTCGTTACTCCCCTGCAGACTGAATTCTCTCAGTCAGGTTTGCAATATGGCCGCCATTCTTGGTAGCTCACCATTACGGTGCACATATTGATTTGATTATATTAGATGGTTGGAGGCAATCGGCAGGCAGGAAGCCTTGGAAGTATGTTTCGTGCTAGTTGGCACTCATCACCAGCTGATATCATTTAGAGAATACGTGGAATACCAGCGAGTGTTGGATCTCTGTTTCGTCTCAGTTTAGGACTCTTCATAATTACGAGATTCAGATCTAGGGTCTTCCAGTTATTTAGTGAGCTCATAGACCATTCAGCCACTGAGACCGGACTTAATGGCCCATGAATTCTAACTTCTACCATGTCGTCATAGTGGCACATTCACCATCCACTGTAATAGGCGAGTAACCGATCTCTTATCTCACTGTCTTATCTCTTGGTCGACCCTGGTTGTTATGACTTTTCATTAGAACTTCAGGTAAATTCCTGTATACAGCCAGTCGCTGGTGAGTATCTGTATGTGAGTACGACAAGTCGGTTCACCCTGGTACATTCTTGCGAGTTATGAAGGCATTTTAAGCTGAAAAATAGGTGATGAAATACACCAACAGTTAATTACGTAAGCCATAGTGTAGAAATAAGTATATATCAGAGATACAGTGTACTACCTTATCTATTGTATGATATTTCAGAAACTTCGCAGTTAGAAACTGTTATCACCAACCCGTATTACACGGTAAAACAAAACAAAAGTTATATATTACAGAGTTGCTCTTTTCCGTTTCAAAGTCCATTAGTAATCTAAACAGTTAGGTTTGAAATTTATGATAAGCTATGTTGAAATTTCCTAAAGGATTATTCAAGCTGGATGACGAGCTGTCATTGAAATCCAGGGAGTGCTATCTCTCTCATTACTTCAGGACTGTTCGACAGTACGCCTCCATGATCCTACTGGGTATTGAACCGAAGAACTTCGGGTTATGAGCCCTACCCCCGATTTTAACTTCTACGGATCGGGAATGTATAACGCCACCTTACCTTTTGACCTTAGTGCGTGCCACTGAGGAGCACCGAAGTAGAATGAAACACCTGTTCAATACTCCCTGGTTTTCAAGGATTCTTTAGCTGAAATTAGTCCGTAGTTAAAATTTGTAAAAAATTATTCTCAAATTTCTTTTTGATGGGGTTGTGTCCTCTGAGATGGGTAGTTAATTTGCGGAGCTTTCATCTCCCTACTAGATAACATCTTCAGTGCATACTTCATTTTGGCCAAAGTGGAAGTCGTCTTCGTATCCATGATCTTAAACTAGCCATCGAAAGACATGGCATACACTCCCTCATAATGCTGCATACAGCTAGCCACGGACATCGATTCTATTGGGAAAACGTTCAAATATTAGACAAAGGAAATACGAAGAATGCTGGAGAATTTTCAGAAGCTAGCCTGGTATCCCAGTGAATCGTCAATTAATAGACACACTGAGATAGACAAAATTAACCAGTCGATAAGAAAGAAACCTGACACACATAGGGTCAAAGTTCAAGTCAAAGAAGCAATCAGTTCCAATTCAAGTAGCCGCCTAGAGAGTGTGAAGACACACAAAAACAATCAATCACGATGTTCAAGGTCACCCGCTAGGAGAGATGACTAATAAACTCGTGAAGGAATCTAAAAGCTCACTTCATCGAATTGAAGTAAGCTCTGAACAATCCAGCTTAGAGAATACAACTATATGAAAAACAATCCACCTAGGCTACAAATCGTCTCCATCATATCTCAAATTTCTATTATTCAACAGCATAGTACAACTATCCGCCTCGATGTTATGCAGAAAACTATGCCCAATTAGAAGAGAAAACATGCCTTGACAATAAGAATTATTTGTGATGTGATATATCATACTAAATATGTGTTGTATAAACATTATTATTATTATTATTAAAGAGCTCTTATTATTCATCATTTTATTGACCTCATGAAGGAAGCTGTTAAATGTGCACATGAAATTTAATCTCTCTTTAATATAAACAAGCGATTTATTCGATCAGCTGCCTAATAAACCGGAATTCGCGTGATCCGCTCTTTCCATTAGATTCCTTTCCCATATATACACATTTATATATATATATATATATGTTAATCTCTAACACCATAAACACTGACTAGCAGGTTATAGTAATCAACCAATTCTGAATAGTTTTTTCTTATTGATAAGCAGATATTTACAAGCATAAAGCGTATTTTATGACTCTGATCACAGGATGATCCCGATCGTAAATAGTGTGTGTGCGCGTGTGTGCGTGTATCGTTTTTGAAACCATCACCTTAAGTGCATCCATGCCAATAATCATAAAGTCATAAAATTAACCAACCTACAATATTTGTTCATATTCATAATTTGAATAAATTCCGAATTGAATTGTGAACTAAATGCAATCATATTTATAAAATAATATGTGTATACATTTACATATATGTATAGATGAGCGGTAATCAGTCGGTGAGTGAGTGGGTCAATCAGTCAATCAATCTACATGATTGACCTCTAATTGTTTCCATTATTTATGTGAATTTCTAGTATGTGAATTAATGCATTCTACATAATGTGTCAGTTTAACTAATTACAAGAGAAGTTCGTGTAAACAGATCGATTTAACTTCATGCCTTTATTCCCCATTCATAAATTTGAATAAAGCAAGGACAATACAGGTTTGTGCAGAATAAAATGGTACAATCGTTGTCTATTTCGTTGGTTCCTCGTCATCTGAGCACAGCCTAAAGACATTATTTAGTTTATGTACAGAAACAATATTAAAATGCTTACCCAGACAGTTCAAGTTTAAACAAAAAGTCAATGCATGCATACAGTGGTAATAATAATAATGATAATAACCATTCTACCAGTCGGGTTTGTAATGTAGCCACCATACTAGGTGGCTTGCCATCACTGTGCCTTTCGGAACTGTTGTTACTAGGCATTAGATATATTGTAACGTTTCTGTCTGCAGCACTGAGGGACACAGGATAAAATCTCTAAGGAGACATGAGTTCCTTTAACACTGCAGATATGTCTTGCTGACGAGTGCCAACAAGCACGAAACCTAAGTGATATTAAGTGGTTGGAGGCAATCGGCAGGCAGGAGGCCCAGCCTTGGATCTAGGTTTCGTGCTAGTTGTTACTCACCAGTCAAAAAGGCGCATATCCGTAACCTTAAAGGAACTTATGTTCCTTCTGTGATTCGAACCCAAATCACCCAGTGCTGCAGTCAGAAACGTTACCACTGAGCTATTCGGACTCGCTATTGAACTCCTGTAGGATTGACTGTATTGGATACTTTGATTGGACACTAGTAAGTAACTAGTGCGATCTGTCTAGGTCCAAGGATTCCTGCCTGCCGATTGCCTCCAACCATCTAATATCATCAAATCAATGTGTGCACCGTAATGGTGAGCTACCCAGAATTGTGGCCATATTGCAAACTTGACTGATAGAATTCAGTCAACACGGGAGTAAGGACTAGACACACTGCACTAGTTACTTGTGTCCAATCAAAGTAGGAAACTTAAATCGAAGGCATTCTGACAATTACACTCAACCATCTAAAAACAACACTTCTTAGTGTATAGTGATGGTGAACTACCTAGCTTGATAGCTACATTGCAAACTCGACTGATAGAATTCAGTTTATGGGAAACAGAGGATTACATTTTGTTAACAAAAATGTGTAGGCTGATCGAAAAGCTTCTGTTGACGCACTTACCAAGTGTTTGAATTACACAGAAGCAGCTCTAACTACTTGACATCACTGTTGAAGATCGACATCTTGTTCCTTTAGCTGAGTACAGTAGTCTTTCAGATTGATATCAGAGTAATGAAGGTGTGTCTTGCTTTCATCATCTTGACTAGCTTTGACATTCATGTCCTTACCATTCGTAGTTGAAATGAAACTGTCCAACCAGATAAGTGGACGATGTGTCTTTCTTTAAACTTTTCCTAAATCACATCAATAGATTATTCATTTATTACTTAAAATTGTCACTTATAGTAGTAGTAGGCAGGATATAGAAAAAAAGTGCATTAAAGGATAAAATGTACTACGTATTAAGTTTACTTTATTCCAAACATTCGGGTTTAGGAGACATTTTTTAAGAGTTGCATTTAATTCATGTTAGATCACAGATCGATATTAATAGAAGAACCATCCATAATCAACAGGATAGCAGTTTCGTCCTAGTTCGGGACTCATCATCTGTGCTTAAGAGTCAGATCTTGAACCTAGAACCTTCTGGTTACAAGGGAAGTCCGTAGACCGTTCAGTCACTGGGATCCGACTCAACAGATTTCAAGTGAGAAGTCGTGATCAGTGGGGGGTCACGAGATCGGAATTGAGGACAAGTACTCAATGATCATATTGGGTGATGACAGTTGCGCTAAAATCACGAATTGGTAGAAGTTAGAATTCATGAACTGGCTATTGAGTAGGGTCCTAGTGACTGAACGGTCTACGAGCTAGCTCGCCTTATAACCGGAACTCCCTGGGTTTCAATCCTGGCAGCGGATGTGTACTGCCAGTGAGTTCGAAATTAGGCTGACGAAACAGCTGGCTGTCCAGTACTCTCTGATTTCCAGTGGTTCTCTAAGTGATACTAGGTAAAACTATGCTGTATCTATAGGTTTTTCATTTCATGTTTCTCAGTGACTTCAACCACAAAGCTTGAGTTCTCGCTTAGACTTTCTTTTTATTCACTACATAGTCACTCAGTGGACTGTGAAGTGAATGCAGCCTATTAACAAGTTGAGTTGGAAGTTTATTGACTAATTATCGATTGAAATGAACTGCTGGTCAGCCAGATAGGAGTGACCTAAACACTGGACGGTTGTTCCGATCTTTCAGGATCGGGTTCGTCATCACCACATCGCTAATTTCGCCTATATTATGACGAATAAGTAGGACAATAGGTAAAAATAACAAAACATTTCACTGTGCATTTATATTGAAGTGATTAACTGACATTTGTACAGTTGAAGATGGATCCTTTAAATAGCATCATCAAATTTTGCCTTCTCTCAAACGAAAAGTAACATTGTGGAACGTTTTGTCTTTAACGTTTTCTCCTGGTTACTTGGATAGAAAGATAATTCTAATAGGTGGCTTTTCTATTCCTCTGCGTTCCATGTGGGACACAGATTTTCAGGCTTTATTATTATACCCTTGAGTTCCTAGTGGAAAATATGGATTCAACAGAACATCTCAACTTTCTTCTACTGTCTGCTGTCATCTTCAGTTGACCTCGCGATTAACCATTATCTCCCATCTCTTCCTCCTCAACACACGGTCTCCTCCATGTTACCCACGCATCGACCACCCAGTGACCACCACCTACTCATTGGCGTATAACTGATCAATTCATCTCCATTTTTGAATGCACATTTTTTGAGCAATCGCCTATTAGAACAAAACATATAAGCGAACAATATTGTTTTCAATTAGATCTTCTTCAGGCTTTACTCTAATTTACATAGACTTATATATATAAAATTTTAACCAATGACGGTGATTTAGTGGATCAAATAATAATAGTAATCATAATAATAATAGTAATAATAATGTGGTAAATGTTTTGAACGAAGTTAATAGCGATGATTATAATAATAACAAAATATTGTTAATAAGGCTTATATAGGTGATAAGAATAACAAAGTTAGTATATGCATATATGTAGACAATTCAATAAATAAATAAATTAGGTCAAATCAAATGGAACGATAATCAGAGTTTAAATAAATATCATAAAAGTACGAAGGAGAGGGATGATAAGAAAGGGTGGGAGGGTTTTGAATAGAATTCACCTAGGCCAAGCAAAGGAGAGACAAAGGTAGAACAAATTTCTTTTGTATACAAAGACTAGGATTGTTCTCTCGAATTCCCATAGCTTCGGCTAAGTGTAAAAGACGGGTTCTGATTCCGTTCGAAAGACTTGATGGAATGCGGTAAATAACTTTGAAAGCACTATTTTTGTCCACTTGGTGACCACTATCAATCAAATGAGCCAAAATAGAACTTCGTATGGACTTTATTTGACCTTTTCCGAACCATGAAGGAAGATGCTCATTAATGCGTTTGTTAAGCTGTCTAGTTGTTCGGCCTATATAGCTTTCTCCACAGGAGCAACTAAATTTATAGATACACATGGAAGTGGCACAACTCGGTAACTTATCTTTCACTTGAGCAATCAAAATTGGCCGGCTGGAAAATGACAAACAGAGGGTGGCGGCAGTATAAGTCCGTTTTATCGCTCTCGATAATCTCTGATGTAAGACTTCACTAGCCACGTCCCCATTAAATTGCAGTTTGATGAACAGTTGTTTCTTTTTAACTGTTATCGGTTTCTCTTTATTGTACTTCGCATTCATGTGTCTCCTGACAAATCTACTAGGATAACCCATTTGGACTAACGTATTTTGGATGTATCCTAGCTCATTCTCTAGAGAGTCATCTGTACAGATGCGTCTTGCTCTATTCGTCAGGCATCTGACCAAATTGATTTTGTAACGGATTGGTACATAACTGAGGAAATGTGTATATTGTCCTACAGATGTAGGTTTTCTATAGACATCTCTCTTTAGTGAACCATCCTCTCTTCTGCTCAATTGGACGTCAAGAAAATGTAGTCCACCATCATATTCTTCTTCACAAGTGAAGATAAGCGATGGATGTGCATCGTTAAACTTTTTTAACATTTCATTCTTGTCAGCTTTCACATCAAGAATAATAAAGGTATCATCAACATAACGAAAATAAGAATCAGCTTTTTCTATTACTTTTTTTTCTATATGCATATACTAACTTTGTTATTCTTATCACCTATATAAGCCTTATTAACAATATTTTGTTATTATTATAATCATCGCTATTAACTTCGTTCAAAACATTTACCACATTATTATTACTATTATTATTATGATTACTATTATTATTTGATCCACTAAATCACCATCATTGGTTAAAATTTTATATATATAAGTCTATGTAAATTAGAGTCAAGCCTGAAGAAGATCTAAGTGAAAACAACAATATTGTTCGCATATACGTCTTGTTCTAATATTATAAATGGGAATATTTAAAGATTTGAAATCGTCTATTGGTTGATTTGTTCCCCTATGGAGTTTCTCGTTGCTAATTACTTCTAGTTGACTAAATGGCTATTTGATCTTGAGTATGGAGCGAGCGAAGTGGGCAGCTCTTAATAAAACAAGTGTGCAACAGTTTGTTAGAAATCCTTTTCGTGACGCACACGCAGTGCAAGTTTTTGACTCGTATAGAAGAAGTGACTGCTTGACTGGATGATTTCCCACCATTTGTGTTGAATATAATCCGAATCCTGCTCTTCATACTGGCTCGCTGAGTGAGTGAGTGAGTGAGTGGAGAAGATTTCTAAATTGGTTTCAGGTTGATGAAGGCGTGTATCACGCCTTTCCGATCTGGCTAGTTTTCACATCTTTAGCCGTTCCGTTGGCTGCGGTCGAAAGCGTGCTCCCTCGTTGCACAAGTGAAGGAAGTCAGTGACCTCTGTCGAATCTCTATCGTGACTGATACTGTTTGTTCTCGCTGTAGGTATATATATATATATATATATATCACACTATTCTCCTAAAATGTAAATTCTTAATTCATTTTTCTTCCCTTTTCTATTTTAAATAGTTTGATCAAACAACTCATTCGGATGTATATGACCGAATTTTAAAGAACAGCATACTTGGTACTAAATTGGTTAAAAAAGCGGTAATATGCAATCGAAATTCTGGTGCTATCAATGCCTATGGACCAGAGGACTTTACACCGTCTGTAGAACAAATCAATAAGTTTTTAATGTTATCGCAAGTAAGTATTATTACTTATATTTTAAAGATTGACTGGTCAACAAGTAATGTTATCTTCGATAAATTCGTCATCAGGTTATACACTTGGAAATACTGTTATGAACAACATCAATGCTGTTTTAAATAACGTTAAATCAATGGTCACTATCGACAGATTACATTTGAAAGGCGTCAGTTAGCGAGAGATAATCTGCATTAATATAACACGAAGCTCAGGGAACATCAGGTAAATTGATGGAAGTGAACTTATAGGCTGGACAGCAGGCCAGGTGGGCTAGCAATACTTGCTGGACAAGCGTCGTTTACTCATACAGCGCCGGTTGTTTTAATTGAATTGCAATGGCTCCTGTTGTTTGGAGTGTACAGTAAGTGGAAGTCACTGGCAGATGCTACAGAAAGATTCCTCAGTCTTATTTTCGTGGCATGTTTGGATAAGGTGATCTAGAATAGAATTACTAGCTTGACTTGTGACCAGAAGGTTGTGGGTTCGAACCCTGACGGTGGATGCGTGCTGATGAAGAGTCCCAAACTAGATCGACGAAACAGCTGGCTGTCCAGTGCTCCCTGAAGGTGTTCCAGTAGTTCTCTAACTGATGTCAGCTCATGATGAAATCCTCCAACCAATCAAACAAAAACACCCTACAAACCAATAGTAGTAAAATAGAAGCGTTGATGGTTTTGACAACACCTTTATTTAGCCACACTGGTGTTCGCGAACACGAAAAATTATGTTCCCAACACAATGATCAATTTAACTAGCTCTACAGTTGCAGTTAAATTGATAGTTACAATTAAAGGTGACTATCCCTAGGTATTTTATCAATCTTTCAGTTTTGAAGTCACATGAGGTTGTGCTGGGAAATATACGTTGCAGCTTACCGGCATTAAGCGTCCTTTCAATCGATATCCTCAACTTGCTGGTCATCATTTCACTTGGTATATCACCTTCGAATTGTAGTCATATCTACAGAGAGGCTTCTTGTTACACAGATACAGAAGAATTCTTTTCCCCTTCCTTAGCCAGAGGTTTAGTGATGAAGTTGTCGAGGGTAGCTGTTTTCAGTTAACGTGTCGTATATATAACTTTAAGTTCGAATAAAGCAAGAACCAGAGTTTTGCAGAATAAAATGGTACCATCATTTATTTCGTCGGCTTCTGAACAGCTGCTTGCTTACAGACCAAAGACATTATTAAGTATATCTACAGAAACAACTTTAACATATTTGCACAGAGTTAATTTTCAAACAAAAATCAGTCAATACATGCATACAATGCTAATAATAATCATAATAAACACTTTATCCCAAACAATAATAATCATACACCATGCAGTGTTTTGACATTATACAATCAGATTGAAGATAGGATGAAAATATCCAGTTGCCAGGGCAAGTGAAGTCTGATAACCTCTTCTTTCTGAACATATAAATCGGGTTTTAGGCGCTTGATGGAGATTGCTACGGTGAACTTAAGGAGAAATGAACTCTTTTGCCTGTTGGTAATTTCGAACGATCTTGAGACATCCACCTCATGACACGTAACAAGGAGATGCCTGGTCGTGACACCATTGTAAACATTTGTTCCCTTAAGACGTAGACTTTTTTGATACATGTTCAGAAAATTGGAGGTGTGCTCTTCTTTCGGTCCTCCGAATGTCACTGCACCCTTACTTGAGTTGACAAGATTTGCAAAATCTTTGACCAGTTTAAATGTAGATTCCATCGCGAAATGATATTACCTAGAGAATCATTGAAGACAAGGAAGTGCTAGACAGCTCTGTATGACAATGTCATGTGTTAGCTGATCCACAGTGGGAAACTTAGCGAAGCCTCTTAAGTTGAGGTGATACTTAGAAAAATGTGCCTATCTATTAGCACCGATGATATTCCTAATTGTGGCAGACTAGATTATGTGGAAGACTGTGCAAAGGAGCAGCAAGACAGGAATATGTTGGATCACCGATAAGAAGACTCCAGAGGATCTGGATTTCAGGCGTTGATGATTTATGTTTAGTGTCACATAAATTCGAAGACTTATAGATGAAAACTAGCAAAATCGCAGAAGAAGCAGGTAGGCAGCGAAGACAGGACTCCAGGTGATGAACATAAAGGAGACGAAGGAGATGATGCAGGTAACTAACTAACTAACCAACCAACCAACCAAAAACAATAGAGACAACTAGCAACAATCACCATCAGCGAGAGAGATTTGACATAGACTTCCTTCGATTATCTGACCAGGAAGCATAGTTTCAACCAAAGGTGGGTGGACAGCACGTATGAAGATGTCAAAGCCAGCCAATCAGTCAGGCAGCCAGCCAGTCAGAATCGGAAAGGCGAGATACGCCTTCATAAACATGAAGACAGTTTGGAAAACTTCTCCACTCACTCACTCAGCCAGCCAGTATGAACAACAAGGTTCGAATTCTATTCAACACAAATGTGAAATAAGTCAGTCAGTCAGTCAGTCAGTCGCTTCTTCTCTACGGGTCAGAAACTTGCACTGCGTGTACGTCACGAAAAGGATTTCTAGCAGGTTACTGAAAAGCTGCCCACTTTGCTGACTCCATAATGAAGATCGAATGGCCAGCCAGCCAGCCAGCCGGAAAAAAGTAACAACGAGAAACTCTACAGCAGAACAAACCAACAAAGAGCCGATTGGTCTACAAATATGTAGTTGAAAATGGAGATGGATTGATCGGGCAAACACCACTGTGAAGGCCATCGAATGACAACGCACGCAATGCAGGCTATCGCCTAAGTAGAATCCTATAGGGAAGCGACGACATAGGGTTGTCTGTGCGAGGGGGACATGTAGGGGATCGTGTGTTGGGCAGAGACGGAGATAAGAGATTATGGGCAGTAATTTTGAACCCAGCCAGCTGAGAAGGACGGCTGTTCCACTGGGAACGTAAGGGAGTATTGATAATAATAATAATAACTCCATGAATAGTTGTTTATATACGTGTTGCATTTTGATGCAAATTACCATCCGTGATCATACCAGTAGGTGAAGGTGTGCTTATTCACACATTTATAAATAGTAATGAATGCATAAATATATAATTACTTTATTGGGTATACAAAACTGCATTCCACGATACTGACTATTTATTTTGAGTCATTTCTGTTGCATTCCTAAATGTGGATAGACTCAGTCATTAGTCTAACTTTCCATCTGTTATTGTTGCATTCAGTACTATGTTTTTAACCCTAAACATTTTTTAGACAAACATGAACTTTTTCCTAAATTTTGGTATGCATTGAACTTTAGTCAAAAGTCTTTGTTCATTCACCTTAGACATTTGACCTATATTGATAATTAGGCGTTTAGTACATATACTATTTTTAATCAAAGTACATTACTTTCAAGAATGTGAAACATTCTCTTATGCTTTACAATAACAGTGAGATAGAAAAATAGAAATGTTGAGTTGAACATAGACATGTTGATCACGAATAACGTTTGACTATGCCAACAACGTTATACGACAGTTACGTGTTTCCACGCCACCCGCTCTACTTGAGATAGAACACATAACGACTCAAGCAGGAAAGTATCAGACACAATAGAATATTTTACACGACAATGTAAGATTCAAAAAAATTACCATGGTTATGTCAATTAGTCTATAAAAATCAAATAATTAATAAAATGCTGGTGGGCGTTATTTCTTATGTAGGCCAATTCTGATTGGTTTATTTCCCCCACTGACCTTGGTTGGTCACTATATCACCATAATAGAATAATCCATTGTTCTTCTGTCTGCATTCCACACTCCTATATCATAAATTAAAAGTTAGTCTGCAAGATGAATATTTCTTTTCGATAAATTCTCAACAGCTTCGTATAGTTGCAAAATAAAATATGTGTATTGTCAATACAACCATAGCAAGTTATGCAGGGGATACATTTTCACGTAGAATAACAATATTAGTTCTTTGGTGATAAAATAATCAGTGACAAATATGCCGACCTAAATGTACATATTAAATATTTTGAAATATAGAAGAATATTTCCAAGGGATTACTACTAAGGGAATTCTATGCCAAAGTTGGCAAAGTTAAACTCTAAGCACCACTGGCTGCCAGCCAATCAGCGAATGACCTCGAACGCACCAGTCACATAAAGGAGGCGTTTTCGTGTATGGAATACATATGTTTATACCAAAAATTGCACAAAATGTGTGTAAAAGTTATGGGCTGATGTTAGCTAGAGAACCACTGGAAAACCAACAGGCACTACTGGAAAGCTGTCTCGTCCTAGTTTGGGACTATTCATCAGTACGCACCCACCGGAGTTTGAACCCAGGACCTTCTGGCTACAAGGCGAGCTACTATACTATTAAGCCATGGGTACTCGATCCAATGGCCCACGAATTCTAACTTCTGCCAATTCACGATATAGCGCAACCACTAGCCAATGTCTTTGGTGAGTATTTGTCCTCACACCCCACCTGCTGCACCTTACTGGTCACAACTTCCCACTAAAACCCCAGGCAACTACCTGTCTGAATAGGGCCAATCGCCAGTGAGCACCTCATTGATATTCAAGTATTGGTTTGTAGGGATTTGGTTGATTGGTTACAGGATTTCATCATGAGCTGACATTGTTTAAAGAACTAGAGTGATGAAACAGCTGTCCAGTACTCCAAGGTTTTCCAGTGGTTCTCTAACTAATGTCAGCTCATGATGAAATCCTGTAACCAATCAACCAAATCCCTACAAACCAATACTTGAATGTGTGTAAAAGTGTTACAGAGAATACGTTCCTTTCACATGTGATAAAGATAGCTCTCAGTTTTAGGTTGGAGTATTAACAGAGTGTAATTCCATTGTGGGTAAAATTTATTTTGATAGAGCCTCGTAATTTTATCCAGTAATATTTACTGAGCGATGAATGGTGCTCGAAACGTCATCAGTACATATTACTGTATAACACCCTGAGACATTGTCAGAATAAATTTTACTCACAATAGAATTATACTCTACCACAGTGCACAAGTTCTATTCTTATATGAACAGAGTAATTCAACCACATTCTATGCACGCGCTTATTTAGGCCTTCCAACCCTAACCCTTATCTTTCCTGAACCTAGACCTAACGGGAAAATATCCCCAAACTAACTGTAATCTAACTCGAACCAACCTTAACTTGTCCTTGGCTTACAGGGTAACTTAGTCTTTCCAAAATGTAAGCTGAAACTTGCCAGACATCCAATTTAATAACATAACACTTCGATTAGCATATTTTATTGATGATGACAACATTATTTACCAGGTTTCACTAACTTGCTCAGTGAGTGTTACAAGGTTATTGGCGCGGTCGCACTCCACTTGTAGTGAGTGGTACTCAAAGTTTAACTTGGCCACAGAGTTTAACCTAAGATACGGATAGGACTTCCTACTGTTCCAACTGTTCCTATGCTTCAATAGTTGTCGAGTGTTCACCACCGAAGTTAATATATGTTACATCTAATCTTAGCTCGCCTTTATGGATTTATTGTTTTAACTGTTCCTGTGGTTTAAGTTATGTAGACGACAGACGATTTAGTATGTTCGTCTACAGATTCGAGAAGATTTTCCAGCTTAGTTAAGAAACGGCGAAATCAACTGCATAAAAGTCCAGTTGTATGTATCTACTGTGACTAATCACCATCATTGTCTGGCATTTCGCAGTCTTTATGTGACTGCATGCAAATCAGCAGGTTTGTCACACAAATATTGTTTATCTTATCGTCCTATAATTAAATCTCGGTAATTAGCTATTCCTGAAATGCTAACAAATAAATTATTTTCAAGCATTGGTTTTGTAGGGAACTGATTGATTGGTTGGAGGATTTCATTATGAGCTGACATCAGTTAGAGAACCATTGAAAAATCTTCAGAGGGTAGTAGACAGCCAGCTGTTCGTCGGCCTAGTTTGGGACTCGTCGTCAGTACGCATCCTCAGCCAGGGTTAGGACCCAGAACCTTCCGTTTATAAGGCGAGCTGGCTCGTATACCATTAAGCAGCTGGGACCCTATCTAGTGGGACATGGGAGGTCATGACCATAGGTCGGGAGTGAGGACAACTACTCGCCACAGTTGACATTGGTTAGTGGTCGCGCTAAATCTTGAATTGGCAGAAGCTGAAATCCATGGGCTAACCATTGAGTCGAGTCCCAATGGCTTAATGGTCTACGAGCTAGCTCGCCTTGTAAACGGAAGGTCCTGGTTCCGAGCACTGGTGATAGGTGCGTACTGCTGAAGAGTCCGAAACTAGTACAAGACAGCGATCTATTCCTCCCTGGTGGTTTTCCAATGGTTCTCTAACTAATATCAACTCGGGATTAAACCTGTTTCCTGGCTTTGTCTATGATTTTCCTTTTTTGTACAAGAGTATTATAACCTTATCCCTCGAAATTTTGGTTTTCCCTCTTGTCTTTTTCTTTATTCTGTCTCCTATGAATTCTCTTAAATCATGATTTTTCAGTGGCATTTTGAAGAAAAGCTTCAGTACTTTCGATTGACCATTTGAGGCTGTTGTTAGCCAACATATTTCTGTTTACAAGACTGTATGCTAACACATTTTTTGTCTCAAGTGGTTGGGTGAGCTCAGTGTCATTCAAAAAATCTTCTAGAATGAGTTATCTTCTAATAAATAATTGTTTTTTAGCTCACGTTCATCATTTTGTGTATTTTACAATACAGCATAGGTGACCATGGGGAGTAACTTCACTCGAAATATTACCAAAATCAGAAACTTTCTGCCTGTTTTCAGCATAGAACTTTGCACCGATGTGCGGCAGTTCGAGTCGCCACACTCCATGTAGCACACAAAGCAAGGGAAGAAAGTATAAAGAAATGCAAAATAGAGAGAGCAAACAGGGATATGAAACAAAAGGAATAGTAATAATGAAGATCACTATGGTTTTATTGGATATTATAAGTCACAAGGAGTGGATGCATCTGCGCTAGCCATTGAGAACGATTTTGAGGCATATCACCAGTTGTCTCCAGCCATTGGTGTTTACCGTCCCGAGGATCGCAGCCAGTCAGGAAGTCTACACTTCCCTACATGGATGGCTGGATGACTTAAACTAACTGTTGTGGATTTCATTGACTGATGAAGCCATGTTTTCGTTTGACCGCCGCTAGCTCTTTTTCATCCTGACCCTATATCAGTTGAAATTGCCCGTCGAGGGAGGTGACGACTAGGCACGCATGCGTAACACATGTCCTAACCACCTCAGTCGATGTAACTTTATAGCCTAGTCTATTGATTTCCCCTCTTTATCTAGCACTCGACCGAGGCCTCACCTCAATATTGCTCACCTTATTACACCACTTTACAGGTGAGATGGAGCGCAGGCACCTATGATCAAAGACAGCTAGCCAGGATTTCAGTGTTCATGTCTCACAGCCATAAAAAACGATATAGCGAATTGCTGAACGGTACACACTCCCTTTGGTCGAAAACCAGCCGGATATCACGTCTATGCCAGAGGTGGCGTAAACTGGCATATACGAAACTAGCCTTCGGTTTCCATGCTGAGATTTCGTCAGCGATCAACCCACTGACGTGGGCTAATGCAACTTCCCAAATAAGTGAAGTGGTCAACACGCTCTACCACTTCACTCCCTATTTCTAAGCTAGATGGCAGTGTAGTCCATTCCTGTAGCCCCATCATCTTACATTTGGCTGGAGCGAATAGCATACCAAACATTCGTAAATTGCAGCTCAAGGTGATTGTCTGCTAACGAACATTAAAAAATATAATTAAAACATACATATAGCGGTTATCTGTCTCGACTCAGCTTGGGACTCCTCATCAGTGTGCAGAGATGAGCCCACCCTTAAAGTCACAGGTTGGGTCCACCTGACTTTTAACCCGAAGACTATGGGTCCACCTCATTACAGTTTTCAAAGTACGGTTATTAATATTACTTATATGGATGAAGTGCCGGATAGTAACGAGATATTCTGCTAAGGATTTTGATGAAAAGAAACAATTAGTAAACCCCAACTAACATTACTGGCATTCTTCTTCCTCTTTTTCACATCATGGGTTTTGTAGAAATTTGGATGAATTTCATTGTAGGATTCGTCTAAAACTAATATAAGTTAGAGGACGCCTGAAAACCAGGGGGCACTGGGTAGATGTTTCATCCTAGTTTGGAGCTCTGTAGCAGCGCACGCTAACGGTTCCACCATAGGTTGAACCGAGAACCTTCAGATTACTAGCTTAAGTAGATGTCTTAAAGGTCCAATAAGAAGTCGTGGCCATTGTAGTCCACCATGCTAAGATGAAGTGGATTCTCGCCGATAACACTGATTAGCGATAGAGCTTTATCACGAATTGAATTCCAACTCACTGACTGAGTGATTAGGGTAGATGGGTTTCGGGTTTCATCCCTGATGGAATTGTGGGTATGCGCCGCTGAAGAGTCATAAACTGGGGGGGGAAATAGTTGCACAGTTCTCCTTGGTCTTCAGTTATTCTCAGACTGATGTAGGTTTGTGGAAAAAACTCTACAGTGAAATTTCTATCGTCAATAAATTTATGTCATTGAGTATGTAGTTTATGGAGATTCTAGACCGAAACCATGCGAGTATTTGTCGATGTGACCAGTAAATAAATCGGAGTAGTTGAGATGTCTTTTCTTTTTGTGTATTTGAATAATCAATTGTTGAAGGTCAGATTAATTGTTTACACCAACTAAAAGGTCACAGGTCAGCAAAGAATATTGATTAATTTGAATAAAGAAAGAATGAAAGAACATATTTTTAGGATAATACGAGTTCGTTTCATTTCGTAGATTCTCTTCAACCGCGTACATGCTAAAATAAAATCGATCATAAAGTACGAAATGGTGTCTGAACATACTTTTTACACTGACATCGAGATATAGATAGAAATTATAGGCAAAATAATTCCAAAAAATGATGTAAGTAGACGAATGATTCCGTGTTAACAGAGTGACTGGTATGACTAGACAACAGAGGTGGGTGGGTGGCGGGGGATAGGAGTCCAAATTTCGCATCGAGGCAAGGATTAACTAAAGAGGAAATGCACCACAGAACGACAGAAGACAATGCCAACTGTATTGACCAGTTCATTTGCGCCTGTGGTAGCAAGTACATAGGAAGGACAGAGAGGAGCAACTCACTATAGGTCTCCATATGAAAGGCAGAAAAGTTTTATCAAGTGCAATTTCCAGACACATCTGAATGACTCGAGATATACAGTGGAAATTAGTCAAACTTTCAACATGATGAATGTAACCAAGGCAAACCTTGGTTATTTCGTTTCACAAAATCCATTGTTAACAAAAGATTTCAACCCAACCTGTATATACACCGAAGGATAGAGTGATATATCTCTCAATACTCTGATGATTGAAATTGTTTTGTTTTGATCGTGTATTTCTGTGTCTGGTTTTGTGGCTTAACACCCCCACTTAATTTTGATTTTCACTTAGTGAGTCGAACTCACTGTCACAGACATTTTCAAATTTACTTAAATGTTTGTCTATGTTATCACTTTACTTCTACTTTTTCTCTCCCATCTTCTTGAACTTTCTCTCTTGTTTGATCTGGTATTCTGTCTCTAGTCTATTCTTGTTTTTCTAAGCCAAATTAGAGGTTTACTCACAATCCTCTTGTCTGACCATAATATAAACAGTTAGCCTTTTAACACTGGGAATGATGAACACATAAGTCTTGTAATCTTAGTTACATGAATTGAATTCTTGATTTTCCCGTCGATTGATTGAACCGAAGTGCTCGGTCTCAGGTTGACATTTCGGCTTCTTGTGCAGATGCTTCGACGATGTCCGGGCATTTAGTTAGTATACAAAAGGGTGGATGGTGGCTAGTGGATAACGCTTGGGCGTTTGAAACTATGGGTACTGGGTTCGAGCCTCGGTGTTGGGAACATCATCACTCACTGAGAAATGCAGGTACATCCAGTTGGCGGACGAGTCCCAAATAGGACGAAATGCGCTGTATCCTGGATTCCACTGCTAGCCACCATCCACCAATTGTATATTAGTTACATGAAATGGGAATTTTTCATACTTTTCGAAAATATATGGCTTACACTTTCTTCTAGCCATAACTGGATGTGACTGTGTGAAAAGTATGTTCAGAAGGATTTTGTAACTTACATTTCTATATTGTTTGCGATATAGGCAGTTGAAGAGAGTCAGTGGAGTAAAACAAACTCATACTATCTATCCTGCAAATAGTTTTGTCCTTTCTTTATTCAAATTTTGCAGTTAAATAGTGTCGTGTTTAGGTCACAGAAAATGCCAGTAGAGGTCAAATTTTAATGTCAGATGATAGCAAGACATATTCACATATGTAATCCAATTTTAGGCTTTTCCATCCATTGATTGGCCTTAGGTTGACATGTCAGCTTCTTGTGCAGATGCTTCCATGATATCTTGGCATGTAATCAAAATTTAATTTGTGGATGGTGACTAGCAGTAGAATCCAGGATGCGCAGTTCGTCTTATTTTGGACTCATCAATTGGATGTACCGGCATTTCTCAGTGAGTGATGATGTTCCCACCGAGGCTTGAACTTAGCGCCCATGGTTTCAAACGCCAAAGCTACCTCTCTCGCACGGTCGAAGTGGTCTAGTGGATAACGCTTTGGCGTTTGAAACTATAGGCACTGGATTCGAGCGTCGGTGGAAAACACCATCACTGACTCAATGGGGGAATGCAGGTACATCCAGCTGGCAAACGAGTCCCCAATAGAATGAAATGCGCTTAACTTCTATGTTCACGTTTGCACCAGAAGCAAGAACTAATTAACTGTAAATATTTCTTAAGCAGTCTTACGTAATCTAGAATGTTTATTAGTAAAGTTTTCATCTCTTGGAAACAGGAGTATCGTTCATATGGGAGCAGTAGATTTAGAACATGTTTAAAGTATTTTCTGAAGATAAGAGTTTGCAAAATGCAAACGAAGCTGGGTTACATACCAAACGATTGTATAAATCTACGAAGTTTGATGTTACACTGGTAAAAGGGATTGGACAAACAACTGCTTCTCTTTTCACAGTTCAGGGTTTTACTTGGGTATGACAAGAAGATACTGCTGTAAACAAGAAATTTACAACCAGGAATCTTTCTAACGACTTGACCTTACCTTCTGCATCACTGAAAGATTCCTCTGTTGATGCAGGAGGGTATATAGCTGATTCGCTTAATTTCACCTTTTGATAGCGAATATCAGAAGCTATTCTTGTGCACATGTAGACGGTATCCTACTTATTTGGCTTTATTACTTAGTTCTACATAAGCAAGTGAATTGATGCATACACATGGACAGTACGGACACAGAAGCATTGTATTTGACGTTTTTTAAGTAAGAGGTGGCATGGAATTCAGACGTAGAGATGCAGACAAGAGTGTTTCACGAACCGGTCCGGATAATCTAATTCAGAGAATTTCTCGTGTTGTATCAGGCTTGAGGTTCAACTAACTTCGACTTCAGTACTTCTGTCTTTTGCTGGGTAACATCTTGAATAAGAAAGTTCTAGAAGAAGCCCAATCCTGTTTCTAAAATGTCTTTTGGTGACTATGTCACATATTCATGTAAGAAGAGATTTGAAGGCGTTTCTTTCTTACTTTCGGGAATAAAGCTGTAGGATTTAGTCTGCTATTGTGGTTCCATTTTGGTAGGATGATGAATTGATCTTTAGATTGACCCATAAGATTTCCTCGAAAGTTTAGCATCTAAGAAAATGGGACTTTTATTTCTGATTCAACTTTCAATATAAAAGCAATTGATTAATGAGCATTATTAAATACCTCAAAGATTTTATTTAAAAGACGCTTATAAGCATTGCGCTGGTTGATAGTTAATGTTCACTTGTGAAGAAATGTTGACAACTCACTGAGGAGATCCAACATGGAATGGTTGGTTTATTAATCTTCTGAGCTGTGTTCACCTAAACAGAAAGAGAAACCATGATTGCTCTCTTTCCTCGAGGATCTGGGAAATACATATCTAGGAATCTAGCGAAATAGAACTGCGAAATCTCTGAAGAACCTTGGCAGAAAATGGTTTCCCAACCAGATTCATAAATAAGAATCTAAAACCAAACAAAATATCTGAAAAGATCCAGGTCATCTCTAAAAAGATGTTCATGCTTAATCTTGAATTTAAAAGTGACACTGAGTCTTTCGAAATCTCTCGCTATACTTAGCCGTCAACTTACGAGTGACATTTTCTTGGAAGAATCTATTAAACCAGCATGTAAAAGACAAGCTGTCCCATCGGGTTACTTCAATATGCTCGCGTGGAGCCGAGCATATTTGCCGCACCATGCGTTCGCAAAGAAAACTATTCAGCCTGGCTACTGAAAGGAGAACGCAAGTGTGTGTAAATAGTTCAGTAACAGAACATCTTGTGAACTTGAGACATCCGGTTCCATTTGAAAAATCCTTCAAAGTCATAAATAAAATCCCATTAGACTTCTAAAAGGGAGTGAAATGAAAACTTCTACGCATAGCTAAGGAATTAGCGATCCATGAGTTTAAGCCCATGCTATATATTCAAAAGAAGTGTATCAAACATTTGTCTCTAGCTTAACCATCACAAAATGTCAGTAGTCATTATCTTTCTTATCTAACCTTCCTGTTTATTTCTGCTGTTTTTTTTACGTCTTTAATTCTTAATTCCACTATATTTCTTATCCAAACTTCTTGCCTATTCTGTCATTGCTACATTTTTAATCCATAAGTGCACAAAAAAAAGTCAGTGTTCTCAGTAATTATGATTCAACTATGCTTTTATCCGATCTAGATATGGCGAAGAAGATTTTTTTATTTATTTTATTTATTATTTTTGATTACAGCTTGATTTCACACTGTAATTTTTGGTACAAGTATGGAATTTTTAAGCATGGATATCGGTGGCCCAAATTTTGCAGGTCGACCATAGATATCAGGTGTGCGTCGGCAGGGGATCGAACCTTGGTCCATGTGCATGGTCGGCGAGAGTCCTAACCGTTGTGCCACCGACGCACAGATGGGTGATTTTGATGTGTTCTCTGAGCTGGATGATTTATTTGCGAAGTCTTCATCACCCTACTAGGCGACATCTTCAGCGAATACTTCAATTCGATGAAGCTTTTAGAGCTTTTAGATTTCTCCACGAGTTTATTAGTCACTTCTCCTGATGGCTTATCTTGGACGTGATTTGTTGTTTTTGTGTGTTTTCACACCTTCTAGGTGGCTACTTGTATTGGAACTGATTGTTTCTTTCACTTGAACTTTGACCCTTTGTGACTGTGAGGTTTCTTTCTTATCGGTTGATAAATTTTGTCTATCTCGATGTGTCTATTGATTGATGATTCACTGGAATACCAGACAGGCTTCTAAAAATTCTCCGGCCAGCATTCTTGTTGTTTCCTCTGTCTAATATTTGAACATTGGTTGTCCCAGTCGAATGGATGTCCGTGGTTGTCTGTATGTAGTGATATGAGTGATGGATTGGATATCATGTCTTTTGACGGCTAGCTTATGTTCGTGGATACGAAGAAGAAGGGGAGTGGAGTCCACTTTGGCCAATGTAGTGTTTTTCGCAGTTGTTACAATTTATTTTGTAGATGATGTTGGTTTTATTTTCTTTCGTTGTTAAGTCTTTTGGTTGAAATACAACTGATTTCTATGTCAGTGAATCATCAATCAATAGACACATCGAGATAGACAAAATTTATCAACCGATAAGAAAGAAACCTCACAGTCACAAAGGGTCAAAGTTCAAGTCAAAGAAACAATCAGTTCCAATACAAGTAGCCGCCTAGAAGGTGTGAAAACACACAAAAACAACTAATCACGTTCAAGCTCACCACCCGCCAGGAGAGATAACTAATGATGAACTCGTGGAGAAATCTGAAAGCTCACTTCCTCATGGAATTGAAGTATGCGCTGTAGGAAGATGTTGTCTAGTGGTGGGGCGATGAAAGCTTCGCAAATTAACTCACTATCCAGCTAGTTCAGAGAACACAACCACACCAAAATTTATCCAATCTTCCTTTTCATTAAATTTTGGATTTTTATTAATTTTCCTCTTGACTGGATATAGTTATGGAACTCTTCCACTCATTTTACTATAAATACACGAATATATACAGCCCATCTAATGATTTCGTCGAAGAGAGGACTTTCTTCATTGCAACGTCTTGCTAATATTTCCTCTGATAGCTTATTGTCGAGTTAGTAATTAATAGGCCAAGCGGGAACCTCATGGGAATACTCTGTCGTTTACTTGGTATAATTTACTATTAAGCAGGTAGAAATTGTGCGCTAATTAATATAGCCCCTGAATACACTTGCTTTTCGTTTAGAAAAAACTTATATCACATGGCTTCTTTTTCTACTTTAATTGAACATATATAAACCATCAAATGATTTATTTGAAGGAATTTTTTTCCGTTCTTGTTTTAAATTTGAATTATTTATTTATTCATTTATTTAATTCGTGTTATGTACCATAAATTAGCTTAGTATAGCTGTATTCACATGACTTCAAGTGGTAGTGAAGACAGGACTTCAGGTGAATGTGGAGAACATAAAAGCCAATCGCCATCAACTGGGAGAAATGCAAGGGAAGTCATCCGCTTCATTTTTAACTGACCTAAGCAGAATCCTTTGGAACTACAAGCAGCATGGATGAGGAAGTTAAATTTAAGATGTAATCCAAGCAGTAAAACAGGCGATCATTACTCATAAATGAAAGGAAAGATTTACAGAACATTCAACACAACGAACAAGATACGAATTTTCAACGTTATTGTTAAACCAGTGCTCCAATTATTACTTTTAGAGTTAGCGAGTTCATGGTGAAAAAGTATTTTTAACAAGCTATTGCAGAATTTACACCAAAAACCAGATAGACTTCATTTCAATTTCAAGAAAGTGGAGACGGAGCCTACTGGACACAAGGTCAAGGAGAGGAGCAGATGTGGGTTCAGACCACTATCTAGTACAAGGGACTTTCAAGGTGAATCTAAAAGCCTTGAGGATAGCTGGGGATAGGCCACAATGCAAGTTCAACACTCAGAAACTGAAGGACACAACTATAAAGGACACTTTCACTGCAACTGTCAGAGCAAAGCAGGAAACACTACGCGACATCACTGAAGAATCATGCGTGGAAGACCATTGGAACTCTCTGAAGGAGATTTTCAACGAAACGTGTTCAACGGTTCTAGGAAGAAAGAAGAGACAAGACAAGAATGGCTCTCAACGGACACTTGGAAATTAATAGAAGAGAGGAGAATGGTGAAAGAGAAAATGATTCAATGCAAGGACGGACAGGAGAAGGAGACGATGAGCTCAACTTACAAAGCATTGGACAAAGAAGTGAAGAAAAGTGCTAGGAAGGACAAAAGACGATTCTACGACAATCTGGCCACTTAAGTTGAGAAGACAGCAGGCAAAAGGGACCTGAGGACATTATATCAGATAACCTAGTCTCTATCCGGGAAGAGATCAACACAAGTGAAACCTGTAAAAGACAGCCAAGGGAACCCAGTTACCAAGGAAGAAAAACAGATAAAACAATGGGCGGATCACTTCAAAGGACTCTTGAACCGACCACCACCTGAAACCCGTCCAACAATACCAACAACAGCACGTACACAAATGTAAGTTGACATCAATCCTCCAACGAAAGTTGAAGTCTTGAATGCAGTCAAGCTTCTGAAAGCTGGAAAAGCAGCTGGACCAGATGGAATACCTCGTGAAGCACTGAAAGCGAACCCAGAGACGACAGCAGATATAATGACTCCATTATTTCAAAAGGTCTGGAAGGAGGGAAAGGTGCCTACCGACTGGAAAAAAATTACCTTGTGAAGCTACCAAAGAAGAGCGACTTAGGAAAAACTTTGCAAGAACTGCCGAGGAATCATGCTCCTGTCGACGCCAAGTAAAATCCTGAGTCGCATCATCCTGGAGAGAATATAGAACACACTGGATACAGAACTCCGACCAGAACAAGCTGGATTCAGGAAAGGCAAATCATGTTCTGAACAAATTAAAGCAACTCTACGCATCATCAAAACAGAACAAAGCGTGGAATGGCAATCAAAACTCTACCTCAACTTTATAGACTTCGAGAAGGCATTCGACAGCGTTGATCGCGAAGTAATTTGGAAACTACTCGAGTACTACGGAGTACCCCAAATATTCATCAACTTTATTCAACAGCTGTACGACAACGGAACATGTCAAGTGATCCACAACGGAAAACTCAGCGAGGCATTTGCAGTAAACACAGGAGTCAGACAAGGGTGCTTAAAAATTATCACCAATGATATTCCTAATCGTGGTGGACTGGATTATGCGTCAGACAGTGGGAAACGAGAAGACAGGGATATCCTGGACCGACGTGCAGAAACTAGAAGACATGGATTTCGCGGATAATTTATGTTTGATGCTACACAAAGTCGAAGACTTACAAGAGAAAACTGACAAACTGGTCGAAGAAGCAGCCAGCGAAGACAGGACTCCAAGTGAACATAGACAAGACGGAGGTTATGAAAATAACCAACAACAACAACAGCAATAGAAACATCCAGCGCCAATCACCATCAACGGGAGGGATTTCAAAGAGGTTACTTCATTCATTCACTTATCTAGGGAGAATTGTCTCAACTACAGGCAGTCGGAACGGATGGGGATGTCAAATCTAGAGAGAATCGGGAAGGCGAGAAACAAATTCACTCATCAACCTGAAACCAGTTTGTAAATCTTCGTCACTTAGTATCAGCAACAAAATTCGCCCGAATTTTCAATACAAACGTCAAGTCAGTCAGTTCTTCTATACGGATCAGAAAGTTGACGGGTGGATCACAAAGGATATTTCCAACAGCCTGTTGCAGACCTTTACCAACAACTGTCTTCGCTCTATACTGAAGATCGGATGGCCGGGCCGGAAAGAATCATTAACAAGAAACTATGCGAACGAACAAAACAAGGACCAATCGTCAACCAAGAAATATGCAGGAGAAAGTGGAGATTGATGGGACACTCGGTGAGAAGGCCGCTGGGTGACATCGCGCGCGCGCCAGGCCACTGTTCGAGTGGAACCAGGCCGAAAGGGAAGCGGCGAGTGGGGCGTCAGTGTAAGGGCGACATGGAGGAGATCGTGTGAAGAGGAGTTGAAAGAATATGGACTAACATTGATACAGGTGAAAAGTATAGCAGAATACAGAAGCAATTGGAGACGAGCAGTTGAAGTCCTATGTTCCACTAGGAACCCAAGGGAACAATAATAATAATTGTAGAATTTCATGAAGAGATACCTTCAGTTTGTATTGGAAATGAGATAATAGACCAGAAAGGATAAACGAGAAGAAGATGTGACAGACAACGAACCAACTAAGAAATTATCATGCAACAAATATGCAAAAAGGAAGTGGAGATGGATTGGACGTATTCTGCGGAAACCACTAAAAGACACCACGCACACACACAATCAGGCATACTGTGAAATGGAATCCTAATGGGTAATGAGTAACCAGTTGGATGTGGTAAGGAAATAAACGCTTATAGGGAGTCGTAGAGGCAGATGATAGAGAATAGAATGGAATCCTGATGAGGCGGTGTTTCACAATCCGAACCCAAAAGATTAATAATAACAATACGTAACACTGAGATATCTCACGTGTTTGGAGGATGTTATCCTCGGTATCATCTATGAGAACTGAAGGTATTCAGTGTTTCTACTCAGTTATTCAGATAGATAAAACTTAATCTATTCAAAGTATTTTACATTTCTCGCTAATTTTCCTTATTGAGGCATAATACTCGGTTTCTGTTGACACTCGTGCAAATAAACCATCCATCTAGCTCAGAGAACAATACCATATCAAAACAGCACAGATTCTTTAACAATATGCTGACATTTGAAACGATGAATACTGGGATGACAGTTCCAGTAGGAATAC
The DNA here is from genome assembly GCA_944472135.2 of Trichobilharzia regenti. NCBI lineage: Eukaryota > Metazoa > Platyhelminthes > Trematoda > Strigeidida > Schistosomatidae > Trichobilharzia > Trichobilharzia regenti. The sequence goes on from OX235267.1 coordinate 31,632,199, forward strand.
TGTTGTCACTCATTGAGACGTCGTTACATTCATCAGCAGACAAGTCCCAAATAGGATGAAACGCTTTTTCTACATTCCACTCTTAGTTTCAGTCAGCCAGATGACATCAAGATTTTATTTAGTTAAATTGGAATTTTTTTTATTTTTTTTTTCGATTTACAGCTTGATTCCACACTGTAATTTTTGGTACAAGTATGGAATTTTCAGCATGGATATCGATAGCCCAAATTTTGCAGGCCGACCATAGATATCAGGTGTGCGTCGATGCGGGCTCGAACCCCGGACCATGTGCATGGTCGGCGAGAGTCCTAACCACTGTGCCACCGACGCGCTGATAGAGTTTAATATTCTAGAAGAATACCATTCACCTGTGTTCCAGGTTGAACATAGAGATGGCTTGATTCTTTGCTTCGCTAGGTGAAGTTTCTAGTCCTACACCTGATGCTCACTGTTTTCTCGAGCCTAATAAACAGGGGGTTCGAAGCTATAACCTCCCACGTGACAAATGAAAGCCTATAAGGAGTGGATTACCAATCACGGGGTAGATAGATGTCATCACGATAACAATAACTAAATCTTCAAGTATTGGTTTTGTAGGGATTTGGTTTGATTGTATGGAGGATTTAATCATGAGCTGACATCAGTTAGAGAACCACTATCAGCAGTACGCACCCACCGGGGTTCGAACCCAGGACCTTCTGGTTACAAGGCGAGCTCGTAGACCATTGAGCCACTGGGACCTGATCCAATGGTTCTTGAATTCTAACTTCTGCCAATTCACGACATAGCGCGACCACTTCGCAATGTTGAGGAGTCCCAAACTAGGACGAAACAGCTGTCCAGTACTCCCAGGTTTTCCAGTGGTTCTCTAACTGATGTCAGCTCATGATTAAATCCTCCATACAATAACTAAATCATTTTCTCTAAATATACAATTAATAACGGAAACTTTAAAGTCACAAAGGGTAAAGAAATATGGAAGATTCATCGTTTAAATATATAAACACTGGAATGAATATAAAGTGACATCATCAATCTTTTTACAAGTTTTCATCACATCTGTTGCAAGCTACCTGAAATTACAATGCTTGCAAAAAAATCAGTGAGAATAACATACTTCAATGTTTGAATAATAGTAGTAGAGAAAACATTATAAAATTTAACGCATCCGAATGATAAGCACACTTACAATCTTTAGTTTAAGCTAACATCATTTTACATACTTTTGAAATAAGAAAGGAGGGAACTGGGTGGGGACAGATGTGGAGAAGACAGAAAAGAGGAAAAATCTGATAGACAGTTTTACCTTGTAGATTCACATACCAACTCATGGAATTTATAGCTCATAACACTGAAAACTTGTTTACTGAGCTGAAATCACTAATATGGATGACTAATCAGTCTGATAGAGTCAGAAAGCTACAACTCCATTATAGATAAGATTTTATTTGATAAATTGTCACACAGTGGAGTGTTACATAGTAATATTAACTGATGACCACATTTCGAGCACAAACTATTGCCGCTCATAATCATATTAAGACACTCATACAACTTCTTGCTTCATTTATATACATGTGTGGAATCGATTAGATATTGGAATAAAAATCAATATAGGATTCTTAATAAAGCAGGAATTAGGGTGGCATTCAAACATACAAACTCACTCAGAGGCAAGCTCTGTAGGCTTAAAGACCTGGCGGACCCAATTAAACAAAATATAATATAATTTACAAAATACCCTCCAATGACTGTGAGGTCAACTATATAGTTCAAACTAGTAGGTCGGAGGTAATCAGATTGTCGGAATATAAGAATTTAGCTAAAGTAAGGATGGTTGACCCCAAGAAGATAAATAATTTAGAAAAAAGCTCAGCGGTTGCACTTCACGCATTAACACACAACCACACACAATAGGGTGTGTGGGATAGAGTTTTTTTATTCCTTCACGTTCCCAGTGGAACATAGGGCTTCAAGCTAGAGGCTTGAAGTTTCTGTAGCAGTGTTTATTTTGTACAGGATGAGATTGCTAGCCTCATGCCCAAGCTTTCCTTCCTTACCAGCTTTATTACTGGCTTAGCGAGGTAAAGGAGTGCGTCTCTGGCCGGGGATAGAACCCCGGACCATGTGCATGATCGGCGAGCGTCCTAACCGCTGTGCCACCGACTCTGGGTGGGATAAAGTTAAAATTGCAAAATGTTGTATCGGTAGGTGGAGAGAGAGAGGTTAATTACTGAATCCTTCTTCATTGAGTCTACACGCAACACATGTAACAAAAATGACTCAGTGAAATACCAGAAATGTGGGAGATATTATTACCACCAGTCACATTGGACGAGGATAAAAAATAATCTCAAAATTCTATTTCAATTCAAGCACATCACAACATTCTAACAAGTTACTTATTATGACTATAAAAACACTCGTCTTATTTTCCATCTGATTGTATTTGATTGATAACGCTCGTATTATTATTATTATTTCTGAATGTACATTATCCCATTTTGATTTTGATTTAAATATCTTATCGATTCCACTCATGTATATAAATGAAGTAAAAAAAGTTGTGTGAGTAACTTGATATAATTATGAGAGGCGATAGTTTGTGCTCGAAATGTGGTCATCAGTTAATATTACTGTAGAACACCGCTGTGTGATTTATCAAAATAAAATCTTATTTATAATGGAGTTATACTCTACCACAGTGCCCAAGTTTTATACTAATATCAGAAAGCTATATTTACCCGAAAAGGTAGAAGAAGAATTAGGCTTTGTTGAAAAAAGTGCCTAAGGGAAAATGCGTTTTCTTTGGGGATTTATCCAAAAGTATATATAGCAAAGAAAAGGACGAGTAAATGAAACACTCAACTGTTGAAAAAAAGAAAGTGTTTACTTGTCTCCCATTCAAAGGTGAAGTAGTATCACAGAGGACTGATAAGAGTATGAAAGGAGCAATAAGCATTTGCTTCACTGTAGCTAAACTGGTAACACTATACAACACGATACGCTCTATAAGCCAAGTTAAACTAGATAAGTACCCCCTGATGTCAGCTCCAACTGCGGTCATAAATTTATGTTTACTTGTCAGAGCAAGTGTATTGGAAGGACAGAATGAGAAGGCCTTCTATCTGGTTTCTAGAGCATATTCCAAAAAACTTAAGCCTAAAAGTAAATAGATATTGGCAAAGTGCAATCACCAGACAGACACCTTGTGCATACAAGTCATTTCGTAGGGATATCTAAATCCATCAAAATATTAAACTTATAAAGGACACTAAATTTATTATGATTTGCTGAAGCAATTCCAACCAATCGTTTCAAACCAAACTTATACATACAGAAAGCGAGTATACATAATCAATCTCTCGCTCATTACCTTGGTAACTGCACTTTCATGAAATTGATTAGTCTTCCATATTAGTGATTTCATCTCGCTGAGTAAGTTTTCAATCTAATGAAGTATATATAACATTCTCGAGTTGCTAGGTAAACATTCAACCTGACACTATTTATTAGATTTTCCTCTTCTTTTTCTTACCCTCTCCACTTTTCCCCCACTTCCTCCTTATCTATTTCGAAAACACAGAAACTGATGGTAACTTAAAGTGAAAATTGTAAGGCTGCTTATATTTCCCGCGAGTTAAATTTTATAATGTTTTCTCTCGTACTATTATTCAGACATTGAAGTATGTTATTGTCATTCATTCTTTTATAAGCATTGTAATCTTAGGTAGTTTAGAGCAGTTGATGAAGATCTATGAAATAGAATGATGATAGCATTTATGCTGTAGATCTGGTGTTTCTTTCCTTGTCGAAACCGTCATTTTGAAGTTTGATTTGTAAAGGTTTGATTAACCTCAGGGTAGATTTTATAGATCACGAACCAAAATTATTTAGGGAAGCATTGAAAACCAGGTACTCCTGGAAAGCTGTCTTACTCTACTGTGTACCTACTAAATCGTCAGGACTCTAACTCAGGATAACGGGCCAGTTTGCGAGCAAAGCACATTTTCCATACTGTCATTGTAGTGGTATCCACTGACTTATGAATTCTATCTTCTGTATGAAGACGAATATTCACCAGTAACTCTGATTAGCTATAGTTTTACATCATCTGTATTCATGGGTCAGCATATTCCCTTTTCTCACAAGCTCAATGTTCTGGATTAGATGCCTAGTAAGGTCCCCATCTAGGATGAAACAGCTGAACAGTGCTATTTCGTCTTCTTCCACAATTCTTTCACTTTTGAACATTCAGGATGAAATCCCACATTGAAACTACTTCAATCTGCGTAAACCGCGCATTTAAAATATTTGGTTTCACCGCATAAATGATGATTCACATCTCATTTCTAAAAATAGACTACATATTACTAATCACTGTTATTTGTGAAGAGCTTCAAATAAACTCAGGAACTCATATTCAGTATGAATCAATCTTATACAGCGTGTATATATATCCACTTTAATATCCTTCTTCTCATCCTTATCGTAGATACGTCTGGGTGTGTTCAGTTTTACTGTTTATTATCATAGTCATTAAGTTACTATGGTAACGTGAATGTTTAATAATGACTTGCTTAGTATTATTATTATTTAGTATTATAATTATTATTATTATGAGAATTGATATGAGTATACATAAGGCGTGAACATAATCAGTTTGATTTGTCATTGAAATGAAACTTTGGTGTGTGTTTTTATTACTTTCGATATTGAGAAACTATTTTTGCTCATCTTTTTGTGATGAATTTGCGGAAGCATATAAGAGAAATGTGAAGAAAGAGAATACTGTGGGGATGAGGGAATAGGCAGCAGAGGCTACCTACTATTTTGGTATTACACATTGCTTGAAAAAGAAAGAAATGTACAACTCTGTTTAAGAACTGATTTCAGATAGTAATATATAATTCAGACATTGAAACTCGATCGAATAAATAGTCCATGAATTCAAACTTCTACCAATCCCAGGTTTTCCAGTGATTCTCTAACTGATATCAACTCGTGGTAAAACTTGTAACCAGTTAAATCCTTGAAAACCAAAACTCCAGAATTAATCTGCTGTTAATCGAGGGCTAGTTTCGCATATGCCAGTTTACGCCGTCCCTGGCGTACACGTGATATCCGGCTGGCTGTTGACCAAAGGGCGGGTGTACTGCTCATCAGTTCGATCCGTCCTCCTTTATGGCTAGCTGTGAGACCTGCCCATTGAGAGTGGAAGACATGAAAAGCCTGGCTAGCTGTCTTTGATCATAGGTGCCTGCGCTCTATCTCCCGTGTGAAGTGGTATAATAAGTTGAGCAATATTGAGGTTAGGCCTCAGTCGAGTGCTAGGTAAGGAGGGAAAATCAATCAACGAGGCTGGGAATTTACATCGACTGAGATGGTTGGCACATATGTTACGTATTCCTAGTCATCGCCTTCCTCGACTGACGGACAGTGTTAGCTGACACAGGGTCAGGTTGAGAAAGAGCTAGCGATGGTCAAACCAAAACATGGAACCAGTCAATGAAATCCAAAACATTTAGTTTAAGCCATGTAGGAAGGTGTAGACTTCCTGATTGAATGGTTAGGGTCCTCGAGACGGTAAAAACCGATGGTTGGAAACAATTGGTGGTATGGCTCAAAATCGTTCTCAATGACTGGCGCAGATGCATCCACTCCTTGTGACCTATGATTTCCAATGAAATTATACTGTTCTTCGTTACTACTATTCCTTTGTCTCACACTTCTGTTTACTGTCTCTATTATGCATTTCTTCTACTTTATTTTCTTGCTTTGTGTGTTACATGGAGTGTGGCGACTTAAACTGCTGCACGTATATGCAAAGTTTTTTGTCGAAAATAGACAAACAGTTAATCTGCTGTTAATTAATCACTTGCTGTTTACAGGAAGTTACCTAGAGTTGCAGTGAGACTTCATAAGCAGTGGGGGTCCACCGGATCATGTGAGATATCAGTTACCCGCCGGTTACAGTGACTGGCAGTTGTGTGAAATATATGTATCGTGAATTGACAGAAGTTGGAGTTCATGCGCTAGCCATTGGATTGGATCAAGTCAGTAGATATCAACAAAGTTCTCACCATAACAGCAGAAGTGATTGTATCATTTTCTCTTGTAAGCATAGTTCCGGTATCTCTATCTGAATGATTAGACCTTCAACAATACACAAAGAAGACGAAAGTGTGTTGTCTTTGTCAGGCTGTTCTTCTTTGAAGGGAATCTTTGTTAAGGCGGAATGGTTAGTGTTAAAAAGGTGTTGCGTTATAGCACTCCACACAGAGCCACTACTAATACTACCTTTCTGCAGGCACGTCGAGTAGTGTCCTTGAACCCTTTTAGACAGGATGGACATCGGACGACCAATTTAACCTGACCAATTCTGTGTGCATATATATCAGTTCACCTGTTCGTGTAGAGCCAGGTACATTGATCGTTCGATACATATCCTGTATAAAAGAGCTTAAGAAGACTATCCCACATGGTTACAGAAAGGCAGTAATGGCTCTATAAGGAGTTTCATAATCGAAAATCCTTTCAACATTAGTCATTCCACCTCAACAGAAAACTCCTTTTTCAAAGTAATCTACAAGGAGAAGAACAACTTACTAAAGGCAGTACTTTTCGTCTCCTCTGTGCTTGTCTGAAGCTTATTATCGTTAGTATTCAATCGCTTTACTATTATGGTAGCAATCTTGTTGTTTTCTGCTGACTTGGCTTTTGTTTGTTTGTCTTTCTAACTCTTCTATTACTTCAGAACTCTTACATAATTCCATATTTTCTTTCGTTTCTGTATGCGCTGTGATCACAACTCACTTGCCATTTAATTATTCGTCTTATTACGTAACTCTAATACACTTATTCAACTTCATTTATACATTGACTAACATCGACAACCATGTTTGTGTGTCAGTAGTTCGGTGGTAGAGTTCTCGCCAACCATGAACGTGGTTCGAGGTTCGATTCCCGGCCACTGGACGCACTTTTCCTTTACCTCGCTAAGGTGGCAGTAAATCCGGTGAAGAGGGAAGGTTCGAAATGAGGCCAGCAAACTCATCCCATAAAAATAAAACACTACTACTACTACGAAACTTAAAGCCTCTATAAGAATAGAACTTGTGCACTCTGGTAGAGTATAATTCCATTACGTTTCGAGCACAATTTATTACTTCTCACAGTCATATCAAGGTACCCCCACATAACTTTCCAACTTCGTTTATATAATTCCATTATTATTTTTCTTAGCTTGACCTGACTGGTAGTAGTATTTTCCACATTTCTGGTATGAGTGATGAGTCATTCCTATTTCATGTGTTGGCTGTAGACTCGATGAATAAGGATTCAGTAATCAACCACCTCTCTCTCCACCTACCTAGATTACTTCTTAGAATTTTAACTCACTCCCAACACCTGTACTTGTGTGGTTGTGTGTTAATGCGTGAAGTGCAATCGCTGAGAGTTTTTCTGAATTCTATATCTTCATGGAGTCAACCATTCTTACCTTAGCTAAATTCTTACGTTCCGATAATCTGACTACCCCCGATCTACTGGTGTGATTGGCCTATGCAGTTGAATTAACGCACAGTCATTACAAGATATTTTGTAAATTATATTATTTCGTTTAATTTGGTCAACCTACAGGGTCCTTTAACCTACAGAGTTTGTCCTACATGAGTGACTTTGTAGGTTTAATTGTTATTATTATTGTATCCTTTAGTTCCTAGAGGAACATAGGGCTTCAGGTGCGCACCTCCATTGCCTTCTGTTTTCTGACAACTTTTTCACCCCGCTCCAGGTTCAGCAGAATGAACCTCTTTGCACCAAAAGAAAAAGTCTGTGTGGGGACATGGAACGTCCGAACTATGTACGAGACTGGGAAAGCTGCCCAGATCGCCAACGAGATGAAAAGATACGGAATCCAAGTACTGGGAATATGTGAAAGCAGATGGAATGGGAGTGGACTCACCAAATTGCCAACGGGTGAGTCAGTGATCTACTCCGGTCACCCAGAAGATAATCACACGCACACCGAAGGCGTGGCTATCATGATTTCACCAACGGCAACGAAAGCCCTGATGCAATGGGAGGCGATCTCGTCCAGGATAATGACCGCTAGATTCAACTCCAAAGGAAGGAAAGTGTCAATCATACAATGTTGTAGGTTTGAATGCCACCCTAATTCCGGCTTTATTGTGAATCCTAAGCAGGAATGGTCTCAGATGTAAAACTACTGTAGATGCCTTATATTCTCTCTTATTTATGTTATAACTGATAGTTTCACAAGTTTTTCATTTGCGTCTGGCCTTTTTCGCTCTTCCTAATGAATTTTATAGGATAGTTATTCAACACCAACGCCTCTTCTATCTATTTTATTTCATTATTTAGGTCTTTTCTTGTGCTACTTAGTGCTATTACTCGGTTTGTTAGACAATTAACTAAGCCTGTCTTCACAGACAGATAACGGATATGAATTAAAGTCTAGATATCCAATATTGGAATGCGTTGGCTTTTTATAAACACAGGTGTGCAGTTCACCTTCTTCAGTTCGTTTTATTTTACAATCTAACATAGCTAATTCTCTTTGTTTAGAGGCTAGAGATATATTCTGTTTTTAACACTGTGTGGGAGTGTCACCCACCTTGATGTGATTATGAAGAATTAATTGCGCTCGAAACGTGGTCGCATCAGTAAATATTATTGTATAACACTGTGAGACTTTATCAAAATCAATTTTACCGCCATAATGGGATTCAAACCTCTAGCTTGGAGCCCTATCTTCCAGTGGGAACGTAAAGACATAAAAATAATAACATGTATATTTGTGACAACTCATCACTTCTGTTACTACCCTCTTTCATGAAGAAAAAATTGAATATAAATGTGATTGTACAACCAAAGAGGAAAATGAATTCTGTGAAAAGGGCCTCTTCACTGAGTTATGTGTTTTGTCTTCATAAATAAAATGTGCTCAAATATGTGTTCAGATGTACATGCTAGGACACCTATAATTTAATTTGTAATGTATCTAAATTTCAACAATTTTTGTCAAAAAAGCTTCAAAAATGAGATAGTGTAGTTTGAGTTGTACTCGATAAGGAACTTACCACTGTTGAAAAACTCCGACAAGACATATCAGGTATCCTTAAAAATTTGTTGATAAAGAACACAAAGCATGTGGGCAAAGTTCAATAAAACAGAGAAGAATCCAGTCTTTCTAATAAATACCTGAATTCAAATGTGACGAAGTGTCCTGGAGAAGAACTAAATACAAGAATAGCACTGCTATTCTGATAAAAGGAATTATCCAGTTTCAGAGTTTTTTACATTGTACAGAATAATTTCCTAATAGCTACGATATAACGCTGAAAAATCCTCCTTTCACATTACCACCAAAGCATGTACATAAGAACATGAAAAGAAAGAAAGAAAGACTTGTGGCCATATGTTTGAGCATGCTGCATGAAATTTGTGACTGAACTATTCAAAAGTCTTCATATGACAGAAGAACAAATATAATCAAGTCCTCCTTGTAAATGATGTATACGTATACCATATAACAATGAAAAAAATCATTTCGCCATTATTTAGTCTATCTCAATAGATAGGCTCTAATTAGGAATCATGAGTTAGTTTGTAGGAATTTGATGTGTCTGAAGTCTCATTACGGGTTGATATCCGTTAGAGGACTAGACACAAGCTTTCATTACTCTCAAGTCTGTGTGTAGGAGGTCAACAGCCCCACTCAGCATCAAAAATAAGGTCCGGATTTTCAACTCCAATGTGAAGTCAGTTAGTGCTACTTACTATACAGATCAGAGACTTGGCGCGTCATAAAGACCACCTCAAACACACTACAGACCTTCATTAACAGTTGTCTTCGCTCAATACTCAAGATCAGATGGCCGGCCAGAAAAGATCAGCAACAAGGTAGGATCTCTGGCAATGAGCGAACCAACCAGGAACTGACTGTGCAACAAATAAGCAGAAAGAAATGGAGGTGGATTGGATTGGCTATACTCTGAGGAAACCATCAAGTGATATCACTAGACAAGCCCTTGAATAGAATCTAAAAGGGAAGCCGTGAGTTGGTCATCAGTGCAAGGGTGACTTGGAGGAGGTCATGTGAAGAGGAGATGAAAGCATGTGGGCAGACTTGGAGCGGGGTGAAAATGTTGGCAGAAAACCGAAGGCAATGGAGACGCGCGGTTGAACCCTATGTTCCTCTAGGAATTAAAGGATATAATAATAATACATAATAGAGGACTATTAAAAGCCAACAGTGACTATTGGACAGTTATTTCGTCCTAATTTCGGAACTATCGGCCGTGCGCACCCACCACAGGGTTTCGAACCCAGGAACTTCCGATTACACAGTGAGCTCATAGAATATTCAGCTACCTGGACCCGATTCAATGGCCGACCCATGAATTCTAACTTTTAGCTGTTCGTGATAATAGCGCAATTGGAACCAGTCAGTGTTATTGACACCATGTGTTCATCATAAATTAACAAGGAAAAACAAATTTTTGTTTGGTGCAAAGAAATCTTTCCTTAAAACGACTTCATTTTCAAACTGTACAGTCCTATTGGTATTACTATATATATATTCGTTCAGAAGTCAGTATGCACCCACCCAACGGCAGTTCACACTTAGGACAAAGTTTCCCGTGGTTCTTGTGAGAAGTCGCGACCAGTGGGGTCCACTTGGTCGGGAATGAAGACAAATACTCACCAACGATGAAACGGGCTGGTGCCATTTGCACTAAAATCACAAATTATCAGAAATTAGAATTCGTGGGCTTATCATTGGATCAGACAGGACCCAGTGTCTGAATGGTCTACGAGCTCGCCTTGTAATCGGAAGGTCCTGGGTTCGAAAGCCAGTGGTGGCTACGTTCTTCTGATGAGTTCCAAACCAGAAAAAGTAGCTGTCCAGTACTTCCTGTTGGCTTTCAATGCTCCTCTAAATGATATCAACCCATAATCAAACTTGAAACAGATCAGAATCTTGGAAACTAACTCATGATTCCCAATCAGACTTAATTTAGCCCTGTAGATAACTTTAGAGGATAAATCGTGTGTGTGTGTGTGTGTGGGGAGAGAGAGAGAGGCGAACGACCTGATAGAAGACTTTGTCATCATATGCTCAACGAGGGGTGTTCAGCAACTCATTTTTGAGGAACAGAGCTTTCACAGTGTCCAATGCAATTAGCCCCATCAAACAAAGCAAACTTATCATTACGGAAATTACAAAACTGTATCCATGTTCTTATTTTTTTTCGTTTTTGTTCATTTACATACTTGATTTTACAATTAGAATACACGAAATACTAATTAGTCACTCTTATACTGTAGAACAACTTGTCTGTAAAAAGTAATAATCCATACAAGGTATCATTACTTAATTTTTACTTTGATCGGTTACAGGATTTCATCATGAGCTGATATAAGTTAGAGAACCATCAAGAAATCTGGGAGTACTGGACAGCTGTTTCGTCCCAGTTTAGGACTATTCAGTAGTACGCACACACCGGGGTTCGAACCCAGGACCTTCTGGCTACAAGGCGAGCTCCTATACTATTAAGCCATGGGTACCCGATCCAATGGCCAGCCATGAATTCTAACTTCTACCAATTCACGATTTAGCGCAACCGCTAGCCACTGACTTCGGCGAGTATTTGTCCTCACACCCGATCTGCTGCACCCTACTGGTCACGACTTCTCTCTTACTTTGATCATTACTATTTATATGAGTATTCTATGTTGATTGTAATGTTTTTGATGAACCAATATATTTGGTTGTAAGGGTCTTGCACGCACATATGGTTGTGAAAGTATTGTGTGTGTTAATTGTCAGTTGGTAAATAGAGTATTTGGAGAGCGGAAAATCAAAACATGTGATTCAGTGAAGAGATTTTTTTCAATGAATTCATTATCAAGCAGTACAGTCGTACATATTTATGCACACATATGATTCTTTAAAATTGCAAGAATGTTGCAGTATTATCATATCAAAATGCTAACTTAGTTGTTTAGTGGTTAAATTTTAGCCAATGAGACTTTTCACGGCTTCTTAGTTTTCAACCATCTGCAAGTGGTGTCAGTTGGTGATGAAATCTAAATTGACTAAGTTGGAATTCGAGGATCACTAGATTGCAGACTAAGTAGCTGTGAAGGTTGGCCTTATAAAGTGAAGGTGCTGCATTCGATACCTGGTGGGGTTTGTGGAAATAGGACAAAACAGCATTCTAAGGCTCCCTGGTTTTCAATGATTTTTTATAACTTATGCTGGTTAATTACTGTATTTTATAATTGTCTCCTTTACTTCCTAGAGGAACATAGGGGTTCAGCTACAGGTCTCCATTACCTTCGGTTTTCTGCCAACGTTTTCACCTAGCTCCATGTCTGCCCACATGCTTTCATCTCCTCCTCACATCACCTCCTCCATGTCACCCTCGAACTGAAGACCAACTCACCGTTTCCCACTTGGGTTCCACTCGAGCCACAGCCTGGCGTGTCATATCACTTGATGGTTTGTTTTCTCAGAGTATAGCCAATCCAATCCACCTCCATTTCTTTCTGCTTATTTGTTACACAATTGATTTGCTCCCAGAGATCCCTGTTGCTGATCTTTTCTAACCTGCCATCTGATTTTGAGTAGTATAGAGCGAAGACAGCTGTTATTAAAGGCCTGAGGTTTGTTCGAAGTGGCCTTCGTGATGCCGTGCGGCGTCAAGTCTCTGATCCGTGTAGTAAGTAGCACTGCCTGACTTCACATTGGAGTTGAAAATCCGGATCTTATTTTCATTTTCATGCTGAGTAGTGCTCTTGATCTCCACGCAGACTTGAGAGTAACGAAAGCTTGACTTGCTTTCCCGATCCTCTCACTTTGATATCTTCATCAGTTCCGTCCGCCTGTAGTTGAGAGGATTCTTCCCAGATAGATAGATAGGTAGGTGGGTAGAGGGGTTGCTTCTTTCAGGTTCCTCCCATTTATGCTGGCTGACTGTTGTCTGTTGTCTGTTGTTGTTGCTGTTGGTGTTGGCCAGGAATCTTCATCAGCTACCTCTGTTTTCTCTATGTTCACCTGAAGGCCTATCGTTGATGCTTCTTCTATTGCCAACTTGTTGCTTTTCACTTGCATATCTTCCAGTTTTTGGGGAATCAGACATATGTCATCGGCGAAGTCCAGATGTTCCAAGTTCTTTGTGTGTGTCCATTTTATGTTTGCCTCCTCGTTCCCCACTGTGTGTCTGTTCCATTATCCAGTCTACCACTATCAGGAAAATCACTGGAGGTAGTATACAGCAAGCCTTGTCCTTCTCCCGTTTTCACTTCGAAGTATTCCGTGAGTTTCCCACTGTGGATTACATGGCATGCCGCATTATCGTACTACTGTTGGATGACGTGTATAACTGTTGGAGACACCCCATAGCAGCGTGGTAGTCAAGAAGTAGTAGTTTAGCTAAGCGTTGTTACTTTTAACCTACTTGTTTGAGCAGCACCATTTCAACTGCATGTGTTCGGTGCAGATCAGGATGTCAAAACCAGAATCGGAAAGTCAAGATATACCTTCATTACTTTGAAGTCAGTTTGGAAATATGCTCCAGTCAGCATAATTAGCAAAAGTGTGATTTTCAAACCAACGTTAAGTCGGTATTTCTATATAGTTCAGAGAGTTAGCTAATCACCAGAAAGATTCCCAACAGCCATTTTCAGAATGTCATTGATCTATACTGCAGATCAAATGACTCGCCAGAGAGGATTAGCAGCAGAAAACTCTGGCAACAAATCAATCAACAGGCTATTATCACCCTACAAATATGCCTGAGGAAATGAAGATAGATCGAATACACAGTGAAGAGACCGTTCAGTAACATCGCATCCTAGGCACAACCTCGAGTAGCACCTAAATAAGAAACGGCAAGTCAGGTTTCCAAGTGTGACAGGGAGGCGGTCAGCGCTTATGAGCACTCAATCATGGATCCAGCTTAACAGGATTGCAGGAAACAATATAAGGTGCAGATGTACTGTTGAAGCTTCATGTCCTTCCCATAATCCCAGGGAACATTAATAATTAATATTAATAATATATTTGGATAAATGTGGATAACAGTTTCTAGAACAAACTTTAGTTCGCTGCTGACTAATTATCATCTCGGCCAAATAGCATCTCTTGGTTTCTTTCAGCTAACTAATCAGACTGATTGACAGTATCAAACATTTCATCAGACGATATATTTTCAAATTCTCGTTCATTAATATTCTTGTATAATTGAATGGCTTAAAAGCGTGTCTCTTTTTATTGTCAGCTTTACTATACACAAAGTTATGCAACAAACTGCATCATATCCTTGGTAATATATACCTTGAAAGTCCCTAGACTGAGATGAACAAATATATTTTTCACAGATACTTGTAACCAGAAGGTCATGGATTCGAACCCTGGTAGTGGGTGCGTACTGCTGATGGTTCACAAACTAGGACGAGAAATCTGTCCAGTACCCCCTTGTGGGTTTTCAGTGGTTCACCAAGTGGTTTCAATCCGTGGTCAAGCTAGAAAAAATATCTAAAGTTGTGGTGAGAGCAGGCTGCTAGCCAATTGGTAGACATTAGTTTACGTCAATGTCTAGGTCACTAATATGGGCCGTGAGAAAATATGAATAAGGCTGATTCAACAACCAACCACAGCAAACTTAACGTGGGCAAATATGATTCGCAGATAGATGGCTCCACTTTTCGATGTTACCCGAAACAACCAATCAGAAGCCCGCGTTTGTCTGCTTAACTTCCGAGAAACAACCAATCAGAAGACTGCGTTTGTCTACTTGCATAAGCTATAATAATGTACAGGAAATATATATAAATACGTGTTGATTTCCGTAATAAAACGATCTGTTGCCGGTCCTTATCTTCTGTTGTTACACAGGGACTTCAGTTAGACAAATATTATGAAAACCACAGAGGCCGTTTGATCCCCGTTTGGGCCACATCAGCATTATGCACTCATAAACTCACCAGGAAATGAAGTGTCTCAAACAAGAACTGAACAACTGTCTAGCACTCCCTGCTGATTTTCAGAATATTTCTCTAACTAAACTCAATTCTTGATAAAACATGACATCAATCAAATCCCTGCAAACCAATACCTGAAAGTTAATACAATGTTCACTAATAACTATCTGAAGGATGCAGTTACCCAAAGTTCTAGTGGCAATTCGTGACCAGAGGGGTCAACCAATTCGGATGTGAAGACAGTTACTCGCCCATAACATTGGCCGGTGACTGATAGAAGCTGTAACTCATAAGTGACTGAATTCCCTCCCCCCAGTGGCTGAATAACCACCAACGGGCTGGTCTTGTAAGCCAGAGGTCCTGGATCCATTCTACTGAATACTCGCTAAGGAAACAGTTGTCCAGAACTCTCTTACTTTTTCAATGCTTTTCTAACTGAAGTCCGTTAGTGGGTCAGACTTAATATTTATTCCATAAACTTTAATTTTATCGAATCTTTTGTTTTCTTACGTCATTCGATTTATTCACTTTTTAACTAAGTTAAGTTTTTCAAAAATTTTGATTTTCTGAAAAAAAAGGAAAACATACAACCAAATATCAGATGATTTTATTATCCCGGAGCTAAAAAGGTATTCACAGGTGGTATTCTTGTTACTTTATCTAAAAATCTCTATAATTCTTCTTCTGTTCAGTACAAATAGTTAAACAACTAACGGAAATAATTCCTCAATCATATAATATTTTGAAAAATAAGACAAGAGGGATGAATTTCAATGAAGGAAATAGGGGATACAGATATTCAGCTGTAGAGTGATTGGAATTGAAGGTGCCATAATAGGAAAGTATGGTATAGAATGTATTGTGCACTAAGGTGTGGTTGTGTTCCCTGAGATGGATAGTTAATTTGCGAAGCTTTCATCGCCCCACCACTAGACAACTTCTTCCTACAGCGCATACTTCAATTCCATGAGGAAGTGAGATTTCAGATTTCTCCACAAAATCATCATTAGTTATCTCTCCTGGCGGGTGGTGAGCTTGAACGTGATTAGTTGTTTTTGTGTGCTTTCACACCTTCTAGGCGGCTTCTTGTATTGGAACCGATTGTTTCTTTGACTTGAACTTTGACCCTTTGTGACTGTGAGGTTTCTTCCTTATCGGTTGATAAATTTTGTATATCTATATGTGTCTATTGATTGGTGATTCACTGGAATACCAGACAGGCTTCTAAAAATTCTCCGGCCAGCATTCTTGTTGTTTCCTCTGTCTAATATTTGAACATTGGTTGTCCCAGTCGAATGGATGTCCGTGGTTGTCTGTATGTAGTGTGGCGATATGAGTGATGGATTGGATATCATGTCTTTTGACGGATAGCTTATGTTCGTAAATACAAAGACGAAGGAGACGTCCACTTTGGCCAATGTAGTGTTTTTCGCAGTTGTTACAATTTATTTTGTAGATGATGTTGGTTTTTATCTTCCTTCGTTGTTAAGTCTTTTGGTTGACATACAACTGAGTTCTATGTCAGTGAATCATCAATCAATCCACACATCGAGACAGACAAAATTTATCAACCGATAAGAAAGAAACCTCACAGTCACAAAGGGTCAAAGTTCAAGTCAAAGGAGCATTCAATTCCAATACAAGTAATCCCCTGGATGATGTGAAAACACACACAAAATCAACAACAAATCACGTCCAATGTCACCCTCCAGGAGAGATAACTAATGATGAACTTGTGGAGAAATCTGAAAGCTCACTCCGTCATGGAATTGAAGTATGCGCTGTAGGAAGATGTTGTCTAGTGGTGGGGCGATGAAAGCTTCGCAAATTAACTCACTATCCAGCTAGTTCAGAGAACACAACCACACCAAAATCATCCACCTAAGCTACAAATCTAGCATGCAATTCACTTCTGTAAAATGTAAAATGTCATTGCAGGACTCGTCTGACGGTAGGCTCCTAGTTTAAAGATAGCCAGCCAGGAGTGATGTGTTGAAAAGTGCTAGCCACTTATCTTTTAAAGAATTTGCATCGGCTCTGATGAAATGATATCTAACAGAATCTTAGTGTCGATACACAAAAGGATGATGTGATGTATCTGTTGTTATCGAATGTGTGTACTGCATAGTATTTCACTCAGTTCTTCTCTATAGCTTTGATATGAAATGACTATTTACTCCCCATTAATATTTAAATATTCGTCAACAGTGTGTGGTGTCATGCACCGTCATTCTATCTGAAACAAGACTCCATCCTCTATAATACTTTTTCCTTCATTTTCTCCTTGAAGTACACAGTCGTAGTTTGCAAGTCGACTGAAAATTTGCGTGAATTAATATTGTATTCTAAAAATATAATTAGAAGATTAAGACAGCTAGAAGTAGAGAATAGTGGTTGAAGCAGGACACCAGGCTAAAATCGCAAACTTTTTATTTGTTACGCTAGTACGAAATCGTCTCATTTCGTGGGGGTCTTTTCAACTGTGCCTACATCCTAAACAATTTCGAAATATATAAGTTACAAAACCTTCGTGAACATAATTTTCTCATAGTCACATCAAGTTATACATACAAGAAAGTAGTATTATTATTACTTTATTCTTTTACGTTCCTAGTGGGGCATAGATTGGTTTCAAGCTAGAGTTTTGGAGTTTCGGTAGCAATGGTGTTTTAATTTTACGTGATGGGTTTGCTAGCCTCATGCCCAATCAACTTTTCCTCTTTACCAGTCTTATTAGTGGCTTAGTGAGGTTAAGGAGGAGTGCGTGCGACCAGTGGCCGGGGATTGAACCGCGATCCACCTGCACAGTTGGCAAGCATTCTACCGTTGTGCTACCGAAGCACCTGGCTCCTCCACTGAATGGTATGAAAGATTCCAATTTCAAATCATTTCAGTAAAAAGAAAATGACTCATGTGATTATAATCCCGAAATGATGTGAGTAGACAAGTTATTCAGCGTTAAAAGCCTAACTGTTCATAGCATAACTAGACAAGAGGATTGTGAGTAAAGCTCAGATGGGACTTAGAAACAAGAATACACTACAGACTGAATACCAGATCGAATAACACAGTGAATTTATTTATACATGGTATGATGGAAATTTCAAGGGAATGGGAGTGAAATGTACAAATAAAATTATACATACATCTAAGTAAATTTGCAAACGTTACAGTGAGTCCGACTCACTAAGTGAAAATTAAAATAAAGTGGGATGTTAAGCCACAGAACAAAACAAAGATATGCACGAAAAACACAAAACAACTTCAGTTACCAGGGTAGTGAGGGACTTATCACGCTATCATTTTGTGTATATAGATGTTGGGGTAAAATCTTTTGGTAGCAGTGGTTTCTGCTAAATAAAGTAACCGAGTTTTTCCTTATAATATATTGATTATTTTAAAAGCTTGATTAATTTCCACTGTATATCTCGCGTCAGTCAGGTGTCTGTCGATTGCACTTGAGAACACTTTTCTGCTTTTCATATGAAATCTGAACTCTACTCCTCTTCTTGTATAATAATTCTGTAAATAGCTACTCTTTTAATACTGAATAATCTGTCTATTTATTATATCACTTTTGGAACAAAATTGTTTCTGCTTTCTATCGTGTGTCAGTGGTTCAGCGGTCGAATAATCGCCAGCCATGCCTGCAGTCCAGGGTTCGATTGCCGACCGGTGAACACATTTACGCCCCTTAGCCGACTGTAAGCCCGATAAAGAGGGAAGGTTGGGCGGGCTCTAGCTCGAAGCCATATGTTCCACTGAGAATAGAAAGCAATAAATGAATAATGAGATGAATCTACTTTCTATCAGTAACTCAGTGTCACTGTAAGAAAAGTATGTTCAAAAACTGTGTAACTTCTATTTCGATATATTTTAGGATCAGTTAAAAAACCATTGGAAAACCTACAGGGAGTACTGAACAACTGTTTCACCCTAGTGTGGGGCTCTTCATTAGTACACACCCACCACCAAGGTTCGAACCCAGGAGATTCTGGTTGCAAGGCCAGTGAGCTCGTGGACCACTAAGTCACTGAGACCCAATCCAATGGCCAGTCCATGAATTCTAATTTCTACCAATTCACACGATATAGTCTGAACGCTACACAATGTCTTCTTCTATGAGTTCCTACTGCTGAGGCCCTAAGTTCCACTGAGAACTTCAGAGAGAGAGAGAGAAAATAATAACAGTAGTATGGAATATGTTTCATTTTTCAAGCTTTCAATTTGTTCTTCGGTTTTGACTTTCTGTGGTTTAATCATACAAAGCAAGTACATTTGGTTTTGACTGGGGTGAGGAAGGTATTTGTTGAAGGTTACCATGGATGTATTATCATATCACACTATATTTTGTGTAATCATCATTAATAATAATAATAATCACCTGATTCCAAACAATAATAATCATTAAAAAAAATGGAATTTTTCGCGTTTTTATATGTATTGCAACAATTTATCTCCCTTTTATAAACATAGAAATACACAGAATTGGAAAAATAATACAACTACAAAAACTGAAAATGGACACACACAAAGAACTTGGAGCATCTGGACTTCGCCGATGATATGTGTCTAACTCCCACAAACTGGAAGATATGAGACTGAAAAGCAACAAGTTGGCAATAGAAGAAGCATCAACGATAGGCCTTCAGGTGAACATAGAGAAAACAGAGGTAGCTGATGAAGATTCCTGGCCAACAACAACAACAGACAACAGTCAGCCAGCATAAATGGAGGAACCTGAAAGAAACAACCTCCTCTACCAACCTACCTACCTGGGAAGCATCGTTTCAACTACAGGCGGACGGAACTGATGAGGATATCAAAGTGAGAGGATCGGGAAAGCAAGTCAAGCTTTCATTACTCTCAAGTCTGCGTGGAGATCAAGAGCACTGCTCAGCATGAAAATGAAAATAAGATCCGGATTTCCAACTCCAATATGAAGACAGTCAGTGCTACTTACTATACGGAGTAGAGACTCGGTGTATCAAACTACAAACCTTCATCAACAAGTGTCTTCTTTCAATACTACTCAAGATCAGATGGCCAGCCAGAAAAGATGAACAGCAGGGATCTCTGTCAAGGAACGAACCAACGGGGAACCGATTGTGCAACAAATATCCAGGAAGAAATGGAGGTGAACTGAATTGGCTATACTCGGAGAAAACAAACCATCACCAATTGATATCAAACGCCAGGTCATCGCTGGAGTGGAACCCAAATGGTCGTCAGTGCGAGGAAAACACGGGGAAGAGATCATGCGAAGAGGAGATGAAAGCATATGGGCAGACATGGAGGCAGGTGAAAACGCTGGCAGAGAACCGAACGCAGTGTAGAAGTGCGACTGAAGCCCTATGTTCCTCTAGGAACTAAAGGAAACAATAACCATAACAACAACAAAGAGCGAAGAACGGACAGAATACATGGATTAACGAAACTTTATAGAAGAGGCTGAGTTACACCAGCAGAAAGTCTCAACTTCTTTATGTAATTAATCAAACGAAAAAAATTTCTCAGAAATCAACAGGATATGAGATGATGACTAACAGAGATTCTAAGAAAACCTGATGCTGAGATAAGAGATATTCTACTTACTCCCGGTGACAGTGCCACTAATATTACTGGGATCATGGGACTGAATAAGCAGTCCACAAAAGTCTTGTTGGCATCTCTGAAACTAGAATCAATACTACAACATTTAGATGGATTTAATTTAAGACCATTTAGGTGAAACCATTTCAGATAAGAATCTATTCAGTTCAGAAATTACTGGAACAAAGATGGTCAGATCATCAGCATATTTATTAATGAAATTAGCCTTGGAAGAAAATGGATTGTCATGCAGAAAGAAGGCGAAAAGAACTGGAGAGAATACAACAGCGTCTTGAGGCACAGCAGTTTCCGTTAGCAAAGAAGTGGAGCGACATAATTATTTTGATGAAATAATTTATTAAAGTGTTGGTTTGCAAGGATTTAATTTGATTGGTTACAGAGTTTCATCATGAGCTGATATCAGTCAGAGAACCATTGGGAAACCATCAGAGAGTAGTGGACAGCTATTCCTAGCTCAGGAGTCATCATCAGTACGCACCCACCACCAAGGTTCGAACCCAGGATCTCTCGGAGCATAAATTTCAAATCTTGCCAATTCACGATATAGCGCGACCACTAGCCAATGTCATCAGGTAGGTAGTTACCTTGGTTCTAATGAGAATTAGGGAATAAAAAGACAGTTACAGCGAAGAAAATTAAAATGCCATTATAAACAGGGGGACGAGTGCAGCTCAGACAAAGTAGTATCATAATTACTGAGAAGATTGATATATTGTGCAATTACGGGTTAGAAATATAGAAAAAACAACGATAGACAGGATGTTTGGATAAAAAGTATAGTGAGATCATAACTAATGTGATGAAAAATTGTTTATGCGATCAGGGATTAAATATGTATAAATAATAAAATGACAAAATAGACAGGAAGTTCAGATATGAAAATATGGTAGTGTAAATAGGGATTAAGAAAAACTTAAAATAGCATGAATAAACAGGAAGTTTGGATAAGAAAGGCGATAGGATGGATAGTCACTATTAGAAGAATTACCTGTTTATGATGGCCACGGCAGGGACAAGGGTTGAAAGTATTTATTTTGGATACATAGCGTGAGTTTAAGCTTTTGGATGATTAGTGCCTCGGCTATGCCCAGATATCTTAATTTTACTCCCTTTGATAGGTTTGATCGAATCTTGTATATTATTTTGAAGGATTTCCTGGATGGCGCTGAATATCCTGAATTAACCAGAAGTTCTGTAATCCAACTATATACCCGCTTTTAATATCCAGGCTGGGTAGTGTTCACGAGCGCGTTTTTCAAGTTGGCACATGTTATGGGCGATGTACTCAGCTCCGCAAGAGCAAGTAAACTAGTATATGCACGTTGAAGTGGCCCAATGCAAAAGCTTATCTTTCGCGTTCTGATTGAATAGTTTCTTGCAGGAAAACGTTAGTCGTAGGCTAGCGGCGAAGTATGTCTTCCTCAGAGACTTACAAAGGCGTTTACCGAAGGATTTCTGCTTCGATGTCACCTTTGAATTCTAGATTAAGCAGAAGTCGGAACGGAGTGAACTTGTTCAGAAGTCTTCTTCTTCTTCTTCTCATGAGAATTCGTGACTGACCAGTGAGGTACAACATGTCGGGTGTGATAAGAGAAATAATTTATTAACACTTTCATAATTTATTTTAAAAATAAACTGTCTTCTTGTTCTATTTTCTTTTATTCTATAAATTCCTAACCTGGATATTGTCATTGGCGTCGACGTCTGGATGAATCAATCAGGCTGAACGTGCAGATCGTGTTATTCTAGATAAACACTTTGACATTGGTATGGATAAATGCTTGTACAAAGATGTAGAAGATGATACAGGAGTACTGATAGCCGATGTAATCCAGTATTACACCATACCAAATGCAAATGAACATACTAATACTGCTAGCAAGTATGAATTAGCCGGCCTATTGACAAAGAATTCAATACTTATTAGTATCTATGTTGCTGAGCATAAAATAAAAGAATCTAAACAATTATTACTTGAAATGAGAGATTATTTAGATGCACAAGGAATGTAATTACACCTGTTTTCTTTGTTTTACTCTGTTATACACTCAAATTTTTCATTCCATGCTGTTTTGTTTAAATAATCTTCTTCGGAGGCGCGTTTTTTAAATTTGAATTATGTTCTCTATTATATGGTGCTTATTTTCTAACCTGCTTAATTTTTGTTTTTGATATAATGCATAAGTTGACAAAATTTATATATTCACGGGTGTCTGTGGTGTATCATTTCATGTATTTCACGTTAAATTATATAAAAACAAATTTTGTAATGTAAAATTCATTGAATAGACTTTTGTTTTAATAAAGTAAAACGCAGTTCGGTTGTTCAGTTTGATAAAACAAAGTTTCTTTTCAACGACTTCATTATTCAGTGTCGGTTTGTACGGATTTGGTTAATTGGTTACAGGATTTCATTATGAACTGACTGATATTGGATAGAGGACCATTAGAAAGCCGACAGGGAGTACTGGACAACTGTCTCGTCAGTCTAGTTTGGGACTCTTCATCAGCACACACCTACTGAGGTTCAAAACCAGAATCTTGACTTAAAAGTACATCCCTTAAGTAACTCAAGACGACTTTTGATGTGGTTGTATTCTTTCAGCTAGCGAAGCTTTCATCGCCCCACCACTAGGAAACATCTTCAGTGCATACTTGAATTTGATGAAGTAAGCTTTTAGATTTCTCCACGAGTTTATCAATCATCTCTCCTGGCGAATGACTTTGAAGGTGGTTGGTTGTTTTTGTGTGTTTTCACACCCTCTAGGCGGCTACTTGTATCAGAGCTGATTGTTTCTTTGAGGTTTCTTTCTTATCGGTTGATAAATTTTGTCTATCTCGATATATCTATTGATGATTCACAGGAATACCAAACTGGCTTCTACAAATTCTTTAGTATTCATTGTGTTTCCTCTGTCTAATATTTGAACGCTGGTTGTCCCAGTCGAGTTGATGTCCGTGGTTGTCTGTATGTATTGTGGCGATATGATGGAGTGGATATCATGTCTTTCGACGGCTAGCTTATGTTCGTGGATACGAAGACGAAGGGGATGTTGTCCACTTTGGCCAGTGTAGTGTTTTTTTGTAGTTGTTTATATTTGCAGTTTATTTTGTAGATGGTGTTGGTTTTATCTTCTCTCGTTGTTGAGTCTTTTTGTTTACATAGAGCCAGCTGAGTGAAGTTTTTTTTCGGTTTGTGTACGACGTCAATCCCTAAAGGTTTGAAGAGTCTTGTAGTGATTTCTGAGATATCCTTTATATATGGTAAGGCGATTTTCTTTGTGCTTTCCTTGTGGACTTTTGGTTAGATAGGTTGGCCTGGGGGTATATGTCTCTTGATGAAATTCCGTAGATATCCATTCTGTTGGAAGACGCGTCCATGAGATATCTTTCTTCAAATTTCCTTAAGGTGGGAGTGCTGCAATGAGTTATGGCTGAAAGAATCTCATATCACACGGAACACAAAATGGATACTGAAATTACGGAAAAGTTAAACTAGAATAGCCAAAACCTCAGTGACTTTGAACAAGCAACCAGATACAAAAAGTTGTATAATAGCTGAAAAATACACTAAAAGCCATTGGCAAACATGATATAACACTGTATAGTTTCAGCTTATGTGTTGTAATAATGTTTCACGGTCAATACACAGATGATATATGGAGAAATCGTACCATGTGCGATGTACCCATTCATCCAGGTGACTGTAGCTCATTTATTTATCTGTTTAAACGCATAAAAAACTTGGTACAATATGGCACCAAGAAACATGCGCCACACAATAATAATAAAATAACATAGATCAAAAGTTTAAAAAAATATAAGTAGACAACGGATAAAGAACTTCATCTGGAAGGAAAACAGTCATGCTTAACGAGTTCAAACAGTATTCGTTAACTATCATCGGGAAGGGAAGAAAAAAGGAAATTGCAACACGTTCGGCATTGATTACGATTCTTGGCCATATCCAATAACGTTTTCAGCCATCGATTCACGCTATCTCGCGGACCCCAACCAAGGCGTCGTGACGCACTAACTGATGCTAATCTAGCACAAACACCCTTCATCCCACGACGCCACGTCATGGACTGACCACCCCTCCGCCTTTTCCATCCCGTCCCACGGCCGATTAACGAACAGAGACCTGTACGGAAGCCTCCGCGATGACATTCGCAGCACATGTCCAAGCCACCAAAGCCGGTGTTTTCAGATGACGACACTCAATGAATGGTGATCTCCACTGTGTTCAAACACACGCCGCCGAACCTCAGGATTACTTACGCGATGATGCCACCGAACGCAGGCGATCCTGTGGAGACAGCGGTGATCGAACACGCAGAATCGCCACACATCCTCAGCCTACTCGGAGAGACCAGGTTTCACAGACGTAGAGCAGGGCAGCCCGCACCGAAGCATTGACAGCAAGGCTAACATCGCGACGGCGCCATAGGTGGTCCAAGTTGATGTATGCCACCCTAGCCTTCATTATACGGTTGGAAATCTCATCCATCACTCCTCCGCCAGCACTCATACAACTACCCAGATACACAAACTTATCAACAACTTCAAGCGGTTCACCCCCAAGAGTGAGTGCAGGTACAGGCTCCTTCCAGTAATAGTAACAGTACTTTGCACTCAGACGGCGCAAACCACATACCATACTTATAAACACTGATCGCCAACTGATTTGGGCAGCCTGCATGCTATCGCACAGTAAGACGATATCGTCTGCATACTCGAGGTCGAAAAGTCTATCTCCAGGTAGCAGATCTACACCACCTTCACGCACATCCTTCAGAGCTGACTGCAGAATGTCATCGATGGCAAAGTTAAAGAGAAATGGAGAGATTGGGCAACCCTGTCTAACGCCATTGTTGGTTGGGAACAGTGCTGATAGATGGTTGTATGTCCTTGATATGTATCTACATAATGTGTGTTTTGTTTTTGACAGTCTATTATATTTTGCTATTTGTATATGGATCGATATTTCATTATAACTTCTGTCTGTCCACTAACTAAATAAACATGTATGACCTTGTTGTCATATGATATTACAACCAATCATGTTAAGACTGTCCTATTGGTTCATGTGTATTAGTCATTTCCATATATACTTTTGTACTGGATTCTTGTTCACACACTTTTTCGTACACTCGTACCATTTCACTCACACTCTTGTGTGACATTTATTTTCCTTGTCTGGAAAATACAAGTATCATCGTAAACCTAGTGGTCTTCTGATTTCCCTCTTTCCGCTTCAGGACTATTAACTACTCGACGAGTACATAACAGCCCTCAATCTACCTGAGGTGTTTCTGTATAGGGCTTTCAAGATGTTAACGAATTTCTCAGGTATACCTCTGTCTAACAGACAGTTCTAGAGCACAGTTCTGTCCAACTGCAGCTCATAGTACTTTGAGATCGATTGATATTTCTGACACTATTCTTTAACCTCCTTCTAACACCTAATCTTAACTTTAACCCTAAACCTTAGTCTTAAAAGCCATAACCGTATCTAACAGTGCAGATTTTCAGGAAAAGCACCAAGTAAATAAGCAGAATACTGTATCTATCCTCTTGAATTCGAAAAAGGCAGACATAATTTTATTCGGAATGACATTTCATAGCATTCCCTGTGTCTGATCAATCTCTGGAGGTCAACTTTCGACAGACTTTGACTTCGGTTATGATACTTTAACTTTGCCTCTGACGCTAACCTTAACTCTGATTATAATCTCGAACCTAGACTTAATCATAACTGTCACATGAACGAGCTATTTAATAGCTTTCCTACACAGTACATAAAAAAGCGAGATCGGAATGAAATTTTCACCTCATTTCATAAACAGAGGTTGTGAAGGAATGTGAACATTGAACGTTGACTCATCAACTTTTATCAGTCAGTCGTTGTTGGTGTGGTCATCCACAATGAAAAGGGACACCCATGAACTCACGTGTCTTATGCTGTGATTATGCTAGTATCGGTCCTTTTGAAAGGACGAAGGTCAATGGTCAGTTTAGTAACGATAATCCAACTGTGTATGAGAGGGTAATTGTTAAACTGACTTGCACGAATAAAGGCCTTTCAGGTTTCAAGGTACTAAATGAATGTTATTGTCTTTGGTGTAAATTACTCTGTGCCTACGCTTGGTTGGTCAGATACATCGTATGTTTGTTAGTCATCTATATTCTAGGATACAATGACATGGGCGTGTCACTGTTCAGAGTTGAGGATATGGATGATAGAAGGAGGTCAACAAATAAACTCTGCGACGATTTTCCAACCTAGGGTGTCAACCTGAGAAGGGTTGCAGGCGTACTGCTGTAAGTCCTACAATTCTTTAAGGGTAGTACATCGAAGCGCAGTTCATCGTACTTGGTGTGTTGTTTTGTACATATGTTCATGTTGTATATACTGAATTGGTATCATCTTTCATCTATCTGTTGGTAATTTTGTTTGTGTCCGGACGTCTTTCCACTTGTATCATCAACCTGAGAAGGAATGTAGGCGTACTGCTGTAGGTCCTACAGTTCTTCAAGGGCAGCTCGTCATGGCAGAATCCACAATATTTGATGTATTGATTGTACACATTTGTGTTGGTTAATTTTATAGTCGTTGCATTGTGTGAATCAACTAATGTTATTGTAAGTACTTCTGAAGTCATTTCTAGTCTTCTAAACTTGTGAACGAATCGGGCAGTGTTAGAGTCAGTGTATGCGATTTGATACGCCGGGGAGGGGATTGTGTCAAAGTGACATGAAGCAACCAACACCCTGTGGACCAGATCAGTGGTGGTACTGTCGATGGAGAGCGAAGGAAAGTTCCGATCACTGAGGAAGATTCCACACGCCGGGTAGAGCTTACTGGTGTGATGTGGTATGCTTGTTGTGTCTTGGGATTTTTTGTCTTGCTTTTGTATTTTAGCCTAGTCCCGGTGGGCTCAGGTTTCCGCGTTGGCAGTTCAGTTCAAGGTTATCGCCATGATGGAAAAAGGGATAGACCCTTTTTTGTCGGGGAATGTGAACATAGAACGTTGGTTCATTGACCTTGGTAGCCACTGCCAGGCAACTCGATGGCGCGAGTGATTCAATCGTGTACAAGTTGGAAGAAGATGAGAGAATACGAATAAAAGTGCTGGTGCCTTCATTATAAAACATTTGTTTATAGACTTCTGTATTATTTTCGATTTTAATTGTTGAACAATATAAGTTAATACAAATACTGTTGTTTTGGTGTTAAATTCGATAAATGATCTTAGTAGTTATTGATTCGCACCTTCTTCACAAATAAGAGGAACTTAGGGTTAAGTTCCTTGACAGAGGTCATAGTGGTCCTATGATAAATAATGGTAAGTTTCGTTACCAAACGACTAGTTAGAATTCAAAGACATTGAAACCTTCGGCCTCCTAGCACATGATACTTTAATTTGGCCGCTATTTGATCTGTAAAATAAAAACTAATTTCTGGTATTACTTTCCCAAGGAATGCGTTGTAGTAAGTTGTAAACCAATTAAAAATATGCGCGAGTACATAATTGACATAAGTGAACCATTTAAACAATAAGAAGTGAATTGAGAGATGGAGAAATATGATTCACATAGAGCAGAGACGTCAGACGATATCATAAGAAGAGTACTCCATCAGCTCGACATTAGAGTTTTCTTCAAAATATCAGACACACTACTAAACAACCTTGTCCATATGAAAGACCAAATCCCTAAAGACTCTCTATCTAATTGTGTCTATAAAATAAAATGATCGCTTGGAATGTGATGCGATATACATCGGACAAACATCACCAGGGCGAAATCAAGTAATCAGAAAAAATGGACACCTGAGAACCACCTCAGTTCGACCACCGAGAAATCCAGTTAGTGAACTAGAAAAATCATCAGCCACGCTACATAATCAAGCCACAAAATTGATTTTTACAATATTGGAATCATCATCCAGAAAGAGCATTTCAGAACGTCTCACATCATCAGAAGCACTTCATATCAAGTAGAAGCCAAATTGTCTGAACTGAAAAGGAATGATGGACTGAAACAGAATTTGACACCCAGCCCCCATCCCCCATGAAATGACAAAATCAACACAAATGTGATATGCAATTTCATTATGTAAACATACATTGCTTTTATAATTTTACACACTGATCAAATCCAATTGTCATCTACACACACTTGGTTTCGTTATCTTTAACAATTGACCAACTTAACAACGAAAAGTGACCTCAGACTGACGAACGATGATCAAGTTAGTAAACTTTGTTTTGATATCATAACAGACGTGCTATTACTACCTTTGTTATTTCGTTTAGTGATTGATCTTCATTGTTATTTTGACTTTCAATATGTCCCTTTAACTTGACCTAACTTGTCTATTTTCTCACCTCTTAACTCTTTATTATATATAAGCTGAGTGGATTTTGTGAATTCCGGTTTAATAACACTTTGATAAAGTTGTTAGCATTAAATAGCGAAACGTCAGTAGACACAACAATATCGTTTTGTGTTTCATTCATTGGGAAATACAAGAAAACCTCTATTATAATGAATATGATTCATTGTATTCGATGAAAATTCAAATAGCCTCCACCAATAATTCAAGAAAACCTCGAGGATGAATGATTCATTAATATATCTGGCCTACATTTATTACCTCACAAATAAAAAAAGAAAGAAATATTTGCGTATTACACTTTAAAAGAATGGATAGTGAACAATATTGATAGATTACAGCTGAATAGCATCAACATAAAATAAGCTGAATGTCAGAAAAATTAGGAAAGATAGTATTACAAATTCATGAATTTATAGTTTCCACTGAAGGCTGGCCAGGGTAGTAGTACGGGCTGGACTTGCTCCTTTTGAACACAGAGCACTGGTTGTTTAAGGAGAATTGCAATATCCTCTGTTGTTTGAAGCATGCGGTGCTTCGAAGATTTTGGCAATTTATTAGGCACCTGGTAGATGATAGAGAAGGATTCTTCCACGTTGTCTGGCTTTGTGGCCGGTTTTCCCCTAGATGGTCCAATATCGAGCTGTTGATGGTTTTAACTACACTTTTACTTAGCCATACTAAGAGATGTTCTCGAGCACAAGAAATCAAGTCCCTACGGCAACGGCCGATATAACTCGCTCCACTACGAGAGCAGTTGAATTGGTAGATACAATTGGAGGTGGCTAGTCTAGGTACTCCATCTTTCAGTCGAGGTAGCACCCATCAGTCGTGTAGAGAATAAGACGTTTAGTTTGCCAGCATTAAAAGTTCTTTGAACTGATGTTCTTAATCTTCTTGTAATTATCTCATTTGGTATATCGCCCTTGAATCGCAGTCGTATATAAACTGGCTTCTTGTTGTTTACAGATAGTGAGTAGTCCTTTTCCGCTTTCTTTGTCATGTGTTTCTTGATAGATTTTTCGGGATAGCTATTTTCGATCAAAGTATTTTATACAGTGCTTAATTCATCTTCAATTACTTCTTCTGAGCATATAACTCTAACTCTGTGGCTTAGGGTATTCACTAAATTTCTTTTGTACTTGATAGGAACGAAGCTGTGAAAATGGGTATATTGTCCTGTCCAAGTGCTTTTTCTATGCTACCATTTAGCTTTCTTGTAAGTAAGACATCCAAGATGGAAATTCTGTCTTGAGATTCCTCTTTGCATGTGAATTTTGATAGCCGAATGTACTTCATTGAATTTAGTAATTATCGTACTTCCTTTGTCAGAACCATTATCATAAATGTTTAACAGATAATTTATTTTAAAACAAACAAATTAATTCGAGCGAAAAACACTTGACTAGTATTTTACGCTTTGTAAAAAAGGTTTGTTTAAGTTCTCAACAAAAATCTGTGAGAATCTCTACAATGTAGACAGTAGAATTAGTAATAACTGTGTTTATATTAATTTCTCATGAATTCATCGTTCTATCTTTATCCGTCATGTTTATATGCTGACTAGGCATATTAGTAAAATTTCGATTAGACTTTGTCTACATTTCGGGAATAGAAGACACACACGACATGCAGACAGAAACACACACGTGTGTGTATGTGTGTTCTGTGTGAGTGAGGTTCTCTGCTTGATTTAAATGAATAATTTAGATATTTATTGAACTATTTTCTGGAATTGTTAACTGTCTGTCTACAATCATGCCTATATATACATGCACGTGTGTATGTGTGTGCACGCGTACTGAAGACACATGTAGGTAGGTAGTCTGTCTGAACTAAAGAAAAAATCGATAAGAAAATTCAAATTCACTCACAACATTGTAATGTATCGTCAGATTTTTATTTACAGGATACGTATTATTATTAATCTCTTGAGTTCCAAGTGGAATGGAGGGCTTCAACAACATATCTCCACATTGGGCTGACACATTAGTTAGAGAACCATTGGAAAACTTGGGAGTACTGGACAGCTCACTAACGACTTGCCCTATTCAGGTAAGTAGTTACCTGGGGTTCTAGTGAGAAATCGTGACCAGTAGGGTGCAGCAGGTCGGGTGTAAGGACAAATACTCGTCGAAGACATTGGCTAGCGGCCGCGCTATGTCGTGGATTGGCAGAAGTTCGAATTCATAGGCTGGCCATTGGATCGGTTCCCAGTGGCTTAATGGTTTACGAGATAGCTACCCTTGTAACCAGAAGGCCCTGGGTTTGAATCCCGGTGGGTGTGCACTGTTGAAGAATCCCAAACCAGGGCGAAACAGCTGGCTGTTCAATACTCCCTGCAGATTTTCCAATGGTTCTCTAACTAATGTCAGCTCATGATAAAATCCGGTAACCAATCAAATCCCTACAAACCATCACTTAAATATCTCCACTTTCTTGTATTTTCTGCTGTCCTCTACAGCCGGCTGGGTTCACGATTACTGCCCATAATCTCTCATCTCCTCCTCCATGTCACCCTCACACTGATGACCCAGTCGTCACTACCACCCATTTGAATTCCATTCGAGCGTTGGCATGTATTGTTCGCGATGTCACATGACGTTTTCCTCAATGTATACCCGATCATTCCGTCTCCATATTATATTGGTCGCACAAAGCGTACACACTTTCCAAACGCATCTCTGAACATTCTCCGGCATGTTTAGTAAAAGGATAAAGCAAAACAAGCTTAATTCCCGAGCACTTGGTGAACTCAAGCCATGTAGCTCCACCAGAGTCATCATTCAAGAGCATCTGCAAGGTGAGGCCAAATGGTATAAAGGGTATTGGGTTTCGGCTTTTGTGTATGGTGGAGGCGCTGGCGATTCGTCAATACAACACCGAACTCTGTATACGGAAAATGTTTGTCCAGCCTCTTATTCTACTTTGATCTTAACCTCTTCACCAGTCGTTCCCTATATATATTTATTTTCAATGATTATTTTGCTCTTACTTTAATAATTAATTCACTACTATGATTCTCATATGTTCCTTTTGTACATTTTCACACTTGTTAAATTGACACTCAGCTACCTTTATTCTCACTGAATAATAATTTTTAACCCTATCAAATTTCTAACGCTTTCTTCCATTGTGCCGTTGAGTACTACGTAATTTAGAATTTTTATTATTTTTTTCATACAATGATTCCCTTTTAAAAAATTTGAACAAAGAAAGAAGAAACATTTGCGCAGAATAATCTGGATCCATTTTATTTCGTCAAAGATTGACAAGTACCCGTCACATGTTACCTCCAACTGTGTGTATACCAATTCACATGTATCTGCGGGAGAAGTTACATAAGAAGGACAGAGAGGAGGGCCTACGTCGGATTCTGAGAACATGTACCGAGGAGCCTCCGGTTAAAGGGACCGAGTTTTTTAAGCTCTTCAAGCTCGTCAAACACCTGATTGACACAGGACACCGAGTAGATGTGTTGGAATCATTCAAAATAATTTTAAGTGACAAAGTGCCTCAAGTCTTCTCAGGTTTGCTGAAGCTATAGCAACAAAACGATTGAAGCCTGATTTATGTGTCCGAAAAGAATCCGTTCTTGTTGAACTCCAATTACCCTGGTGACTCACTTCTTAATAAATCTTTGTTTGCATGGAGGATTTAATCATGAGCTGACATCAGTTAGAGAACCACTGGAAAACCTGGGAGTACTGGACAGCCGTTTCGTCCTAGTTTGGGACTCCTCAGCAGTACGCACCCACCGGGATTCGAACCCAGGACCTTCTGGTTACAAGGCGAGCTCGTAGACCATTGAGCCACTGGGACCCGATCCAATGGTCCTTTGTTTCATAATTTTGTTGACTTTTAACTTCCCCCGCCCTTTATTTTTCGCTTGACTCTCTCAGGAGAAAATTTTTCTTGATCTTCTGAGCTCTCCTCACTGTATTACATCATCAGCTTCCCAGCTGACCTCATGTGCACCGAAATTTCGATCTTCTCTTATTTAATTACGTAACTATTATTAATTTTCTTTTGTTACCACCCCAACAACACAACTGTTAGTTACTTTTTCAAGAAACTTCTCTCTAACAAGGTATATATGTCGTAACATTTTAGACACCTTGTAAATCACAACGCCTTATTTTACCATGACGCTCTGACAGTATGCTTACTAATGGGCGAAAGTTTGTTAAAATTGTACACTTTTTATTATATTAAAGAATTCAGGTTGAACGTAGCTGATGAGAACCGACAAAATAAAATGGTACCAGATTATTCTTCGCCAATATTTCTTCTTTCTTTGTTCAAATTTTATTTTTTTTTTACTTGAATAGCTGCTTCTAAGTAGCTTGTAGCTCAGGTTAATGATGATTTTGATGTGGTTGTGTTCTCTGAGCTAGCTGGATAGTTAATTTGCGCAGCTTTCATCCCCCTAATAGGCAACATCTTCCTTCAGTGTATACTTCAATTCGACGAAGTGAGCTCTTAGATTTCTCTAAGAGTTCACCATTAGTCATCTCTCCTGGCGGTGGACCTTGGACGTGATTTGTTGTTTTTGTGAGTTTTCACACCCTCTAGGAGGCTACTTGTATTGGAACCGATTGTTTCTTTGACTTGAACTTTTCAAAGAAAGTCGACTTACCATATATAAAGGATATCTCAGAAATCACTACAAGACTCTTCAAACACTTAAGAATTGATGTCGCACACAAACCGACAAAATCACTTCACTCGGCTGGCTCTATGTCAACCAAAAGACTCAACAACGAAAGAAAATAAAACCAACATCATCTACAAAATAAATTGTAACAACTGAGAAAAACACTACATTGGCCGAAGTGGACACCACTCCTCTACGTCTTCGTATCCACGATCATAAGCTAGCCGTCAAAAGACATGAAATCCACTCCGTCATATCGCCACACTACATACAGACAACCACGGACATCAATTCGACTGGAACAACCAACGTTCAAATATTAGACAGAGAAAACAACAAGAATTCCAGTCAGAGAATTTTTAGAAACTCATCTGGTATTCCAGTGAATCATTAATCAATAGACATATCGAGATAGACAAAATTTACCAGTCGATAAGAAAGAAACCTCACATACACACACACACACACACACAAAGTTCAAGTGAAAGAAACAATCAGTTCCAATACAAGTAGCCGCCTAGAAGGTGTGGAAACTCACCAAAACAGCCAATCACGTCCAAGGTCACCCGCCAGGAGAGATGACTACTGGTGAACTCGTGGAGAAATCTAACAGCTCACTTCATTGAATTGAAGTATTCGCTGAAGATGTTGCCTAGTGTGGCGATGAAAGCTTCGCAAATTAACCATCCAGCTCAGAGAACACAACCACATCAAAATTCGACTGTACAGCCTATGAAGATGATTCCATTGATAAAGAAAATTTTTTTCGCTGAATTTCTCTTTTATTTTCCTACATATCTGTTGAGGGATCGGCTCTTGGTTGGTTTGTTCTCAGAGTTGTTTTGTTACAAATTTTAATATTATATTATAATAAATATTATTAAGGTGAGTAGAAGTTGAAATAATACCTGTAAGGTGTTTTGTTGATGTTTCTTATTTTTAAACAAGCACCTTTATTATTGTATAGATTTAAATATAATTGCTGAAGTCAGAAATCGCGCGCGATATTACTTATAACCCTGGTGTCTTTGCGAATAAGTCTTTCGCCTTTAATTAAAGATTTCCGTAGGGAGGCACAACACAATGAGTCTTATTTCATTTTGTTTGCAGCTGTGTCTTCAGACAGAGTATTTATGCGTCGATAGCTCGCCGACCATGCGCACATGGTCCGGGGCTCGATCCCTAGCCGATACGCACCTGATATCAATGGTCTGCTTGCTAAAATTTAGGCTACCGATATCACATGCTGGAAATTCCATAGTTGTACAAAAAATTACTGTGTGGAATCAAGCTATATTTTAAAAGAAATTTCCATCCGAACATTAATATAAACAAGACAAGCAGTCCAGAGAACAGGCCTTAGCCATACAATCATATTTATATGCAATTTTTTTGTGGAAGTGGCTAGTAACAAAAGTGATGAGTCGTCACAAATATAGTCGTTGATATATTAGTCAAATACAGTTACGAACCTAATAGGATGAATTTAATGAGCGACATGTGAACAACAAGTTTGTCATCATGATAGTAGAAGAAGTCGTTGAATAATTTTCTTCTGTATGCGTAGTTCCGGCTTCTCTATCTAAATGATCAGATCTTCAGCAATACACACAGGAGACGAAAACGTGTTGTCTTTGTCAGGTTGCTCTGCACCTTGTAGATTACTTTGAACGAGGAGTTTTCTGTTGAGATGGAATCATCAGTGTTGACAAGGTGTTCACCCGTCGTACTCCTTACATTCATATAGAAATGATCTGATGTGAGATCTTGTCCAGTGCATGACTGGAGAACATTACTCTCAGCACAGTTGTCAAGAAAGTTCTTCTTAAACAGAAGCCGAAATTCTCCTCAAATAAGGATATCACTGAGTAAGTCTCCTTTGAAATCGAGGTTCATGTAAACTTTCTTGTTTTGTTTTGGCACGAATGATACTTATGAAACAGTTGAGGATAAAAGCTAATCCGAAGTATTTTTGTGAATGCAAAGCTTAGTAAATACTACAACAAATATTCCGTTTGTGTTAAATAAAAAAGTTGATGAAACACTTTAAAAACAGCCGGACGCGTAATATCTGATATGATATTCACATATTGGCTTTTACGGTTTTGTTGATTGGTTACAGGATTTCATCATGAGCTGACACTGGTTAGAGAATCACTAGAAAACCTGGGAGTACTAAACAGCCTCTTCGTCCGGTTTGGACTGTTCATCAGCACGCAGCCACAGGAGTTCGAACCCGGGCCCTTCTGGTGACCAGTAATAATAATACTAATCTGCTTTATTCCAAAAACAGTACTTATAATACAGAATAGAATTCTTAGCATCTGTCACAATATTGCATCTGATTTATTCAAAATATAAATAAAATTAAAAATTAAAACAAAAGTAACCAGAGGAATTAGTCCACATTTACGATATAAAGTCAAAAATATTCGAAGCACGAATTGGGGATATTAATATAATAATAATAATAGTGAGTTTGTTTCAAACAGTATTGTCGATTCAGTTTGGAAATTTTAGCATGTTACTATGGAGTATTGAGTCTAATGTTCTGCTGACATAGTATAGTGAGGGGAAATACAAAATTAACAGTTATAACACAGCTTAAATGATATTAAATCCTCCATGCAATCAAACAAAATCCCTACAAAACCAATACTTGAAAATTAAATAATATTCACACTTATGAAAAAATAAAAACAAAAAATTGAGAGGATTACAAATATAAGAAATACAATAACAATAAAGTTTGGTACTGTAAGGGTGGAAGAAATGGTTTATTTAGTAGTGCAAAGAAGGTTAGTTAGTTCATCCGTG
The DNA here is from genome assembly GCA_944472135.2 of Trichobilharzia regenti. Lineage (NCBI taxonomy): Eukaryota > Metazoa > Platyhelminthes > Trematoda > Strigeidida > Schistosomatidae > Trichobilharzia > Trichobilharzia regenti. The sequence goes on from OX235267.1 coordinate 31,668,702, forward strand.
CCTAACACTATTTTCATCACATAAAATACGTGCCGCCAAATATGGTATAGTGGAATTTTTATATTTAGGCGTACGTGCGTAAATTCTTCTGAAAAGACTTTTTGTTTTACCTGAGGAGACACGAAGTTGGAGCTGCGGGTAGAGTGGATGCTCACAGTCTGGCAAAATTCCTTTGCAAATTTATTCTATGAAATCAAGTGCCTATCAGTAAGGATGTCAGCGACATGGCCCAATGAGATGCCAGTCGCCCCACTGACCGGTAGTCTTCGGATTTCTACGAAATATGACATCGTCTTTCTTAAACAATCGAGGAAAAAATAAAAGTGAACAGTAAAGAAGAATAGGTAGTATGCACGAGTCGACAAACTGTAAGAGGAGGGGTAGAATTATGTCTGAGTGCCTTAACTTCTTAATGTAAAAAGTCAGACGAATTATTCTTTTAAAAATTGCTAAGACATGGGAAAACCAGGATAGATCACAAGAAAGGATTAATCCAAGATACTTAACTTCAGACTTGATTTCTATGTCAGGTCGGGTGTGAGGACAGTTACACGCCAAAGACATTAGCCAGTGGTCGCGCCTATGTGGTGGGTTGGTAGAAGTTGGAATTTTTAGGCCATTGGATGGAGTCTGTCTGTCTGTTTTCGACATAGAGCTTTGCACAAATGTGCGGAAGTTCAAGTCGCTTAGTGGTCTACGAGCTACCTCGTCTTGTAACCAGAAGGTCTTGGGTCCAAACCATGGCGGTGGGTGCGTGCTACTGAAGAGTCCCAAACTAGGCTGATGAAACAGCTGACCATCCAGTATTGCCTGCAGGTTCTCCAATGGTTCTTTAACCCATATCAGCGAATGATGAAATCCTGTAACCAATCTGATTTGATGGTTACAGCATTCCTCGAAGTACGCGTAATGTAAAATACTTTCGAGTACAATATATATTCTGAAGTTTGTGATAAACGCCATCGATCTAGGCGTGAAACTGATTTTTCTAACTAACACAATGTGTATTCATTATCCGTGGGTAGTAGTAAGTAAGCAGTCTTTCTTGTCATTTTCTAAGTTTTATATTGCCGCTTACATTGCATTACAAAAAAACACAAGAATAAGTTGATTGTTAACAAAACACATTCCCTGTTTTCATCGATTAACAAATAAATCGCTTCTAGTTTGGCTTACACAAATAGAACCAATGTTGAATTTACACTTTCTGCATACCGTGTTAATACAGTGATTGTTTTTTCACCCACTGACATTCCTTATTATTACTATTATTATAATTGTTTGTGTCACTGTTCTTCAATTCGTTCAGTTTTTACATCGATTGGATTTGAACATAAGCGGAACGGTAGCGAGTATTTAGCCTTGAGGACAATTTTATTTATGGGTAATTTTACTTCATGTAATATTTAAGCTTCTGTATTGATGTGTTACTTTTGTGTTATTCGTTGTGCGTCGGTGGCACAGTGGTTAGGATTCTCGCCAACCATGCACATGGTCCGGGGTTCGAGCCCACACCGACGCACACCCGATATCTATGGTCGGCCTGCAAAATTTGGGCTACCGATATCACATGCTGAAAATTCCATACTTGTACCAAAAATACAGTGTGGAATCAAGCTGTAATAAAAAAAATACTAACGAACTAACCAACAAACTAACTAGCTGTATTCATTTCAAATAAACTGCTAATCTGATAAGGTAATAACATAATTGGTTTGGAGGATTTCATCATGAGCTGACATCAGTTAGAGAACTGTTGGAAAACCTGCCAGGGAGTACTGGACAGCCAGCTGTTGCATCAGTCTAGTTTGGGACTCTTCTGCAGTACGCACCTACTAACACGGTTCGAACCCAGGACCTTCTGGTCCCAAGGCAAGCCAGCTCGTAGACCAATAAGCCACTGGGACCGTATCCAATGGTTAGTCAATGAATTCCAACTTCTCCCAATTCATGACATAACGCGACCACTTCGCAATGTCTTCTTTGTTGAGTTACTGCATCACCTCCAACCTTTTGCACCCTACTGGTCACAGCTTCCCACTAGAACCCCAGGTCACTGCCTGAGTAGGGCCAGTCGCTAGCGAGCATCATGGAATCCGTGACTAATAGGGTGCAGCAGGTTGAAGGTGAGAACAGTTACTCATCGAAGAAGATACTGTGAAGTGGTCGCGCTATGTCATGACTTGGCAGAAGTTAAAATTCATGGACTGGCCATTGGATAGGGTCCCAGTGGCTTAATGATCTACGAGCCGACTGCCCCTGTAACCAGAAGATCCTTGGTTCAAATCATGGAGGTGGATGCGTACTGATAAAGAGTCTCAAACTAGTCTGCCGAAACAGCTGGCTGTCCAGTATTCCCTGGTGGCTCTCCAATAGATCTCTAACTTATTTCAGCTCATGATGAAATCCTCCAACCAATCAAACAATATCCCTTCAGAAACCATTACTTGAGAAAGAATAATGACATGGAAAGACATTTTTTTATTTTTATTTTGATTACAGCTTGATTCCACACTGTATTTTTGGTACAAGTATGAAATTTTCAGCATGGATATCGGTAGCCCAAATTTAGCAGGCCGACCATAGATATCAGGTGTGCGTCGGCGTGGGCTCGAACCCCGGACCATGTGCATGGTTGGCGAGAATCCTAACCACTGTGCCACCGACGCACATGAAGGTTTAGCGGATATAGGAGATTAAAAAGAATGACCGCATCTCCAATACTGAGAACGATTTTGAGCCATATCATCAACAGACTAAAGTCAGTGGTTTTTAGAATCCTAAGGACATTCAGTGGCCAGGCAACCACCTGTAGCTCCTCTACATGGCTCAAATCAACCATCAGAATCTCTATCGAATATGTTATCTTCATCCTTTCATACTTCTCGTCATTTCAAGTTAAATACAATAAAATGACGTTATTTCATTTTGCAAATTAAATCGCTTTTGCTTTATCGAAATATGGTGACTTTCAAATCCGTTTCTTCTCTCTAATTTAATTTAATTTTAATTATATATATATATATATATATATATATATATATATATAGCCTCTGTATACTTTTTTTACAGAAAAGCAAGCTAAAGTATTGATTGGTTGATAGAGAACAGTCTCACCAATAAAATATTCATTAAATGCTACCTTCAAAATTACAGTTATTTTTCCTTCACGTTCCCAGTGGAACATTGGGCTCCAAGCTAGAGGCTTGGAGATTCCGTAACAGTGTTGATTTTTACAGGATGGGGGTTGCTAGCCTCATGCCCAAGCTTTCCTCTTTACCAGTCTCACTACTGGCTTAGCGAGGTAAAGGAGTGCGCCGACCGGGGCCCGAACCCCGGACCATGTGCATGGTCGGCGAGCGTCTTAACCGCTGTGCCACCGACGAACTCAAAATTACATATTTCCTACGAAATAGTAGCTGTTAGCAACATAAATATTGTCTCCATAATATCGTATTGATAACGATTAAATAATTCGAGAGTTTAATAGCCAAAAACGAAACTTTTACTAGGATACAGTTCAAAACGTGTAACTTACGCAAGTATAAAACTTGGGCACTGTGGTAGAGTATAACTATGCCATTATTGGATAAGACTTTTATTTGATAAAATCATACAATGTTGTTATACAGTAATATGAACTGATGAGCACACTTCGAGCACAAATTATTGCTGCTCATAATCATATCAAGACACTCAAACAAAATATAGTTTACAAAATATCTTGCGATGACTGTGATTTAAATCAAACTACATAGGTCAAACTAGTAGATCAGGATTATTCAGATTGCCTATCGGAATATAAGAATTTAGCTAAGGCTAGGATGATTAATCCCACAAAGATAAGTAATTTAGAAAAAAAAGCTCAGCAACTGCACTGAATGCACCAACACACAACCACACAATGACGTGGGTGGGACAGAGTGCAAATTCTATAAAGTAATCTATGTAGGTGGAGAGAGAGACTGATTACTGAATCCTGGTTCATCGAACAATCCACACCCAACACATGCTTTAGAAGTGACTCAACTCAAATACCAGAGATATTGAAGATATTATTACCACCAGTCAGTCAAATCAGTGAAGGATAATAAATAATCTTAAAATTCTATTTCAATTCAAGCACATCAAAACATTCTAACAAGTTACTTATTATGACTATAAAAACACTCGTCTTATTTTCCACCTGGTTGTATTTTATTGATAACACTGATATCATTTCCGAATGTACTTTATCTTATATTGATTTTCTTCAAATGTTTAATCAATTTTTACTCGTGTATATAAATGAAGCAAGAAAGTTGTGTGAGTGACTAGACGTGATTAGGAGCAGTAATAATTTGTGCTCGAAAGGTGGTCGCATCAGTTAATATTTACTGTACAACAACACTGTGTGATTTATCAAAATAAAAAATCTTATCTACAATGGTGTAACTTTTATGTTAATCGGAAAAAATAGAAACATTAAGTAGACTTACAGGTGTTATAGAGGCTTTCAAACATTAGTCACAAGTAACTCACTATAATACTAAGCGACTTAGGAATTGACTTTTTACCAGAGTAGAGTTTCATCGAAATAATATATATGTGTGATGATATTTGCTTCATAGGTGAAGACGCTAACGAGATGCAGAGTCTACTGAATATCTCGGTCAGAAGCCTTGGTATATATGTGGCATGTGATTTACCTCTCCCAATGACTCCTAGTTTAAAGATAAGCAAGTGTGAAGTAATTGAGCATACTGACCACTTTATTTATTTGATAACTTGCATTGAGGCCTTATGCACTGATTGCTGACGACACTACAGCAAAAGCCCCATGTGGCATTTTCATGTTTGCTCTCTATGTCTGTGGAATATGGTCACTGAAAGTGGAAGACCTGAAGAGGCTAGATATCTTTGATCACAGAAGTTTCTGTCCTACCTCCTGTGATGAGTAGGATAAGATGGTCAGTCATAGTGAGGTTAGGCGTAGAATATTAAGTAAGGAGTACAAGTCAGTCGACAAGATTGTTCAAGTATATCGATTAAAATTACTTCAACACACACCTGTTACAAATTCCAAGCCACACTGCCTTTCATGTCGAGTAATATTACCTCACATAGAATTGGGTTGGTATCATTTCATGAGGACTCTGATAGTTGATTGACACGTCGGGAGGTGTAGATTGACTGGTTAGAGTCTTGAAGATCCTAAGAACAAGTGGCTTGAGTGAGACTGTTGGTGATAAGGCTGAAAACCTTTCTCAATGGAGCAGATGCGTCAAATTTTAGTAATCTTACAGATCCAATAAATCGTCATGTTTTTCCGCGTTATTTCTGGTCATTATAGTTCTTTTAAGACATTTTTTTCCTTTTCTTAACGTTTGTGTGCTTGTAGTGTACACTGAACCCTTGAACTTTTGTTTGAACTCACTCACCCACTCGTTTGGCACATCTTCATCTTTTGAGTTTTAACTCTGCTGTACACATCTGGTTCGCTCTCCTGTTGTGTTTTCATTCAGTGCACTCTCCAAACCTACCACCAATCAAGGCACCAGATAAGTTGGATAAACTCTTTATTAATCAAGTTTCATATAAAATTTGTATAAAATATAACTCTGTTCAGACACACTTATCATATCAAGTCGTTTTACTCTGATTTCGTTCATGAATACTTACACGTTAGGTAGAGTACAGCTAAGAGGCATAAAACAGTAAAGTTTTTGTAGGAGCGTTTATTATTGAGGTCTACCCTAAGTCAGTACTACTCTTACATGCTATATAGAGTGTGGAAAGTTGAACTGCTGCACTTCCATACAAGACAAGGCTGCCTATTATCTCCCACGATGTTATTCTTAACTGTGGTGGACAGGATTAAGCGAAAAATTATGCACAAGGAGTGAGAAGACAGTAGTACGCTGGACAATCGATAAGAAGAGTCTAGAAGATTTGGATTTTCCGCGTGGATGATTTATACTTGGTGTCACACACACACACACACACAAACTCGAAGACATGCAGACAGAAACCAACAGAGAGGCTGAACAACCAGGTAGGTAAAGAAGGATATGACTCCAGATGACGAACATAGAGAAGACGGAGCAGGGATCGGAGATAACCAACCAACCAAAGCAACAGAAACAACAACAACAACCAGCATCAATCACCATCCAATGGGGGACATATTTGACAGAGGTCATTCACTTTTCCGGCAACGAAGCAGGATTTCAACCACAAGCGGTTGGACAGCACACATGAAGTTGACAAAGCCAATCAGAATCTGAAAGGTGAGATACGCTTTCATCAACATGAAACCAGTTGGGGGGAATCTTCTGATTCACTCAGCTAGCATGGAAAACAAGACCCGGATTCTATCCAACACAAATGTGAAATCAGTTGGTCAGTGATTCTATACGCGTCAGAAACTTGCACTACGTGTCAGGAAAAGGATTTCCGACAGGTCACTGCAAACGTTTTTCAACAGCTGCCTATTTCGCTGGCTCCATACTAAAGATCAAATGACCAGCCAACCAGAAAGAAAGACATAGCAACAAGAGACTCTGGCTGGTTGGCAACAAACCAACCAAGAGGCGACCGCTCAGAAATTATGTAGGAGAAAACGGAGATGGATTGGTCGAGCATACACCACTGAGGAGGCTGTCGAATGACATCGCGCACAATGCGTGTCACTGCTCGAGTGGCATCCGAATGAGAAGCGACGAGAAGGGAAGTCGGTGAGAGGGTGACATGGAGAATGTATGTTGGGGAGCATGAGATGAGAGATTATGAGCGATAGTTGACTCAGCCAGCTGAAGAGGACAGGAGAAAATAGACCAACGTGGAGATGTGTTGTTGAAGCCGTATGTTCCACTCGGAACTCAAGGGGATAGCAATAATAACAATAATACTTCTGTGTAAAGTTCTAACTAGAAACCTAGTCAATCAGTAATTAGTCGTTTATAATCACTTACTATCCAAACAGTTAACAGTCTTGAAACTGTCTTACACAGATATTCGTAAATTTCAAAGGTTTTGTTTCTCCTGAACTCCCAAAGATGCAAAAAACATGGTGTACTGCGCTATCCACAGTGAACACAAAAACAGAGGACAACACTGACAGAAATGAATGCGAGCAAGCAAGCTTAACTATAGAGAGTATTTCATACATTTATTCCCCTTAATTAATTTGAACAAAGCAAGAACTACAGTTCTAGCAGAACAAAGTGGTACCACCAGTGTTTATTTCGTCGGCTTCTCATCAGCTGCTCACAGCCTAAAAACACTATTAAATATGTCTACAAAAACAGTTTTAACATACTTGCACAGAGTTCATTTTAAACAAAATCAACAAAAACCATTCAATATATATATATAATATTAATAATAATATTTCGCATTCGGAGGAAAGAGAGGTGAAAATATCCAGTTACCAGGCAGGGCAAAGAAAGACTGATATCTCTTTCTTTTTCAACGCACAAATCAGGTTTCAGGCGCTTGAAGGAGATGGCTTCAACAAACTTGGGCTGTTTTACCTATTGGTAATTTTGAACGATCTTGTGACGTCCACCTCATGACCTGTGTCGAGAAGATGCCTGGCGATGGCACAGTTTAAAGCACTTGTTCCGTTCAGACGTAAGAAAATCGTAGATATGCCCTTCTTTCTGTCTTTCCAATGTAACTGCTCTCCCAGATGCATGTAAATTGGTATATAGAGTTGGAGCTAACATGAGAAGGATATCTATTGATTTACGACTACAGCAAAGGACAAGTTGTTCGATAAACGGCGACGAACTTAGCTGCAGGAAAGGCCATGGCTAGTGATGTACTCAGCCTTCTGTTGATCATCGCTGAAATGTTTTCAATTTTTGTAATCAAGGTGAATGTAGGTTGGCTTTTTACCCACTGTGATTTGTTTTACATTTGTGACTTCATATCTTCCATACTTGTTGATGAACCTTTGAGGGCACCCATTGCTCTTCAATATCTTCTCAAGGAACTCAAACTCCTCCTCTAGTTTCTCTATAGAGCATATTCTCCTCGCTCTATTGTACAGATTCTTGACTAGTCCGCGTTTAAAGCTTTGGGACAAAAACTATTAAAAATGTAAGTATTGTCCTTTCCATGTAGGCTTTCGATAAATTGACTTCTGAAGACTACCGTCTTCTAGGCGTTGCATGGCGATGTCGAGGGAGTGAAACTTTCCGTCACTTTCATGTTCCATAGTAAACTCAATACTGGTGTATGCATCATTGAATAATGTATGTAGGATATTTCAGCAAAAGAGTTGGGAAATTTATATTCAAGGTTCACTACTACTACTAACCTATTTAAGTAGTATAACAAAATGCTTTTCTTTCTTCAGCTAAATACGCTTCGTTGGTTTCACCCCCTCCCCCCTTCAGTCTTCTATAGCAGCGTCTTCGTTTTATTTCACTGAACACACTCAGTCTTATTATCACTTTTTATTACAGCCACAATTGCATTTATTTGTCCATCCTGTTGTTACTTTTCTTGTTATACACAAACTGACAGATGTGTTGATGTTTCAATAAATTTACGCACAAAACAAAACAACTCCGATGAATATATTCAACACTCTAATAATGATACAAAAATATATTATTAGAACTGTTTGTTTATATAGAAGGCAAGATTACAGACATAAAGTAAAGATAATAAAAGTGGAAATGTAGTTTCATACATTGATTTAAGTACTTGACTTTCAAAAGGACTTCAGTTCGAGTCTCGCTCCATCTACTTCATAGTTTGGCCAACTGAATAGCAGTATTATTACCTCTCTCTCTCTCTTTCACACACAATAAGTGTGACACGTAGCCCATTACTCAGGGTGCTATTATTCCCTTGGGTTCCGAATGAAAAATAGGGCTTCAACAATACATCTCCACTTTGTCCTTTTCTTTGTAATCCTCCTCACAACTGATCCTAGTACTGCCCCCGTCAGTCTTTCATATCCTACTCATACGATCTCCTCCATGTCACCCCTTTCGGGTCGACATTCAACTCACCGTTTCCCAACGGTGAAGTTCCACTCGTCCGATGGATGGCCTGACGCTCAATGTTATTCGACGGTCTCCTCTGCACATGTCCGATTCATTTCCATTTTCTTCGGTATATTGTTGTTTAGCAACACATTTTTGGTTAGTTTGTTCTCAGAGTTTCTTGTTTCTGATTCTTTCCAACCAGCTGGCCATCTGATCTTCAGTATGGATCCAGCAAAGTGGACAATTGTTGATAAAAGTGTGCAGTAGCCTAGCCTATTGGAAATGGCTTTCGTGACTGACATGCCGAATTTCTGACTAATATTATAGAAGAAGTGACTCACTTAATGTTGGTGTTGAAAAACCAAATCTTGTTCTTTAGTCTGTGGAGTACAAGCGGCTTTCTTAATGACATCTTTATTACTTCTCCTATCCTACTTTTGAGATCCCCATCTTTGCTACCTGCCTACAATTGAAACGACACCGCCTAGATAAGTGAAAGCAATAAGCTCTTTCAGATTTCTTTCGTTGATAGTGATAATAATAATAATTTGCTTTATTCCAAAACAGTACTTGTGATACAGAATGGAAGTCTCAGCATTTTACTACAGTATTGCATTCAGTTAGTATATTATCAATAAAATAAAATTCTACATAGATTATGGGTAGTCTCAGCTAATTTTGACAACAACATACCAGCATGTCGGTAGCAAAGCCAAAATTGAACAGAATGTTTGAAGGTGTTAGAAAAGTAGATACTACTAGCATATTTACTGGCGCAAGTGGTAACAAAAAGATCGAGATATACAGAGTGTGAAAGAACGAAGAAGAATGTTATAAATCAAAAATAATAATAATTTGCTTTATTCCAAAACAGTACTTGTGATACAGAATGGAAGTCTCAGCATTTTACTACAGTATTGCATTCAGTTAGTATATTATCAATAAAATAAAATTCTACATAGATTATGGGTAGTCTCAGCTAATTTTGACAACAACATACCAGCATGTCGGTAGCAAAGCCAAAATTGAACAGAATGTTTGAAGGTGTTAGAAAAGTAGATACTACTAGCATATTTACTGGCGCAAGTGGTAACAAAAAGATCGAGATATACAGAGTGTGAAAGAACGAAGAAGAATGTTATAAATCAAAAATAATAATAATTTGCTTTATTCCAAAACAGTACTTGTGATACAGAATGGAAGTCTCAGCATTTTACTACAGTATTGCATTCAGTTAGTATATTATCAATAAAATAAAATTCTACATAGATTATGGGTAGTCTCAGCTAATTTTGACAACAACATACCAGCATGTCGGTAGCAAAGCCAAAATTGAACAGAATGTTTGAAGGTGTTAGAAAAGTAGATACTACTAGCATATTTACTGGCGCAAGTGGTAACAAAAAGATCGAGATATACAGAGTGTGAAAGAACGAAGAAGAATGTTATAAATCAAAAATAATAATAATTTGCTTTATTCCAAAACAGTACTTGTGATACAGAATGGAAGTCTCAGCATTTTACTACAGTATTGCATTCAGTTAGTATATTATCAATAAAATAAAATTCTACATAGATTATGGGTAGTCTCAGCTAATTTTGACAACAACATACCAGCATGTCGGTAGCAAAGCCAAAATTGAACAGAGTGTTTGAAGGTGTTAGAAAAAGTAGATACTACTAGCATATTTACTGGCGCAAGTGGTAACAAAAAGATCGAGATATACAGAGTGTGAAAGAACGAAGAAGAATGTTATAAATCAAAAATAATAATAATTTGCTTTATTCCAAAACAGTACTTGTGATACAGAATGGAAGTCTCAGCATTTTACTACAGTATTGCATTCAGTTAGTATATTATCAATAAAATAAAATTCTACATAGATTATGGGTAGTCTCAGCTAATTTTGACAACAACATACCAGCATGTCGGTAGCAAAGCCAAAATTGAACAGAATGTTTGAAGGTGTTAGAAAAGTAGATACTACTAGCATATTTACTGGCGCAAGTGGTAACAAAAAGATCGAGATATACAGAGTGTGAAAGAACGAAGAAGAATGTTATAAATCAAAAATAATAATAATTTGCTTTATTCCAAAACAGTACTTGTGATACAGAATGGAAGTCTCAGCATTTTACTACAGTATTGCATTCAGTTAGTATATTATCAATAAAATAAAATTCTACATAGATTATGGGTAGTCTCAGCTAATTTTGACAACAACATACCAGCATGTCGGTAGCAAAGCCAAAATTGAACAGAATGTTTGAAGGTGTTAGAAAAGTAGATACTACTAGCATATTTACTGGCGCAAGTGGTAACAAAAAGATCGAGATATACAGAGTGTGAAAGAACGAAGAAGAATGTTATAAATCAAAAATAATAATAATTTGCTTTATTCCAAAACAGTACTTGTGATACAGAATGGAAGTCTCAGCATTTTACTACAGTATTGCATTCAGTTAGTATATTATCAATAAAATAAAATTCTACATAGATTATGGGTAGTCTCAGCTAATTTTGACAACAACATACCAGCATGTCGGTAGCAAAGCCAAAATTGAACAGAATGTTTGAAGGTGTTAGAAAAGTAGATACTACTAGCATATTTACTGGCGCAAGTGGTAACAAAAAGATCGAGATATACAGAGTGTGAAAGAACGAAGAAGAATGTTATAAATCAAAAATAATAATAATTTGCTTTATTCCAAAACAGTACTTGTGATACAGAATGGAAGTCTCAGCATTTTACTACAGTATTGCATTCAGTTAGTATATTATCAATAAAATAAAATTCTACATAGATTAAGTGTCTGTCTGTCTGTCTGGATTCAACATAGAACTTGGCACCGAAGTGCAGCAGTTCGAGTTGCCACGTTCCAAATAGCACACAAAGGTAGACAAGAAGATGAGTGAAGAGAATCAATAGAGTTTGACAAGTATAAGAGCGAAACTGAATGGGTAATGGTAGAAAAAATATGAAAGATTACAGAGACTGAATACATCTGCGCCACTGACAACGATTTTGAGCCATGTCACCTATTGTCTCCAGCCATTGATTCCTAGAGTCCCGAGGCCCCCAACCCGGGAGTCTGCATCTCCCTACCTGACTCAGTTTAACTGTCAAGGATTTCATGGATTGATGAGGCCATGTTTTTGTTTGGCCACCACTGGCTCTTTTCCAGCCTGCACCACCTATATCAGCTAGCAATGCCCGTCGGGGGAGGCGGTGGTTAGGCATGCGCAGCACGTGACCTAGCCATCTTAGTCTATGTAACTTTATAGCCTCGTCGATTGATTTTCCCTCTTTACCCAACACTCTACGCCTAACGTCAACATTAAGTGTAATCTCAGTTAGCTATGACAACAAAATATTGGCATGTTGGTAACAAAGTCAGAATTGAACAGTGTTTGAAAAGTAGATGCTAGCATATTCACTGGCGTAAGTGTTAACATAATGGTCGAGATATACAGAGTGTGAAAGAACGAAGAAGAATGTTTTAAATAGAGTTTGTAAGGAAGAAAGAAACAAAGCAGCACATAACAGAGAAAAGAAAAGAGAAAAGGAAAGGAAAGAAAGAAAACGTTGTACCTATAAATGATATGAGTTGGAAAGACGAGATTCAGTTGTTCTACTGACTATTTAATAAGTTATAGGTATCACGCCTAATACTTTCTTTATCGCACAGAACACGAGCTAAGTGGGGTATGGTTGAGTTTTTGTACTTGCTAGTGCGACATTATGGTTTTCTATATAGGCTTCTGGTTTTGCCTGATGCGATACAAGGGGAGAGTTGTGAATGAAGAGGGTGGTGTGAGTTAGATAGATAAAATGAATTTAGCCCATTTTTCACATGAGTCCAAGTGCCTGTCGACCAGAATATTAACAAGCTGGTTGGTTAAGTGGCACGTTGCTTACCCTGCTGACAGGTGCTTGTTATTGCTTGGTCAGTTACCTTTATCACTCCCGTATTCTTTATGTTCACTTGAAGTTCTGTCTTTGCTGACAGCCTGCTTCTTAAGACAGTTTGTTAGTTTTTGCCTGGAAGTCTTCGAGTTTGTGCGTGTGACATTAGACATGAATCATCCGTGAAGTCCAAGTATTCTAGAGACTTCTTATCGGTCTCACTGTCCCTGTTTTCTCGCTCCCCAAACACTGTGTGCTACATATTTTCAGTCCACCGGAAATAGAAACATCATCGGTGATAGTGGTCAGCCTTATCTAACTCCTGTATTCACTTCAAAGATAGGCTTCTGATAGGATCCCACATATTTTGGTATTGACTGTTTAAACTTGCATATATGGTATGTTATCATTCTCACACATTTTGGTATTGACTGCTAATTTTGTATATTATCATTCTCACGCATTTTGGTAGTGACTGCTAATTTTGTATATATGGTATATTATCATTCTCACACATTTTGGTATTGACTGCTAATTTTGTATATTATCATTCTCACACATTTTGTTACTGACTGTCAACCTCGCACATATGGTATATTATCATCTCTCACGCACTTTGTTATTGGCTATTAAGATAAATTATTTCAAATGCTGTTAGCTGTCCATATTGTTGTAAAATGTATAAATACCATGGCTTTCTTTATCGTTGTTGCACCTCAATACACAGTCACAGTCCAGCCTTTGTCTTTTGATATTTGCGTGCTTTACTAAGTCGGAAGGTACGACGAGCAGATAGACAGATTAGTTCAGGCGCAGACAGAATAAGGTGAAAACGTCTTCATTCAATTCCCTACAGTTATAACAAATTGGCGACGGGGTTTACCTTAATTCAGTGCAGTTATAACAATTGGCGACGGGGATTTACTTTAATTCATCGCAGTTATAGCAAGCAAACGACGACAGTTTTTATTCTGTTCAGCGCAACTATATAACATTTTTGACTGTGTTAATTACAACCCAATTATAATGTCTATCTCTCTGGACGATCTTCCGGTGACTGCAGTTGAGGTTGCCAGACACACACTGCGTGATCCAGTTTTACAGCAAGTATCAAAGTTCATCCGATTTGGCTGGCCTCCACATGTTCATTCAAATGTTTTAAAACAGTTTTACCAGCGACGCCAATCCCTATCCATCGTTAATGGATGCATAATGTTTGCTGATCGTGTTGTGGTTCCAGCTAATCTTCGTGACCATGTGCTTCGGCAGCTTCATATATCACATCCTGGTGTTGGGAGAATGAAGGCGATCGCTCGCAGTTATGTTTACTGGCCCAACATCGATGACCATATCGAAGACCTCGTTCGCAAGTGTAGTAAATGTGCTCAAGCATCAAAGTGTCCACGCAAGACAGAACTATGTTCCTGGCCACGACCGGACAAACCATGGTCCCGTGTTCATGTTGACTTCGCTGGACCGTTCAATAGTATGCATTTCTTAATATGTGTCGACGCGTTTTCCAAATGGCCAGAGATATTTCCTATGCATTCTGCCACATCAATTGCAACAGTGTCCCACCTACGTCAACTATTCTGTCGTTTTGGTATGCCTGATGTTCTGGTGTCCGATAATGGATCGCAGTTCACCTCATCACTGTTCTCAGATTTCTGCAAACTGTTTGGCATCCAGCATATTCGTAGCCCCCCGTATCATCCCCAATCGAATGGACAGACTGAACGTTTCGTCGACACCTTTAAGCGTGCTTATGCAAAAGCGAAGGGGGAGGGAACAACAGAAAAAATTTTGGATAAATTCTTGCTGCATTATCGTACGAATGAAAAAGGACAGTTATGTGGCAGACACACAGATCACGCTCTATCCAGTACCACGCAAAGGTCAACTCGACAAAGAAGAGCTCCGAAACCTTTTCAAATAGATCCAAAAAGCAAGTCCTACACTCTTTACGGGGGGAGGTGATAGGATCCCACATATTTTGGTATTGACTGTTTAAACTTGCATATATGGTATGTTATCATTCTCACACATTTTGGTATTGACTGCTAATTTTGTATATTATCATTCTCACGCATTTTGGTAGTGACTGCTAATTTTGTATATATGGTATATTATCATTCTCACACATTTTGTTGTATATTATCATTCTCACACATTTTGTTACTGACTGTCAACCTCGCACATATGGTATATTATCATCTCTCACGCACTTTGTTATTGGCTATTAAGATAAATTATTTCAAATGCTGTTAGCTGTCCATATTGTTGTAAAATGTATAAATACCATGGCTTTCTTTATCGTTGTTGCACCTCAATACACAGTCACAGTCCAGCCTTTGTCTTTTGATATTTGCGTGCTTTACTAAGTCGGAAGGTACGACGAGCAGATAGACAGATTAGTTCAGGCGCAGACAGAATAAGGTGAAAACGTCTTCATTCAATCCCCTACAGTTATAACAAATTGGCGACGGAGTTTACCTTAATTCAGTGCAGCTATAACAGCTTCACTGAGTTTTCTGTTGCGGATCACTTGGCATATGGGATTGCTATACAGTTGTTGAATGCGACTACTGATAAAGACTTGGGGTAATACACTCTGTAGTATTGAGTTAGTTTCCAAATTACTTCGCGGTCAACGCTGTCGAAGTCTTCTGCAAAGTCGATGAGGATGAGGTAGAAGTTTGACTGCCATACATTGTGTTACTATATGATTCACGCATAATTTGCTTTCCCTGAATCCAGCTTGTTCCGGTTGGCGGAGTTCTGCATCCAGTGCATCTTTAAGTCTCTCCAGGATAATGCAACAGTACTCAAGGTAACACCAATATACAATGACAACGGTATAAAAGTCATCTATAAGTAACTTTTTTATTAGTTTTCTTAACGGAGAGCTTCAATAGTTCATAGACAGGAATATTTGTCAGCCATGCGGGTAGTTTGGGTTCGACTCCCTTCAAAATACTCTTAAAACCTATTCCTAGCCTACTAGCTGAAAGTAAGTCCAGAAAAATAGAAAAGGTAAGATATGTAAAGCTAGCAATCCCAAACAGTGGGCAAGAGAGACAACCCCACCTATACTGAAATTTCAAATATACTTGAAGCATTTTTGATGTGATTGTGTTCTCTGAGCTAGCTGGATAGTTAGTTAATTTGCGAAGCTTTCATCGCCCCACCACTAGCCAACATCTCCAGCGAATACTTCAGTTCGATGAAGTGAGCTTTTAGATTTCTCCATGGGGTTATTAATCATCCTTCGTAGTGGGTGGTCAGCTTGACCGTGATTGTTTGTTTTTGTGTGTTTTCACACCTTCTAGGCGGCTACTTGTATTGTAACTGATTGTTTCTTTCACTTGAACTTTGACCCTTTGTGTGTGTGTGTGTGTATGTGAGGTTTCTTTCTTATCGACTGGAAAATTTTGTCTATCTAGATGTGTCTATTGATTGATGATTCACTGGAATACCAGTCAGGCTTCTAATAATTCTCTGGCTGGCATTCTTGTTGATTCCTCTGTCTAATATTTGAACGTTGGTTGTTCCAGTCGAATTGATGTCCGTGGTTGTCTGTTTGCTGTGAGCCGATATGAAGGAGTGTAT
This sequence comes from Trichobilharzia regenti, assembly GCA_944472135.2. Taxonomy (NCBI): domain Eukaryota; kingdom Metazoa; phylum Platyhelminthes; class Trematoda; order Strigeidida; family Schistosomatidae; genus Trichobilharzia; species Trichobilharzia regenti. The sequence goes on from OX235267.1 coordinate 31,685,203, forward strand.
GTCATGTCCTTTGATAGCTAGTTTATATTCATGGATACGAAGAAGAAGAAGAAGAGGACATTCACTTTGACCAATGTAGTTAGCGTTTTTCGCAGTTGTTACAATTTATTTTGTAGATGATGTTGGTATTTTATCTACTTTCGCTGTTTAGTCTTTTGTTTGACATAGTACCAGCTGAGTGAAGTGATTTTCTTGGTATTTATGTGGGTGATGTCAATTCCTAAATGTTTGAAGAGTCTTGTAGTGATTTCTGAGATATCCTTTATATATATATGGTAAGGCGATTTTCTTTGAAAAGTTCAAGTCAAGCAAGCAATCAGTTCCAATACAAGTAGCCGCCTAGAAGGTGTGAAAACACACAAAACACAACGAATCACGATATTCAAGGTCACCCACCAGGAGAGATGACCAATAAACTCGTGGAGAAATCTAAAAGTTCACTTCAATTCAAATTGAAGTATGCGCTGAAGGAAGATGTTGTCTAGTAGGGGGCTGGCTATCCAGGTAGTTCAGAGAACACAATCACATCAAAATCATCATCCACCTGAGCCACAAATCTTCTCTACCCCATATACTTGAAGTATTCCAAAAAATCAAAAGATTAAAACACAACCGCTTATTTATATCGACGATTTTTTATTACTATACAATAAACTAGAGGAGGCTGTTTTCCGAAGAATTGAAAAAGAATCCAGTAGAAAGTTCATCATCATTTTCTCTTCTTGTGATAATGAAGATGACGACGATGTTGATGTTAACAAATTCTCACTATCTGATTTAAAATTTTTCAGCGAGGTTAATAATTTCTGAGAATAAAAAGAGGACAAAAAGAAAAAGAAAAAATTAAGGATTTATTAGATAGAAATATAGAGGACTATAAAGTAATTCGATTTAGAAGAATAAAAAATAACTATTATAAATTATTTAAATTAATCCCAGTGTGTTAAGAAAATCAAAACAAGATCTGTTTTCTGAACGTTTCTCTGTGTAAGCCACAGCCTCTTCAGCTGATTTATTCGGAGTTTTATTAATCATCAAAATATGCAGTCAAAAGATTTTTTTTACATGAATTGAAGTCAGTTTATTTGAACGTTATTTGTCCATGGACATTTTTACCAATAGAAATATGTAAGCAGTCCTCACATATATTTGTAATGACAATGTCAAATTACAGCTGTCCAGTACTCCACTTGTGGTTTTCCAGTGGTTCTCTAACTGATGTCAGCTCATGATGAAATCCTCTATGCAATTAAACAAAAAATCCCTACAAAACCAAAACCTAATAATGTCAAAAGGTTGTTGTGCATTCTCTCCTATAGTTGATTTGTAAAGATTAGATTTGTATGCGTGCGTGTGTATGAATGTTATTTGTCATATGGAAAATACGTGAACTCACATGTGATAAACATGATACTACATGGGCCACGAGAGCCACCTCTTGTGCAACGGGTCATATTAATTATTGAATTGAATTTTTGATTTTCCCGTCGATTGATTGGACCGAAGTGCTCGGTCTCAGGTTGACATGTCGGCTTCTTGTGCAGATGCTTCGACGATGTCCGGGCATTTAGTTAGTATACAATTGGTGGAGACGGTGGCTAGCAGTGGAATCCAGGATGCGCATTTCGTCCTATTTGGGACTCGTCAGGTGGATGTACCTGAATTTCTCAGTGAGTGATGATGTTCCCACCGAGGCTCGAACCCAGTACCCATAGTTTTCAAACGCTAAAGCGTCCTGAAGCATCATCGAGTGTTTGTTGTTTTTTCACTTGTCTTGCTTCATATATTTTGATGATTCATGAAAATCCCAATAAATTTGCTGAAGAAGCTGTGGCTTACACAGCTGAACGTTCGGGAAACAGATCTTGTTTTAATTTTCTTAAACACGCTGGGATTAATTTAAATTTTTCTATTATTTTTATTTTTGATTACAGCTTGATTCCACACCGTATTTTTGGTACAAGTATGGAATTTTTAAGCATGGATATCGGTGGCCCAAATTTTGCAGGTCGACCATAGATATCAGGTGTGCGTCGACACGGGATCGAACCTCGGACCATGTGCATGTTCGGCGAGAGTCCTAACCACTGTGCCACCGACGCTCAAAAGATTCCAGGAAGTTCGTAACACTTACGGTCTGGAAACTTATAATCTTAATAAAAAAAGAACCCTTAGACAACTGAGGACTACGAATCACTGATATAAAAAACCAAAAATGATGAGTCTTCAGTTTGAAGAGGTTTATTTTCAATGAATTCACTGATTATTCCATCTCAACAAACGCCTCCTTCTTCAAAGTAATCTACAGAGTTAAGAATAACCTAACAAAGGTGCTACGGCTTCGTCTTCTTTGTATCTCTGAAGCTCTCTCTGGCTATTCACAAAGAAAAACCGGAGCTGTGCATAGAAAAGAGAATTACTCAACTATTTCTACTGTTATGGTAACAACTTTTTGATTTTTGATGACTTAATTTTGTTTCTTTGCCTGTTCTTCAATTGCTTTTGATTCTTGTACTCTCATTTAGAACTCTTACGTAATTTCGTATACTCTCCTTTCTTCCTATGTGTATCCTGAGTGAAACTCACTGATCAAACTATTCATATTATTACATAACTTCCTTTTAATAACTGTTTTTGACAACTCACCATCTTTGTTACTACCCTAATTTCATAACACCTAATTTTCTTGACTGATTTTGTATTACGTAACTCCAATTACCAATCTTCACCTGTTTACTTAAAATAACCATAACCAATTGTAATTTTGTTTGACAAACTTAATGTACACATGCATACAAAATAACTCATAGATATATATTTGCGATTGTATAGTTAAGAAAATGAATTCGCAATCGTAAAAAGAGACTCTTCGCTGAACACTACGTGTTTTGTTTTCATGAATTCATTTACCTCTTTAGCTGTAAAACAAAATTCCATTTGTATACAATTATTCCTTTTTCCCACAAAAGGGAGAGGTGTTTTCATAATCATAGTTACTAAAAAATATTAGCACAGATGAAGAAGTTGCATACCACCAGCTAGCTAGCCAGTGTACCGAGGCGTCGCGAGCTAAACACACCGGACAACTGTTTCGCTTGTGTTTGGGTACGATCTCATCAGAAGCGGTGTACGCGGTTTGACTCAGATTAGACAGAGAGAGATGGCTGCATCAGTTAAAAACACCCGGCTACTTGGACGAACTCGTGATAAATCAAATTCCCATTGGTAATCTACACAGTTCGAGTGGTGGAATTTCTCTTAGAAACCGAGTTATTCTGATCGCTACAATATGTGATGATCTGGTCAGTGATACTATAATTGGTAATCAAGAAAGCAGCAAATTTGCATGAGACTATTATACTACTGGCTGGTTGAAATCAGTAGTTGCATATACCACTCTAGGTAGGCAGATCGAGGTAATTTAAGCAACACCAAAGGGTTCTTGTTCGCTCACAGACGACATAATTTCCCATTTGAATAACTTGATTACCAAAGTAAACTATGGTGAAACTCATATATCTTTCCAAACCAAGTTCACTTTTAACAGTTTGAAAAAATTTCGGCATTGAGTATATGATATTAGAGATTTCTTCAAAACATTAGACACACACGACCTTGTCCATATAAAAGACCATATCCCGAAGGATTCTCTATCTAATTGTGTCTATAAAATAAATACTTGGGAGGTGATGAGATACACATCGGACAACATCACCAGAGAGAAACCAAGTAATCAGAAGAAATGAACACCGTAGAGCCGCATCTGTTCGACCACCGAGAAATCCAGTTGAACTAGATGAGCTTGAAAAATCATCAGCTATAGAATCAGGCCACAAAATTTAATTTTGACAATATTGAAATCATCATCATCCAGAAGAAGCATTTCAGAAATCACAAAGAACGTCTCACATCATTAGAAGCACTTCATATCAAGTGGAATCCAGATTGTCTGAACTGAATAAGAATGATGGAGTAAAACAGAATCTGACCTGGTTACAACACCTCCCTCCCCTTCCTTCATGAAGTGACGAAATCCACACGAATGTGATAAGCAAATTGACTATGTCTGCACAAGCTGCTTTTATAATTTTACACACTAATCAAATTCAACAATCGACACACACTTGGTTTTGTTATCTTTACCAATGACCAAATTGACAACGAAAAATCACTCTAGACTGACGAACGATGATCAACTTATAATAAAGATTTTTGTATTTCCCAATGAATGGAAAACAAAACGATATTGTTTGGTTTACTGACGTTTCGCTATTCAATGCTGCTGCTAATAGCTTTATCAAAGTATTATTATTTCAAACCGTTAAAAGTGAACTTGGTTTGGACATATATGGAGATCAACTTGGTAAACTTTATTTTGATATCATAACAGAAGTACTATTACTACCTTTGTTATTTGGTTTAGTGATTGATCTTCATTGTTATTTTGACTTTCAATATGTCCCTTTAACTTGACCTAACTTGTCTATTTTTTCACCCCCTAACTCTTCGTTATATATAAGCTGAGTGAATTTTGTAAATTCCTGTTTAATAATACTTTGATAAAGCTATTAGGGGCAGCATTAAATAGAGAAACGTCAGTAAAAACAACAATATCGTTTTGTTTTTCATCCATTGGGAAATACAGAAAAAACCCTTTATCATATGGTGAAAATTCACTATTTGAACTGTGTACACTGAAAACTGCTTGCTAATTCGAGTTACTAATAATAATCCTTTACCTACCTGGGAAGCATCGTTTCAACTACACGCGGACGGAACTGACGAGGATATCAAAGCAACGAGGATCGGGAAAGCAAACCAAGCTTTCATTACTCTCAAATCTGTGTGGAGATCAGCAGAACTCCGCATGAAAATGAAAATAACATCCGGATTTTCAACTCCAATGTGAAGTCAGTGCTACTCGCTATACGAATTAGAGACTTAGCGCGTCTTAAAGAACACCTCAAACAAACTACAGACCTTCATTATCAGCTGCCTTCGCTCAATATTTAAGATCAGATGGCCGGCCAAAGAAGACCAGCAACAGGGATCTCTGGGAGAGAACCAACCAGGAACCGATTGTGCAACAAATAAGCAGGAAGAAATGGAGATGGATTGGCCATACTCTGAGGAAACCTTCACTAGACAAGCCCCTAAGTGGAACTCGAAAGGGAAGCGGCGAGTTTGTCGCCAGTGCGAGGGTGACTTGGAGGAGGTCATGTGAAGAGGAGATGAAAGCATGTGGGCAGGTGTGGAGCCAGGTGAAAACTCTAGCAGAGAACCGAACGCAATGGAGACGCTCGACTTAAGCTCTATGTTCCTCTAGCAATTAAATGAAATAATTATAATCAATACACAAGAGAAGTTGGACAAGAGTGTTAAAGGAGTTAGATAAGATACATAAAATGCCCATAGAAGCCGAAAGGAGAGGTGATATTACGAGGTCAGTGTTAGGAAACAAAAATAAATAAACTTGGTTAAAAAAAAAGCACGATCATTACATTGATAGAGCAGAAATTTTTGGCGCCGAAATGTTTGGTATCTCTTAAAAAAAAGTGGCCCAGCTTGTAGCCCAAGTGGCCTATTGGGTTTGAAAAAACGAGCATTGAGTTGTTGTCTCAGTGGGAACACCATCACTCACTGCAGAATGAAGATACATACTCTAGATGAAGAGTCCTAGATAGGACGTAATGTTCATCCTGGATTTCACTGTTAGTCACCCTCCACCAAGATTACTTCAACATATTGAAAGTGATATTCAAATATTGGTTTGTAGGGATTTGGTTGATTGGTTACAGGATTTCACCATGTGCTGACATTGGTTAGAGAGCTATTGGAAAACCTAGGAGTACAGGACAACTAGCTGTTCCGTCCTAGTTTGGGAGTTTTCATCAGTATGCATCCACTGCTACGGTTCGAACCCAGGACCTGCTGATTACAAGGCCAGCTAGCTGGTAGGCCATTAAGCCACTGGGACCCGATCCAATGGCCAGTCCATGAATTCCAACTTCCGCCAATTCACGATGTAGTGCAACCGCTAGCCGATGTCTTCAACGAGTATTTGTCCTGACACCCGACCTGCTGCACCCTACTGGTCATGACTTCCTGTAGCCAATATTGGAAGTGACTTAATAATCGTATTTTCGGTAAATCATCATTACACAGAAAAGAAAAGCAGCAGCCTTCTTTGGATTTCATGGTTTTGATTAAGTAGCAGAATTATTCATTCCCACTTTTTTTAACCACCTCATCCCACCCCACCTCCTCAAAAAAGAAGGCTTCTTCAATTTTGGATAAATGCTTACCTTTAAAATACAGCATTCCAGTCGAAGTTGCTCAACACTTGGTTTTAAAGTTTCCATTGGATTATTCTATACGAAGAAACAATAAAAAAAGAATACCAAAAGCATGAAAATAGACAATCAATCAATCAATAAATAAATATTTATGTATGAATATACATTTACAGTCCCTCCTCCATAAACGACCTAGTACGGCCAAGGGTTATTACATAAACTTCGGTCTTTCTTACGAAATGTTTCCATGTGACCGCGCGTTCATAGCCTCTTTTAAGAAGCCACACAGATACAGGCCCGGAACTGTCGCCCTGAGTGAAATCGGACGATACCAGAAAAGCACAGAAATGTTGATCCGCAAATCACCTTTCCAACTTCTCGTTCGTAAAATCGCTCAGGACTTCAAAACTGACTTGCATTTCCAGGGCTCACCAGCTTTGCTCTGCAAGAAGCCAGTGAAGCCTACTTGGTTGGTCTTTTCAAAGACACCAACTTGTGTGTCATCCATGTCAAGCGTGTTACCATAATGTCAAAGGACATCCAATTGGCTCGTTGCATTCGTTGTGAGTGTGCTTAGATGTTTGTTGGTTAAGTTCCCAGAGACGATGACTTTACAAAGTGCCACTCACCACAATGCCAGCATGGTGATGGTAGGGTCTTCTTGGAAATATTTTATAAGGTTGTACCAGTAAATGTAGGTTTAAGCGGAACATTAGGAGGTGGGTCAGGACTGGATAATGAAGGGAGATTTTTGCTCTTTCGTAATGCACGAATGTCAGAGCTTCTCGAAGTTGTTGATTCGATCAGATGCGTGTTCTTCTGCAAATTAATCAGCCGTTAATATTCATCAGCTATATCATGAAGTGTTAACTTTGGATTTTGTTCTAGCTGATTGAGAAGTCGTGTTCGGATATCTGTGAAACGAGGAGATTGAAGACTGCATATGAGAATCAAGGCTTTGAACTGATCATCTGTTAAGGACCCGAGTCGAAAATTTTCACATTCTCTGTTGACTGTGCCAAAATGAGTAAGGAAATCATCGTATTCATTCATCGTCAGCTTGAGGCAACGATTCCGTATGCTGAATATTGAGGAGTGGTCTTCAAAATGCTCACTCAGAATATTTATTGAGTCGTCGAAACAGTTGTCACGTGGCTTTTGAGGTACAGTACCTTTCATATTCTGCAGGACCCAATTTACGTAGTAGCAATCGTACCTTCCAGGCAGCGTCCTGCGAGGCAAGATCAAATCTTCATAGCGCTGATACTATGTGTCGAAAGTGACATTAGCATCCTAGTCATAGTTGAATTAAGTAATACTATTCACAATCCCGTCGACAGATGGTGCCATGGCATAATTCGGAGTGCTTGACCGGTGAAGGTGAACCAGTCTGTTTTTTGATAAGCATTTCCATTATTCTCATTTGTTGCTCAAGTAATAATTCCAATTTTATAGGATCCATAGTTCTCCGGTCGCCAATAAGTTATGGGGCCGTTGCCGATATTATGGTGTGATCGATGTAAATATGCGCTAATGAGATATAACGGACGATAACGTACAGACTGATATTGCTGAATAGTCAATTTGTCCTGACGCGAAGGAGGAAATCAGAAGACCACAACGTTCACGAAGATACGTGTATTTTCCAACGAGGAAAATTGACTGTCACACAAGAGTGTGGTGAAAAAGTACTAAAGAGTACGAATGGTGTGAAAAAGCGTAAATTAACTGTACAATACAAGAGTATATATGAAAATGACTAACATACATGAACCAATAAGATAGACAGTAGTTTTTCTTACCGCCAAGGCCTGGGAGTGTTCCTCAGAAAAGTCAAAGGTTGAATTCCAATGTCAGACTGGTGGATATACAAGCCAAACTAGGCGAGCTGGATGACTCCTATCCCAAACATGTGGTATACATCAGCTCCAGAATCCAAAAAAGGATCAAATGGCATATGAACTTATTTTGGTCACCAAAAACCATGAAAGCCTAACACTCCTGACGCTTTTCCACTGTTTTTGAGGATAAAACTTCAAGTCAAAGGCTTGGGTGTATAGTCCCGCCACCTGCTCCGATATGGACGCTTTGTGTGGGGCATCTCTCTTGGTGTCTATAATTTACCAAGTTTACATTCTGATAAATAAAATATACATATTTACAGCTTCACAGATCAATCCAATTAAACCTTAAAATGGTTCCTTCGCGGAATCACCAGCAAGAAATACTGTGAATTCAATGACATTGGCCAGTGGTTGCGCTATATTGTGAATTGGCAGAAGTTAGAGTTCATGGGCTAGCCATTTGGATTGGGTCCCAGCGGCTTAATGGTCTAAGAGTTCGCCTTGTAATCAAAAGGCGCTGGGTTCAAACCCCAGTGGGTATATACTGCTGAATAGTCCCAAACTAGGTCGAAACAGCTGTTCAGTACTCCCATGGCTCTCTAACCAGTGTCAGCTTATGATGAAATCCTGTAACCAATCAACAAAATCCCCACAAACCAATACTTGAATATCAATGTATTCCCCTAGTCTGTGTATTTAGTACATATGAGTTTTCATTAAGCGCATAAGCCTACACAGTGACGGATCCTGGTTCAAAATCCTACATGACATTTGATTTTGAACAGTTCATTTGTAGGGATTTAAGTTGTTTCAAGTTTGCTGACGGATTGCTATCAGTTAGGGAACTACTGAGAACCAGGGTTTACTTTACTAACTAATTGTTTCGTACTAGTTTGGGACTCTTCATCAGTGCACACCACACCAAGGTTCAAACCAAAGAGCTTCCAGTTACCAGGTAAGTTCATAGACAATTCAGACACCGGGACCTGACTCAGTGGCCATACCATCTGTCTGTTTTCGACATACAACTTTCCACCAATGTGCGGCAGTTCAACTCGCCATACTCCCTCCTTGTAGCACACAAACCAAGAGAAGAAAGTAGAAGAAATGCAAAATAGAGACAGTAAACAGAGGTGTGAGACAAAGGAGTAGTATTAACGAAGAACAATATAGCTTTATTGGAAATTATAAGTCACAAGGAGTGGATGCATCTGCGCTAGCCATTGACAACAATTTTGAGCCATGTCATCAATTGTTTCCAGTCTTCATTGGCTTTTACCGTCCCCAGGACCCCAACCACGAAGTCTACACCTTCCTACGTGACGGGCTTAAACTAACTGTTGTGAATTTCATTGACTGGTGAAGCCATGATATGGTTTGACCGCCGCTAGCTCTTTTCCAGCCTGACCCTATGTCAGCTAACAATGCCCGTTGTCGAGGAAGGCGATGGCTAGGCCTGCATGTGTAACACATGTCCTAACTATCTCAGCCAATGTAATTTCACGGTCTCGTCGATTGATTTCCCCTCCTACCTACCTAGCACTCGACGCCTAACCTCAATATTGCTCACCTTATTATATCACTTCACACGGGAGATAGAGCGCAGGCACTTATGATCAAACACAACTAATCTTTTCATATCTTCCACTCTCGATGGCTAGGTCTCGCAGTGATAAAGGAGGACGGAGTGGACTGATGAGCAGTACACTCGCCCTTTGGTCGAAAGACGGATATCACGTCGACCATGAATTCCAACTTCTGTTAATTTGTGACTTTAGCCCGACCATCAGCCAATGTCATCGGTGAGTATTTATCCTCACATTTGACCTGACACGACCTGATGTACCTCAGTGATCACGACTTGTCAATAAAAGAACTCCAAGCAACTTCGTGCTGCAGACAGTCACTAGCTAGCATCAGATTTGATTTTGAAGCTTACATTACCAAGCAAGACAGTGTCATTGTGTATACATGGAACGACAAATGACTGTTGTGGATATAAAGAGTCATTTTTGTTTTAACTGATAACACAATTTTATTGATTTACCAATCAATAAATAAATAAATACACAAGTAGGTGGAACAATACTATTTGAAGTTTAAAAAAAATACACGCAACTTAATCAACTCTAATTTAACCTGTAAGAAACATTAATTATGGTATTTTTAGAATAACTTATTCGGTAGTTAGTTTGTAGTATGTGGTGAGAGAAGAAACTGTCACCTGCACCGTTCCATTACTTCGAAAAAGGAGTTACCAGTGCTTTTATGTGTGTCAGTCAAATTTTTCTATGTATATGTATGAAAACGTTTACTGACAGTTCGCTTTATACTTCTGTTAAAGTTCTTTGGAAGTTGTTTGCAACAAGAAAAAAATCCAACTGGTTTCAATCTGATTGACAGTTTTTGTTTCAGCGTGTTACATCGCCTCGAATACAAGAAATGAGTCAAGGTGTGATGATAGACAAAGAAAGAAAGAGAGAGAGAGCAAACCAACTTCTCTTGATAGGCTAAATAAACAGTTTTCAATGTGAATTTAAAAAATGTTTCTTTTTTTACATAGTCAGAGACCTGTCTACATGAAACATTCATCTAATTAGAGTAATAGATTGTGTATCGTTCACTATGCTCATTATAATAAAGGTGTTTTTTGTATTTCCCAATGAATAAAGAAAAAAAAAAACGAAATTCCTGTCTTTACTGACGTTTCATGCTTATTTTAACTTTCATCGGGTGAAGACACATTGGTTAATTGACTGGCTTCCCGTAGGCTTCTTTCACCATGACGCGCCATCATCATTCCGGTCGATAACTGCTACCTTGATGGATTTTTTGATATCGTGTTTTGATTCGTCCTGCTTTAGTTGGACACAGATGGGAATTAAGGCTAGTTGTAGTTCAAAATGATGGAATTAATATTATAGAAGGAAATTTTGTACCAATTGAAGGCTTTGTTGAGTGAGTGCATTATCTGACATCTAATTCCAGGAGTTGGAAATGAAATTGTATATAATTTTAATTACAGAATTTTTTAAACTATATTACTCATTCATACAATCTCTACTGAGCCTATTATTTATGGGGCACTTCCAGATACTTATAAATCAATAACAGATCATATCATTGTATTACAATCTAATAAACATATACATTTAACTATATTTGGTAAACAAATGGATTATATTACTCATATATCATTTGCATCAATTAAAAAGCCACCAAATTCACCATGTGAACATGAATGTGTTAGTTACTAGTTCATTTAATACACTTCCTGAAAGTTCATTTGTTACTACAAGTTACTACAAGTTTACGTGAATTATCCAGTAATGAAGCTGCTTTTTTTCGATGCATTCGTATTATTCCTGTACAAATTTCACCACCACGTATTGATTCATCAGAAAATACCGCATCACCATCATCATCGTCATCATCACCAGAACAACCGCGACCACAGAATTATTCTGATATTGACGGTAAATGGATCTATGCTAATGTTACTAAACCGGAGTATCGTTTATCCTTTCGGACTACAAGTGCTCTTATGCCATTATGGGTACAAATTATTTTAATTATTTTTTCTATTTGGTTTATTCAGTGGTCTTAATTTAGGCCTTATGTCACTTGATAAAAACTGAATTAAAAATTATTGAAAGTGCTGGTTCACATAAAGAAAAAGGTTATGCTAAAGCGATACGTCTTGTACGTGAAAAAGGCAATCTCTTATTATGTACACTTCTGTTGGGTAATGTACTCGTCAATACATCATTAACTATACTTATGGATGATTTAACTGGAAGTGGTTTATTCGCTGTTATCGCCTCTACTATCGGGATTACACTATTTGGTGAAATTATGCCACAAGCTGTATGCTCAAGGGATGGATTAGCTAGCTATTGGTGCGAAAACATAATGGTTAACAAAATTATTTATGCTGCTCACCTTTCCAATTGCATTTCCTGTTAGTTATATATTGGATAAAATACTTGGTGAAGAAATTGGTTAAGTGTATAGTAGAGAAAAGCTTGGAGTACTTATACGTGAACAAGCTTTGGCTGGAACAGTCGCCACAGATGACCCAACATGCTAAACTGACTGGGACTCATGTCCCTGCAGGTACTACCATGTCAGGAAGGCTGTTTGGATAGCGGTTAAACTAAAAGCAGTTACCATGGGGTACATGGCGTCCAGAATCCAATCGGATCAAACGGCGTATGAACCCATATTGGTCACCGTAAACCATGGGAATGCAGCTCCTGACGCTGCTCCACTCCCTTGTGGATTAGACTCCAAGTCAAAGGCTCGCAAGGTGGTGGTCCCTTAATAAAACCACCTGCTTCGGTCTGCGCGCACTGGCAGTATCTCAGACCTCACACAATGAATTGAAATGAATAAAGAAATAAACAATCAATGAAACTTATCGCGTGCTATTACACGTGTTGCAATTTCCTTCTTTCTTCCCTTCCCGATAATAGTTAACGAACACTGTTTGAACTTGTTAAGCACGACTGTTTTCCTTCCAGATGAAGTTCTTTATCCGTTCTCTACTTATATATATATATATATTCTCTTCTTTCTTTTTTTCTTTTGATCTATGTTGTTTTATTATTAGTGTGTGGCGCATCCTTCTTGGAAACATATTGTACCAAGTTTTTTATGCGTCTAAATAAATAAATAAACTGACGTTTCGCTATTTAATGCGGCTAATAGCTTTGAAGAAAATAAAAGACAAATTCAGCGAAGAAAATTTTCTTTATCGACGAAATCATCTTCAGAGGCTGTACAGTCTTATTTATACTTACAAAAATATATAGTGGTCTATTATTGAGTAATAGGGGTGACATAATTGATATACTTACTCAGAAGTGGCTTTAGAAGTGAAAATTAAAAGTTGTAATTTACATGGTACTCAATGGCACAAAAATAGGAATTTGATAAGGTTAAAATTGCTATTGAGTGAGAATAAACGTAGTTGAGTGTCAATTTAACAAGTGTGAAGAGGGTGTGAAATGTACACCAGGGAACATATGAGATTGATAATAGTGAATTAATTATTAAAGCAAAAGCAAACTAAAAGTAAAATTAAAAACAAAAGAAAAAAAAATCAAAATTTTTTACAGGGAACGATTAGTGAAGAGGTTAAGACCAAGGGAGAATAAGAGACTGGACAAACTTTTTCTCTATACAGAGTTCAGGGCTGCATTGACAAATTGCCACCGCCTCCACCATACACAAAAGTCGGAACCTAACGCCCTTGGTACCTCATTTGGCCTCATCTTGTAGATGATCTTGAAAGACGACTCTGGTGGAGTTGTGTGGCAAGAGTTCACCAAGTCCTCGAGAATTGAACTAGTAATTGTCTTGCATTGTCCTTTTTGCTAACCATACCGGATAATGTTCAGAGATGCTAACAACTTTATCAAAGTATTATTAAACCGGAATTTACAAAATCCACCCAGTTAATATATAACAGCTTAATCATCGTTCCTCAGCATGGGATCATTTTGCGCTGTTAAGTTGGCCAATCGTTAAAGATAACAAAACCAGGTGTAGATCGTTGGATTGGATCAGTGTGTAAAATTATAAAAGCAACGTGTGTTTACATAATGAAATTGCTTATCACATTCGTGTTGATTTTATCACTTCATGGGGGAGGGGTGTTGTAACCAGGTCAGATTCTGTTTTAGTCCATCATTCCTATTCAGTTCAGACAATCTGGATTCCACTTGATATGAAGTGCTTCTAATGATGTCAGACGTTCTTTGTGATTTCTGAAATGCTTTTTCTGGATGATGATGATTTCAATATTGTCAAAATTAAATTTTGTGGCCTGATTCTATAACGTGTAGACCACCACCTATGGCTGATGATTTTTCAAGCTTTACTAGTTCAACTGGATTTCTCGGGGGCTAAATAGATGCTCTATCTTGTTCATTTGTTCTGACTACCTTGATTTCTCTCTGGTGATGTTTGTCCGATGTGTATCTCATCACCTCCCAAGTATTTCATTTTATAGACACAATTAGATAGAGAATCCTTCGGGATATGGTCTTTTATATGGACAAGGTTGTTTCGTGGTGTGTCTGATGTTTTGAAGAAAACTCTAATGTCAAGCTTATTGAGTACCCTTCTGATATCGTCTGACGCCTCCGCTCTATATGGAATGACAACTGTTGAGGTCCATGTTTTCGGAACGCGTTTTCGACCAAATTCTATGTCAGTGTTGATCTTCTTGATGAAGTTCTTTGGGTAGTTGTTTTGCTTGAGAGTTTCAGTAATGTTTGATATTTCTTCTTCTTTTTCTTTCTCATCCGTTGACATCACAGAGTGTGCTCGTCTAAGAAGACTTGAAATAATTGATACCTTTGTAATGATGGGGCGTGATGATCCGAAGTCTAAATATTTATTGGAATGGGTTTTCTTCCTGAATATAGATACACTAAAATGTCCGTTTTCCCTCCTCTTAACTAGGCAGTCTAAAAATGGTAGTTCATCGACGTCTGATTCTGCTTCCGGAGTAAACTGGATTTTGAAAAATAGATTGTTTATTTTCTCTAAGAATGAACTGTGTAGATCTCGTTTCAGTACGACAAAAGTATCATCTACTTATGTTAACCATATTTGAGGAGTGAGTGTTCTTGAAAAGATGTTATTTTCGAATCTATTCATGCTGTTTGTTTCGCTAACCAATAATCAAAATGACAGCACTAAAATTATATTCTTATAATAACTAACAAAGGATAAGGACCCTACCCCCCCTCGGGGGGAAACCAGTTCAATCCCTACAGAAACTTCAAAGGATATGAATTGGAAAACTTATTTATTTATTTATTTAAACGCAGAAAACACTTGGTACAATATGGCACCAAGAAAGATGCGCCACACAAGTTGTGTGAGGGCTGGGATACTGCCCAGGCGCCCAGACCGAAGCAGGGACCACCCCACGAGCCTTTGACTTGGAGTCTAATCCGCAAGGCAGTGGAGCAGCGTCAGGAGCTGCATTCCCACGGTTGACGGTGACCAATGTGGGCTCATACGCCATTTGATCCGATTTGATTCTGGAACCCATGTACCCCATGGTAACTGCTTTTAGTTTAACCGCTATCCAAACAGCCTTCCTGACATGGTAGGACCTGCAGGGACATGAGTCCCAGCCAGTTCAGGTTGTTGGGTCACTGCGGTATTCAAGCCCAACCACCACGGTAAGGTAGCAGTTGTCGGCCGGGAAAACGGAATGATGACGCGTGCTGGTGAAAGCCTTTGGGAAGCCAGTTAGTCAGTCAGTTAACCAATGTGTCTTCACTCGATGAAAGTTAAGATAAGCATGAGGACGTAGAATGTTCACACAATATACGAAACTGGCTGGTAAGGCGGCTGCTCATGTTTCCAAAGAATTGAGAAGATATGGTACAGAATTACTGCAACAGCCACACCACAAAAGCCAATCACTACCAACGGTAGAAATTTGAAAGACGTCACTTCAACTACAAGAGGTACACTGATGAGGACGCCAAAACAAGATTTGAAAAGGCAAGGCGGACGTCCCACTACTCTGAAGTCAGTTTGGAAATCTAAGGTATTCCATAGCACAAAAAAACAAACAAAATACGGATTTACAACACAAATGTTACGTCAGTCACTTCTATATGGGTGAGAAACTTGGCCAGCGCATCATGAAAAGCATTTCCAACAAGCCACTGCACATCATTATCAACAGCTGTCTTCGCTAGCTTCATGCTGAAGGTCAGAGGGTTAGCCAGAAAGGACAAACAGCGAAGAACTTTGACAAGCGTCGAACCCACCCACCCCCACCACAAGAACCTACTGCTCAACAAAAATATGTCAAAGGAAATGGGGTACAAGCTTAGGAGACCGTCGAAAAACATCACTTGTCAGGCGGCCGTCGAGCGGAACCCGAATGGGAAATTGATATGTATCCACATATATATGTGTGTGTGTATGTTGGTCTGTCTTTCTATTTGCTCTCTTAGTCTGTGACCATTTCACTGGTATGAACTTGCCTCCTTTAACAATGTATATTCTCCTCATATTATATTATATATAATATGAGTGTTTGTTGACAGTCCGTTGCTTGGTGACATATATCCATATATGGTAGTTGTTGACATGTCTGCTATATTCGCTATGTATATTGGATCGACACTCCATTATAATTAGCCATTCATGTTAAGACTGTCTAATGATTTTTCCCACACTTTGTCTGGAACATTCATATATATTTCGCATTCACAATCTTGTGACTTTACTTACCATTTTCGTGTGAGACCATTTTTTTCGTCTCCTTGTGTTTGGACAATAGAAGTATCATCGCACACCTAGTGGTCTTCTGATTTCCGCCTTCTAGCGTAAGGACTATTAGTTTCTCGACCAGTCCATAACAATAATTTAGCGACGAGTACATAACAGATGAGTTGGGAGTCTAAAGGTAACATGGAGGAGAGATAGTGTGAGGAGTAAATGAAAGCTTGTATGCAAGTGTGGGGCAAGCTAAAGAGAGAAACGACAAAGTACAGATGTGTTGTTGAAGCTGTGTGTTTCGCCCGGCATGCAGAGGAATAGTGATAATAATAAATATAATAATAAGGTGTATCTTTTCAAAATGATAGGCCTGAAAAACAAACACTATCACTACTGAAACTTCAAAACTGAAGTCCTATGATCCGCTTGGGAGGCAATGGACGTAAATAAAGGTTCTGTGACTGAGGAAGTTTCAGTACCAGTGTTGTTATTTTTTACTGGATGCAGTCAATGGGCCTCACACTCCCCACCCTTCCCTCTTTACCAGATTTACACCAACTAGCTAAATGAGGTTTAGGAGTACGTCAGTCGGTCGATCGGAAATCGTAACCGGACTTCTCCTACCCCTTGGTATTTAGTTTTTTTTGTAGAGATAAATTTAAATAAACCCTGATTTGTATTCAGTAAAATTTTTCAAAAATTAGATTCCCTCGTGAATCGACATTAGTTAGAGAACTACTGGAAGAAAATAAGGAGTACACCTAAGACAGATACAATTACAATTTTGGGATGAATTAAACAAAAACAGGGGTGTTACCTTCCAGTTAGTTATCAAACTTGATTTCAATACACACCAGAATTTCCAACTTTTCCTAATTCATGATACCACTGAGATGTTATCTGGGATATACTAGGCGGGGACGCTGACGAAATGCAGTCTTCTAAACACCTTGAGCCGCAATCTACGAATGTTTGGCATGCGATTCGCTCCCGCCAAATGCAAGATGATGTTACAGGACTGGACTACATCGACGCCTAGTTTAAAAATAGGAAGTGAAGTGGTAGAGCACGTTGACCGCTTCACTTATTTGGGAAGTACCATCAGCCAATGCCAACGGGCTGATCTCTGACGAAATCTCAGCACGAATACAAGGGGCTCGTTTCGCATTTGCCAGTTTACGCCGACTCTAGCGTAGACGTGATACCCGACTATCGACCAAAGGGCGGGTGTATTGCTCATCAGTCCGCTCCGTCCTCCTTTATGGTTGTGAGACCTGGCCACTGAGAGTGGAAGACATGAAAAGACTAGCTGTCTTTGATCATAGGTGCCTGCGCTCTATTTCCCGTGTAAAGTGGTATAATAAGGTGAGCAATATTCAGGTTAGGCATCGGTCGAGGTCTAGGTAAACAGGGGAAATCAATCGACGAAGTTGTGAAGTTACAAAGACTGAGATGAGATGGTTAGGACATGTGTTACGTATGCCAAGTCATCGCCTCCCTCGACGAGCAATGTTAGCGGATATAGGGTCAGGCTGGAAAAAAGCTAGCGGCGGTCAAACAAAAACTTGGCACCAGTCAATGAAATCCACAACAGTTGGTCTAAGCCACGTAGGAAGGTGTAGACTTCCAGACTGGGGTTCTCGGGACGGTAAAAATCTATGGTTGGAAACAATTGGTGACATGGCTCAAAATCGTTCTCAATGACTGGCGCAGATGCATCCACTCCTTGTGACTTATGATCTCCAATGAAACTGCTTTGTTTTTCTTTATTACTCCTTTGTCTCACACCTCTGCTCACTGTTTCTATTATGCTTTTCTTGTACTTTCTTCTCTTGCTTCGCGTGCTACACGGAATGTGGCGACTTGAACTTCCGCACATTTGTGCAAAGTTCTATGTCGAAAACAGACAGTGTTGAGTAACAATTCTCAAATCCTTCCAAGTAAACTCCACTGGCCACTACTGGGAAGTCACTGAGTGAGTCGATGATCCAGTGGTAGAATCCCAGCCGATAACTGCTACGTTGCCATGGTGGTCGTCGAGTATGCATACCTCAGTGACCCAACAAGTTAACACTAGCTGGAACTTGTGTTCCTGTAGGTTCTAACATGTCAGGAATCTAGAATTCAAATGGATCCAATGGCGAAAAAAAACTTGTGTTAGTCACCGGCTCACCGGCAACCATTGGAACATATCTCCCAACGCTACTCTGCTGCCTCGTGGATGAGATGTGAAGTCAAAGGTGCCTTAAAACAACCACCTACTTCAGACTGCTGGGTAACTACTGAGCAGTATCCCAGTCCTCTCACTAATAATAAAACAACGAATCATTTGAATAGTAGAATGCTAGCCAGCCACTCCCCAAGTGGTCCGGGTTCGACTCCCAGACGACGGGTTCCTAAATCTCGGTTATTAAGCCCCTGTGAGGGAAGGAGAGGTTGGTCATGAGGTTAGCCACTCCACCCAGTAAAAACAAACACCGTCACTACTGAAACTTCGAAGCTGTGACTGAGGAAGTCGATGTTCACAAGATGCATGTGTATACAGGGTTTTATGACATGATAGACAAGTGGGTGAGTGATATTAAAATCAACATACCTGTTTTGATATTTGTTGACGTAATTCAATAGCTTTATAAGTCAACCATAAAGTTTTTAAACAATTTGAAGATATTGTACAACACCATATACTACTTCCAGTGATAGTATTATTATTAGTAGAAGTAGTCGTAGTCGTAGTGTTAATGTTATTATCATTATCTTCATTATCAATAACAGAATTATCTAAATCTAAGTATACAGACCATTGAAGTTGAACAGATTGTTTTGTTAAACAGCTGTAGAGTAGACAATGATCATTTGTGATAATCGATTTGAGAAAATCATCTCGACTCTTTGATGAAGATGATGACGACAACGACGACAGTTTTAAAGCATCTAAAAAGAAAAGCAACAACAACAACAACAGAAAAGTAAGAATTCTCGGTAAAGTAATTGCTTTCATTAAATACTGATTGACAAATGGTGTTTCTGAGAATTTTAACCAAAGCAGAAGTTAGAATACATGAGCTATCAGTGGATAAGTGTTCAACGAGCGTGCCTTGTAACCTGAGGATTCTGGTGAGGTCACACAGATGAGTACTATTGAAGAGTCACAAACTAGGACGACACAATTTATCTGAAACGTGTAATATATTTGCTCAACACCTTTCAGACATTCTGATGACACCCACGTACTTGTGATATATGTATTTATAATGGAAAGTAAAACAGAGGATAAAGGATCACAATTTTTATAAATGTATTTCATCAAATTATTTCTGTCTGTCTGTCTGTTTTCGACATAGAACTTTGCACAAATGTGCGGAAGTTCAAGTCGCCACACTCCGTGTAGTACGCGAAGCAAGAGAAGAAAGTACAAGAAAAGCATAATAGAAACAGTGAGCAGAGGTGTGAGACAAAGGAGTAATAAAGAAAAACAAAGCAGTTTCATTGGAAATCATAAGTCACAAGGAGTGGATGCATCTGCGCCAGTCATTGAGAACGATTTTGAGCCATGTCACCAATTGTTTCCAACCATAGAGTTTTACCGTCTCGAGGACCCCAGCCTGGAAGTCTACACCTTCCTACGTGGCTTAGACCAACTGTTGTGGACCGAAAGCTGCTACCTTGACGTGGTGGTCGGGCTTGAAAACCGCAATGATCTATTCAAGCTATACTGGCTGAGACTTATGTCTCTTGAGGTCCTACCATGCCAGGCAGGTTGTTTGGATAGCGGTTAAACAAAAACAGCTACCCAATCCAACATCATGACCAATACAAAATCAAATTATTTACAGATCATGGTCACAGAGATAAGAGATAGGAGAATGACGTAAGAAAATAAGATGGGAAAAAGAAAGGGGAAATGGGAATATTATTAAGTAAATTGAATGGGATTACAAAGGCAGGTTCGCAGTTATGAAGAATAATTTTTTAATACATAAAACAGATTTAAGCTTTTCTGATATAGCTAAGGGGCTTTAACGAATTTATGTGTAACCTAAACCTCTTTTATATATATGAACTTAAAGGCATTATTGAAATCGACTTTGTGACCCATGTCTATGACGTGCTTTACGTCAAATGATATTGGACACCTTAGTTCCAGGATTAATTGTATCCAGTGTTTTTATTTGTTCTTAAAAGCACTTTGGGATGTGTTCTGTTACCTTGACCTGCAGAGATCGATGGGTCCTCATCCTATGTACTTGTGACCCACACACATGCATATAAATTGATAAAAACACAGTAGGATGTAACACTATCGTCCGAATACTGTGAGGGTTCACAAGAGTTTAGCTGTCTAACAAGTTCTGTTAACTATTTTGATCGGAAACTGGTCAGTAACTAGTGTGTCCCTAGTCCTATCTTTGATGCAGACTGAATTCTATCAGTCACATTTACAATGTGGCCAGAATTCTAGGTGGCTCACCATCACAGTGAACTTTGAATTGTTGATATTAGATGGTTGGAAGCAATCGGCATGAAGCCATGGACTTAGACTTTGTGCTAGTTGCCAATTGTCTGGTTCTTAGAACCTCGAGGATCCTGACAAGGTAGTTTACACTCCCAATGTGGCTTATCAAACCAACTGTTAAAGACTTCATGGACTGATGCCAAGTCTTATTTTCAACCACGTCTAACTTTTTTCTAAACCGATCTGATATCAGTCAACATTGCTCAGTGGGGAAGACGGTGACTAGGTATGTGTAACACGTGTCCTAACCATCTTAATCGATGACTGAGTTGCCCTCATTGTCTAACACTCTACACCTAACCTCGGTGTATTGTTCACCATATTATAATATTTAACACTCCAGATAGAACGTAAACATCTGTTGTCAAAGACAGCCAGCCACTTCACATCTTTCACTTTCAATGGCCATGTCTCACAGCCATAAAGAAGGACAGAGAGAACACCTAGGCAGTTAACACATCCTTTAATCATTAGTCAGTCATCATGCATTCGATAAAGGTGACGTAAGTTGGCAAATACCACATGAACCTTTTGTAACCCCGTGTTGAGATTTCGTCAGCAAGCAGTCATCAATTAGGGATGATGCAACTTTCCACGCTCAAACTCTTCACGTCTGCCTATATATAAACCAGTAGTCAGTACAGAATAGTCCTGCGGCATCATATTATACCTGACAGAAACGAATTGCATGCCAAAAATACCAAGAAGTTTGCTCAAGGCATTCTCAGAAGAGCCTGAATTTTTTCAATATCTTCACTTAGAAGAAGTATTTCAACCACGTAATCTAGGTCAACAGGGCTGTCGCCTGGCAACAAGTCACTAAATTCAATTAGGGTCAATTCCATCAGTACATCTATGACAGACATAAACAAAAATGGATACAGTGGGGGTTGGGCATCCGTGACTAACACCACTTGTTATCATCACTTTAAGTGACAACTCTCCGTAAGCTCTTAAATTACTTATGAAAACAATTTACCTGATATTATTGACTTTAAAACTGAATCAGTTACATTAATATGCATAATAGGTGTTGATTTTGTCAATTCCACAGGAGTTTTAAGTATATTGCGTCTCCTTTGTTCATAAAGTAGATGTATCCAATCAAATAAACGAGAGCCAATATTAACTATAATTGGTGAACTATTATGGAATTCACGTGTATGAAATATCCTTGGTGAATTGGATTGTTCAAAACGGATAGACGGTAACATTGGTGATTGAAATTCCAGTTGAACTTGTACTTTAAAACAAATATTATTGTGAGTTATAGGTGGTGGTGGTGGTAACAAGCTTTCTGATGAATTGTTTGGTACATGAAATATTTGCATCCATTTGTGCGGCAATTTAAAACGCCGACACCTTTGTGAAGAGAAGAAATACAGGCGATATTAACTTAAACAAAAAACAAAGGATCTCAAGAATAAAATCATCTATGTCAACCGATTCTTTAATTCAAACAAATATTTGCTTTTAGATTTTAGCTACTTAACCGTAAGAAGTAGTATAAGAGTTTACAAAAAACATTTAACCTTATTGATTTGAAGCACATAGTTGACTATAATTCAATTTCAGATTTTCCCGTCAACTGATTTGACCGATGTGCTCGTTCTCAGGTTGAAATTTCAGCTCCTTCTGCATTAACTTCGACAACGTCTGGTCATGCAACTTGAAGTCAATTGGTAGATGGGGACTAGCAGTGAAATCCAGGATGCTCAGTTCGTCCTATTTGGGACTCGTCCGCCAACTGGATGAACCTGCATTCGCTAGTGACTGAGTTCTATTGGAATTCTCAGTGAATATCCATTCTAAATTATTTGTCGATAATGTTACGCCATCGTCAACGATCCCCCATAACGTCTCTCTGCATTTCTGTTCGTTTTCGAACATGAACACAACTTTAGAATAATGTTCTCACTTTATATTGAATGACTTACCACCTCTTAGGATTAATTTCAATCGTTAGATTTTCACCACGAACCAACATCAGTAGCAGAGAGATCATGGAAAAGCAACAAGGAGCACTGGATAGTTGTTATGTCATAATTTAGGATTCTTTATCAGTGCTCGCAGACCATGCAAAATTGAAGTGTATACTCATCGAAGCCACGAGTTGACTAAGTTAGAATCCAGCCCAAGTAGTTGAACGGGTCAATTAGTTTAGTCTCATAACTGATCCCTGATAGGGTCAAGGGTGCGCACTGATGAAAAGTCTCACACTGGGATATGAAACAGCTGTCCAGTCCCTCCTTGATTTTCAGTGATCTCTCTAAATAATGTTAGTTCGTGACGAGAATCTGACAACTGAAACTTTCTTCTCAGATGATAACCTTCATAGAGTTGTAAACAGCCAGGAACCTGAAGATTCGAAGTTTAAAAATTTAATAATCATAATGATTTGTCACGTTAACTCGAGTGTTTCAAACCAGAATTTCTTATGAAAAACTCCACGATATGCACATCATTCTTCCTGTGGCTGAGGGTCTTTACTAAATTTATTTTGTACTGCAGAGGAACGAAGCTACGAAAATGTGTATATTCTCCTGTCCATTGGCTTTACCTATGCAAATTTCTCCCTTTATACTACCATCTGGTTTTCTTGTAAGAAGGACATCCATTTTCGGATTCCTCTTCACATGTGAATTTCATAGCAGAATTTACTTCACTCAATTAAGTTATTTATAATAATAATAACAGCTTTATTCCAAACAGTATTTGTGGTACAGGTATGGAATTCTCAGTGTGCATTACAATATATTGCATCTAATTACCTCATAAATTTTATAAGATTTTAAAATCAAAAAGCAACACCCAAAATAAGATAAATAAATAAAAACAACAGCGTTGCGTTTACATATTTAAACAATGCACCACAGGATATGAAATATAAAGTTGATGTGTGATAGAAGATGAGAACAACAGTGTAATAGTAACGAAGAAAGGTAAACAAAAACTAATGGGAACTATTTGTTAGAGTGCCACAGTAAGTTTATCGTGTCATACCTAACGGATTTCTCATCATATAACAGCCGTGCCAGATATGGTATTGTGGAGTTTTTGTGCTTGTTAGTCCTAGCACATAGCCTCCTACAGCTGCTTCTAGTTCTACCAGATACTCGGGGTCTGACAATATTGTATTCGCCAGTTTCTTACATGACATAATATGTCTATCCACAATAGTGTTAACCAGTTGGTTTGACGATATCCCACTTGCCTTACTAACGGCTTTTAGTGCCCTTCTCAGCAAAGCAAAGTCCTTCTTAAGTAGTCCAGGAAAGATTATTGGGGAGCAGTAAAAGGGGATGGGTAGAATACAAGAATTGAAAAACTAAGAAAGCAAAGACTGCTTTAATGTGTTGCTATCTAAATCATTATCACAAAGAATAAAGGTGTCACAACTGTCACCATATACTGGCAATAAAATGAGAATATTCTAATAAAGTTGTTCAAATGTCGATTTTCTAGTTTTCTCAGGAAATAAACCATTCTTTTGAAAAATTATAATGGGCATTTTTAATCAGTGAAAATAAAATCGTTAGGTAAAGCGATCTCTTCGTTGTACTCTCTGTAATAAGTGTGATGTGAGAGCTTTAAATTTGGATTGAAAAACACACTGACTGTACTACTTATCTTGTTAAACTCACAGAGTTATTTTTCATTAGAAATCTAACAGTAATTCTGAAAATATTAAAAGTAGGATTAAAGATATTTCATTCACGAATTATTACATTGATAGATGATTGATACGAAAGTTAGAAGAAATCAACGACGTACATCGACAATGCATTCCACGCAGAGACAAAATGGTTACCTAAGTTACTCTAAATGAAGATATATGTTACTGAATAACACACATGAATAGTAGTTGAATTCCACTAACATCAACTAGTAATGACTGCTGCGGGTATACTCCTCAGCAGTTCGCTCCGTCCTCCTTTATGGCTGTGAGTGAGACCTGGCCATTGAGAGTGAAAAGCCTGGCTAGCTGTCTTTGATCATAGGTGCATGCGCTCTATCTCCTATGTCAAGTGGTATACTAAGGTGAGCAATATTCAGGTTAGGCACCGGTCGAGTGCTAGCTAAGGATGGGAAGTCAGTCGACTAGGCTGTGAAGCTACATCGACTGAGGTGGTTAGGACATGTGTTACGCATGCATGCCTAGTCATCGCCTTCCTCGACAACGGTCAATGTTAGCTGACTCACATAGGATAAGCTTGGAAAAGAGTTAGTGGTGGTGAAACAAAAACATGGCTGCACCAGTCAATGAACTCCACAACAATTAGTTTAAGCCACGTAGGAAGGTGAAGACTTCCTGACTGGCTGGATGGGTCCTCGGGACGGTAAAAACCAATGGCTGGAAACAATTGGTGACATGGCTCAAAATCGTTCTCAATGACTGGCGCAGATGCATCCACTCCCTGTGACTTATGATTTCCAGTGAAACTATATTGTTCTTCGTTATTACTATTCCTTTGTCTCACACCTCTGTTTACCGTCTCTATTATGCATTTCTTCTACCTTCTTCTGTTGCTTTGTGTGCTACATGGAGGTAGTGTGGCGACTTGAAGTGCCGCACATAAGTGCGAAGTTCTATGTCGAGATTAGACAGACAGACAATGATTGCTGCTGATCAGCTAGATTGCAGTGATCCAACCATCGGATGGAAGTTTCAAGTGTTTCGATACAAGTTCATCGGCAGTTTAGTCAGTTTTACTCAGCTTAAAGTGCTGAATCAGTTTGACTGAAAACGAACGAAACGACTGTCCACTGGAGTGTGTGTTGAATCACTTCAATCTAGCTGGGACCAGTAAGCCCTATCTATTGGTTGACGTGAACGGTATCAAACTACTCAAATGAATCAGAAAGTAGTATATTGCGCGTCATGTGTTGGTACTTTCATTTTTGAGTGTTATTTTAGTGGGATCAAGCAGATAACATATTCCATTGTGGGTGAAATTTATTTTGATAAAGTCTCACAGTGTTCCCATACAGTAATATTGACTGATGCAACCACGTTTCAAGCAGAATTTATTGCTGCTCATAATCTGACCAAGACACTACTCACATACAACTTTCTAACTTCGTTTTTAGAATGCCATTATTATTTTTTATCGCTTAACCTGAATGGCAGTAATATTTTCCATATTTCTGGTATGAGTGATGGGTCATTCCTGCTGTACGTGTTGAATGTAGACTCGATGAACAAGGATTCAGTAATCAACCACCTCTCTCTCCACCTACCTAGATTACATCTTAGAATTTTAACTCACTCCCAACACCTGTACTTGTGTGGTTGTGTGTTAATGCGTGAAGTGCAATCGCTGAGAGTTTTTCTGAATTATATATCATCATGGAGTCAACCATTCTTACCTTAGCTAAATTCTAACGTTCCGATAATCTGACTACCCCCGATCTACTGGTGTGATTGGCCTATGCAGTTGAATTAACTCATCATCGCCTATTGAGGAATGCAGGTACATCCAGTTGGCGGACGAGTGCCAAATAGGACGAAATGCGTATCCTGGATTCCACTGCTAGTCACCATCCACCAATTAAATTCTAATCCTACGTAGGGTCTAAGATGTCCCCTCCTTATAACTGTATAACTGTAGATGCCTTATTCTCTCTTACTTAGGTTATCATTACTAGTTTCCACATTATTTTTATTTTGCTCTTGGCCTTTTCTAATCTTCTTAATGAATTTTATAGGACAGCTGTATGACACCAACCCCTCTTCTATCTGTTTCATTTCATTATTTAGGTCTTTTTTGTGCTACTTAGTAGTGACCCAATTAGATAAAATAATATAATTTACAAAATACCTTGCAATGACTGTGAGTTAAGTCGACTAAATAGGTCAACCTAGTAGTGGATCAGGAGTAGTGAGATTGTCGAAACATAACAATTACGCTAGGGTTAGAGTGATTGATCCCACGAAGATAAGTAATTTAGAAAATAACTCAGCAATTGCCACCGCATACATTAAAACACAACCAAACAATAGGGTGGAGAGGGTTAAAATTCTAAGAAGCAATATAGGTGGCTGGAGAGAAGTGGTTGGTTACTGAATCTTGGTTCATCGAGTCTACACCCAACACTTGCAATAGGAATGACTCATCACTCATACCGGAAATATGGAAAATTCTACTACCAATCAAGTCAGGCGGTGAAAAATAATGCTGGAATTAAATAAACGAAGTTAGAATGTTGTGTGAATAGTGTCTTGATATGATTGCGAGTAGTAATAAATTGTGCTTGAAACGTGGTCGCATCAGTCAATATTACCGTATAATACAACACTGTGTGACTTTATCAAAATAAATTTTATCCACAATCCTATTCTTATATCAGACGACATGTGTTGTGGTGATATGAATAATTTCCACAGGTTCTCCTTTGAAAACTGTAAGACGTTTCACCTCATCAAACTGTGTAAATTGTAAATCATCAATTTGATTTAAAGACACACATATAGGGTACGAAAAACTTGAGGGATCTGGACTTCGCCGATGATATATGTCTGATTTCCAACAAACTGGAAGATATGCAAGTGAAAAGCAACAAGCTGGCAGAAGAAGCATCCTGAGAAGATAGAAATTCAGGTGAACATAGAGAAAACAGGTGGTGAAGAATCCTGGCCAACACCTACAGCAGCAACAACAACAGACAACAATCAGCCAGCATAAATGGGAGGAACCTGAAAGGAACAACCTCCTTTACCTGCCCACCTACCTGGGAAGCATCGTTTCAACTAAAGGCTGACGGAACTGGTGAGGATATCAAAGCAACGAGGATTGTGAAAGCAAGACAAGCTTTCATTACTCTCAAGTCTGTGTGCAGGTCAACAGCACTCAGCATGAAAAATAAGATCCGGATTCTCAACTCCAATATGAAGTCAGTCAGTGCTATTTAGTGTACGGATCAGAGACTTGGCGCGTCATAAAGAGCATCTCAAACAAACTACACACCTTCATCAACAGCTGTCTTTGCTCGATACTTCCATAATTAGATGGCCAGTCAGAAAAGATCAGCAACAAAGATCTCTTGGAGCCGACCAACCAGGAACCGATTATGCAAGAAATATGCAGGAAGAAACGGAAATGTATTGGCCATACACTGATAAAAACATCAAGTGGCATCACACGCCAGGCCATCGCTCGAGTGGAACCCAAACAGGAAGCAAAGAGTTGATAGACAGTGCAAGGGTGACTTGGAGGAGGTTATGTGAAGAGGAAATGAAAGCATGTGGGCGGCAGACGTGGAGCCAGGTGAAAACTCTAGCAGAGAACCGAATGCAATGGAGACGTGCAGCTGAAGCCCTATGTTCTTCTAGGAATTAAAGGAAAATATATATATATTTATATATATAAAGTACGA
The DNA here is from genome assembly GCA_944472135.2 of Trichobilharzia regenti. Taxonomy (NCBI): domain Eukaryota; kingdom Metazoa; phylum Platyhelminthes; class Trematoda; order Strigeidida; family Schistosomatidae; genus Trichobilharzia; species Trichobilharzia regenti. The sequence goes on from OX235267.1 coordinate 31,713,495, forward strand.
AAGCTACTGTAACGATCTAGCAACACATGACTTGCCTGGGAGAGGATGTATTTTTCCGATCACCAAACCACGGTTCTTTATGTGTGTAAATAAAAGAATCATTGATTACATCGATGTCTTCATCTGAGGCAGAATCTTTGAGCGTTGACGACGGTGATGACACAGCTGACAATTCACAATCATCTTTAACAATATCAATTGTAAAAACAATATATAAATATTGTTGAAGATATTCTGAAATCATTTGGTTCTTTTTCTTGTCCTTTGTCTCTGACTCGAACAATATCATGGAAGCTAAATTCTCTGGAGTGATTTTAGTCACGTCAGACTGGAATAAGTCATCAATGTTGACATCAGTGATTGCATTCTTTAGAAAAGTAAGCGGATTAGAAATTTAAAAAAGACAAAAACAAGGGTTAAAATTAATCAGTTCTAATAGTGGTGTAATGTTTATTTTGAAAAAGATACACTACTACTTGTGATATGATATAAGTAGATAAGATTGTCTGTCTGTCTGTCTGTTTTCGACATAGAACTTTGCACAAATGTGCGGAAGTTCAAGTCGCCACACTCCGTGTAGCACGCGAAGCAAGAGAGGAAAGTACAGGAAAAGCATAATAGAGACAGTGAGCAGAGGGGTGAGACAAAGGAGTAATAACGAAGAACAAAGCAGTTTCATTGGAAATCATAAGTCACAAGGAGTGGATGCATCTGCACCAGTCATTGAGAACGATTTTGAGCCATGTCACCAATTGTTTCCAACCATTGATTTTTACCGTCTCGAGGACCCCAGCCTGGAAGTCTACACCTACCTCCGTGGCTAGACAAGATTGTAGCTCTAAACTAGTAAGTAACATGTTCAATGGAGAAGATTTGTAGCGATCAGGTGGATGATATATATCGTGTTCTGTGAACTGCTGGGTAATTTAATTACTAAGCTTCCTTTGTCTCCCATCTAGACAGCATCTTCAGTGCAGGCGTTAAGTACGAAATGAACTTATTTGAATTCTCCAAATGACTGATGATCATATAAGTGTATCTCCTGGCAACCATTGTCATGACTGGTTGTTAATTTACGTCTCTATTGATCATACTTTTGTATTGACTTAGAATTTGAACATTATTGTCATGCGATTTAGTTTTGATTAGCTGGTTACTCTGGTCAGCTGGTAAATTTGGTCTTTAGAGGTAATGTGTTTGTTAATCACTTGAGTATCAGGCTTCTAGAAATTCCCTGACTACATTTTTGGTGTTTCCTCTATTTAAAATGTCCACATTACCCTAGTTATCTAATGGGTGTCCGTAATCATATATATGCTTTTGTACAGTTAACTTGTGTTCTTGGATTCGGACCGCAGTAATGTTTATTGCAGTCCATGCATGCAACTGTAATGACGCTGAAAACTGATAATGGACCTGTAGATGACTGTCTTGAATTCATTCAGTTCTTGAAACAAGTCTTTCGTATTCTAGGCTATGAGCCACACGCCAATGTGTGAAGGGTAATCATACCCCACTACCCAGCTGCACAGGCTGAATTACACGGAGTGGGATTCTATCTGGTACGACCCGAAAGTGAGTAGACTCTGGTCATTCGCTCGAAATGTTCTCATCTGGCCAGGCGTTCATAACCTTTACCAGGAAAGTCATATATTCACTGCAATCACAAAAGTGAAAGGGCAAATGCCAGAGTCTATAGTTTACAACCCGACTGGTGAACATACAGGTCTATATAACGGGGAACTGGGAAACTCTGATTCCGAGTTTATGGTGTATATGGGCTACAGAATCAGAAGGAATCGGATGGTATATGAACTTGTTTTGGTTCGTGATGTTGCTCCAAGACTCGGGGGTGGCTCCTTTAGATAACTACCCTGCTTTGGTCTGAGCGTTCGAGCAGTATCCCAGCCCTCACACAGACTATGAGATTCCGTGTGGCGTATCTTTTAGTATCCGTAAGTATCAAGTTTGTGTTTAAACTAAATAAATAAAAGCAGCATTCGAACCAGAAACCCATTGATTGGAAGTCGACTGCTTAAGCCAATGAGATATGTCTGTCTGTCTGTTTTCGACATAAAACTTTGCACCAATGTGCGGCAGTTCAAGTCGCCACACTGCATCCATGCACCACACAAAGCAACAGAAGAAGGTAGAAGAAATGCATAATAGAGACGGTAAACAGAGGCGTGAGACAAAGGAATAGTAATAACGAAGAACAATATAGTTTCATTAGATATTATAAATCACAGGGAGTGGATGCATCTGCGCCAGCCATTGAGAACGATTTTGAGCCATGTCACCAATTGTTTCCAGCTATTGGATTTTACCGTCCCGAGGACCCAACCAGCCAGTCAGGAAGTCTACATCTTCCTACGTGGCTTAAACTAACTGTTGTGGATTTAATTGACTGATGAGGTCATGTTTTGGCTTGACCGCCGCTCTCTCTTTTCCAGCCTGACCCTATGTCAGCTAACACCTCTCGTCGAGGAAGGCGAAGACTAGGCATGCATGCGTAACATATGTCCTAACCATCTCTATCAATCGGTGTAATTTCACAACCTAGTCGACTGAATTTGCATCCTTGCCTAGCACTCGACCGATGCCTCACCTCAATATTGCTCACCTTATAATACCACTTCACACAGGAGATAGAGCGCAGACACCTATGATCAAAGACATCTAATCTTCTCATGTCTTCCACTCTCAATGGCCAGGTCTTACAGCCATAAAGGAGAACGGAGAGGACTGATGAGCAATACACCCGCCCTTTGGTCGATAGTCGAATATCTTGTCTACGCCAGAGTCGGCGTAAACTGACAAATGCGAAACGAGCCCCCTGTATTCGTGCTGAGATTTCGTCAGAGATCAACCGTTGGCACTGGCTGATGGTACTTCCCAAATAAGTGAAGCGGTCAACGTGCTCTACCACTTCACTTCCTATTTTTAAACTAGGCGTCGATGTAGTCCAGCGGGAGCGAATCGCATGCCAAACATTCGTAGATTGCAGCTCAAGGTGTTCACAAGACTCTGCATTTTATCAGCCAGCGTCCTCACCTAAAAGGACTATATCGTGTGCATATTCCAAGTCAACGAGATTATTCCCTGGTAGCAAGTCAATCCCTGAGTCTCTGAAGTGAGTTAGGGTTAAGTCCATTAGTACAATATCTATGATGAAGTTGAATAGAAATGGGGATAATGGGTATCCCTCGCTGACGGACACCACTAGTCATCACCACTTCAGCGGTAAGTTTACTAATAAACGGAACCAATCCCAGAAACCACTAATGAGACATGCATATCGATTGGTCAGAAATTCTTGGCACTTAGCAATCATACACAGTTGTTATTGTTGTTGACTTTTATTGAGTTACAACAACAACAATAAGAAAAAGGGTTGAGAAAAACACACAGATAAAGATCAACACCACTAGGCGTACGTACAGGGCACTTACCAGCATAGATATGTCAACAATTAAATCCAATGACGATGGATTCGATTGATATTCATCATCATCATCATGACCTCTCGTCATCATATGAGTTAAATAGATATTACAATCTAAGAGAGGTGTAGAAGGAGCCTGACAATTCTCATTATTCATATAATTCAATAAGAGATATAAACATGCTATGTATATTTTCATTTCATGTTGAGTTTTTACCAAACTGGCAAAGAGTTGTTGACTTTCTTCATTGTGTATATCAGCTATTTGAAAAGAATTTTCTGCTTTACTTACGACATCTATTAAACGTGTTTTATATCCATTGGAATTAACACAACCTAAATGACCATCTGTAAGGAATACAAAAAAGAGAAGAAGAATAAAGTGGAGTGTTTTTCAGTGTATAAAGATGCTTTCGACTTACCTATTCAACTATTATTATTATTATTCCCTTGGGTTCTGAGTGGAACATATACGGCTTCAACAACACATCTCCACTTTCTTATATTTTCTGCTGTCCTCTTCAACTGACTGGGCACACGATTGCCCATAATCTCGTGTCTCCTCCTCGCCAAATGATCTCTATGTCATCCTCGAAATGACGACCCAATCGTCGCTTTCCATTGGGATTTAAGTCGATCGATGGCCTGTATTGTGCGCGATGTCTTCTCAATGTATGCCCGATCAATTCATCTCCATTTTCTCCCACATATTTGATAAGCGATCAGCTGTTAGCTGATTTGTTCCCACAGTTTCTTGTCACTAATTCTTCCTGACGAGCCATTTGATCTTTAGTATAGAGCCAGTGAAGGCAGCTGTTGACAAAAGTCTGCAGTAACCTGTCGGAGATCCTGGTCATGAAACGCTGCTAGAACTGACTGACTGACTGACTGACTTCACATTTGCCTTGAAAATCCGAATCTTGTTCTTCATACTGACTGAGTGAAGCAGAAGCCTTCCATACTGGTTTCAGGTTAATGAAGGCGTATTTTGCCTTTCAGACTCTGGTTGGCTGGCTTTTACATCTCCATCTGTGCTGTCCTCCAGCCTGCGGTTGAAACCGTGCACCTAGTCAGATAAGTGATGGAATTAACCTCTGTAAAATCTCTCCAGTTGATGGTGATTGGTGCTGGTTGTTGTTGCTATCGGTTGATTGGTTGGTTATCTTCATTACCTCCTCCGTCTTCTCTTCGTTCATCACCTAGAGTCCTGTCTTGTTTGCCTGTCTGCTTCTTCTATCAACCTGTTAGTTTCCGCCTGTAAGTCTTCGAGTTTGTGTATGTGTGACATTATGTGGTGAGTGATGTCTGCCGGCCAAAATCGTTAAACAGCAATTTACGTCAATGTTTACGTCCAAAATGTTGTTCATGACAAAAAAACAAGAACAAAGACTAACTCGACAACCAATAACAGCAGATTTTGCGTGGACGGATACGATTCACACATGTATGGTCTGACCTTCAAAGAAGCGACCACATTGGGATGACAGAATAACTTTCAGCGAGAAAACAACCAATTGGAAGACGCTGTTTCCCTGCTGATAATAACGAATAATAATGTACATGAAAATCTATAAATATCTCTTGATTTCCTCAATAGACGATATGTTGCCTGACCCTTGTCTTCTGTCGTTACAATTAAACATAATTCATCCTCATGTGAAATCCAAATCTTCTAGTCTTCTTATTGGTCAGTGCAGCGTATTCCTGTCTTCTCGCTCCCATGCACCATCTTCCATATGGTCCAGACCATAACAACTACGAATATCATCATGAGTGATAGTCGACAGACTTGTTTTACTTTTGTATTCGTAGTGTTCACAGAGATGTTTTTTAAGGGATGGATTTACTAGCCTAACGATCAACCTTCCCTCTTTTCTGCGCCTAATACTACTAAACTAGGGGACGTTTAGGAGTGAGTAGGCCAGGAATCGAACTTCGCGGTATACTGCGTGGCTGGTGTGCATTCCATTATTGAATCACCGATGCCCACCAGGATGCATTACACAAAAATTGTATTTATTCATACCACCCTAGTAACAAATATAAATACTTCTGAGTGTTTTTCTATTCTGGCATTCGTATGATAATCTGATAATATTTTCAGTAGAACAAAGCTGAATTTAACGCACATATTTCTGAATCACAAGCTGCTGATGAGTGTCAGTCAGTAAGAAAGCTGTTTCCAGGCTTACTACCGGTACCGATCGCATTCAACCAATCAGCCAACACACTAATTATTTTCAAGCATTGGTTTGTAGAGATTTGATTGACTGGTTACAGGATTTCATTATGAACTGACATTGGTTAGATAACCATTGGAAACCTTGCAGGGAGTACTGGACAACTAGTTGTGTGGTGAGAGCTGGCTGTTAGCCAAAATTGGTGGACAGTAATTTACGTAAATGTTTATGTCCCCAATATTGATTAGTCGTGAGATAAATGAGAACAAACGCTTTGCGTAGGCAGATACAGTTAACATATAGATGATTTGACATTCAAGAAACAGTCATCAAAGAGATGCAAGGTTAATTTTCAGTGAGAAACAACCAATCAGAAGATTGTATTTTTCTGCTAACAATAATCTATAATATGTATATAAAAATCTATAAATATGTGTTGATTTCCTTAATAAACGACCTGTTGATTGGCCCTTGTCTTCTGTTGTTACAGTTGTTTTGTCAACCTGGTTTGGGGCTCTTCGTCAGTATCCACCTACCGCCAGAGTTCGAAACAACAACCTCCTGGTTGCAAGGCTAGCGAGCTCATACACCATTAAGCCTTTGGGAGCCGATCCAATGGCCAGCCCATAAATTCTAACTTCTGCCAATTCACGACATAGCGCGACCACTTAATTGTTCAATCCGAAGTACATATTCATCAGATTCATTCGAGAAATTTGTCTATAGACGGGTATGTATTTATGTAACACATAACAAGCTATATACAAGTTTAAAAAAAGAGTAATAATACGCCTAGCGTGATATAAATAAACAAAAAAGAGAGAGATTATTTTTTTATATAAAAAAGGAAATATAAAATAAAATTTTAAAACTGACCAGGCAAACGACTAAAACCACAAATACGAAGATCACGCCATCTTGGACACGATTTTATCCACTGGTCTACACTATCCACAGGAGCTAAATGAATTGGCAAACGGGGGAAATTAGTTGGTTGACAAATTAATCTCCATTTTGTTGATTTACTGTTGCTGGTGTTATTGAAATCATCACAAACGGTTGTTGGCATTGTCCTCGTCATCGTCGTCGACGGTAATTGTAAACTAAAGTGTACCGATATTAAATGTCCACTTTGAGTGATAATATGTAACCAGGATGCTTGTGTACGACACTTAGTAATTGGATCAGGCGGTTTAGGTAAATTGAATTCAGTGATGTTTAAGTTCCTATTTTCTCCAGTAATTTTGTAAAAAGATAGACAAACACAGAAAAATTAAAATTTTGAAAAATAATGTTAGCACAAAAATAAAAAGATGATTTTTTTAAATCTGTAAGTTATCATTTATGGACCATTGAGGAGTCGGGCACCAGTGGTCGCCTACGAGTTTACTTGCTTGTAACTGCGGAAAGTCGTGGATTCGCACCCTGGCGGTGAGTGACTACTGATGATGAGTCCCAAACTAGGACGAAGTAGCTGTAGTACTACTTCCTGTTGGTTTTCAATGGTTCTCTCTCTCTCTCTCTCTATAACTAATATCTCAATCCGTGATCAAACTCGAAAGGAACCGAATCCTTACAAGCAAACTCTTACAAAATAATATGCAGACAAGAGTTAACCGGGAATTTGACTGTCTCAAATAACCAGTAAGACATTTACAAGTACTAAGTCATCAACTTGGACACTCGCTGAGGAGACCGCTGGGTGACATCGCGCGCGCTTCAGGCCATTGCTTGAGTGGAACCAGGCCGAAAGGAAAGCGGTGAGTGGGACGTCGGTGCAAGGGTGACATGGAGGAGATCGTGTGAACAGGAGTTGAAACAGTATGGACTAACATGGATGCAGGTGAAAAGTACAGCAGAAGGAAGACAGAAGCAAGTGGAGACGTGCAGTTGAAGCCCTATGTTCCACTAGGAAACCAAAGGAACAATAATAATAATGTCATCAACTAAATTCGTTATGTGAAGGCTGATGGTACTATGCAGTCGCCTAGTCTCAAGTTGATAAAAGAGATTCAAATTTCAAACCCGTAGGCTATAAAATCGTGTGTTTACAGATAATGAAGCCCATTTCGTCGTTAGCCTTACACCCAAGTTCCTAACTTTTTCCGTGCCTAGGATAGCCTAGTAAACTATTTAAGTAGACAGCGGCATTTTTAAATACAAACGGCACAGATGATGATATTCAAATCAGCCAGGATTGGGAGAGCAAGATGAACTTGCATTGCTCTGAAATCAATATGCAAACTAACTGTACTCAAGTATTGATCTGTATGGATTTGATTGATTGGTTACAGGATTTCATCATGAGCTGACATCGGTCAAGGAACCATTGGAAAACCAACAGGGAGTACTGGGCAACTAGTTGTTTCGCCTAGTTTGGAACTCTTCATCAGTACGCACCTACCCCAACCAGGGTTCTAGCCCACGATATTCCGGTTACAAGGCGAGTTAGCTCATAGACCATTAAGCCACTGAGATCTGACCCAATGGTTTATGAATTCCAACTTCTGGGAATTAATTTGAGACAACAATTCTAGTGTCATTGTATACAACAAAAGGAGTTTGTTCTACCTTTGTCTCTCCCTTGCTTCGCCTAGGTGAATTCTATTCAAAACCCTCCCCCACCCCTTCTTATTTTCCATCTCCTTCGTATTTTTATGATATTTATTTAGACTTTGATTATCTGTCCACTTCACCTAACTTCAGTATTACGTAACTTTTAAGATTTGACCTAATTTATTTATTGAATTGTCTACATATACGCATATTACTCTACCTTTGTTATTCCTCTTATCGCCACCTGCATAAATCTTATTATCAATATTTTGTTATCATTATAATCATCATTATTAACTACGTTCAGAACATTTACCACATTATTAAGATTATTTGATCCACAAAATCACCGTTATTGGTGAAAAATTTTATACATAAATCTATGTCAAATTAGAATCAAGCCTGAAGAAGATCTAATTGAAAACAACAATATTGTTCGCTTATATGTCTTGTTCTAGTATTAAAAATGGGAATATTTAAAGATTATTCCTTGATGTTCTTAGTGGAACATAAGACTTCAAGCTAGAGCTTTCAAGTTTCGATAGCAGTGGTTCTATTTTTACAGGGTAGGGTGGGAGGGGGTTGGGGTAACCTCACACACCCAATCTTCCCTCTCTACTAGTCTTACTACCGTCTTAGCGAGGTTTAGGAATGCGTCAACTGGAAATTGAATCCCAAACCACATGCCGCATCGTTGGCAACAATTTTACCACTGAACCGCCAACACACATAAAAACCAGCTTCCTCGACACTGGGAATCCAGTGAACCCAACCCTTCCCCATATGACAAGCAGAGATACTCACTGATAAAAGCGCTACATAATAAATAAAATAAAGCAAAAACAACACTCACTTCTTTTCACAATCAATACAGGCTGAATCAAACCAGACGCCTACACCTTGACCATCTTTTGTTAAACCAATTAGCAGATCATTGACAGTATTCTTTTCATTTTGTGCTGAAGAATTACCTCCAGATGTAGTATACGAGGAGGATATTGATTTATTTACAGGGTTATATATAAAAGCCCAAGTGACAATTGATGATTGACAAGTAGATAGTAGAAAGGCGATTGAACAGTGTAACTGTTTTGTAACCTCTGAATACCATATTGCATAGACTATTCCATTTGGTAGACTAAACAGCCGTATTAAATCAGGAGTCGACACTGAGTCTTCTTCAACAATATTGCAGAGAATGTTTATAAAGCGTTTCGAACAAGGAAATATTGATGAATAGGTAAAGGAGGTAGAGAAATCAGAAGACACTAAACCAGCACTACTTCGTGAATAATGGCTAAGTATATTGATAAAAGTCTTCTGCTCGCATAGGATACAAATATGAATAGGTAAAGTTTGCGTATTGATTTTGTTGTTGTCAGCTGTGGGATAATGAATTTCAAGATTTATACATCCAGTAGATCTGAGATAGAATTTGGAGAGGAAAAATAAAAAGGAATGATGAATACAATCTTATAAGAGAAAATGTTCACGTACAATGATTAATTCACAGTTCAATTTGATGTGATATCCGGCTGGCTATCGACCAAAGGTCGGGTGTACTGCTCATCAGTCCTCTCTGTCCTCCTTTATAGCTGTGAGACCTGGCCATTCAGAGTGGAAGACATAGAAAGATTAGTTGTCTTTGACCACAAGTGTCTGTATTCCATCTCCCGCGAGAAGTGATATAAGGTGAGCAGTATTGAGGTTAGGTATCTGTCGAGTGCTAGGTAGGTGGGAGGGGAAATCAATCGACAAGGTTGTGAAGTTACACCGGTTGAGATGGTCAGGATATGTATTACGTATGCCTAGCCTAGCCGTTGCCTTGCTCGACAACGGGCAATGATAGCTGATATAGGATCAAGTTGGGAAAGAGAGAGCTAGTGGTAGTCAAACGAAAACATGACATTATCAGTCAGTGAAATCCACAACAATTAGTTTAAGCCACGTAGGAAGATGTAGACTTCCTAACTGGTTGGGATCCTCGGGACGGTAAAAACCAATGGCTGGAAACAATTGGTGACATGGCTCAAAATCGTTCTCAATGGCTAGCGCAGATGCATCCACTCCCTGTGACTTATGATTTCCAGTGAAACTATATTGTTCTTCGTTATTACTATTCCTTTGTCTCACACCTCTGTTTACCGTCTCTATTATGCATTTCTTCTATCTTCTTCTGTTGCTTTGTGTGCTACATGGAGGTAGTGTGGCGACGTGAACTGCCGCACATCGGTGCAACGTTCTATGTCGAAAACAGAGACAGACAGAATAATCGCCATCTGCGAATACTCTTTTAAGCGAATTTCTCTATTCTGGTTGCAGAAAGGCAGTAGTGGCACTATAAGGAGTGCAATAATCCAGTATCATAACAGCACTAGTCATTCCATCTCAACTAACTCAATCTTCAAAATACAACTCACAAAATGAAGAATAATCTCTGCCAAAGACAATACGCTCTTGTCTCTTCTGTGTATTGCTGAAGGTGTAGCCATTCAGAGAGAGAGAGAGAGAATGCATAGGAGAATTATTCGACCACTTCTACTACTACTACCACGGTAACAAGCTTGTTAGTTTTCTATCGATTTGATTTTCAATAATCTAAATATTTAAAAGACTGAGATTAATGAACAAAGAATATCCAGATTTTCGATGAATTTGGTCATCAGGTTCTACATTTATATGATAGTAATAATTGAAGAAATACTGTTATTAACAACATTCACGTTACATAAAATGAATAGTTACTATCGTCATATTACATTTGAAAAGCATCCAGAAGAGATCATATGCATTGATATAACACTAAACTGATAAGGGAAGTAATATGGCATTTATGAATGTATAGGGCCGACCGAAAAGAGGACTCTAAAAGCTCTGGATTTCGCATATAATTTATTTTTAATGTCACCTAGATTCGAAGACATGCAGGTAGTCAAAAACCAACAAACTGATTGAACAAGCAGGGAGGCAAAGAAGACAGGATTCCAGGTGACGAACTTAGAGAAGGCGGAGGAGGTATCGAAGATAACCAACCAACCAACAGCAACAATAACAACCACCACCAATCACCATTACCAGGAGAGGTTTGTCAGAGGTCATTCACTTCCTTCACTTTTCCGGCAACGAAGCACGACTTCAACCACAGGCGAGTGGAAAGCACAGATGAAGATGTCAAAGCCAGTCAGTCAGTCAGAATCGGAAAGGCAAGATAGACCTTCGTCAACCTGAAACCAGTTTGGAAATCTTCTGCACCCAGCATAAACAACAAGACTCGGATTTTCAACATAAATGTGAAATCTGTCAGTGCTTCTATATGGGTCAGAAATTTGCACTGCTTATCATGATAAGCATATCCAACAGCCTGTTGTAGACTTTTATCACTAGCTGCCCGCCCACTTCGCTGGTTCAACAGTGTGGATCAAATGACCAGCTGGCCAGAAAAAATTAATAATAAGAAACTCTGCAGTGCAACGAACCAACCAACAGCCGATTGCTCAACATATATGAAAGAGAAAATGGAAATGGATAGGGCATACACGTTGAGGAAACCATCTAATGACATAGCGGTCAATGCAGGCGCCATTGATCGAGTGGAATCGGAATGGGAAACGACGACGAGTGGGTCGTCAGTGCGAGGGTTACATGGAAGAGATCGTCTGAGTTGGAGGAGGAGATGAGAGATTATGGCCAAGCATACACCCAGATGAACAGGAGAGTCTTATGTTCCACTCTGAACCCAGAGGAATAATTTTTTTTTTTTTTTTTTTTTTTTTCCCCTTTTGGAAGGAATTTTCAGCATGGATATCGGTAGCCCAAATTTCGCAGGCCGACCATAGATATCAGGTGTGCGTCGGTGCGGGCTCGAACCCCGGACCATGTGCATGGTCGGCGAGAGTCCTAACCACTGTGCCACCGACGCACATAATAATAATAATAGACCCAATTGCAAGTTATGTATCTGTTCCTCTAGGAACTTAATTTTTCGTGCTCGGGAACCCCTACCTACCAGTGGTGTTAAATAAAGACGTTGTTAAAAACCCGTTAAGACTTCTTTATTAGATCATGTTGTCTAAACCGGCTACAAAGTTAGTTAGCATTGAAGAATCTTTCTCTATCATATATCTATCCGGTACCAAAGGCCTTTAGATACGCCAACACACTCAAAACAACAGAGGCTATTGCAATTCGCCTAAATCAATCGGAGACCTGAGTGCAAAATAAGCAGATCGTGTGTTACTACTACTGCAAGTCGGATAGCTGTCAAACCTCTATTCAATCAGTTTAGAGTTATATGAATGGATATTTCTAAGCATTGGTGTTGTTAATAATAATCACTCTCATATATAACATGTAGAACATGATGAAGAAGTGGTTATTGAAAATCTGAATATTCTTTGTTCATTCTTCTCAGTCTTTTGCACTTTTTTTTATGGGCAACTTCAGTGAATGTAAATATTTCCATGATGATAATTTCAGGATACAATATAATCAAGCAAATACGTATTTCCGGTAAATACTCATCAGGCTTTAAAATTACACTATAAAATATTAGACATAGACATTTGGAACAAAATGGATCAATAGAATCAGACTGAATCAAGCAGAATGTGAGTAGAATAATAATAATAATAATAAATTGCGAAATTAAGATTTAGAAAAATAAATATACAACTATAACACACAATATGATATTCATAATAAAGTTAGCACTATCACAGGACAACAATTCTAAGTTGAAGTTGAAGGTCATGAGAAGGAGAGAGAGAGAGAGATTGAACAAACTTTTTCTGAACACAGAGACTTGGGTGAAAATTTTTCCAAATGCCAACTGCGCCTTAACTATATTTAGGGTAATCAAAGGAGTACAAACTTTGGGAATTCACATGGTGTCTTGTATCACATAGGATTGTAATGAATGGATTTTTATCAATCTTGTGATCCGTGTATCCACAACGTGTGTACCAATAATACGGAACTCCTGATTGACTTCACAACGTTGGACAATGAACAAAATTGCTGTTTTTCTCAAACTCTTCATAACTCTTGTATTTCTTTCGAACTATAACGTCATATCCTTTGCTTTCTCATTTCTTTGTCAACCTGATTACAATTCATTGTGTCTGTCTGTCTGTCTGTCTATCTGTTTTCAAGGTAGAACTTTGCACCGATGTGCAGCAGTTCAAATCGCCACACTCCCTCCTTGTAGCACACAAAGCAAGAAAAGAAAGTAGAAGAAATACAAAATAGAGACAGTAAACAAGGATATGCGATAAAAAGAATAATAATAATAACGAAGAACAATATTTTTTTATTGGAAGTTATAAGTCACAAGGGAGTGGATGCATCTCCGCCAGCCATTGAGAAAGAGATTTCGAGCCATATCACCGATTTACCAGGCAGATAGGCTATGAACACGTTTTGCGGGAGAGAGAGAGAGAGAAGTTCATTCACCCTCAGCAGTACCAAGTCGTTTGTGGACGGGGGGAAGGAGTCTCATCCTGCATGGTTAAGCAAGGGACAAACAAAGTGTATTCTTAGCTTTATTTTAGCTCACTTTGTGTAGATACTCAACATTAAGTTGGTGTTAATAAGGCATTTAAAGTCATCTATTGTACTTTTTGTTAATTTTACTTTACAAGTTCATCTTCTACACACAACAGCTAAGGCTGTCGCGGAATCTACCCGAAGAAGCCAAACCCCTATGTTTCAAAGAAATTCGTATAGCCACTTCCCTTAACTTGACAATCTCCCCACACTGCTTTGCAAATATTTTTCTGTTTAATTGATACATTAGTTAGAAGTTAAACTTCTTTATCCAGAACGCATTTTTCATGTATCAGGTTATGAGTCACACATAATGTATGGGGGATGCTGATACAAACACAAATGTCCAGATTGGACCATAAACCCACTATTCTCCAATTGTCTGAGGATAGCTAAAGCAACAGACATATCTATGGTCAGCTGGGAAAATAGTGCACTTAATACATTTAATCTTACTCCAAAGATAATATGGTGGACATATGTGGATGACACTTTCACAGTGTTTAAAACAGAACTTATCATCTCTAGCTTCTTGACACATATAAACTCCCTAGTAGAGGGAATAAAATTCACATTTGAATCGGAAAATGAACAAGGAGAATTAGCTGTGATGTTAGATTGTAAAATAAGACGAATAAAAGTAGGTAAACTGCACACTAGTGTTTATAAAAAACCAACGCATTCCGCTAATAGATATTTAGACTTTAATTCGTCTCATCCGTTAACTGTTAAGGCAAGCTTAGTGAAGTGTCTAACAAACCGAGCCATAGCACTAAGTAGCACAAGAAAAGACTTAAATGACGAAATAAAACAAATAGAAGAAGCGTTGGCATCAAATAACTATTCTATAAAATTCATTAGGAAGATGAGTAAAGACCAAAAGCAAAATACAAATTGTGGGGGAACTAGTAATGATAACGTAAGTAAGAGAGAATATACGTCATCTGTTATTATGCCATATAAGGAGGGGACATCTGAGACCCTACGTAGGATCCTTAATAAAGCAGGAATTAGAGTGGCATTTAAACCTACAAACTCACAAAATCAGGACAAGCTCTGTAGGCTAAATCACCCGGTGGAACCAATTAAACAAAATAATACATAATATAATTTACAAAATACCCTGAAATGACTGTGAGGTCAACTATATACGTCAAACTAGTAGGTCGGCGGTAGTCAGATTGCCTATCAGAAAATAAGAATTTAGTGGCTAAGGTAAGAATGGTTGACCCCGAGAAGATAAATAATTTAGAAAAAGCTAGGCAATTGCACTTCACCATTAACACACAACCATACAATAGGGTGAGAGAGGGTTAAAATTCTAAAAAGTAATTTATGTAGGTAGAGAGAGAGATTGATTACTGAATCCCGGTTCATTGAGTCTACACGCAACACATGCAACAGAAACGACTCAATGCAAATACCAGAAATATGGAAGATATTATTACCACCAGTCAAATCTGAGGGGGATTATAAATAATCTTAAAATTCTATTTCAATTCAAGCACATCACAACATTCTAACAAGTAACTTATTATGACTATAAAAACACTCGTCTCATTTATTTCCCATCTGATTGTAATTGACCAATAACACTCATATTATTGTCATTTCTGAACGTACATTATCACACATTGATTTTTATTCCAATATCTGGTCTATTCCACTCATGTATATAAATGAAGTAAAAAGTTGTGTGAGTAACTTGATATGATTATGGGTGGCAATAGTTAGTGCTCAAAACGTGGTCAACAGTTAATATTGCTGTACAACACTGTGTGACTTATCAAAATAAAATCTTATCCATAATGGAGTTATACTCTACCACAGTGCCCGAGTTTTTATACTTAAACCACTAAAGCAACAAGTTGACTTACACAAGAGGATACAGTATGACATGAATTTTTAAATTAAATTCGCACTTTACACAGTGCAAGATTCACCAGTTCCCCTTGAAAATCGAGATTATTCAGATCACAATCTGTAATCTGCTTGATAGCATACACGATAATTGAAAAACTAATTAAAAATGCTTAAAACTATACACTGCTGGTTGATTGAGGTGGGTAGTTGTATATTACTCACATTTACCGTATCAAGGAAGTTACGTTATTATTATTATTATTTCCTTTAATTCCTAGAGGAACATAGGGCTTCAGCCGCGCGTCTCCATCACGTTCGGTTCTCTGCTAGAGTTTTCACTTGGCTCCAAGTCTGCCCACACGCTATCATCTCTTCTTCACATGACTTCCTCCAAGTTACCCTCGGACGACCAACTCTCCGCTTACCTTTTGGGTTCCAGTCGAGGGTTTGCCTAGTGATGTCACTTGATGGTTTCCTCAGAGTATGGCCAATCGACCTCCATTTCTTCATGCCTATTTGTTTCACAATCGGTTCCTGATTGGTTCTCTCATTGCCAGAGATCCCTGTTTCTGATCTTTTCTGGCCAGCCATCTGATCTTGAGTATTGAGCGAAGACAGCTGTTAATGAAGGTGTGTAGTTTGTTTGAGGTGCTCTTTATGACGCGCCAAGTCTCTGATCCGTACACTAAATAGCACTGACTGACTTCATATTGGAGTTGAGAATCCGGATCTTATTTTTGATGCTGAGTGGGGCTGTTGACCTGCACACAGACTTGAGAGTAATGAAAGCTTGTCTTGCTTTCCCAATCCTCGTTGCTTTGATATCCTCATCAGTTCCGTCAGCCTGTAGTTGAAACGATGCCTCCCAGGTAGGCAGGTAAAGGAGGTTTTTTTCAGGTTACTCCCATTTATGCTGGCTGATTGTTGTCTGTTGTTGGTGGTGGTGTTGGTGTTCGCCAGGAGTCTTCACCACCTCTGTTTTCTCTATGTTCACCTGAATTTCTATCTTCTCAGGATGCTTCTTCTGCCAGCTTGTTGCTTTTCACTTGCATATCTTCCAGTTTGTGGGAAATCAGACATATATCATCGGCGAAGTCCATATATACTGTCCATGTATATATAGTTATAAATCATTTTGATTCCCAGAGGGACCTGTGGTGAAATAATCACCTCGAAATGTATAAATTACTAATTTGCAAGAAATATCGAACTGATTAGTAAACCACGAATTTGATTGATGGTATCACTAGGTGGCCCCGAAGTATCTGAACTGATTCGGCTCTTTGAGTTAAGTGGACCCAGAGTCAACAGATGATGAGACCGGCTCCAAACTAGTGAAACGGTCATCCAGTGTTTGCATTAATTAGATTTGGCTAGAAACCACCACGAGTGTATGTGAGTGGTATACACAACTACTCATTTCAATGAATCAGTAGTATATAGTTATGTGTATTTTTTTTAATCAACAACTTGATAAAGTAAGTTAGACAGATTTTCCCATCGACTGTTTTTGAACACAGTACAACATACAGTGTGACATGTTGTTACGTAACACTTAATGAACACAAACGAACAGATAGTAATCTAATCTGTTCACTTTATAATCCACCATTTCCAAATTTTGGCCGCATTGTAAACTTGACTGATAGAATTTGGTCTGAACCAACACCGCTAGTGATAAGTTACTATTACCATTACAGTCCTTTAGGAGGTCAATCACCAACTCGGATAGCTCAGTGGTAACGTCTCTGACTGACTACAGCACTGGTTGACGCGGGTGAGGATTTCAGAAGGGACATGTGTTCCTTCAAGGTTGCAGATACTCGCAGATATTGTTGACTAGTAAGTGCCAACAATTTTATTTATTTTTATTTTATTTTATTTATTTTCGATTACAGCTTGATTCCACACTGTATTTCTGGTACAAGTATGGAATTTTCAGCGTGGATATCGGGAGCCCAAAATTCGCAGGCCGACCATAGATATCAAGTGTGCGTCGGCGTGGGCTCGAACCCGGACCATGTGCATGGTCGGCGAGAGTCCTAACCACTGTGCCACCGACGCAAGCAAGAAACCTAGGTCCAAGACTGGGCTTCCTGCCTGCCGATTACCTCCAACCATCTAATATCAACAGTACAAAGTGCACCGTGATGGCAAAATACCTAGAATCCAGTCTAGACACACACACACACACACAATACACTACTTACGAACTAATGTCCAATCAAAGTGGACAAATGACCTCGTTTACTCAGCAGGTAATAATCACCCTTTATCAGCATACTGACCAGTTACTTAAAATAATAGAGTAGATAATATGACTTCGATAATAATAATAATAATACTGATCAACAAATTATGCGTATAATACAACAATTTATAACCATTTAAGACTAGAAGAAAGTAAAGCAAAAACAATTGACTAACTCACACAGAATCTTTCAGTAATTCAATAGTTAATTGTAAACTTTGTGCAGCGGTTTGATAGGTACCCTCAATTTTGATAGTCTCATTTCTTAATGTCTCAGTTATGGATACAACTGGTTTTTGTTTCTCTGTATTTTCTTTCTTCTTCTCTGTTTAAATAGACAAATAATAAGAATATCATTAAATATATGTATATTTGCTGAGAGCAGCCTGCTAGCCGATTGGTTGACATTAATCTACGTCAATGTCTAGGTCACTAATATGGGCCATGAGAAAATATGAACAAGGCTGTTTCAACAACCAATCACAGCAAACTTAAACGTGGGCAAATATGATTCGCAGATAGATGGCTCCACTGTCTGAGGAACTCGAAAACAACCAGTCACAAGACCGCGTTTGTCTACTTGACTAGGCTATAATAATGTATGTGAAATTTATATAAATATGTGTTGATTTTCGTAATAAAACGATCTGTTGCCTGGCCCTTGTCTTCTGTTGTCACATATATATACACACACACACATACAATAATTAATGTTGAGTGGAGGATAACAAAATCTATTTTTGGTTAAAAACACTCAGAGAGATAATAATAATAATAGTAATAGTAAACGGGGAATCCATGCATAGTTCAGCGGTAGAAATGTCGCCCTACTGACTGACTGACTAACTGATTGGTCCCAACGTCGAACTTTTTTTACAGATGTGTAGCAGTTCGAGTTGCCACACTCCCTTCATATAGCACACAAAGCAAGAAAACAGAGTAAAGAGATAATAAACAGAAATATGAGTGACGGGAAAAGAACAGTAATAAGGGAGAACAGTAGAATTTTATTGAATATTCTAAATCACAAGGAGCAGATGCATCTACTCCAGCTATTGAGAACGATTTTGAGTCATACCAGCGATTACCTCCAGCCTTTAATTGGTTTTTGCCATCTCCCAAGGACCTCAACCAACCAGTCGGGAAGCCTACACCTCCCTACGTGGCTTGCTGGCTGGTTTAAACTAACTGCTGTGGATTTCATTAACTGATGAGGTCATGCTTTCAAAGAGTCAATCTGAGTGACAGCATGACGCCGAAGTGTTTATGTGTTTGGATGTACTCGAATAGCGCTATGTGAATAGATGATTTTGTTTGTCCTTTGCTTAAATACGCAGAGTGGTGTTCGGAAATCCGACGAGAAACACGTCTAATTGTATGTCCTATGTAACTGGCTCAATGTACAGGAGCAGTTAAATTAAACGTATTAGTTGGATTTCTGACTCCTATGTCGCGCTTAGCATGTCAATCGGCTTTGGCTGTTGCTTTTAGTTGTACGACCCATTCACTGATATTGTGAAGAATTAAGGAAATGGTCTCACAGAGTCGCTGACGATATCTCGTCCGAGACCGGGTTAAGATACATAGCATGTAATACAGATCAATAGCGAAAAGAGAATGGGAAGTCTCAAATAAGGCTCACTTACCTGAGTCAACCGGAGCAGTAGATTTATCGCAATCAGAAAACAAATCCTCCATTGACGTATCCATATTCTAAAATCTGCATAAGTAAAAAGCAAAACATTTAAACTCAATTTACTCAGGTTTGTTGAAATAATCAAAAATAAGTACGAGAATCACAACAGTGCATAAAAAACAAATTTCATGCAATCAAGTGAAAGTTTATAAGAAGTACCAACATCACAAAGTGAACAAACAATATCTTATTCTTCTCACATAAATTTCAGTGGAAATATCACTTCATAATAACAATACAGTATTATTATGGACACCTTGTTTCCATTTGGTAGAATAGTTACTTCAGTAATATAGAATTGAAGCATATAATCTTTATGGAGATTAGATAGGTTGGTCTATAAAATTGTAAGCTTTCATTACTTATTTCTAACGCACTGTACCAGAAAAAAGTACGACTCGTTTGGTAGAAGGAGGACAGTGACTACACTAAGACTTGGACAGAAATTCATCAAGTTTTCGGTGTGAAGAACCTGCAGTGTTTTGCTTGCAGCAATAAATAGCAGTGCAATGGTGCTTTACGTGGTAAGACTTAGTCAGGTAAGCATTCCACTGCCAGCCAGTCATTCCCAGGTCCGAATCCCAAACCAATTAATTCAATCTGGTATCACCAGGCGTCACACGATAAGTGTGGATTACAGCTTAATACTAAGTGAGTTCTAACTAATTAGAGGGTAAAGAACAAGAAGTTTAGCAAACACATCTTTTTGGCCGTTCCATTTTCAAAAGCTGTACAATCGCATTTATATGCATTAGTTTACATGGATACAATTATTATTTGTTTAATTCCACATATTAACGAAGGTGATAATAATTTTCAACTTGATACGAAAGTTTGAAGGTACGAATTTAGATTACAAGAGGCTTAGACACAAGACTGCATAGCATTAGAAAACAGTTACAACGTATGCAAAATTAATATTTGATAACTGGACAAATGGTACTCCGACACTTCGAAAAGAACATGAAACCTAAACCAACTGGAGAAATAACTATTAAGGCGAATAAAAGGTGATAATTATTTTCAACTCGACATGAGTTACAAGAGGCTTAGAAACAAAAGTTACGCAGGGATAGAACGAATTACAGGTATGCACAAAATGAGCATGGAAAAAAATTGAAATCAAAATATTTCAACTAGAAATGTGAGTTAAAAGGTGTGAATATTCACACCTGTAATTCGTTCTATCCC
The DNA here is from genome assembly GCA_944472135.2 of Trichobilharzia regenti. Classification (NCBI taxonomy): domain Eukaryota; kingdom Metazoa; phylum Platyhelminthes; class Trematoda; order Strigeidida; family Schistosomatidae; genus Trichobilharzia; species Trichobilharzia regenti. The sequence goes on from OX235267.1 coordinate 31,734,221, forward strand.
TGCGTAACTTTTGTCTCTAAGCCTCTTGTTATCTATATTCGTACCTTCAAACTTTCATATCAAGTTGAAAATTTTTATCTCCTTCGTTACTATGTGGAATTAAACAAATAATAATTGTATCCATGTAAACTAATGCATATAAATGCGATCGTACAGCTTTTGAGAATGAAATGGCCGAAAAGATATCTTTGCTGAGCTTCTTGTTCTTTTCCCTCTAATATCCCAATGGGTATTTTCCACGATTTCTAACTAATTAACTTCTTCGGTTCACATGGGCAACGTGGGAAAGTGAGAAAGACGTTTTTCAAGGAGTGAGATAGCCTAGTGTAGAACTGCCTCGTATAGTTTAATTAAAATTTGCAAGCGATAACATAAAGGTAATTATATGAGAGAAATGCATAAAGACGAATTTAACACTTGTTTTCCTAACACGACATATTAATAAAGAGTTTTATCATAAACCTAGGTCTTTTTTCAATAGATCATTGGATTCAGGACCTATCAGGTAGACAACTTTGAAGCACAAACGCGTATCGTTTCACTTGTGTTTACATGCGCCAGCCACAGTAAAGGCGAAACAGAAATCGGTGACATTTCTCTACTTCACTAGTTAAATTTTCGTGTCATATGTACACTTGGAAATGCATTTAACTGTAGTCTTCCTTTCTCAGTATATTTTTATAATCACAGAAGTGAATAAAGTCCATTGCATTTTGAGTTCCTGTTGCCTGGAAGATTCAGTGTTTTCAGTTTAATTAACCTTCACTTTTAGAAGCAAAATCTTCTCAATCCCTAATGAAGTGACGGTAAACAACACCTGCACAGTCACTATTTGACAAAACTGAGCCAGTCAGTCAAAGCAAGGTCAACAGTTTCAATATAACTCATAACTAATATTCACGGTATTAAGAAAATGGTCGTCGGATTAATTCTGGATAGTTCATTTTTAGATGAATCATCTTAGCTTCTGGAGGATAGGGACTTTTAAACTGATAAACATATTTTTGGGGGGAGGCGGGGGGCAAGCAAAGGAACCTAAATTCATATGAACAGTCGTCAAGATTTGACAGAATAGTTCTAAAATAATTGGGCGCCGAGTGAGAAGTAGACATCTGTAAAAATTATATTTGTGAAATCTCAACGAGATTGTCCATATGGTTGGACAAAAATTTTTTTAAACAAGAAATGTTCCTTTTATATATAAACCTATGTTGTGTTAATTTCAAATAATTTCCCTGAAGAAGTTCGGACCAGACTGCCGAACGAAACGTTCGAATTACTCATTTCAATCTCGCTGAGATTTTACCTAAAGTATTATGGTAATTGTATGTTTCATTGAATACAATTACTTGTCAGCCTATTTTCACCCATCGACGCATCGGATGGTCATCTGCTCCCAAGTAAGACAAATTTCTACAACAGAAAATAGGCATTACTGTTGACTTAGTACTGTAAGTACTGTAAGCCTCAGGATGGTCGGGGGTGGGTGCCTTGCGCTGCGGGTTGGCCACCCCTCCGCACACCTCTTGAAATGCTCCCATATGACCGGGCGTCTTACATAGCCTCTCCTGAGGAAGTCCTACTCACTGCCTTCACGTGGCGGAGGTGTTTCTCACCAAAGTGAGAGGGCGAAAGCGGATGCCCGGCGCTCTCCACCGGGTTGACTGTCCATTGGATGACGGTCTAGGGGAGATGGCTAAACCCTGATTCCAAACCTCCAACGACTGGCGTATGAAGCTCACTGGAGCTCACCGGCAGACGTATGGACAAAGGGCTTGTTGGATGTCTGGCCCCATTCAAAAAGGCGTATGAACCGAACTCCGGTCACCGGCTGCCAATGGATAGTGGACTCCTTACTCCACTCCTACTGCCTTGTAGGTCACACTTGGCTGTGTAAAGGCTAGAGCTGCACTCTCAAACAAAAGGCCGAGCGATGCTGGGGACATCACTCGTACCAAATTCCCATGAAACTTCATGAACTCTCTTACAAATTGCCGCGCCTGGGCAGCGATGATTCGAGACGTTCATGAAGCCGGCTGATCCTCCCGTAGGAGATAGCCGAAGTAAAGTAAGTAAGTAAGTAAGTGTGGTGTGCTAGAACGTCTAGATAAGGTCGAAGCTGAGCTGTCTAGGGTGACTGTGGACGGCAGAACGCAACGGGATGTCAGAAGTTGAAATGTTATTTAATTCCTAAAGTCATCAGAAAAATGGTATATATACTTTAACGACCAGATAACGGAGTTTAAAAATAAGCTAACCGACGATGTGTATCACTGCAATGGTGTCACAGGTTTAAGTTGTTTGGCAGATGTTGACATAAGAGCCTCTATTCATCGAGTATCTAATGTTTTAATAGCACCACGCAGTTATCACGACAATCCACAAGTGACAAGAGGCCTTTCAGAAAGACCATGATGTGGGACCTAGTCGTACATATGGAAATATTACTAATCTGTATAGTCTTCAGGTGTTGTATGCAGAAGAGCAGAAAGAGCAATATATGAATTTTTATGTATACAGTTTTCGTTTCCATCTTCACACCATCGTGAATTTGGAGACTGATGAGAAACAGTTTGAATATGCTGAAACACGTGGTTGGACAAACCTCCCTACTTAAATTCCAGTAAACCGTTGACAACCTAGTTTACTAACCCAGTGGGTGATCCTAACAGCTGAAAGAAAGGAAGGTTAGGGGTGAGGCTAGCAACCTTACTCAAAAAAATCAATCCAATTGCTACAAGAACTTCAGAGCACAAGATGAGATAGAAAATATAATAAACCTTTGATCGTGCATTATTTATCTGACATTTTTAAAGACTCCGTTTATAATTCAATGACTACAGATGTCACGACTTAGTTCGCTTGATATAAGAAAGTGATGTGTACACGAAACAGTGTGTAAGAATTAGGTTTTAAATCTCTGTAATATAAATTATAGCTCTCTAACTATAACTAATACACAACTACGGGAGCACGATAAAAACGGGTTGGAGAACAGATGCACTGCGGAAACTTTGATAACTCCAGGTGAATAAGTGGTTGGAAAGAAAATATGGCAGTCATCAAGTGACCTTAAGCAGACACTTGTTTTACTAACCAAGAATATAGTGTAACTTTAGTCTTTATAGTTTTCTTCTGAAGAGTTACCTACCTTTAATGCCTAGGGTTAAGACTAACGGTTAAACTAGGGTTACTAGCTACGAATAAAGTTATTTTAGGTTCACGTCCAGATTAGGGTTACGGTCAGATTGAGGTTATAGGTTGTTTTGAGGTTAACAGTTAGTGTTAATGGTTATATCAGGGTTGGGAGTTAGGGCTAAGATGAAGGCCTAGCATTATATAATGCTAGGGAACGATCAGAGGTTTATATGACGCAGAATATTCCTATAAAGCAGTCTAAGCATTTAAATACGTAATTTATCTAAAAACCTAGAATTATTCATAGCCCCTATTTGGGATTCTTGATTATATTATCTAAAGATAATTTGGTGGTTGCTACTCCCTTGCACCAGCCTTATGCGTCGAACGCCTTTTGTTACTGCTTCTGTTCTGTCTTTACTAGCTGACAGTTATATATAAATGGCTTGGAGATTCTACCAGTTTTGTTGGTTTGAGCATTCTTAACAATAACCTTAACACAGGCACTCAATAATAACTTACTAATTTGGCGCGCGACGAGCAAAACTGACATTGGCGCCTCTAGAACCCTTTAATAATATCTCGTGATAGGAAAACAAATGTTTTGTCCATCTCCATTTGCCCATCTTTGTATATTTCTCTCAAATAACAGGGTAAGTTTAATTGGATGGAGTCAAAGAAGAGCGATCGCGGAAACGGTCAAGTCAATAGCATGTCTCGATAGATAATAACCTTAAGATAGAATAATGGAGTTTACCATTATTGATGATCCCTCCGGAAGTGAATGTTGGTTTTAAGCTGAGCACGTTGACAGATCACAAATTTTGTGTACATTGAGAAACTTGAAGGACTGGCAGGATATGTGCGCACGACATTGGAGCCTGATAAATGCATAATAATTGGTGTTACGAAGTATTCGGGCATTTACCTCTGGACTAATCACCTCATGACTGCTTGAAAATTATCTTACCTACTAAAGATGAATACCATACACAGTCGATCATAATATACTGACAGGCCCGGAAAGTAAACTAAATTCTCCGCAACTGCATATTAGTTTGTTTATTAGATTTAACACACAGTATTATTTACTGGACGATGTTTCGAACAAAATTCATTGTTCATAATTTCTGCAGCTGTTCAGCGAATACGGATTGTTGATTATTGTTGTCACTTTCCTTCAGATCCTGTAGTAGCACTTATTGTGTGGGATGATAATGAACGGTTTTCGAAATCGAATGATGAGCTAGCTCGGCTCTTTTTCGCGCAAATAGAGACAGAGTCCTAAGCCCGACAGTGGAAACACTTCAACTGAATCCAAAGAGACTTAAACTGCCACGAACTGTTGTTTTGGATTGTAAGAAACGAATAGTGACAAATAGTAACCATTCTGGAGGTACTACTGAAACTCGTATAACACACTTTTACTTAAAGAATGACAGACATAATAGCCGCATTATCTAGTTTCATGAGTGGATGTAGTGTGGACTTTCGCAGATCAAACGGGCGAACGAAGAACACAAATCTCTGGTCTTCTTCTTTATAGGTCGGCAGTACTGAACACAATGCAATGAGATTCAAATATTTAGCGAGTAGGAAACGAAAACCTATTCAAGTTCATATAAATGAACTCTCAGTGATGTATACATGATTAACGCAGTTGTGGAGACCAATCAATATAATAAAGCGTAGTGAAATTTTAATCAGCTACTCACAATTAATGGGTTTTAGTGGATGAGATGCGCCTTCTAGATTAGAATGCTCTTCGCATAAAAATGCATGTGTTTGTTGACATGCAATCTTTCAATATTTCTTTATAGAACCCAAAACTTTACCAAAAGCACACACTATTTTAAAGATTGTATGTCATTAGTGTATCTTCATAGCCGTAAATAACTAATTAAAATCGACATTTCACAGGTATACGACATTCAACATTGTACGGTTTGATCTGAAGTTCTAAAGGACTAGTTTGTCTGTGGTCACCTCTCCATTAGATAATGCTTATCTCACCTATTCTTACTTACTTCTTGTCCAAAAGGTTGTTTTCTGCGGGGCTACAGTCGGTCTTTGTCAACAAAGCCACTATATAACCATAAGATTTTCAGGCATTCTTCTTCGAACTTCATATTTAAAAAAAATGAAAAATAATAGAAAGAGCCAGGGGAGACAGGTATTTTGGCACGCTTCTGCACTAGTTCTTTAGTCTTTGTATTTATTTGACACTTCATTTGAGTAAACATATGGTATGTTTATATTAGTTATTTTAACTCCGTTTAATCTACAACAGCCAAAGGCGCGACGAGGTAAGCACTAAGTCATGCGTGTATTCATGGTTTGTGTTGTACAGCTGCGTTTCAAATAGCTGTAATAATGTTCCGGAAGGCACTGTCACCAAATTCTTGTCATGGCCAAACGACATTGCTTAGCGAAATAAAGTTGATCCTAACTCCGTGGGAGGGTGTGAAGTGAAATCAGCTTTAAAATAGATGTCATTTCGCCTCTAAAGCCCCTGTGTGTTCTGATCCATGAAACTATATCTGAAAGCTAAGTAGAATCGAAGCGCTTCCTAAATCTTACAGCAACAGAAGTAAGAAAACCAATCTGGCCTTCTTACAGCTTTCCGACATAAAATCTGCCTGACGAAGTAGCTATCAACTAACGGAGAATCTTGTATCTTCTGACGTGTGTTCTCTTCTACCTTTCAACGAATCAAGCTTCAAGAAGATCAGACAGACCTACCCGATGCATGTAGTGTATGCTTCTAATTGCATCGTTGACTTGTTCCTTATCTAACGCCATTACAAAAGGTAGTGTGATGTTCCCACGATCTATCTGGCCTTAGAACCTCTCACTAAAGTTTCTACTACCTTTAGTGCAACTGGGCTATGTGCAGATGTAGAAGATAGTAAAGTACCCTTGAAGATAGACTCTCTGTTGCTGACTATTAAACGGAATGGCGAGGCGGCTGCGACCACTGACTTAGATATATCATTAGAATTACTTTCTCTGAAAACGTCAGGACCACCGTTGTCCTCCGACCAATCCCATCAAGACGCTAATCCCAGCGCAACGCAAACGGTCCAGCTAAACTCCATGTTCCCCAGTAGGAAGTCTGCAACAGTCGCTAAGCTAATAAACATCCAAAAATAAAAGCAGCTCTACCACCCTTGGTACCTATACCTATACTGTAACCGGTAGCGTGTATAGAAAGCGAAGACGGCAATTGATTTTGGACTTGTATATCATAAGTGCACTTGTGAGCAAGTAAAGAAAAGAAACTTGGCCAAACAGATGGAAAGGCATCCATCGTTCAGTACCGTAGATGGGGATAAAGAGCCTTACAAATTACAGGGAGGACATGGATCTTGCCTGGTTGCCCACCTTATCCTTTTGTTTTCCTTAGTCACTAACGTCCTACTTACTGACGCTAGAGTTTATAGTAAGTCATATGTATCGTAGAGACTCTCCATTGGAATGAATTCAATCGATACACACGACAGTTTTTCCTTGATGCATTCTAAACGCGGTACTTTCTACTTTTCTGTTACATTTTAGCGTCACTCTTTGCATGTAATCTATCTTTCTTGCGAGACTCGCACAAGTGTCTCTGTAACTCCATACCTGTAGCGATTAACGCTTTCACTGATTGGTTATGGCTAACCATATAAAAAGGCCACAAACTCAATCACCTGTCGTCCTGATGACTGGTAGCACATATCTGCTTGCTACAACAAGCAAAACTACTCCCACAGAATACGAAAGTGACACGCGAAGCTTACAAATACACCGCAAGCGTCGACCTGCTGTGTCACCAACATCTACTGTGGTCGGAACTTACAGTAAAAATATGATGACAGCCAGCGGTAACATTGCTTCTACAAACTCAGTACTTGGCAAAAGCTATGCTAACAACCTAACCAAAAGCAGAAATAAGGCCATACGGTCCATCTACAATCACGACAGAACATGCTCCTTACCATGCCAAATCACGCTAAAAGCTGGTGTAGCAACACTGTCACCCAAAATAGCACAAATGGCAACACTAAAGCTCAGCCCTCAGCACTCTGGGTATTCAAAGCATGACATACAAACAAACTTCGACAGAATATACGGCACGAGTCTTCTGGCAATCAAACCACAGTGCAGTAATGCATAAAGTGAAACCCATGTAAGGACACAGAATGTCTGCAAACAATAGGCTGATTAACAAGTCATGAGCATCACAAGACTCAATGAGATGTTTATGACTCCTTACACTGCGTAATGGTGTTGGTCACTCATACTGTTTCAGGTTGTTGACAAAGCAGATTTTTTTAGATTTCAACTTCGGGGCTGTGACAGAAACACCAGTCACGACTCTTCAAATTTTTTCAAAACGCCACGAGATCATTCATCATTAAGAACACTAATATAAAGTGTATGGATACCTGCCTGTATAGCTTACCAACTGCAGTAAGCGTTGAGCTGCCTTGTCACTACCACCTAAAACAGCTGCGACTGAGAGCAAAAATATGTCGACAACTTGTATTAGCACCTCTTCCATAAACCTTACGTATGTGTCACTGGACTTCGGTCACCAAACTAGGTTTCAAGGATCACTTCACAAATAGAACGACTCAAGTAGTCTATAGAAGAACCAAAGACTGAATTACGGAAAATAAAGTGCAATAAACCTATGGATGCTTGCCAGGCGAGGTCTGCTTGGTTCACCAAGCATTGTGACACTGGACCGCCAACGCCAACCAACAGATGCAGACGTCACACAGACAACTATTGATCAGCGGACATGTCTATATCTACACATATCAATAATATGCATGTAATAGCGGAATATCACAAACACACATAAAGTAGATAGTAATCTCTGTTTCTGGGTCTTTGTAAAAGTCAGCTGGACAATAGCAACAGAACATTTCGTAATATTTCACATCTCTGACAAAAGATGCAAATATATACACATATATATGCACACGCGCAAAATATAGTGTGATACCGTATAAGAAAGTGGCATGAACAAGTGTATGTGACTGGCATACGCAGTCGATACTACAACGAGTTTACAGTATCTGAATTAAATAATCATTCTAATTACAGGATTATTAACGAGCTGATACTATATAGAGACTGACTGATTTCAACATAGAACTTTGCACCTATGTGCAGCAGTTTTAGCCGCCGCATTCCATGTAGCACACAAAGCAAGAGAAGAAAGTAAACAGAATTCAAAACACGGACAGTAAACAGAGATATGAGGCGAAAATAGTAATACCAAAGAACAATATAGTTTTATTGGGTATTATAAGTCACAAGGAGTGGATGCATCTGCTCCAACCATTGAGGACGATTTTGAGCCATTTCACCAATTGTCTCCAGCCAGTGGTGTTCACCGTAGCGAAAACTCCGACCAAGAAGTCTACACCTCCATACTTGACTGGTCAAAACTAACTGCTACAGACTTCACTGACCGATGAAGCCATGTTTTCGTTCGACCATCGGTGGCTCTTTTCCATCCCGACTGGTCCTATGTCAGCTAACACTGCCCACTGTCGAGGAAAGCGATGGCTAGGCATGCGTAACTGTTATAATTATTTGTATTTCGTATTTCGCAATGACCAAATTACAGGAATTCAACCAAAAGCACAAAGAGGGAAGAAATAAGAAATTTGTATTTAGCAGAATTATTTTCAATTCAAATAATAAATATATTAACAAACAACAGTAAGTATTTAAACAATACAGAGATAGAAATTTTCAATCACCACATATGCCACATGTCGAATGTCTCCTTGCGTATCTCTAATAAAACATGTCCTAACCATCTCGTCGATGGTTTTCCCCTCCTTACCTAGCACTCGACCGATGTCTAACCCCAATATTTATACGTGAAGTCAGTAAGATTTAGTAAACTAAAAGTACTTTCGGTTTCCATGGGAGTTCTCCGTGCCAAATTTGTTCCTTTAAAGGCCTATACAGAATACAACCTCAAATGAATAACACCGACGTGAGAGAAATTCCATTCTTCATTACTAAACTTGGTGAAAGGAATCATGTTTCTTTTCTAAAACAGGAGCATTCGTAATTTTTTACTTAATGCAAATGCAGTTACATACAGTTGCACTAAGAACTCAGTGCAACTCAATGCACGATAGTATATGTACAAATAAACTGAAAAATAATGTCCTCCTTACCTTATGAAAAACTTGTCTTTATTCCAGGATTATAACTTTCTTTCATCTATGAGCCAGAGTTATGTCTTTGAAATCGCAATATTACATCTGTTAAATCTTCTTCCAAAACCAAGGCTACTTGAAACCAATAGCAACATAGCAACAAGCGTCACTGAGGGGATATGCAATAAATTCGCTCGGATATGGGCGTTGATAAGGCATATCCCCTATCATGTATACGCCAGAAGCAGCGTAAACTGGTCTTCTGTATCCGTGCTGAGGTTTCCTTAGCGATCAACCCGTTGACGTTTGCTGATGCAGCTTCCCAAGTGAGTGAAGTGGTTAACTTGCTCCACCAACCAATTCACTCTTTATTTCTAGGAGTCAATGTAGTTCAGTCCTGCAGCATCATATTGCATTTGGCGGGAGGGAAACGCATGCCAAACATTCGAAGATTGCTCACTGCTCAAGGTGTTCAGAAGACTCTGCAGCTTGTCAGCGTCTTCACGTAACCTTGGAGGATTATATCATTTGCTTATTCTACGTGAACGAGACTAAGTCTCTGAAGTGAGTTAGGGTTAAATCCACTAGTACAACTATGATGAAATTCAATAGAAAAGGGGATAGTGGGCATCCTTGGTGGACACCACTAGTTGTCACTACTCCAGATGAAAGACTCGCGATAAGCTCTCACCTGGCTACATGAGTTCGAACAGATTGCCTAGATTAATATAATGTATTTGCTCGACATTCCTTTTTATAGCCAAACATCGTCAGAGTACTTCTCGGTCGACAGAATCGAATGCCGCCTGTCAGTCACGTCTTATAAGCCGTTAACGCCCAGCTCTTGCTACGCTGGGCCTCACGCTGTTCGTCGGAGATTTTAAGAAACGCTTAGTATTAACGGATGCAAAAACCAGAACACAGATTGGCGACTCAAGTATTCTTTATTCTAACACCAACATATAACCAGCATTATTGATGTTGCGGACTAAGGTCTAAGAACAAATATTACAACAATAAATCACGATATTACGTCTGACAGTTTTTTCTAGCCTCTTTCTGAACAGCGACCGATGAGACGATGACTGACAGATTGATGAGCCGCGAAAATTATGGGGAAGCTGGCTCTTAGCAAATAACCACGAATCGATCGTTCAGTCTTCAACTACATTGATACCGCCTTCAGATCAAGAAATATAAAAATCTGAAAAATTAACTTGCTATCCATTGTCAGATCTTTAAATACCACTTCACAATATCTTGTCTCACTTATTTTCTAATAACGTCTTTACTTGATTCTCATTATATTCCATTAAACCTAACATTTTATAGCTCTTTATGAATTTGATTCGACTTATTCTATTCCTATTCTCTGGAGGGTACGGTTGTGCACCAAATAAAAAAAGGCATGAAATAAAAACAACTGGCTTGAAAATAATTGTATTAAAGCCAAAAGTGGACATCATGATAGTAAGAAATATATTGGTTTTATTATACATTGCAAATGAACGTTGTCGGCCTAGGGATTAATTACTTCCCCATTCTGTTTTCTATATAAATGTGTTTATTAATGATATATTTCACTCACTTAATCTATTACACTTTAATGTTTCACCTTAGCACTTTAACTTTTCTAAAACAGCTTCCAATCCCTTGTAAACGTTGTGCTTACCTCAATATTGTTTGGTTATCGTATGCCTACAACCACGGGATGAAAACGAAACGAAGTCAGTTTTCCCGCTCAGCCTGGAGGACAACTGAACAATTCAATAACTATACGGCCTGGTTCAGACAATGAGTGTAATTATATATATGTATCAAATATTTAACTGTTGAAACATTATTAACTTGTAGACAATTTAAGATTTGACATTATAACATACTTGATCGTGCCTGTAAAAATGGCATGCACTTTCATGTAAATTTATGTTTATATGAAAATAAAATTATTATTATTATGGACACCGTTAAGAATGCCTGCGCTCTAGAATCTGTCGAAGGGTGAAGATATGATCAATACACTCTCTTCCTGGTCTAAAGCCTGCCTGATTCTAGTGTTTCTTCCTCCCATGGACCGCTTAGTCTACGCATGATTATTGAGCCTCGAGCTTTAGATACCAAATTAGTCAATCTAACCCCCTTGCGATTATCACAGGAAAACTTGTCTCCCTTCTTGTATACAGTAATAATCAATGACTTACACCAACCCGATGGGACTTCTTCTGATTCCCAGACTCTGCCTAGTGCCTTGGTTAACGCAGCCAGTAAACTGTCTCCACTGTACTTAAATACCTATGGAGTCATTCCACCAGGTCCTGGTGCTCTGCCACGCTTCAGACTAGCGACAGCTGTCAATCACGTCTCATAAACCGTTAATGCCCAGCTCTCGCTACGCTCGGGCCCACGCTGTTCTTCGAAGATTTCGGAAACGCTTAGTTATAACGGACGCAAAAACCAAACCACCGATCTGCCGCTTGTTATTTGTTTATTGTTACACCAACATATAAAAGAAATAAGCGAACTAAGGTCTGAAAACAAATATTACAATAATGAATCATAAGATTACTTCTGACGATGTTTCACTCTTCTTTCTGAACAGCGACCGATGAGACGATGACTGTCGTATTGATGCCTACGCGAAAATTGGGGAAGTTGATTTTAAGCAAACAACCAAGAATTGATCGTTCAATCTTCAACTACATTGACACTCCCCGGCAAAAAAGGGATCCAACCCTTTTTTCCTTCACGACCAATGCACGTCGACTTGGATGCCATTGCGAGAACCTGGGTCACACGGACAGAGCTGAAATGGAAAACAAACAGAAAAGCCAACACACCACAAGCATACCCACAGCACAATCTCACACATCAATGACGACCCGCCCCTCCAGACAGAGACCTCCTCTTGACATCTTGCAACACAATCGCCGCTTGCTAGAATGACTCTTGCAGAATGCAAAGTGACCATGGCAGCACCCCACGATACTCCACGCACATCCTCTTATCTACTCACTACCAATTACCACTGAAATCGCTTGTCACTCATTCTGCCTCAGTTCTAATAGCGGTGACACATGCGAGCCTCAGTCGTTTACACTCTTTCTCCCCGGCGTGTCGGACCGCAGCTAACAATTATCTCCGTGTGCATTTCATTCTCAGCAATAGCCTCCCCGGCGTATACGACCCATCTGCTGTCCTTAACATCAATCAATTCATCCACGGATGTAGAAGAGTGGACACAACTTTGGAAGTAATCACGACGAAAATTTTAACAAAATTACGCAATAACAACAAGGTACGAAAACAACGAGTAAACACAATGAATTCAAATAACACCAATTGATATGACACACCACACGTATATACAAACAGTACACACACACTCGCATTTCATGTCTTGATGGAATACCCTTGAAGAATTGCAGGACTTACACCAGTACGCCTACAAACCTTCACAGGTTGACGATTGTAAGTTGTGGAATGTCCAGACACAAACAAGATTAACCAACAATTACATCAATTGGAACTCACACAACTATTTAACACAAACATATGTACAATCAACACATCAAATGTTGTGGATTCTGACACGACAAACCACCCTTGAAGAACCGTAGGACTTACAGCAGTACGCCTACATTCCTTCTCAGGTTGATGATCCAAGTGGAAGTCGTCCGGACACAAACAGAATTACCAACAGCTAGATGACAGATGATATCAATTCAGTATATACAATATGAACATATGTACAAGATCATACACCAAGCACATTGGACTGCTCATTGATGCGCTACCCTTTGAAGAATTGTAGGACTTACAGCAGTACGCCTACAACCCTTCTCAGGTTGACGCTCTAGGTTGGAAAATCGTCGCAGAGTTCATTTGCTAACTTCCTTCTATGAGCTATATCCTCAAATCTGAACGGCAACACGCTCATGTCATTGTATCGTAGAATATAGATGACACCAAAGATAATAACATTCAAATAGTAACTTGAAACTAGAAATTCCTTTATTCGTGCAAGTCAATTTAACAATTACTCTCTCGTTTACACTTGTCTTATTCTCACTAAACTGACCATTGATATTCGTCCTTTCAAACGAACTGATACTACCATAGTCATTGCACAAGATACTTGAGATGATGGGCGTCTGTTTCATTGTGGATGACAGCACCAACGACGACTGATTGATATCAGCTGATGAAGTTAGCGGTGGATCAAAAGCTGTTGTTGCTCGACTTTCAGAAAGTTGTCTAACTGCAAGACCACCACCACTGCTGTCTTTTACTATCAGCTCAGGTTTAGCACTATCATCTGATGATAGGTGGGCTACACGCTGATCAATTACACTGACTGTCTCACAAGTATGCACACCTTCTGGAACTGCATCTACGTTCAATTCTACTTCACGTTGTAGTTGTACAGAACCTTTATTTAACTTAGCAGTAGTAGGCATATCCCTCATCTCATAATGATCAACCAAAGACAAATGTGCACTATCATGATCATTATCACGAATATTCACTTTACCGTCAACTTCATCATTTTCAAACTCTTTAATAACAGAAGTAGACAATTTTGGTTCCTCCTCACAAATCATTAAAGGTTTTATAACTTCACTCTGACTAGTTATACCTTGTAAACTTGTGGAGTCAGAACTCCACTCTGAAGCAGTAACTCTATTCTGTGACACTCTATTCAACAATGGCTTACCAGTTGCAACTACAGACTTCTTGACCGCACCGCTATCGTCACACAATTCGGAGTCAGGTCTGGAGTTTACATTTAGCTTATCACTGAACTTGCTCACCGGTTCACAGTTCAATTCTGTATGCACCTCTTGCAAACGTGTAAAACAAAACCGTGTTTGTCTTGCATCTTGTAACTTATCTGTTGAGGATGTACTACGAAACCTGTTACACTCACTAGGTCTATATGCATTACTATACATCATGGAGTCTTCTCGATATCCACCTCTCTGAGGCCTACTCGTCATCAATGATTGCATTTTGATCTCAGACTGCTCTATTCTAGGGGTGAGATGTAATAGATTGGCGAACTTGCTCATAGATTGATTGACACTAGTATTTACCAGTTTCAGGATATCATCAAACTTTGGCTCGGTACCCTCATCCTCCATACGGGAGCTCATCTTCACCCACTTCCTTTGCAGTCGATTGGGTAGGCGTCTTGCTATTACTTCTAGTGTAACAACAGAAGACAAGGGCTAGCAACAGATCGTTTTATTATGAAAATCAACACGTATTTATACATATTTCAAATACATTATTATAGCTTATGCAAGTAGACAAGCGCAGTCATCTGATTGGTTGTTTATCAGAAGTTAGGCAGACAAACGCAGGCTTCTGATTGGTTGTTTACGGGATTCCTTGACAAATAGAGTTCTCTATCTGCGAATCATATTTTGCCACGTTAAACTTTGCTGTGATTGGTTGTTGACTCAGCCTTGTTCATATTTTCTCACGGCCCATATTAGTGACCTAGACCTTAACGTAGATTAGTGCCAACCAATCGGCTAGCAGCCTGCTCTCACCACACTCGTCCCCCCGTCAAATAGCTTCGTGCGCAGACGTTCCGACCTTCTGGGTGCTACATCCTCTAGTTGAGGATTGTTACTGACCGGCTTGTCCCACTGTACCCATCTTTGGAGCTGACTGGCGTTAACTCGTTTCTGTTTATCACCTCTTCGGATGGTATATACTTGACCCCGTCTTTTTGTGATTGTGTATGGTCCTTCCCACTTTGGAAGGAGTTTCCGTGAACCTAGCCCGCCTCCAACTGTATATCTCCTGTCTCTACACTTCACTTGGTCCCCGACTGCAAAGGTAATGCACTGCGTCCTTTCTTTCATCTGAGACTTCGTGACATCACTGCGCTGCTTCCGTATTACATTCTTGACTGCCTCTTTCCTCTCTGCTTTTAATTTCGTCGTACTCCACTTTTGGTGCATGGGCCAGGTCTCATTGTGTACCGGTAATCGTGGTTTTCTACCATACATCAGTTGGAAGGGTGACTTCTTCGTTGTTTCCTGAGTGGTAGCCCGATGTGTTAGTAAAATCAGTGGAAGCTCCGTTTCCCAGTTCCCGCCCTTCGAGGCCAGCCACTCCTTCAGTGTACGGTTGTTTCTCTCCGTTAGGCCATTCGTTTGTGGATGGTATGGGGTCGTTCTGATCCTCTTGATGCCCAGCTGTTGCAAACGGGAAGTAAACTCTTCACTCTCGAAACAGGGACCTTGGTCTGTCAGTATTGTCTTCGGTACGCCGTGGTCTGCAACAATGTGTCTAACTACTGCATCTGTCACGGTTCTTGCACGTTGGTCTGGGATTGCTACGGCGTCTACCCATCGTGTCGCGTGTTCCGTCATCACCAAGAGGTACTGATTACCATTGGATGTCTGAGGAAATGGACCCATGACATCTACGGACCACAAGTCACCTATCGCGGTAACTGGAATCGACTGAAGTGGTGGTCGTATATACCGGTCACCTTTCATCAGCTGGCACCGTGGACATCCAAGTACGTATCTTGCTACGTCTTCTCTCATACCTGGCCAGTACATACTTTGTCTTAGGAGGTCGGTCGTTCTGGCCACGCCTGTATGCGCTAGCTGGTGACATTCTTCTATCATGTCGTGGCGCGACGATTGAGGTATGACAGCCAGCCAGCTTCCGTCGTTCTCTCGCCAGGTCAGAGTCCCGTAGGCATTCACTCTGAGTCGATCCCTCTGTCTGAGTAGTGTGGTTAGCTCCTTACTCGCCGTAGTTTGATCCACTTCTATTCCGTTGGTGATCACCTGTATTACTGTATTCAGCGTATCGTCCAACCTCTGCCTACGTGCAAGTCTTAGTGGGTCTTGTTCTACTGCATGCACTCCGTAAGCGACCTCGGGCAACTCAGACTCATCTTCTGGTCTCGATAACAAATCTGCCAAGACATTTTCACTTCCAGGAACGTGTGAGATCGTAAAATCGTACTCCTGAAGACGCAACATCCACCGTGACAACTTCCCCCGTGGGTCTCTCGCTGTCTTCAAAAATTGTAGCGGCTTATGATCAGTTTCGATGTGGAACCGCCGGCCGAGTAAATAAGGTCTCCATTTGTCGACTGCCCATACCATTGCTAAACATTCTTTCTCTATCGTTGAATACTTTCTCTCTGTGAGGGTCAAAACCCTACTGGCATACTCAACGATTCCCTCGTCCTGTCTTAGGACCGCACCTATAGCGTAGTCACTGGCATCTGTGCACACTGTGAACTGTCTTCCTGGCACAGGTAGTTTTAGCGTCATTTGTTGGTGGTCGAGCAGCTGTTTAATTCTGTCGAATGTCCTCTGCGATTCTTCCGACCAAACAAACTTTGGCTCACCTAGTAGCCTGTATAGAGGGGCTGCTATCTCATTGAAGTTCTTCACGAAGCGACTATAAAACGCTGCTCTACCCAAGAATTGTCTCAGTTTTCTCTTTGAATTCGGGGCTGGAATCGTTTTAATCGTCAAAATTTTCTCCGGCAGTGGTTTAATCTCACCATTTCCCACTTTATGTCCCAACAGAGTAACATTCTTTTTGGCTATCTGGGACTTGGTTTTGTTGACGCGTAGTCCAAACTCTTCGATGCGTCGCAGCACGGCTTCTACATGGTTGACGTGATCGTTTTCGTTTTGACTGTATATGACGAGATCATCACCATAAACCTCCACGTTTTTCAAGTTCCTAAGTAATAGCTTCATCAGTCGTCTGAACGTAAACGGTGCACCTGCTAGTCCAAACGGCATGCGTTTAAATCGATATTGTGTCTGACCCACGATGAAAGCCGTCTTATCTCTATCACCTTGTTTTATCGGTATCTGCCAGTATCCTGAGCGAAGATCGAGAACCGAAAACACATTCGCACCTTGTAGGCGATCTAAAGTTTCTACCACTGTTGGCATGGCACACGGTCTTAACTCTGTCATACTGTTTAACTGTCGAAAATCAACACAGAATCTATACTTCCCATTCGCTTTTTTTACTAACAGCACTGGAGAGTTGTACGGGCTATCAGCTTCCTCAATAATGTCATCTTTTAACATCTCTTGCACTTGTCGCTCCACTTCGCCTTCCAGATGACATGGAACTCTTCGCGTTAAAAATGACCTTACTTTCGGATCACTTAACGGAATTTCATGATTCACCTTATCGCAATAACCGTATGGGTCGCCATCTCCAGTGAACAGATGATCGTATTTATTAATTAACTCTGTCACATTGTGTACCGTCGACAGCTTAATCGCTGCTATCTCGCTGGTCTCATACATGTTGATATGCCCGTATTTCGTGACCACCACGTTCGCTTGCGTGTCGATTATGGCACCAATCTCACGCAGAAAATCCGCTCCTAATATCGTTCGCTGTAGTTCGGGTACAACAATGAAAGGAAACGTCACCTCGCAGCCACCAACAACGACCGTACAGTTCGATCTACCCGTGATACGCAACACATACCCGCCTACTGTTTGTACTGTCAATGAACACGGGCTAACACTCTTACATAAATTCTTATCTATTAACGACACGGCCGCCCCTGTATCTATCAAACATACTACTTCTCGATCATTCACTCGCAACTTCGAATACAGAGCGCCTTTCTCAATAGCCCCCACTAAATCTAGGTTCATACGAAAGAAAGAACAAGCATTATACCGTCTGAAATTTTTTCTTTTTCGCCTTTCTGGGCAGTATCTTCTCCAGTGTCCCGGCTTACCGCATTCAAAACACCGGTCTTTTCTATCAGCCAACTTTAACGCCGCCACTTCCCGCTGCAATGCTTCAATTTTCTGCTCATATTCGTTTGGTTTTGGTTGGTCTATAGCGGCTACCGTTGTGCTCAGCAGCTGTCTGGTCACCTTCGCCAGCTCGCTAATATCCATCGGCTGCGTTGCGTTAACCAGTTGTAATCGCTGAGAAATGTGGTCTGGGACACTCTCGATGAATTGGGAAGACAGTAACTGCGCTTCTGATTCTTCATCTAAAGTGGGAAGCGCGCGTCGAAGTAGATTAGTCAGTTTCACCGCCAACACTAGCGGGTCTCCATCAGGTCCAAGCTTCATTGACCGGAACTGCTGCATTGCTAGCTGTCTGTCTGTTTCGCTGTCAAACTCGGACACTAGTCGTTCAACCAATTTCTTCCAAGACGCTGTGCCATTTGACCTGTCTACGCTGTCATATGCAGCCTTCGCTCGGCCTCTCAACAGCGTCCCCAGGACAACTGCCTTCGCCGCCTGCTCCTTGACACCCACCAGCTCAGCAACGGCCTCGAAGTCACGTAAGAAGCTCCGTATGTCTCCTTCTTCAAACGCAGCTGGCCACGGGATCTTCATCTTTTTGGAGGCAGCGACACCAAATGTAACAACAGAAGACAAGGGCGAGCAACAGATCGTTTTATTATGAAAATCAACACGTATTTATACATATTTCACATACATTATTATAGCTTATGCAAGTAGACAAGCGCAGTCATCTGATTGGTTGTTTATCAGAAGTTAGGCAGACAAACGCAGGCTTCTGATTGGTTGTTTCGGGATTCCTTGACAAATAGAGTTCTCTATCTGCGAATCATATTTTGCCACGTTAACTTTGCTGTGATTGGTTGTTGACTCAGCCTTGTTCATATTTTCTCACGGCCCATATTAGTGACCTAGACCTTAACGTAGATTAGTGCCAACCAATCGGCTAGCAGCCTGCTCTCACCACACTAGTATAAAACTCGAGTTGAGGTCACTCATGCGATTCATCGAAATCATTCCATTCTTGTAAATTAGCAAATTATCTAAAAACTCAGTGAGTGCCTGGAGTCATCCTGTAATTGACCACCATTACCCTTAACAGCCTCGAATAATTTCCCTGCAATCATCGAAGGTCTTCCAAACCTTTGACGTAATATGCTCATAGCCTCGTAGTAGCCCTCTTTTGGCTTCATAAACTTACAGCACTGTATAGCTCTTGCAGCATCTCCTGTGCAATATCTCATCAAATACATTAACTTCAATTCATCACTTAATAGAAAACTATTCAGCATGATCTCAAAGTCCTTTACAAATTGTAAATAATCAGCCGGGTTTCCATCAAAACACCGTGGTTCAAATTTAGGGAGTTTGATGTTCCTATTATCCCTGAACGGCGAAACAGTAACATCAACCATGTCATACTTAACATCAGACACATCGTTACAATTAACAGACAAGTCACCATGACTTACTTTCCTGTTTGCATCCAAGACACTCTGTCCCTTCTTTGACCCAGGCATTGTTGAACTTAACCCAATTCCAAAAGCGTTCCAGATATTACTTGTTCAAAGAGGACTTGACCGGCACCAGGAAAAATGAACGGCGACTATCCAAACTTTCACCAACTGTTTGAATCCGCCAGATCTGTTTCTATCGTCAGAAACTGTCAATCACGTCTCATAAACCGTTAATGCCCAGCTCTCGCTACGCTCGGGCCCACGCTGTTCTTCGAAGATTTCGGAAACGCTTAGTTATAACGGACGCAAAAACCAAAACACCGATCTGCCGCTTGTTATTTGTTTATTGTTACACCAACATATAAAAGGAATAAGCGAACTAAGGTCTGAAAACAAATATTACAATAATGAATCATAAGATTACTTCTGACGATGTTTCACTCTTCTTTCTGAACAGCGACCGATGAGACGATGACTGTCGTATTGATGCCTCCGCGAAAATTGGGGAAGTTGATTTTAAGCAAACAACCAAGAATTGATCGTTCAATCTTCAACTCCATTGACAACAGCCTTAGCAACCTCAGCTAGGGGACGGAGGATCTATATCTATATCCAATTAAGGGAGGTGTTGGATGTTCGGTAACTTGAGTGTGGCTGTAGGTCAAACTAACTGCTCCTCAAAGTGTCCTTTACAGCCTTCCAATCGTCTATCCTAGGAGCTAATTATGGTGCCATTCTTCTCATATTGTTTCACTAATCCTTTGCCTTTTGCCACCTGTTTCCCTGATAAGACTAAGTAGTTGTCTCGTGTTAGCAGTCATCGATGCCTTTACAGTTTCTCTCGCTTGTGTCGCCCACCACTATTCACGGTAGTTACGTAGTGCTTCTTGTTAGTTCGCGTTTGAGTGGCTTTCGATCCTCATCATAATCGGAGCTCGTCCGAAACAGTCTGCTTGCGTCAATCAGTTCGGATGAGGCGATAGAGATCCAATGGTTCTGACTAACTTCTGGTTTTAGGTCATTAACAGCTCTCACTGTTGTGTCTACGGCTGACTGTATCTTGTGCCAGGCTACGTCAGGGGAAGTCCTGCTGTCGACCTCAGATACACGTCTCGCTGTTTTAAATTATAACCAAATGTGGATATAAATCAAGAATAAGACTTAATGCCGTACACACCAAAGTTATATGGGGAATTACTTCAAGCTTTATTTTTTCCCAAGTATTTGTAATCCATCCAAAACATACTTGGGCCTTTTTTCAATGCGAAGACCATATTTCTATATTTCTTGATGTGCTCCGTTGAATGACTAATTATCATACTGTTCCCGCAAACCAAAGACTAAAATGACAGCAACCATATAATTTAACCATAAACCAAATTTATATGATTTACATAATACTTATCCATGCCTGTACATTTGGTGTGTCCTACACAGGTAGGAAAAATATGTATTTTGTTAAGTCGTGATTACTAAATATGCTTACTAATCGTGTATGTAATTTATCATATTGATGATGCCTGTAAACTGGCGTCCCTCATGTACAAAATGAGAATATATTATTACTATTTCTCCATTGAATAGGGACTCGGAGACTCGTTCTAGTTGGGGACGTAACCGTTTGGCCACAAACAATTTTTGATGTCCGTTCAGACTTAAGCATAACGTGCGCGTACCAGAGCGTGATCAGAGTCTACGCAAGTATTCCAAAAGGAGCGAAAGTCTTCTACCGACCCTTGCCAACGATACCCTATGGCTATGTGAAATGAACGACAATGGTGAACACTTCTCAGACTTCTGCGCCTTCAATGATTTGGTGATTGGTGTCAGTGTGTTCAAACACAAGGATATACACAAGACGACATGGATTTCACCAGATGGAAGCACCAAGAATCAAATAGACTTCATCTCAATTTCAAGAAAGTGGAGACGGAGTCTACTGGACACAAGGTAGAGGAGAAGAGCAGATGTAGGTTCAGACCACTATCTAGTAGAAGGGACTTTCAAGGTGAAACTAAAAGCCTCGAGGATAGCTGGGGATAGGCCACAATGCAAGTTCAACACTCAATTACTGAAGGACACAACCACAAAAGACACCTTCACTGCAACTGTCAGAGCAAAGCAGGAGACACTACGCGATATCACTGAAGAATCATGCGTGGAAGAACATTGGAAGTCTCTGAAGGCGATTCTCAACGAAACGTGTTCGACGGTTCTAGGAAGAAAGAAGAGACAAGACAAGGAATGGCTCTCAACGGACACTTGGAAATTAATAGAAGAGAGGAGAATGGTGAAAGAGAAAATGATTCAATGCAAGGACGGACAGGAGAAGGAGACGATGAGCTCAACTTACGAAGCATTGGACAAAGAAGTGAAGAAAAGTGCTAGGAAGGACAAAAGACGATTCTACGACAATCTAGCTACTAAAGCTGAAAAGGCAGAAGGAAAAAGGGATCTGAGGACACTATATCAGATAACCAAATCTCTATCCGGGAAGAGATCAACACAAGCGAAACCTATAAAAGACAGCCAAGGGAACCCAACTATCAAGGAATAAAAACAGATTAAACAATGGGCGGATCACTTCAAAGGACTCTTGAACCGACCATCACCTGCAACCCGTCCAGAAATACCAACAACAGCGCGCACACAACTGCAAGTTGACACCAATCCTCCAACGAGAGCTGAAGTCTTGAACGCAATCAAACTTCTGAAAGCTGGAAAAACAGCCGGACCAGATGGAATACCCCCTGAAGCACTGAAAGCAGACCCAGAGACGACAGCAGACATGCTGACTCCATTATTGCAAAAGGTCTGGAAGGAGGGAAAGGTGCCTACTGACTGGAGGAAAGGTTACCTCGTGAAACTACCAAAGAAGGGCGACTTAGGCCCCACTCTGCAAGAACTGGCGAGGAATCATGCTCCTATCGACGCCAAGTAAAATCCTGAGTCGCATCATCCTGGAGAGATTAAAGGACGCACTGGAGACAGAACTCCGACCAGAACAAGCTGGATTCAGGAAAGGCAAATCATGTACTGACCAAATTGCAACTCTACGCATCATCACAGAACAAAGCATGGAATGGCAATCAAACCTCTACCTCAACTTTATAGACTTTGAGAAGGCCTTCGACAGCGTTGATCGTGAAGTAATTTGGAAATTACTCGAGTACTATGGCGTACCCCAAATATTCATCAACCTTATTCAACAGCTGTACGACAACGGCACCTGCCAAGTGATCCACAACGGAAGACTCAGCGAGGCGTTTGGAGTAAACACAGGAGTCAGACAAGGGTGCTTACTATCACCAATGATATTCCTAATTGTGGTGGACTGGATTATGCGTCAGACAGTGGGAAACGAGAAGACAGGAATATCCTGGACCGACGTGAAGAACCTAGAAGACCTGGATTTCGCGGATGACTTATGTTTGATGTCACACACAATCGAAGACTTACAAGCGAAAACCGACAAACTGGTCGAAGAAGCAGCCGGCGAAGACAGGACTCCAGGTAAACATAGACAAGACGGAGGTTATGAAAATAACCAACCAACAACAGCAACAACATCCAACGTCAATCACCATCAACGGGAGGGATTTGAAAGAGGTTACTTCATTCACTTATCTAGGGAGCATTGTCTCAACTACAGGAGGAGCGGACGAGGATGTCAAATCGAGCGAGAATCGGGAAGGCGAGAAACACATTCATCAGCCTGAAATCAATCTGGAAATCTTCGTCACTCAGCATCACCAACAAAATTCGGATTTTCAATACAAACGTAAAGTCAGTTCTTCTATACGGATCAGAAACTTGGCGGGTGGGTCACAAAGAATATTTCCAAAAGGCTGCAGACCTTTATTAACAACTGTCTTCGCTCTATACTGAAGATCAGATGGCCGGAAAGAATCACCAACAAGGAATTATGGGAACAAACAAAGCAAGAACCAATCGCCACAACAAATATGCAGGAGAAAGTGGAGATGGATCGGACACTCGCTGAGGAGACCGCTGGGTGACATCGCGCGCCAAGCCCTCGAGTGGAACCCGAAAGGGAAGCGGCGTGTGGGACGTCATGCAAGGGTGACATGGAGGAGATCGTGTGAAGAGGAGTTGAAAGAATATGGACTAACATGGATGCAGGCGAAAAGTATAGCAGAAGACAGAAGAAAATGGAGACGTGCAGTTGAAGCCCTATGTTCCACTAGGAACCCAAGGGAGCAATAATAATAATAATGTGGTCTATCTGAGTCCAACGTTGATTTGATGATGGAGGTCGCCACGTTACTCAGTCACTCTTTGTGCCTAAAGTTGGTGCTGACTAGGAACAGATGATTATCTGAGCAGAACTGTTGAAGACGATCACCCTCGTCAGCGTATCACCTACATACTTCTCAGTCCGGCCTAACTTCCCTACTTGGGCATTGAAGTCGGCTGCTAAAACAACCATATCTGAACGTTTTGCTTTTTGCAGAAAATTAGACAGTTTCAGGTAGAAGTCATCCTTTAGTTCATCCGAACTACAGTCTTTCGGGACGTAAGTGGAGACTACGAAAGGAAAACGACAGATAGCATTATACTTCCCTCTTCCAACGGATCCGTTAGGACAGACCGCACACATATAACTATCTACTGGGATCCAGTCAAGAAGTGATTTTTCCACCTTGACACTCAGTGCTATCCCTACAGCTGCGAGTCCTCGCGAACCATCTGAGGGGTTTCCTGACACTCTAAAAGTGAATTTTGTAGATTCACTCTGTTGGCTCGGTGAGTTCAAGTGAATGACTCCACCCGGGTCTTGTATGCGTGTTTCCGAAACATAAAATACATCCAGGGCCAGAGAGTCCTGACATTAAATGCTCTAATATGAAGTTGGCAACATGGCTTTAAGAGGCAGTTTCTATGGCTCTCGTCGTTGTTCGTGGTCACAGAGTTAAACGAATATGACTCACTAGCCTGAAGAATAGTACCGACTGTAATAGGGGAGCAAGACGATGAAAGTGATGTGAGCAAAGGAGAATGATACTCAGGAAGTCTTCGTGTGCTTTTGGAATTATGTGGGCGGTTTTTTCTTCCCAGCTGCCCACACCGTGGAAGTTGATTGATTCTTCGGGTACCTGAAACAGAAAGAGCGTCGGTGTTGTGTGACCGTAGGGCCCACGGGACAACTGCTTGAGGCCAGTCACACACGGCCTGTTTGAATCGGTTTCTTGGATTGGTTCCCTATTAGTAACTTACCTCCAGTTACGGACCGCTGTAAGGTAAGTCGGGATGTACAATTGTTGGCGTCGACCTTTTCTAACCCCCTCTATCCAGAGTGGAGAGACAGCATAGCTGGCATACTGGTCATCTGAGGGAAACACCTTACTACTTTTACATCCCTGTCCCCCAGCAGTACGATTTTGCCCACGAACCCCCGCATATTGTACAAAAAAATCCTTACACTAGGCCGGCAACTGCACTTAGTCGAATCGCCATCCTAACAACCTTACCGGTATAATGGGACCTGGAGGAACATTAATTCCAGATAGTGTAGCTTGTTGGGTCATTGCGATGTGCAATCCCGACCACCACGTTAAGGTAGCAGCTACTGGTCAGAAAATGGTAGAATGAGAAAGTGAAAACAATACAAACAACAGCAATTATATAAATGCTGTGGCTTAGAACGATATTACTCCATGAAACAAATGAACGTATGAATAGGAGCTTTGGTTGGTAGACGGAGTCCTTTAGTCAGTAATTTACTTAGCTTTCATGTGGTGATGAACGTCAATAAGCGTAATGCACAGTCTTTCGCCGACGTACTGCTTTATATCGTCATGATTACATTTTCGCATCCGATTAATATTTCATACTTCGTTATTTTTATTCGTTTGTGTTACGAGTGGAACATAGGGCTTCTTTAGTAGCACATCTCCATTTCACCCTGTTCTCTACCATTTTTGTTGGGTAGTTTCACGATTACTTTGTTAAGCTTTCATGACCTGCTCACACATGATCTCCTCTACGTTAACCTCTGTCGGCCAACTCGTTGCTTTCTATTCGATTTCCACTCGAGGACTTGGTGTGTGATATGGCTCGCAGATCTCCCCCTAGTATTATGTCCTATTCATCTCTACTTCCTTCTGCATGCACTTTAGACGATAGGTTTTTGGTTAATTCATTGCCGAAGTTCCCTGTCACTTTTCCTTTGTGGTAGACTATCTGATAGTCAGTATCGAGACAGAGGAGCTATCTGTTTATGAAAGTCGTCTGCAGTAGCCTGTCGGAAATGATTTGATGACATGCACGCCAAATCTGTGAATCATACAGAAACACCAACTGGATATTATAGTGTTGAAAGCTCGGATCTCATTCGTTATTCTGAGTACAGTTACAGGACTTCAACATAAGTTGACATCGATTAAAGAACTATTGGAAAACTTATTCAAGTTTGTAGTTACCTTGGGGTTCTAGTGGGAAGTCGTGACCAGCAGGGTACAGCAGGTCGGGTGTGAGGACAAATACTAGTCGAAGGTATTGGCTAGTGATCGCACTATGTCGTGAATCGACAGAAGTTAGAATTCATTGGCCATTGAGTCGGGTCTCAATGGTCTACGAACCCGTCCTGTTTTCGAGTCTCAGTGAAGCATACTGACGAAGAGTCCCATACTAGGAGGAAACAGCTGTCCAGGCTTTCCAATGATTCTCTAACCAGTGTCAAGCTCATGATGAAATCCTTTAACCAATACTTGAATACAGTTAGTTTGCACATCTATTTCAAAGCGATGAAAATTCATCTTGCTTTTCCAATCCTGGCTGACTTTAACACCCTCATCCGTGCCATCCTATTAGCTCGAAAAAAGTTATAAGCAGATGTCCATTACTCCTTGTTGGTTTTCCGATAGTTGTCTCTCTAAACGATGTCAGCTTGTGTTCAATCCATCCTGTATAGCCAATCAAATCCCTGAAAATCAGCAAAAAGTGGAACAAACAAACAACACAAACCTGTCACCACCACCACCACCAAAAGGAAAAAACAGAAATATTTTATTAAATGAACAAAAAAAAAGAAAAAATCATAAACAAATAATTTAAAAATTACAAGAAAAGAAATAAGTTTTGAGGAGGAAGAAGAAGAAAGGAGAACGCGAACATACATACATACATTACATCACAGAGATGTTTACGCTTGCCGCCTGCCTGCCTACATACATATTATAACACTATTAATCTAATAAAACAAAATCTCCTGTTTATTACTATCACTGTTATTATTATTACTATAATCCTCCTCTGAAAACGATAACAACAGCGCCAACAACAAGAAAGTTGAAAAAAAAGTAAAATCATTAAAATAAAATAAATAAACTGATAAAAAAGAGGAAAATGACAAAATAAAAAAAAATGCAAAAGATAACCTTAGTTAGAGTACAATATATGAGTATATATCTTTTCTATACAAATAGGAGTAATGTCTCATTAGATACACCATATATATATCTGTAAAATTTCATAGGCATATATATATATATATGTGTATATTATAAATACCAATATAAAGAGGACTAGATATCGCGTGTGTATTCATATCATTGGAGAAGAGAGGAGAATAGAACAGGATTAGAGAAAAGAACTTGGATAGACTGAAAGAAGAAGGGGAGACCCACCGGTTAGAATAAGACGAAGTGGGAGAATACAACAAGTGATGTTCAGCTTTCTAACAATATGGCAATAAATAAATTAAAAAAAAACAAATGTAAATACAGAAATAATAAATAAATAAATAAATAAATAATTATATTAAATAACTAAAAGATCAAATAATAATAATAATAATTATAATCAGATATTAGTAAACTGTGTCTGTAAGTCGTCTAGTCAGTCAACATCATTTAAACTCTCCAGTCTACTACTGGTAGATGAGCATATCAACAATGGATCGGTTAGTTTATTACACCGATAGATATCAGGTAATGAAGTCGGCTCCAGTTGGATTTCTAGCGGTGGATGATAGACTGTCCTTTGTAGATCTTCTGAATTCGGTAGGGAGACTGAAAGTTGTGGACTTGGTGATAGATTATTAGTTGAATGATAACTGCTAGAATAATTCCCACCATGAAGAGGTGCAGTACTATTTTCTGGAGATGCTGGAGGATCAGGTGTCCAATAACATTCGCCTATATTATGTATACAAGGAGAAAGAGATTAATGAATATTTATATGTCATTAGGAATAGTCATAGATAAACTATGTGAGAAGAATATAGGTCATTCAATATGAAGGTTAGAGGCAAAGATGTTGGCTGGAAAGATAACGAAAGATTTGCAGTTCAAACCATCGAAAAGTCAGAGAACCCGAAAAACACCAAATATATATAAAGTTGCACAACACTTACATACGACTGCATAATATTTATTGATTGAGATGGGTAGCTGAATACCACCCATATTATCAACAGCTGACTTCGTGCCATACTGAACATTAAATGGCAGGTCAGAAGGAATCAGCAACAAGAAACTCTGGGAACATACCAACCAAGAGCTGATTGCTCAGCGTAAATATGTACAAGAAAATGGAGATGGAATGGGTATACGCTGATGAAACTACCAAATGATAACGCGCACCAGGCCTATTGTTCGAGGGAAACCCGCAAGGGGAAACGATAGGTGGGGAGTCGGAGGGTGATTTGGAGCAGGAGATCAGAGACTATGGGCAATCATGGGACCATCTAAAGAGAACCGCACAGAAGAGGAGGAGCTGGAGACATGCTGTTGAAGCTCCATGTTCCACTGGGAACCCAATGGAACAATAATAAATACTACTCACATAAACCAGTAGTGATTACTAGCCAGTCCAATCGAAGTGATATAAAAATCGAACGACCATTTCATCAGTTTGAAACCGAACTTACCAAAAGTATACCCGGTTGGAATCAGTTCAGAGGGCCAGCATCACTTTAAACCACCCGACTTTTGGTTAGCTAACTGGGCAAGCTGGTCATTCCATAAATTAAATCCGAAATTTACATAGTTCGAGTGGTGAAATTTCACCAATTTGTATAAGATAGCCAAAAATTATACAGATCGCAGTGTATGTTCTGATCGATAACATAACTGGTAATCAAGAAGGGAATCATGAGATTACATAAAACTGTATACTACTGGTTGATTGAGACGAGTACTTGTATCAAGCAGATCCCACATATTGTGGTGATCTGAACAATTTCGGCTTTCAAAGGAAACTCTGGTGAAATTTCAGTAGGCCCTGGATTCGAACCATGAAGGTGGATGCATACTACTGAAGAGCCCCAAAGTAGGCTGGCGGAACAGCTGTCCAGTACTCTCTGCAGGTTTTCCAATGGTCCTCTCTCTAACTGATGTCAGCTCTCATGATGAAATCCTCCAACCAATCGAAAAAAATCCCTATAAAACCAATACTTGAAAAATTTCACCTCCTCGAACTGTGTAAATTGCAAATCAAGTTTTAAATTGAGAATTTGACTTACTGCAGCATTATACTTGTTGGTTATTTAGGCGTGATAGTCTGCAAATTTTGCGCTTTCAGTCAGTACTCTTTATGGCGTATTTTCAAAGATAAAAACCAACTGAAGTCTGTTTTATTTATTTAAGAGTTAATTTCAAACATGATAATTCGTGGATTGTTTCACTACAGAGGGACGTATTTCTTGCCTCCAAAGCCTCAGGATGGTCGGGGGTGGGTGCCTTGCGCTGCGGGTTGGCCACCCCTCCGTACACCTCTTGAAATGCTCCCATATGACTGGGCGTCTTACATAGCCTCTCCTGAGGAAGTCCTACTCACTGCCTTCACGTGGCGGAGGTGTTTTTCACCGAAGTGAGAGGGCAAAAGCGGATGCCCGGTGCTCTTCACCTGGTTGACTGTCCATTGGATGACAGTCTAGGGGAGATGGCTAAACCCTGATCCCAAACCTCCAACGACTGGCGTATGAAGCTCACCGGCAGACGTACGGACAAAGGGCTTATTGGATGCCATGGATGTCTGGCCCCATTCAAAAAGGTGTATGAACCGGACTCCGATCACCGGCTGCCAATGGATAGTGGACTCCCTACTCCACCCCTACTGCCTTGTAGGTCACACTTGGTTGTGTAAAGGCTAGAGCTGCACTCTCAAACAAAAGGCCGAGCGATGCTGGGGACATCACTCGTACCTAATTCCCATGAAACTTCATGAACTCTCTACAACATCAACCAAATTCCAGTACTGGTCCAACAACGTCGCCTTCGGTGGTTTGGCCATGTTCTGCGCCGACCAGATGACGATCTGGTCAAATCAGTTCTAAATCCCTCGCCATTTCCATCCTGGCGATGTCGCAGGGGTGGACAGCTGAAAACATGGCTTGGTACAGTCAAGGCTGATATGGAGTGCCTGGGGCTACACACCGTCTACGGACTCCGTCTGTGGAACAAGAATTGGATAACCGTGTCGCGAAACCTTGCATCAGATCGCCGCGCCTGGGCAGCGATGATTCGAGATGTTCATGAAGCCGGCTCATCCTCCCGTAGGAGATAGCCGAAGTAAAGTAAAGTATCTCTTAAATGGTTTCATTCTGTTTGGGGTTTATTTCACTGGACCAGTAAACATACATGTGTATATACGGGGATAGAAAACAATCACATAAAGATTGGTAAGATTGTCCAAAAAGTAATTAGAAGTGCCTAAATTTGCACTAGGACACGACGTCTGAACCGACTCCGAATTTGAAGATGGAGGCTGCGGGGGGGGGTGAAGCGGTGGGACTTGTTGACCACTTCCTTAATTTGGGAGGTTCTTAGACGAGTACACTGTCTGATAACAGATGAGAAAGAAAAAGAAGAAGAAATATCAAACATTACTGAAACTCTCCTCAAGCAAAACAACTACCCAAGGAACTTCATCAACAAAATCAACGCAGACATTAAGTATGGCCGAGAACGCATTCGAAAAACATGGACGTCAACAATCGTCATTCTATAGAGGGCAGAGACGTCAGACGATATCAGGAGAGTACTCAATTAGCTCGACATTAGAGTTTTCTTCAAAACATCAGACACACTACGTAACAACCTTGTCCATGTAAAAGACCAAATCCCAAAAGCTTCTCTATCTAATTGTGTCCATAAAATAAAATGATTGCTTGGAATGTGATGCGATCTACATCGGACAAACATCACCAGAGAGAAATCAAAAACAGAAGAAATGAACACCGCAGAGAATCTGTTCGACCACTGACAGATCCAGTTAGTGAACGAGAGAAACTTGAAAAATCATCAGCCATGCTATAGAATCAGGCCACAAAATTGATTGTGACAATATTGAAATAATCTAGAAAAACTTCAGAAATCACAAAGAACATCTCACATCATCAGAAGCACTTCATGTCAAATGGAATCTAAATTGTCTGATGAATAGGAATGATGGACTAAACCAGAATTTGACCATGTTACAACATCCCACTCCTCCAAGAAATGACAAACTCAACACGAATGTGATATACATTTTCATCATGTAAATACACACTACGTTTATAATTTTACACACTTATCAAATCCAACAATCTACACTTGATTTTGTTATCTTTACCGATTGACCAACTTGACAACGAAAAACGACCCCAGACAGACGAACGATGATCAAGTTGGTAAACTTTATTTTGATATCATGACTGATATACTATTACCTTTGTTATTTGGTTTAGTGATCTTCATTGTTATTTTGACTTTCAATATGTCCCTTCTAACTTGACCTAAGTCTACTTTCTCACCCCTTAACTCTTTGTTATATATATGCTGAGATTTTGTAAATTCCAGCTTGATAATACTACTTTGATAGAGCTATTAGCATTAAATAGCGAAACCTCAGAGTAAAAACAATATCGTTTTGTTCTTCATTCATTGGGAAATACAAAAAAAAAAAGTTATTATAATGAAGTTTCATCAACCCGAATTAACTGATTGCTAGTGAAATTTCGGCAACGATACAAAATACTCGTGTGGCATTTGCCAGTTTACATCACCTCTGGAATACACACGTGATATCCGGCTAGTGATCAAAGTGAGGTGTGTAAAAACCAGTAAGTTTGTTCTGTTCTTTTCATAGTTATGAGACCTCACCGTTGAAATTGGAAGACTTGAAAAGGGACTGCTTGTCTGTAATGATAGGTGTTTTTATCTTATCTCTAGTGTTAAATGGTATAATATGATGAGTAATACTGGAGTTAGGTATAGAATATTAGATAAGGAGCTTAAGGTTAATCGATCAGGTCATGAAGCTACTGAAATTGAGACGGCTAGGACACATGTTAGGCATTTTGAGCCCCAACCTCTTAAGTCAAGCAATTTCAGCTGATATAGGAGATTAGGTTGGAAAAGAGTCAGAGTTGGTCAAGCCAGAACTTGGCGCCAATCCATGAAGTTTTTGACTGTTTGAGTGCTCCACATTTAGGGAGGCTAGGCTTCATAAGACGCTGAAAATAAATGGTTGGAAACCATTTATTAAATCGAACAAAATCATTGTCAGTGGCCTAGCTGCATTCACTCACTCAGTGATATACCAGATTCATTAAGTCCTCATTATTCTTCATGTAATTATTTATTCTCTCACACTGTCTGTTTTCGACATAGAAATTTGCACAAATGTGCGGAAGTTCAAGTCGCCACATTCCGTGTAGCACGCGAAGCAAGAGAAGAAAGTACAAGAAAAGCATAATAGAAACAGTGAGCAGAGGTGTGAGACAAAGGAGTAATAAAGAAATACAAAACAGTTTCATTGAAGATCATAAGTCACAGGGAGTGGATGCATCTGCGCCACTGAGAACGGTTTTGAGCCATGTCACCAATTGTTTCCAACCATAGATTTTTACCGTCCCGAGGACCCCAGCCTGGAAGTCTACACACACATTTTTGCATATTATAGTTCCTTTGAGTTTTTTCCCTTTCTCTACCTCTATGTGATATGAGAAGTGTGGCAACTTGAACTTTTGAACTTCAGTGAGAAATCTACTCTGAGAATTCTGTCAGTAAGCAGTATGGTTGATGACTTTGATATGTGTTAACGAGAAGGATTTATAACCAGACGTTTTACAAGAAGCATGAAGAGTCTGTCTACATTTCTTTATACAATTTAGAAAAAAGGATTACAGACTGCATTAATTTGTGCTAGGCTTTTAATATGGTGGCCAATGTCCAATCTAAGAATAAATCAATTAGAATTCGGCTCACTTAAGTGATCAATGTCCAGTCCAGCAACCGACCAATTAGAACTGGTCTACGTAAAATAAAGCCCGCTATTTTATTGATCATGTCTATTAGACTAATTAAAATATCAATCCCTGGAGATTTTTTGAAGCATACATTATTGCGTGAAATATACATTCCGGCGACTCACATCCGTTGTGTTCTCGCTTAATTAGTTCAGGCTCGGGAAACAAGTAACTGTCGTAAAGTGTTGTTGGCGTAGTCACGCAGTAATCATGACCAACAGGTCTGTGTCCAAATCGGCGTTCACATTTTTAGTCTCAGTGTTATCAAGATATACAACACAGCTTTAATCTTACTATTTACCATACCTAAGGTGTAGGAGAACTAAACACGCATCTTAGGTACACCAACTAGTACCTACTTACAAGTTCATTTCCAATACACATACATACGTTAACTCTTCATTACTTCCACACGTAAACTATTATATTATGCAGATGTGAGCAGAACTTGTCAAATACTTGATATCTTATCATACACTCTAGTTTATCGTTGAACGTATATAGCTGACCAACACGTAAGTGACAGGACCCATCAAACATAAATTAGTGTATCATCCTTTCTCACGAATCATCTTGTGATATATCATGTGAATATATCATTTTTCTTACGCATATTGTGATTTAGTGTGTGATCACTTCATCATCTTTTGTCTCACCTTGGACCTTGTCGGATCACTGACCAATCAGAATAGATATTTCCAGCCGATACGAACAATCCATTTCCACGGTTGGGAAGCAACTGTACTGTGATAAATATATAAATATGATGTTTTGTTTCCTAATAGATGGTATAGTCCAATACAATATCTTACAGTCACAGGCCAGCCTTTGTCTTTTGATATTTGAGTGGCTAAGTGAATCGGAAGGTACAACGGACGAATAGATGTATTAGCGCACCAGTCGAGTTCACTACCGTTATAATAATTAGCAGGCCCAGACATACCAAAGTGCAACGAATTCAGTTCAGTTCAGTTATAACAGTAAGACAATTACATTTGGCTGTTGTTCTGGCGAAGTATAAAATATGGTGACACAACTTAAACGTAACAGAAGACGCCTGTTCACTGGAAAATGTCAAAATTCCATACTAGACAAGTTTTTTTCGACATACTTGGATGACATTTCGAACACACAATCATTCCAAATTGGGATAAGATGTATTTACTGGTCATAATCTTCAACATTCTCAACATATTTTCATCGCTCAATTATTGTTTAATAAATCCAGGTATACATTAGTAGTAGATGCGTTCATTTCTTTGTGTGGCCCCCATTTCGAAATGCAACAATTTGAACCAAACTGACTTTTTGATGCATACAGTCCAACGTTTGACGTGTCATTCATTGTTAAAGGACTAATTTGATCAGTGTTATAGAAAGACTTCACAACTAACCAACTTGTTGTAGGCGATATTTTTATCAAGATTTTTTGAATTTGTAGGGGTTTCTTTTTCAAATTCATTTCAATGTAGCTTCCTTTTGGTGTAAGCTGCGTTCTCTGAGCTGGATAGCTTAACTGAGAAGCTCTCTTTTTTTTTTACTAGAATACATCTTAAGGGGCGTACTTCAAATGATTTCTTATAATTATTCGTCATCTCTCATTGTAACCCTAATCGTGATTGGTTTCTTTGCGTGTTTTCTCACCCTGTAAGTTCATTTGTATCGCATCACGCTCAAAGTTATCAGGAGAAATAACAGATTAAATCGCGGAGAGTTTTAAAAAACCTCATTTCGAATTGCGCTGAAGATGTCGTCTAGTAACACAATGAAACCTTGACGGTATTAGATGGTTGGAGGCAATCCGGTCATAGGAAGCCTTGGACCTAGGTTTCGTGCTAGTTGGCACTCACTAGTCAGCAAGGCGTATCTGCAACCTTGAAGGAACTCATGTCCCTTCTGAGATTTGAACCCGCGTCACCCAGCGCCGCAGTTAGAGACGTTACCACTGAGCCTTGCTGATGAGTGCCAACTAGCACGAAGCCTAGGTCCAATGCTTCCTGTCAATTGCCTCCAACCATCTAATACCATCAAATCAATGTGCACCGTGATGGCGAGCTAGCTAGAATGGTGGTCACATTACAACCTGACTGATAGAATTCAGTCTACACCAATCAGTGGACTAGACGCATCACACTAGCTACTAGTGTCAAATCACAATGAAACCTTCACAATTCAGTCATCCAGTTTAGAGGATACAGGTACAACAACAACAAAATCCACCTAGGCTACAAATCTCTATTATATCTAATGTCATTTTTCTCAGATAACGAGATGTCATCACTTTGTGGATCCCTGCCACATAGGATGTGAAATAGACTTCCCCACTGATGACATGAGTCAGTGGCAGTGTTCTATGTCGCGAAACGACAGAAGTTAGAATCCACACACGCCTTTGAATTCCGATCCAGTGAGTGGGTGAAAGGTGTAAGAGTGCTTCAGCCATAACCTGAATGTCATGGCTTCGTTCTCTGTGAAGGGGTTATATTATTGGTGAGCAGTTCTCAAGCACCCTAAACAATGACGAAACACACCTGAAGTCTACATTGAGATGTGTGACAAGGAA
Source organism: Trichobilharzia regenti (assembly GCA_944472135.2). Classification (NCBI taxonomy): domain Eukaryota; kingdom Metazoa; phylum Platyhelminthes; class Trematoda; order Strigeidida; family Schistosomatidae; genus Trichobilharzia; species Trichobilharzia regenti. Next base: position 31,769,593 of record OX235267.1, read on the forward strand.
TAAAAGCAAAAGTATATATTTGAAAATAAAAGATATAAGTATATAATTCAATCAATTACCTTCTTCAGTCTTTCCACCATTAACAGAATGTGGAGTGGTACAATCATCTTGTGAAGTGATTGCCTCTGAATTTCTCTCTTCACTAATTGTTAATGATTCTCTTGATTGTAAATATTCACTTGTCAACTGAGGACAGTTAGATATATGTTCATCAGTTGTGCATGAATTCATGTTGATGACATCTTTTACTTGTAAGGATGATGTAAGACAACATTGACCGTCAGTTGTTGTATGATCACCATCACCATCAACGTAATCGGGATTAATGGTCCCATCTAAAAAAATCAATAATTTTTATATTTATTAGGGGGGTTTGACTGGTTTCAAGTTTGATCAGAGATTGATATCACTTGGAGAACTATTGAAAACCATGGAGAGATGTTTCCTCTTTATTTGGGATTCTTCAGCGTACTCACTCATGACCCCCAAAGGGGAAATAATGCCGGTTCCTCCTCAGGGTATGAGGGGAGATGGTTGACCATTACGGAATTCAATGACCCATGAATTCTAGCCTCCGTCAATTCACGATTTAAAATACCTACAAACTAATACTCCCAAATTAATCTGATACCCGCCCTGTTGATTGACTACAGGACGAAGTTACCTGGAGTCCTCTAGTCAGAAGTCGTGACCAATGGAGTCCACCCGGTCAGGGAAAGCGTACATATACTCGTGCCAGCAATGACATTGCCTGGTGGTAGTCGCGCTAGTATCACGAATTGGTAGAAGTTGTAATTAATGGGTTGGCCATTCAATCAGCTGCCAGTGATTGAACAGTCTACGGGTTCTTTTTCATTGAATTTTAGATTTTCCCATAGATTAATTGGACCGAAGTGATCGGTCTCAGGTTGACATGTCGGCTTCTTGTGCAGATGCTTCAGCGATGTCTGGGCATTTGATTCTAGTTTAATTTGTGGATGGTGACTAGCAGTGGAATCCAGGATGCGCATTTCGTCCTATTTGGGACTCGTCACCTGAGTGTACCTGCACTTCCCAGTGAGTGATGATGTTCCCAAAGAGGCTCGAACTCAGTGCCCATAGGAGAAAATGCGCATCCTGGATTCCACTGGTAGTCACCTACGACAAATTAAATACTAATTAAATGCCCAGACATCGTCGAAGCATCTGCACAAGAAGCCAACAGATATGTCAACCTGACAGCGAGCACTTCGGTTCAATCAATCGACGGGAAAATCTGAAATTCAATCAAAATTAATACGACCCGTTGCACAAGAGGCGGCTCTCTCGTGGCCCAAGTGGTCTAGTGGATAACGCTTTGGCTAGTGTTTGAAACTATGGGAACTGGGTTCGAGCCTCGGTGGGGACATCATCATCACTAGCTGGGAAATGCAGGTACATCCAGCTGGCGGTCGAGTCCCAAATAGGATGAAATGCGCGTTATCCTGGATTCCACTGTTAGTCACCATCCGCAAATTAAGGCCTACGGGTTCGCGTAGTAACCGGAAAGGCTCTAGGTTCGACCCCCGGTGGTGTGATGGGTGCGCACCGCGCTGAAGAGTCCCAAGATTAGGACGAAGCATCTGTCCAGTAACGCCTGGTTTCAAATGGCTTTCTAACAAGTAATAATGATTATAATAGTAACAATAGCAAACAGACATTATTTTATCCAGTAATCAGAATTCACAATCGATTGATTTTATAGTAAATATTTATAATAAGAGGTAAACAGTCTTCACAACGAATCAAAATGAAACGCAGATGAAAAAAACAAGAACAACAACAAATGTTTGTCTGATTTCTAGATTACATGATATAAAGAGACAAGACAATACCCATATAATTGACCATCATCACACCAACTGCATAAACAAGATAAATCCAATAATGTAACTGTGTTAGCGCACACGTATTTGTGTGTGTGTGTGTGTGTCCATGTATGGATAGATGGAGGATGGTTGTATTATAGAAGATTGTATAGATTTAGGTTGTCACAGTTTACGACATTGTGTTATAGGAGAGAAAGACAGAGAGACACAGAGAAACCTTAAATAAATCTGTTAAAATAAAGAGAACGTGAAGGATATCACTAGAATCCAAGATTTCAGAGAGAAAAAAACAACTAAAGAATGAATGCTTCAGGCAAATATATCACTGGAACTAGTTTCCAGAAAGCAGATTAGTCATATACCAGACGATGCCAGTGCGATAATTTAACACCTGGTTAACACTGATCATTCCATCTCAACCTCAAAAGCCTCCTGTTTCAAAGTAATCTATAGAGTCAAGAATAACCTATCAAAGGCAATACAATATCGTCTTCTTGGTATCGCTGAAGCTCTCTCTGGCCATTCAGATAAAAAAACCGGAGCTGTTCATACGAAAGAGGATTACTCAACCACTTCTACTGTCATGGTAACAACATTTTTTGTATTTTGATGACTTGATTTTGTTTCTTTGCCTCTTCTTTATTGCTTTCAATTCTTGTATTCATTTAGAACCCCTAGGTAATTTCGTATTCTCTTCTTTCTTCCTATGTGTATAATGAGTACAACTCAATCATCGAACTGTTCATATTATTACATAACTTCTTTTTTGACATCTGTTTATGACAAGTCATCACCTTTGTTACTGCCCTAATTTCATTAACACCTAATTTTCTTGATTGATTTTGCATTGCGAAACTCCAATTACCAATCTTCACCTGTTTAGTTAAAATAACCATGACCAACAATTGTATTTTTAGAAAACAGAAAGATTGAGCGAGGAAATATTTACTTTTCAATTAGATCCTCATCTCTGGCTCTACTCTAATACATATATAGAATTTTTATTACAATGCAACAGTTTACCAATCAAGAGGCACTGATATGTTTGTTAACAATAATTAGTCAGTGTCAAGATGTCAATGGGTTGATAATTAACGAAGAAAATCAGTGCACATTTAAAAGGTAGAAATGGTTAGAATAAATTAATTTCACAAGGATAACACGTAAATTAAACATGAAGTGGTCAAAATAAATAAAAATAAAATAAATAATTTGGACAATTATGATTTTTATAGGTTTAGGGGGAGGGGGGCCGACGTAGTCCTGTTTAGGCATTCTTGTGACGATGGCCACGGTAGGGAAAGTGGCTGTACAAATTTTTTCTGTACACATGCATACAAAATAACCCATATATATTTGCGATTGTACAGCTAAGAAAATGAATTCGCCGTCGAAAAGAGACTCTTTGTTGATCTACGTGTTTTGTTTTCATTAATGCCTGGATGGGGACTTTCCACGAAAAGAGGAGTATTGGGCGTGGGGCTAGTGACACTACCCTAGGAAACCAATCCAATAGCTACAGGAACTTCAAAGCAAAAGAAAAGCAAACTTATTCTTCGCTGGAGTAGGAGAGATGAAATGACACGGGCTGATGAAAGCCTTCGGGGAGCCAGTCAGAGCCAATGTGTCGTTTCTCGATGGAAGTAAAAATAATCATTGCGACGAGGAACGCCCGTACAATGTACGAAGCTGCGAAGGCTGCTCAGGTCATCGAGGGAATGAGAAGATAGCCTAAAAAAACAATTCAAGTTCAACATTCAGAAACTCAAGGACAAAACTACAAGGGATACCTTCACTACAGAAATCAGAGCAAAGTCTGAGACACTACATGGCATCATCGAGAAAACCTGCCGCATGGAAGAAAATAGTAACTCTCCGAAGCCAATATTAAAGGAAACGTGTACAACAACTGTTCTGGGAATTAAGAATAGACAAGACAAGGAATAGCTCCCAACGGATACCTAGAACCTAATCGAGGAGAGGAGAGGAGGATGGTGAAAGAGAAGATGATTCAATGCAAAGATGGTAGACAGCAGGAGAAGCTAAGTCCCATGTACATCTCACTGAACAGAGCAGCAAAGAAGAGTGATAAGAAAGACAAAAGACAATTCTACGACACACTGACTTGCAACTGAAGGAGAATAGGCAGTCTGCAGGTAAAAAAAGATCACAGAACATTGTACCAGATAACCAGGTCTCTATCCAAGAAGAGATCGATCCAGATGATGAAACCAATAAGAGATGTTCAAGGGGACCTGATTACCAAGGAAGATAAACAAATAAAACAATGTGCTGGTCATTTTAAAGGATTCTTGAATCGACCACCACCTGCATCTCACCCAGAAATACCATCACCACCGATAGCACGCAGAGAACTGCCTGCCAGTGGACACTAATCCTCCAACGAAAGCAGAAATCCTGAGTGCAACCAAGCTATTGAAGTTCAAGAAGGCAGCAGGACCAGATGGAATCCCCCCGGAGCACAGAAGACGGATCCACAGACTGTAGCAGATATGTTTACGTCACCATTGCAGAAGGTTTGGAAGGAAGGAAAGGTGACTACTGATTGAAAAGAAGGCTAACCACCTTGTCAAGCTACCAAAGAAGAGCGACTTATGCCTCTGTAAGAACTGGAGTGGAATAGTACTCTTGTACACGCCAAATAAAATATTAAAGTGAGTCATCCTGGAGAGAATAAAAGGTATGGTGCATGCAAAACCCCGCCCGTAGCAACAAGCTGGATTCAGGAAAAGTATATATATAAAGAACAAAATTCGGATTTTCAACATCAATATGAAGTCAGTCAGTTCTTTTATATGGTGCCTTGCAAAAAGGATTTCCAGCAGGCCACTGCACACCCACCTTAACAACTGCCTTCGCTGGCCTCATACTGAAGATTAGATGGCTCACCAAAAAGAATCAGCAACAAGAAACTCTGAAGACGACATAATCAAGAACCGATTCCTCAACAAATACGCCGAAGAGAACGTAGGTGGTGGTATCGGGTGGTTGGAGGCAATCGGCAGACAGGAAGGCGCGTATCCGCAACCTTGAATGGTATCATGTCCCTTCTGAGATTCGAACCCGCGTCACCCAGTACCACCTGCTGTCAGAGACGTTACCACTGAGCTCTTCGGGCTCGTGATTGACATCCTGTAGGACTATATTGGATATTTTGATTGGACACTGGTCAGTGACTAGTACAATGTGTCTAGTCCTGTCTTTGGTACAGCAGACTGAATTCTATCAGTCAAGTTTGCAATGGCATAGGTGGTTTGGAGACACACGCTGAAAGGGCATTTGGATCACGTCGTGCGCGCCAGGCCATAGGTCGAGTGGAGCCTAAATAGGAAACGATGAGTTGGGCATTGGTCTGAGGGTGACATTTAGTAGGTGAGTGCCTATTGGCAATTGTGGGCTACAGAGAATAGCAGATATGCTATTGTTGAAGTCGCATGTTACACTCAGAACCCAACAGAATAATAAATAAGTATTATTATATATTAACATCAAGATTTCCAATAACTTACCACATACTCCATCTGTATTCTCTGACTTGCTTTCGTGCAATTTAATTGTTCTCACTGAATTATTACTTACACTAGAATTGTGATTCACAATTTCAGTAGTAGTAGCTGAATCCCCTGAAGAACACATGACAGGAGTAGTTGTCTGCTGCAATGAACAACAGTCATCTGAGGTAGACGATTTGACAGACACAACCGTTGTTGTTGTTGTTGCCATTGTATTAGTAGTAATAGATGTCGGGACAGGTGTTGATGAGGAAGTTTTTGTATCACATGCATTTATACTGTTAGCATTATGTTGATTTGTGACAGCTATTGGATTAATTGATTCAGTAGTAACTGGGGACACTGTTGTTGTAGTAGACGCTTGTATACATGTGACCGATGGTAGTGGATTGATTGATACTGTCACAGTGGGTACAGAATTTCGACTATTGGGATAATTCCCTAGAGAGAATATATTTCAGGCGAAAGAAAATAAAACCATTTCAATGTGTCTGTCTGTCTGTTTTAGACATAGAACTTTGCACATTTGTGCGGCTGTTCAAGTCGCCATACTCCCGCCTTGTAGCACACAAAGCAAGAGAAGAAATGCAAAATAGAGACGGTAAACAGAGGTGTGAGACAAAGGAGTAGTATTAACGAAGAACAATATAGTTTCATTGGAAATTATAAGTCACAAGGAGTGGATGCATCTGCGCTAGCCATTGGGAACAATTTTGAGCCATGTCACCAATTGTTTCCAAACATTGGATTTTACCGTCCCGAGGACCCCAACCAGGAAGCCAGCCTACACCTTCCTACGTGGTTGGCTTAAACTAACTGTTGTGGATTTCATTGACTGGTGAAGCCATGTATTGGTTTGACCGCCGCTAGCTCTTTTCCAGCCTGTCCCTATGTCAGCTAACATTACCCGTTGTTTAGGAAGGCGATGACTAGGCATACGTAATACGTGTCCTAACCATCTCAGTCGATGCAAGTTTACAGCCTCGTCGATTGATTTCCCCTCCCACCTAACTAGCACTCGACGCCTAACCTCAATATTGCTTACCTTGTTATACCAGTTAACACGGAGGTACAACGCAGGCACCTATGATCAAAGACAGCTAGCCAGGCTTTTCATGTCCTCTACTCTCAATGACCAGGTCTCATAGACATAAAGGAGGACCGAGCGGACTGCTGAGCAGAACACCCGTCTTTTGGTCGATAGCCGGATATCACGTCTACGCCAGAGACGGCGTGTGCGAAATTAGCCCTCTGTATCCGTATGAAGAATTCGTCGGAGATCAACCCGTTGGGGCCGATGGTACTTGTCAAATAAGCGAATCGGTCAACGTGCTCTACCACTTCACTCCCTATTTCTAATCTAGGAGTCAGTGTAGTCCAGTCCTGTAACATCACCTTACATTTGGCGGGAGCGAGTCGTATGCGAAACAGTCGTAGATTGCAGCTCAAGGTGTTCAGAAGACTCTGCATTTTGTCAGCGTACAGTTTTATCAAAAGCTGTCTTCACTGGTACCATATTGAAGATCAAATGGCTGGTCGGAAAGAATTAGCAACAAGAAAGTGGGAACGAACCAATCAAGAGCCTATTGCTCAACAAATATGACGAATAAAATGGAGATGGACTGGGCGAACGCTGAGGAGACTGTCGAATAACATCACGCGCCAGCCGAATAAGAAACGACTCGTTGGTTATGCGAGGGTGACAAGGAGGAGATTGTGAGAGGAGATAAGGGACTACGGGAAATCGTAGGGTCAGCTAAAGAGGAGAGTAGAGAATAGGAAAACATGGAGATGTGCTGTTGAATCCCACTGTTCTACTCTGAACTCAAGGGATGCACAGGTGGTGTTAAAGCATACCTCTAAAATTTCATCAGTTTCAATAGACATGTCTTGCTAGTAGTCTGTGGCAGTGAAAGTTGTTCAATAGTCCTATCTAGATAGCAGACTTCAGAGTCAATCACGTAATATTGCATCTTCATTGTTTCATGCTACAGTGAATGTGACCTAATGAATCGGAAATGGGTAGGAAAGTTCCAGACTAATTTCTAGTCAAGGGTCAGATTAATAGAATTATAATTAGGAATTAAAATGCCATAACAAACAGGGGGACGAATAAAGCTCAGACAAAGTAGCATCATAATTACTGAGAAGATTGACATATTGTGCGATTAAGCAGAAAGAGGAACCTGATATGCGCTTTTTCCTCGAGGATTCGGAAGATATGCAGCGAGGAGGTGATTGATGAATTGAGTAATCTCCGAAGAACCTTGATGGAAAACGGTTTTCCGCCTAGGTTCATAGACAAGAACCTCAGATCAATGAAGACTTCCGAACAAGTTCAATCTGTCCCGAAGAAGATACTTCTGCTTAATCTAGAATTCAAAGGTGACATTGAAGCAGAAATCCTTCGTAAACGCCTCTCCAAATCTTTGAGGAGAACATACTTCGCCACAAGCCTAAGACTAACGTTTTCCTGCAAGAAACTATTCAATCAGAACGCGAAAGACAAGCTGTTGCATTGGGCCACTTCAACATGCATATAACAGTTTACATGCTCTTGCGAAGCTGAGTACAACGGCCATACCATGTGCCAACTTGAAAAACGCGCTCGTGAACACTATCCAGCCTGGCTAGTAAGTAAATGGAGAACAAAAACGTGTATATATTTCAGTGACAGAACATATGGTCAATTCAGGACATTCAGAGCTATTCGAAAAATCCTTCAAAATAATATACAAGATTCGATCGAACCTATCAAAAGGAGTAGAATTAAGATATCTGGGCATAGCCGAGGCACTAGCTATCCAAAAGCTCAAACCAACGTTATGTATCCAAAAGAAATACGTTCAACCCTCGTCCCTGCCGTGATGGCCAATATCATAAACAGGTAATTTTTCTAATAGTGACTATCCTATTGCTTTGCTTATCCAAACTTCCTGTTTATTCAAGTTAATTTTAAAATTTTCTTAATCCCTATTTACACTACCATTTTTTTCATATCTGAACTTCCTGCCTATTTTGTCATTTTATTATTTCTACATATTTAATCCCTGATTGCATAAACAATTATTTGTTACATCAGTTATGATCCCACTATATTTTTTATCCAAATATGCTGTCTATTTTTGTTATTTCTACATTTCTAATCCTTAATTGCACGATATGTCAATCATCTCAGTAATTATGATGCTACTTTGTCTGAGCTTTACTCGTCCCCCTGTTTGTTATGGCATTTTAATTCCTAATTATAATTCTACTAACCTGACCCCTAACCAGAAATTATTCTGGAACTTTCCCACCCATTTATCATAAATAAATACACGGATGTACAGCTGTCTATAGTTGATGACTTCGTCGGAAAGAAAATTTTCTTCGCTGCAACTGTCTTTTTATTCCCTATGATCGAATGTGCATATTTCGTGAATCGGACATGCTTCTGTTTTACCTGCATCCTAGTGACGCTGATTGAAACTAGTGTATTCTAACAGTATGGTTAAACACATCACTGTTATAATGGCCATCCTGAAATGAAACCCCATAAGAGAAGGAAATAAAAAGGTACAAATTAAACCAATTTACGTTACCTTCATATACACTGCTGCGCATACACACACACGTACACAAGCAGGTTTTCATACACTATTAGAAACACAAATCTAACAACTTATTAGTGGTTGACTAGTTATGTCAAGAGTGATGTTGCAATGCAATGTGTGCACAGAATGCAAAATAATAATTGAAGATAAATTTAGCATTGTATATGATACTTTGATCAAAAATAGCTATCCTGAAAAATTTATCAAGAAACACATGACAAAGAAAGCGGAAAAGAACTACTCACTATTAGTACACAAGAAGCCACTTTATATACGACTACAATTCAAGGCCAATATACCGAGTGCGATAATTACGAGGGAATAAAGAAAATCAGTTCAAAGAACTTTTAATACTGGTGAACTCCACGTATTATTCTCTACACGACCGATGGTGCTGCCTCAACTGAAAGATGAAGTACCTAGACTAGCCACTTCAAATTGTGACAACCAATTCAACTGCGCTTGTAGTGGAGCGAGTTATATTGGTCGTTGCTCTAGGAACTTGATTTTTCGTGCTTACTCGAGAACATCTCCCACTATGGCGAAGTAAAAGTGTAGTTAAAACCATTAAGAGTTCGATATTGGACCATCTGGTGCAAACCGGCCGGCCACAAAGCCAGCCAGCGTGGAAGAATCCTTTTCTATCATTTACCGAGTGCCCAATAAATTGCCAAAATCATCGAAGCACCTCATGCTCCAAACAGCAGAGGCTATTGCAATTCGCGAGAAACAACCAGTGCTTTGTGTTCAAAAGAAGCAAGTCCAGCTGGCCACTACCACCGTCCTTAACGGCCTTCAGTAAAGACTATAAATTCCTGAATTTGTAATATTATCTTTTCTAATTTTTTGACATTCAGCTTATTTTACGCTGATGCTATTAAGCTGTAATCTATCAATATTATGGATTCGATGTTATTTAAACAGCAGCATTAATGTTGTTCATAACACTAATTCATTCATTCGTTCACTATAATGTATATATAACTGTAGAGCCTGATGATGAAGGGGTTATCGAAAAGAGTATTCTTTGTTCAGTATCCATTCTTTTGAAAATAAAATTATTTTTTTTAAAGTCTACCGAAATACTCTCTCATCAAACACTTACCAGGCCCCCGAGTATTGAAATTACCAGGTGAGGAATTTTTCCTCCCTGAAATTTGACCTCTTTTCCAAGCCATTGAACCTAAAAATTCAGGAGAGAAAAAGAAGTGTAAAAGCGAAACTCTTCGAATTCCCCTGCAAACATGAAATTATAGATTTATGTCTAAGAAAGGAAATCCATCTAGTACAAACAAGACACTCCACAGCCCTCATTTTTTCTCAATACATAACTGAATGGACTTGCTCATGAACACAGGCAAGTGGTGAATAAACTGACGTTGAATCATTCTCACTACACGTATTTACAGTTGATTCGATAAACAATTTCTCCCTCCACTCTGTGACATTAGATTTTAAAACCGTCATCCTATCCCATCCGTACTATTGTGTGTGACTGCATGTAGTGCTATAAGTGAACTATCCTCTGGATTTCTTATCTTATTCCGATCAACCAATCTAGATTTTGCTAGGTTTTTATACTACCCTAGTCTGACTGCCCCTGTTCTATAACTTTAATCTATGTTTTGTTTTAAAGGCTCCACTGGCAGGATCCTTTAATCGATAACGCCTGTTTTTAATTGAGTTTATGGGTTTGAATGTCACTTTTATTCCTACCTTGTTAAGAATTCTGCGTAAGGTGGTTTCGAGGTTACTTCCTTGTATGGAATTACTACTGATGATTTAGATTGCTTATTGCTGGTGTTGTCTTGCGCATATTTGACATGCATATCGTCATTAATATTATTATTATTGTCACTATCACTACTAACATTATTTACTTTATTTTTACATTTCCCTACATATTTCTTGACTAATTTATCAGGGTAATTACTAAGTTTCAAGGCTTCTCTTATATGTGTCACTTCTTGTCTTAGATTGGCATTTAAACTCAAATAGTCAATTAGATACAAGCTTTGTCGGTTAAAGGATCCTATGGAACCTTCAACAACACCTGCCCCAGATATCTGGAAAATTATACTACCCCAACGACGACAAATAGGAGAGAACAAAGAAGACTATAAAACTCAAGTTTCGAGGTCGTGTGATTTTAACTGATGAAATGATTATGAACAATAAATTTTGTCCGAAACTGTGTCATCCAGTAAATAATACTGTCACTCCACTGTGATACATCTAATAAACAAACTAATGTGGAATTACTTACTACCACAGTGCCCAAGTTATACACATATATTGAGTGAACTTCTTGGTGAAAATACATTAGGATCTAATCTTGAAGAATAAAAAATGACATCACACATGCTAGTCATACACTCGAATGGAACACGAATGCCAAGTGAGCAACATGTTAGGCCTTATTACGAAGGTAATATGGAGAATATCGTGTGGGAACGTGGGGGAGGAGGAAACGAAAGCTAATGGGGAATCGTCATAGAGCCAGCTAGAAAAAAAACATTAAAAAGAACAGAGTAGAAAGCAAGATGTGCTGTTAAAGCGCTATATACTCATTCCACCACTCTGAACCGAAAGGCAATATAAATAATCAATCAATCAATACTCTTCAAGAATTCAACCTACCTGAACTCATAGATTTACCTATTTGACTGATACCATATCCATTGTTCTGTTTACGTCTAGAATATCCACTGGAGTTGTTACCAGCAACACTACAACAACTACTGCTACTACTATTCATTGATGTATAAGTAGTATCATTTGATGAAGCTATAACAGGTGAATCATTCACTTTACGACTCGTGTTGGATTCAATTGTTGAAGATGCCGAAGATGAAGAAGAATTAGACGTTATATGACTTGAAGAGGTGGTTTTCGATGAGATGATATCATTAGATAAATTACTATAATTATTATTTGTATTGACATCACTAAAAGTGAATTTGTTGATACTGGCACTATTACTACCACCAGCACTTGTTAGGGTTGTTGCAATCGTTGTTACGATTGTTGTTGTTGCTGTTGTGGGCGGTGGTGTACTACTACATAACTTGTTATCATCAGTATTCGATTGTAATAACCGCTCTCGATATTGTTCCCATTCTAAAAATTAAAATAAATATAAAATAATATTGAAACAATTAGTCCCCTTGATAAACTTGAATAAAGCAATTTAGAAGACAAATTTCGCAAGTTAATGTCATCATTCCGTAGTTTCTCTACCTCCAGAGTCCGAACCCAGAACATTCCCCGGTTATAAGGCAAGCCAGTTCGTAGACCATTAATTAAGCAACTGAAGGTGGTGATACAGTAACTCATCGAAGAAGACATTGCAAAGTGGTGGTCGCTCTATGTCATGAACTGACAGAAGTCAGAATTCATGGACTGGCCAATGAATGGATCGGGTCCCAGTGGCCGATGGACTAGGGTTCGGTAACCAGAAGATTCTGGGTTCGAACACTAGCGCTAATTCTGTACTGATGACGAGAGTCCCAAACTATGACGGATTGAAACAACTGTCCAGGTTTTCCAATGGTTCTCTAACTGATGTCAGTCAGCTCATGATGAAATCTTCCAACCAATCAAACAAACAATCCCTACACAAAACCAATATTTGGAAATTTATACAATTTATGCTTTAAGGTTGAATAGGTACAAACGAAGGAACATCGTGAAGACATAAACGTATATCAGTTTGATCAAATATACAATATGTAGGTTTTGTGAGTCATAATCCATTAACGTTATCATTAAGTGATTAATAATCACTAAAGTGCATATTAGCAATATAAACTAGAGTTATTGTATTAGTATTAATAGAATTATAAACATCTAGATTTCGGAATAATGTTGAAATATGAGAGAAACTTCGTAAAACTAAATAAATAAATTTAACACAAATAAGCCATATCGGACTATATGATAAAATTCTAACGTATCTGATCTAGTATACAATTGGTGGATGGTGGCTACCAGTGGAATACAGGATGCGCATTTCGTCCTATTTGGGGCTCGTCCGTCAGCTGGATGTACCTGCATTTCTCAGTGAGTGATGATGTTCCCATCACCAAGGCTCAAACCCAGTGCCCATAGTTTCAAACGCCAAAGCGTTATCCACTAGACGACTTGGGCCACGAGAGCCACCTCTTGTGCACTGGGTTCGATCCTCGGTGAGAACATCATCAGCACTCAGTGAGAAATGCAGGTACGTCCAGATGACGAGTCCAAATAGGACGAAATGCACACCCTGGATTCCACTGCTAGCCACCATCCACCAATTGTATACTAATCAAATGCCCAGACATCGTCGAAGCATCTGCACAAGAAGCCGACATGTCAACCTGAGACCGGGCACTTCGGTCCAATCAATCGACGGGGAAATCAAAATTCAATTCAGTATCTGATCTAAACTCATAAAATAGTTTAAACACTCCTCACTAAGATTAACCATCAACTATTATTCTTGAGTAAATGAAAAATCTCTATATTGAAATCAAAACAAGATTTTGAGCGAACAACTGTGGTTTCGATAACTTCTTCTTCAGGCTCTACAGTTATAAATCCATGACTAATATAGATTACATATAGCCAGCCAATAAAGGCAAATGAAAATAATGTAAGAAACTGTATTGGGGCGTGCATGTGTAAGTTAAGATGATAGTCCATTAGTTAACATAGTCAATCTAATGTGTATAGGGTGTATAGTCAGAAAAATGTGATGAAGTGTGAATGAACAATTGGGTGATATAGTGTTGTTTTACGAGTTGATCGCGGATTGATATCAGTTAGAGAAGCATTGAAAACCAGGGGGAACTGGACAGCTGCTGTTTCATCCTGGTTTGGGAATCATCGGCAGTACGCACCCACCACCAGGATTCGAACCCAGGACCTTCCGGTTACAAGGCAAGCTCGGATACCATTCAGCCATGGTTAACAGAATGCAAATGTCCTTGGGTGAGAGAAATGCGATAACCACAAAATACATATAAATACACATTAACAGTGGAGGCACTGTTATCACGATATCGTGTCTTTATTATCCATTTCTCCACCTAATTGTTACTCTTAATTTTGTCAACCTTTATGATTTTATAGTAAGCCTACCGATTCTGTAGCATTTTATTACAATTTACAATTTAGCCTCTTTACTTTATCAGTAGACATTATCAGTTAGCCCTCACATCCAGTGCCTCCACTGTTAATGTGTATTTTGTATATGTATTTTGTGATTATCGCATTTCTCTCACCCCAAGGACACTTGTATTCTGTTAACCAGTGGCTGAATGGTATACGAGCTTGCCTTGTAACCGGAAGGTCCTGGGTTCGAATCCTGGTGGTGGGTGCGTACTGCCGATGATTCCCAAACCAGGATGAAACAGCAGCTGTCCAGTTCTCCCTGGTTTTCAATGCTTCTCTAACTGATATCAATCCGCGATCAACTCGTAAAACAACACTATATCACCCAATTGTTCATTCACACTTCATCACATTTTTCTGACTATACACCCTATACACATTAGATTGACTATGTTAACTAATGGACTATCATCTTAACTTACACATGCACGCCCCAATACAGTTTCTTACATTATTTTCATTTGCCTTTATTGGCTGGCTATATGTAATCTATATTAGTCATGGATTTATAACTGTAGAGCCTGAAGAAGAAGTTATCGAAACCACAATTGTTCGCTCAAAATCTCATTATTCTTGAATAAGGCATTTAGAAGACAAATTTCACGAGATAATGTCATCATCCCATAGTTTCTCTACAATATCTTGACAACTAACATGGTTCACAATAATAATAAAATAAAACGCATGACAATTACTCAGTTAAATTAAAAAAACAAAAGTGCATACTAATGACCAATCATCACATTTAAATAGGTGAAGCAGTCCATGGTAGGCGAAGATTGAAGTCGATTGTTTTCTGTACACATTACAGTTTAGGATGTATGTAATTAATCCTCCAAAATGCTTCCATCACCTTTAAGCAACCAACCTTGAATTAGAGTTATGTGATGAAATAATTGTGAAACAGTCATTAATATTGATTTTGTGATTAAACATTAATCCCGGTGGGTGCGTACTGATGAAGAGTCCCAAACTAGGACGAAACAGCTGTCCAGTACTCCAGGTTTTCCAGTGGTTCTCTAACTGATGTCAGCTCATGATTAAATCCTCCATGAAATCAAACAAAATCCCTACAAAACCAATACTTGAAAATTAAACATTAATAATAAGTGCTGTGCAATGGATGATGATGATGATGATGGATTTCTATTCAGATTAATTGCATTGGGATTTTCTACATGTTTTAATAACCATTTTGGAACATGTTCTTTTCGACGACCACATTGGAACATTCTATTGGTTCTATTTATTTATTTTTTATTTTTGATTACAGCTTGATTCCACACCGTATTTTTGATACAAGTATGGAATATTCAGCATGGATATCGGTAGCCCAGATTTCGCAGGCCGACCATAGATATCAAGGTGTGCGTCGGCGTGGGCTCGAACCCCGGACCATGTGCATGGTCGGCGAGAGTCCTAACCACTGTGCCACCTATATAAGTGTCACTGCAACTCTAGGTGAAGAACTTGTAGGTACAATTTGAAATAGAGTCTACAGAATTTCGTCCTTCAATCGTAGGTAGAGGGATGAAAATGTTATTGAAGGTTACTGAAGGTGATGGAAGCATTTTGGAGGATTAATTACATATATCCTAAACTGTATGTGTACAAAAAACAATCGACTTTAATCTTCGCCTACCATGGACTGCTTCACCTATTTAAATGTGATGATTGGTCATTAGTATGTACTTTTGTTTTTTTATTTAACTGAGTAATTGTCAGGCATTTTATTTTATTATTTTTAACTATTTTAGTTGTAAAGCGGTTGTAAAGAAACTACGAAATGATGCCATCATCTCGTGAAAGTTGTCTTTTAAACGCCTTATTCATATAAAATAGTTAAACTGTCATCACACTTTTGACATTGAAGAAGTTTCGACACCATTGGGAGAGTGTAATTTTACATTAGTTAACTTTTTAAAAATTCTCCTTTACGTTCTGAAGGGAACATAAGGCTTCAAACTTTCAGAGATGCGACTTTTCAGAACGGCGGTTTTGTCTAGCCTCACACACTCAGCCTCTGCGCTCTTTTCCAAGCTTACTACTATCGCGGTTGAGCGAGGTTTAGGAGTGGGTCGACCGGGAAATTGAGCCAAGACTACGCGAACCTGGTTGGCGAACTATTCTACCAACTGCAACTTTATTAATTAGATATATGCTTATTTGATCAATCACAATGGTACTGTGGAGGGTGTTACAGACAAGATTTATAAGTAGTATATATATACAGATGCGAATATCAGAGGTAAGTTCGACACTTTTGGGTTATTTGCATGTCACGCATTCCCTCTTCTCTGTTTTCCAGATGGATGATCATGCCACCGCCCCAACAAGAAGGTGAGTCTCATAATACCTTTATCTTATTATTGTCGCCGACGTACACATGCTGGGATGGCAGAACGCGGTTAGAAAGTATTAACAAATCATGTGATATCCTCAAAGAGTTAATATTCCATCCATAAGGATCCGCGATATCCTACGAACCGTTACCGAGGTCGAAAACCCCAGAACTTGAGCATCACTATCTCCCCTTTTTCCTTTCTTTTTCTCACAGATGGAGTTAGACGAACAGGGGGATGGCCACAACCGCTAGCACCCTGGCGTGGAGTCACCAGTAACCGGTTTCTAACAGCCTTCCAAAGATGCTCAAACCACCACCTCACCCTGTCCGAGTGCGTATCGAATCTTCAGGACGATGATTGATTCCGAAGATCAGACAATAGTCTGCTAACCACGCAGGCAGTAAAGAGCTGAGATGCTCTGAGTGCCATCGTTCGTGTCTGCGGGCGATGACGGTTGAGATGGTGGACAGCGTAGAAGGGTGCGTAGTGAGATCCGGTTGGCCGAAGTGGACGATAACCCAGGTCGGGAACCTGATGCCGTCCCAACTTGGGCGGTTAAAGTAGATAGCCTGGGACTTTGGGGCTTTCTCCGTTAGTATGAGTGGCAGGACCTGGCTGCTACACCGTTTTCATGCAAGCGCACTAATTAGAATCCGACCCAGACCACCAGGTTGGTGACGGTGATTGACCTGCAAAGCAGGAAAGATCGTGAAACTGAAATAGCATATATAATAATAATATATATATATATATATATATATATATATGAATCATCGAATGGCGGACAGATAGATTTAATGAACAATGCTTATGAAGCAACATGAGGAAAATGAAAGGGAGACAAAATATCAAAGATATATGCAAATTGTGATTCCACCCCATTGCAATACAGCATTACTTACATCTGCAATTTACTATTCACATAATCATATCAACGTGTAAGCGTAAGTTTTAACATTCGGATTCTTCATAGTTCAATTATATTTCGTACACAATGCTAACAAATTTCTCCGAAGAATAGCACTAAGACGACTAATAATTCTCCGAAGATAGCAGACATACTCTCATTAAAAGACAGGGACATGCAGCCGCCTTATAGAAATTCAGTTCTACTGCAATGTTAAAATGAAGATATATATACTGTCCACGAGGAAAATGAAGGCTTAGTTACTGAATCATCCGCAGCTCAGAGAACAATGTATGAAAAAAATGGAACAATATTTCTTTTTTAAAAACTTTACACAATTTTTCCCACTAGTAAATTTTGAACCAAAAAGAAACCACTCTACAGATTTGCATAACACCTAATCTTTAGATGGTTGAAGACAATCGGCAGGAAGCCTTGGATCTAGGTTTCGTGCTAGTCGGCACTCACTCGTCAGCAAGGCGTATCTGCAACCTTGAAGGAATGCATGTCTCTTATGAAATTCGAATCCGCGTCACCCAGCGCTGCAGCCAGATACGCCTTGTTGACGAGTGCTGACTAGCACGAAACCTATGTCCAAGGCTTCCTGCCAGTCGATTGCCTCCAACTATCTAATATCATCAAATCAATGTGCACCGTGATGGCGAGCTACCTAGAATGATGGCTACATTGCAAACCTGACTGATAGAATTCAGTCCGCACCAAAGAGAAAGGATTAGACACATCATAGTAGTTACAAGTGTCCAATCAAAGTACGCCTAATCTATGTTCAAGCTTGTCTTTCGTGTCAAAGTTGATACAAAGGTACCTACGAAACACCCAAAAAATAATACAAAATGAGGTCATATTATCTTGCTGCAGTTAGCAGTTTCGTGTTGTCAGAAATACCTAAGTGAACAAGGATAATTGACTGCATTAAATATCAGGATACATCTAAAAAACATTGACCAACTAATGTAGATGTAGCCAATTGGTCCCGGTGTTCAACTTCTAACTACTAAAGTGGGTTACAGATTCAAAATCCATTCCACCTACCAATGTTTAAGACAGCTAGATAGTATCACCAGCCTCGCATACATCAGCTATGGCTCATTGTCACAGCTGCATGGAAGTGCACCTGGCTGTTGAGTAACACATTGTATCTCCTTTCTTGACTAACTGACTAATTGTCAACTTAGCACATTTTACACAGCCCACACGGATAAAGAAAAGAATGGGAAAGATATCTAAAACAACTATAATGAGAGGAAATGTACACCGAAAAGAATAGTAACACGAAGCATAAAGCATAAGGAATCAATGAATATCGGAGGTTACAAATAGTGAATACATCTGTGCCGTCGGTAACGATTCCGAACAATATCACCAACAGTCTCAAACCATTGGCTCTTAGCATTCCTAGAACCATAGTCAGACAGTCGATACCTCTCCCACCCCCATTACATGGCTAGGCTCAAAACAACAGTCAAAAGCCTCGATTGACACTGTGGTGTGCCCTTAGGAGACCAATACATTTAAACATACATTTAAGAATTTATGTCTCCCCATTAAAATATTAAAAATATAACAGATCCTTAAAAGTATCGAAATACATAAGATGATGGTCTATATAGGAAAAAGAATATAAAAAGGAGATATTACTACTAAAAAAAACTATTCCCTAGTACAATTTTCGAAGAACTCTTATGGATATAAGTAGAACTCTGTAGTGTTTTGATTGGACACTAGTAACTAGTGCGACCTGTCTAGTCCTTTGTTTGGTGCAGACCCAATTCTATCAGTCGGTCAGGTTTTCAATGTGGCCACCATTCTAGGTAGCTCGCCATCACGGTGCACATTGATTTGATGATATTAGATGGTTGGAGGCAATCGCAGGAAGCATAGCCTTGGATCCAGATTTCGTGTTAGTTGGCACTCGTCAGTCTGCACCGAAGAAAGGACTAGACACGTCGCACTAGTTACTAGTGTCCAATCAAAATACCCACTACAGTCCTACATGAGGTCAGTCGTAAGTCTGAATAGCTCATTGGTAATGTCTCTGACTTCAGCACTGGGTGGTGACGCGGGTTCGAATCTCAGAAGGGATATGAGTTCCTTCAAGGTTGCAGATACGCCTTGCTGACTAGTGAGTGCCAATAGCACGAAACCTAGGTCCAAGGCTGGGCCTCCTGTCGATTGCCTCCAACTATCTAATATCATCAGAACTCTGTAGTGTTGCCGATGACAAGAATTTATAAGTAGTAATACAATGCAATGTGCATCGGTGATTCAGTGGTTGGACACTGACCAACCAAGCTAAGTGGTTTGGGGGGTTCGAGCCCCGGTCGACGCATCTTTCCCCTCACTAATCCGGTAGTAAGCTCGATAAAGACGGAAGGTTCGGCATGAGGCTAACAACCCCCCCCCTTAAAAGTAAACACCACTGTGCTAATGAAACTTCGAAGCTCTAGTTGAAGCATTATGTCCCACTCGGAACTCAAAGAAATTAACACATATATAATGCAGTGTGGTAAATTCACACAATAAAGGAAACTGATTCTCAATAATAGAAAACATGATGGTTTGGAAAGGTTGAAACTGATATAGGAACACCACAAGGAAAAATAAATACGAATAGTTTAAGTTTCTAATGTAAGGTTGTTATGCTTTACTAGAACTGAATGTAATTTCATTAATTCATGAATAATTCCCATCTAGACATTAATGAAAACGAAAACAGGTAGTTCAACGAAGAGGCTATTCTTGGCGAATTCATTTCCTCTAGGTGTACAATCACATTTATACAGAATCTTTTTTTTGCCAGGAAAGAGATGCCACAAACGTAGTTGTTAATTTTTCTCAATGCATAAAAAAGTTGAATAAGTGTGGTGGAGTTATGTAATGAGGCGAATAATCTGCTGATGAATGAATTATAATCAGGGTGCGCATAGAGAGGAAAAAAAATCTGGAATTATGTAACAGTTGCAAAGAAATACAAAAGTTATAAGGAGTTAGAAAGCCAAACAAACGTGGTAACAACCTAGTTGATTTCTACTGAATTGATTTTTGTTGTTCCAGATTTTCCTTCCTCTTAGTACACCCTGATTACAACTCATTCGTCATAAACAACTATTTATCCCATTACGTAACTCCACCACATTTATTCAACTTATTTTATGCATTAACTATGTTTGCGATAACTCACCACTTTTGTCATTACCCTCTTTCATGATGAAAACTGTATACAAATGTGATTGTACAGCCAGGGAAAATGAATTCGCATTGTATACCCGACCTTTGACAGCCAGGTTAACGTCGCGACAGCACCAGAGGTGGCTCAGTTGATGTATCCCACCCTAGCCTTCATTACACGGTTGGAAATCTCATCCGTCACCCCTCCGCCAGCACTCACACAACTACCCAGGTACACAAACTTATCAACAACTTCAAGCGGTTCACCCGCAAGAGTGAGTGCAGGTACAGGTTCCTGCCAATCTTGTAACAGTACTTTGCACTTAGACGGCGCAAACCACATACCATACTTACAAACACGATCGCCAACTGATTTGGGCAGCCTGCATGCTATCGCACAGTTAGACGATATCGTCTGCATACTTGAGGTCGAAAAGTCTATCTCCAGGTAGCAGATCTACACCACCTTCACGCACATCCTTCAGAGCTGACTCCAGAATGTCATCGATGTCAAAGTTAAAGAGAAATGGAGAGATTGGGCAACCCTGCCTAACCCCATTGTTGGTTCGGAACAGTGATAACAGTTGTTTGTATGCCGTCACTCTAACCGAGGTGTTTCTGTATACGGATTTCAAGATGTTAACAAATTCCTTAGGTACACCTCTCTCTCTAACAGACAGTTCCAGAGCACAGTTCTGTCCAACGAATCGAAGACAGCCCTAATATCAAAAACACAACGATCGTTGGCCTGCAATACATGTGGCGGTGTTCAACAACTGACGAAGGGTGAACACATGACCAGTGCATCCACGACCTGAACGAAACCCAGCCTGCTCTTCGCGAATCAATCCATCACGTATTTCGCACAGCCTGCGAAGCAAGACAGCAGCCAATATTTTAGACGCGACTGGTAGCAGACTGACTGATCAGAGTAGGCATTTCACAATGTATATACCACATATTAATGCATAGAACAACAACTTTAAGAATCCTATTAGATGCGTAGTAGAAGAAATAAAATATCATCTCTATTATATAGAATCATGCATACCTACAAGCATCTACATATCTGTTAAACGTAGATTAGAGATTACGAGGAGGGAATAAAAACACTCCGCTAAGCGGATAGTACGAACAAATGAATAGCTCAGAAGAGAACACATTCAAATTCCAGGGTAGGCATGAAACATAGCCACAAAAGCCTAATGGGTAGGTATAATTAAGTGGAGAGAGAGAGAGAGAGAATAAATATAACTATTAAATTGTTAATTACAGAGTTTATATCGAAAGCATAAAATAGGCATTTATAAGCATCATTTGTTATAAAAGCATTACAGCTAGTCGATAAAGAAAAAATACAATATTATTGTGTACATTTTAGCAAGCATATATACAATGTGTATTTAATCTAATATAGACTGATTGTGGTAACATAGCACGACACATCAACGGTGAACCAGCCATTATTATTATTATTATTTCCTTTAATGCCTAGAGGAACATAAGGCTTTAGCCGCGCACATCCCATTGCGTTCGGTTCTCTGCCAACGTTTTTACCTGGCTCCACGTCTGCTGTCCACATGCTTTCATCTCCTCTTCACATGACCTCCTCCAAGTCACCCTTGCACTGACGACCAACTCGCCACGCTTCCCTTTCGAGCTCCACTCGAGCAATGGCTTGTCTAGTGATGTCACTTGATGGTTTCCTCAGAGTATGACCAATCCAACTAACTCCATTTCTTCCTGCTTATTTGTTGCACAATTGGTTCATGGTTGAACCAGTCATAGAGATAGGCAAAAATGCTAGGCAACTAGGGGGGGGGTTAGCAGTTAAAGATGCAAAGCTTGTGTCATACATTGTGAACAGTATTTGAACTTATGACTACTCTTCAACTGATAAGGTTTGTAAACTACAACTGATAATTAATGGAGAAAAAGTTATCAGTGAGTTGGGTGAAATAGTTTATACGCATCATATATACATATACACATATAAAAAACAACAGTAAATTTATATTATTAAAGATATTTCAACAAATCAAAAAATGATATTAAATTTATTTTAGACCAGTTACACCATCGTAGGTTTGCAGATGGTCATCAATACAAGCATTAGATAGATGGAAGAACATACACACACTTGAGTGTAACTTTGTTAACCAAGGTTTGTATAACCAGGTAGTGCATCATCAACCTTTTATAATGCTTTGACTACCTGAATGAGTTTCAACTTACGACTGACTGACTGGTTTCAATATAGAACTTTGCACAGATGTGCACTAGTACAAGTCGACACATTCTCTCCATGTAGCACACAAAGCAAGGGAAGAAAGTAAAAAGAAATGCAAAATAGAGACGGCAAACAGATATATGAGGCAAAAAGAATAATAATATCGAAGAACAATATAGTTTTATTGGGTATTATAAATCACAAGGAGTGGATGCATCTGCGCCAGCCATTGACAACGATTTTGAGTCATATCACCGATTATCTCCAACCTTCATTGGTTTTACCATTCCGAGGACACCAATCAATCAGGAAGTCTACAACTCCCTAAGTGGCTGGCTTGAACTAACTGTTGTAGATTTCATTGACTGGTGCCATGTTTTGGTTTGACCGCCGCTAGCTCTTTATCAGTCTGACCCTATGTCACCTAACATTACCCGTTGTTGAGGAAGGCGATGGCTAGGCCCGCATGCGTAACACATGTCCTAACCATCTCTCTCAATCGGTTAACTTCACAGCCTCGTCGATGGCTTTCCCCTCCTCACCTATCACTCGACGGATGCCTCACTTCAATATTGCTTACCCTACTATACCATTTCACACGGGACATAGAATGCAGGCACCTATGTACAAAGACAGCTAGCCTTTTCATGTCTTCCACTCTCAATGGTCATCTCTCACTCAGTCACAAAGGAGGACGGAAAGGACTGGTGAGAAGTACACACGTCCTTTGATCGACAGCCAGCCGGATATCACGTCTACGTCAGAGACGGCGTAAACTGCCATATGCGAAACTAGGCTTCTGTGTATCATTACTGAGATTTCGTTAGCGATCAACCCATTTGGGCTGATACAACTTCCCAAATAAGTGAAGTGGTCAATACGCTCCACCAAACACTTCACTCTTTGTTTCTACGCTAGGAGTCAATGTAGCCCAGTCCTGTAGCGTCATCTTACGTTTGGCGGGAGCCAATTGCATGCTAAACATACGCAGATTGCAGGTTAAGGTGTTCAGAAGACTGCAATTTGTCAGCGTCTTCACCTAGAAGGATTATAACACCTGCATATTCTAAGTCAACAATCCCTGAGTCTCTGAAGTGAGTTAGGGTTAAGTCCATTAGTACATCTATGCTGAAATTGAATAGAAATGGGGATAGTAGGCAACCCTGACGCACACCACTTCAGATGAAAACTCTCCATAAGCTCTTACCTAGTTGCATGAGTTCGAGTAGAGTGCCTTGATCAGTGCAATGTATTTTCTCGGCATTCCTTTCGCAGCCAAACATCGCCAGAGTTCAACTTACAAGTTTGCAGCAACAATCAACTTGTCACACTCCATGTAGTAGACAAAAAGGTAGAGAAAAAAGAGATCCAAGGGGACTATACTACGTAGAAATGTGAGGAAGAAGGAATAGTAACATGGATATGGGTGATCATAAAGGGCGAATGCAAATGCACTACTGACAACGGTTTTGAGCCATATCACCAAATGTCTACAGTTCTTTGGTTCTTAGGATCTCGAGAATGACAACTAGGCAGTCGATACTTACTGACGTAGTTCAAGGCATCGGTCAAAGAATTCGTGGATAGGTGGCAGGTTTTGGTTTGGCCCGACCCCAACTTTTTTCAACCTAATGTTATGTCGGCTAACACTGCTCATCGAGGAGGTCTGTAGCTCAGCACGCATAACACGTAATATATAGCCACTTCATAAACTCATCGCTTAGCTTGCCTTTCTTACCTAGCACTCTATGCTTGCCATCAATATTACTTACTATGTCATACCGCTTAACACGGGTGGCAGAACGCAAACATGTGTAGTGAAAGACAGTCAGTCTTTTCCTTATCTCCCGCTTTCAATAGCAATGTCTCACAGCCCTGAAGAAGGACGCAGCGAACTTCTGAGCAGTACACATATCCTTTGATCGATAGCCAGAAATGGGGTAAGTTAGTAGTAAATGCCACACGAGCCATCTGTAACCATGGTGACATATTGTCAGTAATCAATCTATCAAGACTGATGCAACACACTCTCTACGATTTTACTTCCTACCTTAAAGCTAGTAGTCACGGTATAGTCCAGGCCTGCAGCATCATTTTTACATTTAATGTTTGCCTGTTTTCGACATAGAACTTTGCACCGATTTGCGGCACTTTAACTCGCCACACTCCCTCCTTGTAGCACACAAACCAAGAGAAGAAAGTAGAAGAAATGCATAATAGAGACCGTAAACAGAGGTGTGAGACAAAGGAATAGTAATAACGAAGAACAATATAGTTTCATTGGAAATCATAAGTCACAAGGAGTCGATGCATCTGCACTAGCCATTGAGAACGATTTCGAGCCATGTCACCAATTGTTTCCAACCATTGGTTTTTATCGTCCCGAGGACCCCAACCAGGAAGTCCACATCTTCCTATGTGACGGGCTTAAACTAACTGTTGTGGATTTAATTGACTGATGAGGTCATGTTTTGGCTTGACCACCGCTAGCTCTTTTCCAGCCTGACCCTATGTCAACTAACACTGCCCACCGTCGAGGAAGGCGATGACTAGGCATACGCAACATTACATTTAATAGGACTGAACTGCTTTAGAATGCTCAGAATTGTAATATGTATGTATCGCGATAAAACTGAACTCATGAATACTGATTTAAATGATGAAATCGTCAATGTATGAAATAGAAATCATGAAATATGTGTGTTAAACAAAAACTATAAGACTATAACTAACAAACATGACAAAGTATTAACAACTCCAAAAAGAAATAAACAGTCATAAAATTAAACATTCCATATTTTTATTTAAGTTTTCTTGTGCATGTATGTATGTGTGTGTATGCATGTGTATGTATACCAGGGGACTAAACAGAACTAGATAAAGACAAATATAGTATTGAATTTTGACCATATATTCGACAAAATACGGGACTAAAAATTCGTAAATCATTTTGAAATTAATCAATTTATGGTCTGAATATAGCCATTAACATAATTTTTGTACTTTCCGTTGTGAGTGTGTGCGTGTGTGTGTGATGTATTATGAGCTAGTTATTTTTTCCAGTAAATTCAATAACTACATCAAAGGTTATTGATATATTTTGAAAACTTAACTATTTTATTTAGGATATATATATATATAGCATAAACCTTTACGAACCTCGTCTAGATAACTAGCTCGCTAGCTCGCCGTAGTACTTATCTAGGGAGCATTGTCTCAACTACAGGCAGTCGGAACGGACGAGGATGTCAAATCGAGTGAGAATCGGGAAGGCGAGCAAGAAACACATTCATCAACCTGAAACAACCGATCTGGAAATCTTCGTCACTCAGCCAGCATCAACAACAAAATTCAGTCAGATTTTCAATACAAACAACGTCAAGTCAGTCAGTTCTTCTATACGGATCAGAAACTTGGCGGACGGATCACAAAGAATATTTCCAACAGCCTGTTGCAGACCTTTACCAACCAACAACTGTCTTCGCTGGATCTATGCTGAAGATCAGATGGCCAGGCCGGAAAGAATCACCAACAAGAGACTATGGGAAGGAACAAACAAAACAAGAACCAATCGCTACCCACCAAACATGCAGGAGGAGGCCGCTGGGTGACATCGCGCGCGCGTCAGGCCATTGCTCGAGTGAAACCCGAAAGGGAAGCGGCTAGTGGGTCGTCAGTGCAAGGGTGACATGGAGATCGTGTGAAGAGGAGCTGAAACAGTGTGGACTAACATGGATGCAGGTTAAAAGTACAGCAGAAGACAGAAGTGGCAAGTGGAGACGTGCAGTTGAAGCCTTATGTTCCACTAGGAACCCAAGGGAACAATAATAATAATAAATAACCTTCACGCCTAAATATCTCGTGAGTTCGAGTCTCACAACCAAAAAAAACAGGTGGTGCAGCGGTTAGGATGCTCGCCGACCATGCTTATGGTCCGGGGTTCAATCCCCGGCCGGCGTACTCCTTTACCTCACTCAACCAGAAGTAAAGCTGGTGAAGAGGAAAGGTTGGGCATGGGGCTAGCAACCCCATCCTGTAAAATTAAACACTGCTACAGAAACTTCAAGTCAATAGCTTGAAGCCCTATGTTCCACTGGGAACGTGAAGGAAAAAAAACACAATACAATGTTATTTCCTACTAGTAGATATAACAGATTATGAAAGCAAGGCTGAAACGAAAGATGACAATGGTTCTGTATCATCTGATAGCCACAGCAGCTACATGACTGACTGACTAACTGGTTTTAGTGGTTTGTGCAGATTAATATGGTACCATCCTTTGCTTATTTCGTTGGCTTCTCATCAGCTCAGCTGCTGCTTACAGCCTAAATAAATTATGAGGTTTACGTACTGAAAAGTTTTAACATACTTGCAAATTTTACATGTCGTCAGTTGACAGGAAGTTCCACAATTAGTGAAAAGTGCTCGGAAAATTGCGCTTATACAGTTTTTACACAGGCAATTCAAGTCTAAACAAAATAAATGTATGCATACAATGGTAAGGGAGTTACGTAATAAAGACGAGATATGCATTAGATGCAGATTGACTAATAAATTAGCTAACATTGTACTGAGTTCTACTCAAATGACAGAAATAAGAGACAAGCAAAATTACAGATTATAAAAGGGGTGGGGTTAAAGACAAAGATTACGTAATCAGATGAGAGAATAAAGACATTCAATTACCAGGGCAAGGAAAGAATAATAACTGCTTCTTTCTGAACACATAAATCAAACGCATATTTCGTCTTTGTTACGTAACTCCTTTACCATTGTATGCATACATTTATTTTGTTTAAACTTGAACTGCCTGTGTAAAAACTATATAGGCGCAATTCTCTGAGAACTGTTCACTAATTGTGGAACTTTCTGTCAACTGACAACATGTAAACAAATTTGCAAGTATGTTAAAACCGTTTCTGTATGTAGACCTCATAATTTATTTAGGCTGTAAGCAGCAACTGATGAGTAGCCAACTAAATAAACAAAGGATGGTATCATATTATTCTGCACAAACCACTGTTGTTCTTGCTTTATTCAAATTCATCAAGGGGAATAAATACATGAAGTAACTGATTTTAACATAGGAACTTTGCACAGAAGTACAACATCAACTCGAGTTGCCACACAAAGAATGATAAAAGAGGACAAAAAAGCAACTCGAAAGAACGATAATAGGCAGGAATATGAGGGAGAGAAAAAAACAGTAACATGGAAAAGCAGTAAGGATTTATTGGATATGCCAGAATACAGATAGTTCACAGGTGACTTCTACGACAGTGAAAACGACTTTTGAGTCATACCACCAGTCGTCTCCAATCACTCGTTCTTGGGATCCCGAGGATTGCAACCAGGCAGGCAGTCAACACCCGCATAAGTGGCTAGTTCAAACTAACTGTTATAGATTTCATGGACTGATGTCATGATTTTGGGTTTCACCACCACTAGCTAACTCTCTTCCAACCTGATCCTATGTCAGGTGACATTTTGCCTGTTGAAGAAAACGATGGATAGGTGCATACATAAAACATGTTCTAGCTATCTCAATCGATAGATTTTCCTTCCATACCTAACCCATTTGACGCTTAACTTCAATGCTACTTACCCTATTACACCAATTAACATGGGAGATAGAAGTCAGAGATTCATGATCATTCCTTCCTTCCACTTTCAATGGCCGTATCTCACAGCCATAAAGGAGGATGGAGTGAACTAGTTAGTGAGTAGTACAAACGTCCTTTTGGTCATTTCGATGGACATGAGATTTTATTCAACAAAAGAAGTAAAATAAATACTCGGCAAAACTAAATTCAGTTTCCTGAGAGCACCTGATAATAACAGCAATATATATCTGATATATGTAAGATGTAAAAACGTCTCCCAATTGTGTGGACCGGAATATAAACCTCAGAGTTTAGCAGTTTAGAGATAATACAACTGATAAAAATACGCAGAAAAAGATGACAACACCAAGAATAAGAAATTTAAAACATCAGTAGCGGTGCCGTACATAAGACGGAAACCCTGGAACCTTACTTAGAATCCTTAACAACTCAGTGATATACGCTATAATAAAGGTTTATGTATCTCCCAATGAATGAAAAACAAAACGATATTGTCGTTTTCACTGAATGCTAATAGCTTTATCAAAGTATTATTAAACCCGAATTTATAAAACCCACTCAGCATATATACAACAAAGAGTTAAGAGGTGAGAAAATAGACTACTCAGGTCAAGTTAAAGGGGACATATTGAAATTCAAAATAACAATGAAGATCACTAAACCAAATAACAATGGTAACAGTACGTCTGTTATGATATCAAAACAAAGTTTACTAATTTGATCATCGTCCCTCAGCATGAGGTCATTTTCCATTGTCAAGTTGGCCAGTTGTTAAAGATAACGAAACTAAGTGTAGATGACAATTGGATTTGATCAGTGTGTAAAATTATAAAAGCAGTGTGTGTTTACATTGTGAACTTGCTTATCACATTCGTGTTGATTTTGTCACTTCATGGGATAGGGGAGGGAGGTGTTGTAACCAGGTCAGATTCTGGTTTAGTCCATCATTCCTATTCAGTTCAGACAATTTGGATTCCACTTGATATGAAGTGCTTCTGATGATGTGAGACGTTCTTTGTGATTTCTGAAGTTTTTCTGGATTATTTCAATATTGTCAAAATCAATTTTGTGGCCTGATTATATAACGTGTAGACCTATGGCTGATGATTTTTCAAGTTTTTTTAGTTTAACTGGATTTCAAACCGTTAAAAGTGAACTTGGTTTGGATGTATATAACTCAGTGATATATATATATTAGGAATCGTACTCGTCATATTGGGGTTTTCCCATAGCTCTTTGAAAACTTTATAATACAGGAGAGTTAAGATGCTCTTCTGTTTCGGATGGTCGTTTGAAAACTGGTGAGCTATATCCATCAACTTGGCTTTAAAGCAACCCCCATCATCATCTGATGTTGCAACACGAGGTTGGTTTAAGGTGGTTGTATAAGTTTTCGGACCCAGTGTGGATGGCTAAATCCACAAATTGCTTACTAGGAACCAAGGGATAGTGCTTCTTTCTGATGAGTGGATAGAGAGTAATATCAAAAAGATTTGTTACATATATTTTGCGGGATCAATCGGGAAACAGCCTACCCAATTTCTATCATCAATTGAACTTTTCAATTTATTTCGTGTATTTGTTTTCATTTTATGAGTAACATTGCTACAAAACTGAAGGAATTTCATGTGGTATATTATTGATAGTTCAGATAAGTGACGCATCAACATGAAGGGTAATTAGCCTTGTAACTTTTGTTTAACATTATCGATATATTATGACTTTGTATAACAAACAAGACTAGAAACAGTTGGCTGTAATTTACTGAATTTCAAAGTTTTATAAAAACTATCTGAGAAAGGTATGATTTGTAAAATACAAGTGATAAAATTGCAATGCGTTGCATCCGGACAATTTTACACCTCACTTTGACGAGGTCATTTAACCTATTGATAGTGCGTGAATTATTTATTTTATTATTTATTTAAACGTAGAAATAACTTGGTACAATATGGCACCAAGAAAAATGCGCCACACATTAACAATAAAACATAGAGCGAAAGTAAAAAAAATATAAGTAGAGAACGGACAAAGAACTTCATCTGGAAGGAAAACAGTCATACTTAACAAGTTCAAACAGTATTCGTTAACTATCATCGGGAAGGGAAGAAAGAGGGAAATTGCAACACGTTCGCCATTGATTACGATTCTTGGCTATATCCGATAACGTTTCGAGCCATCGATTCGAGCTATCTCGCGGACCCCAACTAGGGAGTCGTGACACACCAACCGATGCTAGTCTAGTATAACCATCCTTTATCCCACGACGCCACGTCATGGACTGACGACCCCTCCGCCTTTTCCATCTCGTCCCACGGCCGGCTAGCGAACAGAGACCTGTACGGAAGCCTCTGAAATGACATTCGCAGCACATGTCCAAGCCACCGGAGTCGGTGTTTCCAGATGACAACACTCAATGAATGGTGATCTCCATTGTGAAGTGCGTGCTCTTTTGTTTCGAGAATTTGAAACAAATAATTCTCTAATATAACGACCATGAAACCTGATAAAAGTTTTGGAGGCGTCATCATTGAAGATAAATGATTAAAAGAATACCATGCATAATTATCATTGTTTAAACAACGCATCAAAGAATACATAACACTTACGATTCAGCATAAATTCTTGTAGATGTTTACTTATTGTTGGTTTCATTTTACCATAGTATGATGATGATGTATGCTTATTATTATGCTGTTGAGGTGAAGCATTATGTTGATGATGGTGGTGTTGATGAGTAGAATAATGAGATGAAGAATGCTGTTGTCCACCACCACCAGGATTAGAAACAGATGAAGCGTTAACATTATTACCAGAGATACTATGAGACACATAACTTTCTTTATGTGCATTATGATGGTGATGTTGATGATGTTGGATGTGGTGGTGATGGTGCTGTGAATTATTATATGAAAAATGAACACCAGACGTGTTGTAATGATGTGAACGATGGTGGTGATGATGATGAGGAGGAGGAGCTGAATCTCTACACGCACATTCAAAACTAGTATTACTTCGTGTATGACTATGACTAATCATAGGGCTAGATATTGTAGGCGATTGATTACCACCACCACCCATAGCTGATGTGGATGAATTTGTCATACAGGTTGAAGATGATACTGTAACAGTATTATTATTATTAACCAGACTGTTCGCTGTATTAGACTGACCAGAATTATCATGGCTTGATTTGTTAAAAGGAGAGGATACTTCAGGTAATCCACCACCAGTCGATCTGATCATCCTACATAAAAATGATATTTAAAAACAAAGCCAGTTAAAGAAATCATAGCCCTGTAATGTGCGATCAGCACGAAATTTTTATCTTATTTGGGACTCATTAACACTATTACTATTCCCTCAGGTTCTGAGTGAAATATAGTTTCAGCGGCACATCTCCGTCTCACCTTGTTGTCATGTACATTCCTTTTTTTAGCTGGTTCCACGATTTGCCAAGAGTTTCAATTCACTCCTCCTTATATGATCTCCTCCATATCACCCTCGGACAAAGGCCCAACTTGGCGTATCCAATCCACGTTCTGCTTGACGGCCCGATGCGTGATTTCACTCGACGGTCACCTCAGTGTACGTGTCCACTCCATCTTCATTTCCTTAGATATATATTTGTTTGCAGTATATTCTTGGTTGGTTCGCCGGTTGCTACAGTTCTTCATCGCTTGTCCTTTCGCGTCGAACATCTGATCAGTATGGAGAGAAGGCAACTGTTGATGAAAGTCTGCGACCTGTTGGAAATGCTTTTGGTGACCCTCCAAGTCTCTGAACTATATAAAAGCGCAAACACTCATAAGCATGATGTACGTGAAATAAAAATACTAAGGAAAACATCTATTTATCTGAAATGTAAGTCTGGAAAACAGAATTTCAATAAGATGTATGATAGGCCATGAACAATTTACCTTATATATTCAACAACCGATACTCGCTGCACTACACACTTCTGAAGCTACGCATTTAGGATCGTCATACTTATATCTAGTCTTAGCCACCAGGCAAATATTTCGGTTGAGTCATTCGATGCATATTCACAATTTGAGTTAGACACTTTTCCTCTGAAAAGAGTTTACTTGCTATTCTCGCCACATATGTAATGTTGTCAACCGAAACTGCTGTTTACTTTCTGCAGGTGTGGCCTACACTTACACTGTTGAGATTTACCGTCTTCGGATATCTCATTGTAACTACAAACTGCAATAGTTACATAATAAATTATGAACCCCCTGAACTTTCACTGTGGTTATAGTTTGTCTTAGATATTCGCATTCCAATCACAGATCAGGTTTTCACCCTCTTACGGTAAACATGTTTAGAACCAAGCACTTAGTCTAATCATTATTATGCTAAGAAATTTGTTTTCCCATTGGTATTTCCACTTTCCGACGTCATTTCTGAGGCGAATGAAGTGGACACCTTAGATCATACTTATACCCCTGTATCACTCCCTATGCACTACCTCTCATTTTCTGTATAGACATGATGAGGTAAACAGAGATATATTAGCCCAAGCAATTAATGTGCTATGTTCGAGATTAACTTCAGCGTTCAACATAGTGAAAGAGGACAGTCAATGAGGTCAAAGAGAATGACCAACGTAAGGAACAGATTTAAGTAATTAATGATATACAGAGGTGCTTCCATTTCCTGGAGTACACTGAAGAAGAAACCGCTCCTGTTGTGATATTTGCCTAAAGCTGAAATATGTTTGCTTAATAGAGACACGCATCCCTTATGATCAATAAAGACAATAAATATAATAATAGAAACAAAATATTGCACCAATAGGTGTGATTACCTTGGGATATAATCCCGGTTGTGTTTTGACTGGTCTGCCATGAGAAAATATCTAGATGAAGAGAGAAAAATCAAGTTAAATTCACTGCATAATCTCCAGTCGATTAAAAAACAACTATGACTAAAAACGGATATGTACTATACCAAAATTATTACGAACTACTTCGTAGGATAACTTAGTAGCCGCATGCCAAGAACAGGTCATCCCTACAGTATTGTCTCAAGCTAACACGCAAGAGACAGGCTAATCACAGAATTTTCCTTCAACTACTCAAAACGCCCTGTATATTAAGGGGATACTTACCCTGGCGAAAGTGGAAATAATATCACTTGTATTGCTACATATTCTTACATTTTTAGTGATGATACAGAATACTGTTTTCGGACACCATTATTTTCAACTCAGATAGTAAATATCTAAGAAGACTAAGTGAGCTTGACTTAAAGGATTCAGCAAACACTTAATATTCTTTTCAAAACCAGATAACTCTAAAATTATTACAGAGCAATGAAGTTGTGTATCACATCAGACAAGGGAAACCCTAGTAGTGTCAACATTCAATTAGATTTAAAAAATTTCATTTGCTGTGATAAAGTCTCGTTGTAACTAGTTTGTTGTTATCCTAGTCAGTTAGCAGGGTTTTATCATGGTTAAACCACAAAATACACAATTAGGGAGTTGGAACGATTGTTATGTACTTATTGCATCAAATATTTCCAATACACTTAGATGTAGTATGATCTTTTAAACTAGAAAATTGCTTTTGGTACATTTTAAGTGATGCTGAACCGCTGGAAACACCGTAAAAATCATGATTAAGTTAATACATCATCACTAATACAAGTGAACACCATGAGTTCGGCGGTGGTGAAAATATTCGTTCCTTATGGTGCGCTGATGTTTGGTCTTATGGAAAAACATCAAAAATATTGTAGGATTAAGAATACTGAATGGTGTTTACGGATATTTAAATTAGGCTTCAGTTAATTATACTATGCTGTGTATAAACGATAAAAACGAAGTTGTGAACGCAAACACGAAGAAGTCACAAAAAATTCTCCTAAAGCACATACCTCAAAATTTAACCAGGAACTACTCGATAATTAGACGCTGACTGATAAATTATCAAGTGTTCGAACTGCGTACCAACCTTGCAAGTGCTTAAGCGCCTTCTATGAAAGAAACATTCAAGAATTATTGAATACTCTGAAGATTCAGATTTATCAATTGAGGACATAAAACTTGAAGCCTATGTTAATCCTCTTGTAATAATTTTTGTGCTTATCCAACTTTTCCTTAGTGAGTCAGCCGGGGGGGCTGATAATACTTCTTCTGGAAGTCTGTTTCAGGAGTTTATTACCCGGTGTGAGAACCACTACTGCGCGGCGATATAGTTATTCCTTAGCTTTTGAACGCCACTCCTGTGTTTTCTGATGCGGCCAAATATGGTGGTAAGAGAAACAGATAACAGATCAGGTCCGTGGTCATTAATAAAATTTTCAAACATTGTAGTGAGGTCTGTGGAGTCTGGCACAGAAAGACTGTACAGTTTTCCGTAAGTGCTAAATATGCAAACGTACACAACATTTGTTTAAAGCGATTCATTGTAAAGCATAGATAACTTTGGAGTGCGATGTATAATACAATATGCTGCCCGATGCTTCGTATTCTCACTGTTCAATACTGTTTCTGTCAGTGCAGTTGAAGATTGAACGATCAATTCATGGTTGTTTGCTCAAACCCAACTTCCCCATAATTTTCGCGCGTGATCAATCTGCCAGTCATCGTCTCATCGGTCCCTGTTCACAAAGGACCTAGAAAAAAACTGTCAGAAGTAATATCGTGATTTATTGTTGTAATATTCGTTCTCAGAGCTTAGGTTATTACGCTGCTTATATGTTGGTGTTAGAATAAAGAATTCTCGAGTCGCCAGTCGGTGTTCTGGTTTTTGCGTCCGTTAGTACTAAGCGTTTCTGAAAGGTTTCGAGGTACAGCGAGAGGCTCGGTGTAGCAAGATCTGGGCATTAACGGTTTGTGAGACGTGATTCACAGTCTCCTTGCATCACTACTAACCGGATTGTGTCCTCCGGATTTTACGCGATCTCATCCTCATTCGAAGTCTATCCTACATTCAGTGCTTGGCTTCTACTGGTATACACGAATCCGGCAGTGGGCGTTTCTGTGGATTATAATAATGAGGTGCAGCAGCGGACTTCAACTTTATAACCAGGAACTCATTAATTCCTATAACCCGTTAACGGTAGTTTTATAATTTACTTTAACAGTATCATTTCATAAACGTGGATTCTTATTCTGGTATTCTGTACCGTTGCCGATCTCTCTAGTAAGTCCTCTACAAGTCTCCCTTCTGCCTACGGTATGACAAGTTCAGATTTTCGCGACTTTCAACATATGATAAGTAACGTAAAGAATCGTGAGTGTTACCTTCCTCTGAACTTCCTACAGAATATATGAGCATGGAGTTTTCCAGTCTTGACCTCACCATGGGATGCGCATGAAGTAAAAACATCTCTGGCGGTTCTAGCAAACGCTCTGCATGTTGGTAGGGTAGTATGTTTAGACAGTGTAGTGATCTCTCTTGATGAGTGTCTGTCTCAGTCCACTACTTCCCATAAGTTGACTGTTTTTTTTCCTTCACGTTCCCAGTGGAACTTAGGGCTTCATCTAGTGGCTTAAAATTTCTGTACCAATGTTTATTTTACAGGATAGGGTCGCTGGCCTCATGCTCAACCTTTCCTCTTCACCAGCATTATTTCTGGCTTAGCGAGGTACAGGAGTCCGCCGGTTGGGGATCGAACCCGAACCATGTGCATGGTCGGTGAGCGTCCTAACCTCTGCCACCAACTCATAAGCTGAATGTAAACAGATACAGTTCATCTGGACAATAGGCTACTACTGTTGTATTTTAGTTAGATTCTGGCTGGAATGTGTATTTCGAAAAAGTATAGTTTTCTGAACAGCCGCCCGGAAAATAATGTAAAACTGTGGCGGGCGTCGATGAAATATTGCATAACTAAAATCTCGAAGTATTGTCCGACAATTCCGTGAAATCAGTACAATGCACTTCAGAAAACACTCAACATTAAACGTGACTTTACTCTTCTGGCAGTTTTTTCAGGCCGAAGAGTCCTGGTCATGTATCCCAAACATGTGATACTTCATCGTATGAAGTTTGTGGACTATCTCTGTGTAGTTAAGCGCGGATATTTATTTCTCACCGTCACATGTGGAAAAAATTCGGGCTCTGGACTATCGTGCAGTTTCAGATCAAATTTTCGATTGAGAACAAAATGCTTAGAGTTAATGTTTGAATAGGTCTTACGTTATGATACGGGCCGCAGAGAATATTACGGAAGCAGAAGGCGTTCTGTATTGATACACACAGATCATCCTGCGAATAAACATCGAAACAAGTCGAATTTCCATGATGCTTGTACTGCATGTTAAAAAATTACTCAGTTCAAAATGTTTCAGTTGAAAATTTGTGTTGTACATTCTTCTAGCAGATGAATTGATACAAAAACGGAGTAACTCTTGACGCAAGAGCCTGCGTGTTAATGATTTGGTGACTATCAAGGAATTTGAATGTCATCTGCTTATTCCAATGCACTCGTTTCACTAGACTAGGAATTAGCGAGTCAAATCAACAATTTGTCGTTCACAATACGACATATCTCCCGGAATCTTCTTTATGCTAAACTGAATAGGAATAGCGGACAAACGACAGAACGCAACATGACAGCGCGAAAATGATGAAGGCGACTTATTAAGTGCCTTCTACTCAGCCTATCAAACAAAACACCGGATATCTACTTTAAATGCTTTATGATGTACTAATAACATCAGCATCATCGCGAATTAGTCTATTCCAGATTGAGTAAATGTTGGTCAATAATAATACAGGTATTTACCGTGAACTCAAAAATTAAGGAAGTCAGGGCATCTGCGAAAATCTCTGCGTAATCATTTACTACAGGAGGCAGGCGGCATATTCTCGCAGTATCGTGTTATGACTGTGGCGCTGAATGCTCATATTGAAGAAGCGTATTGCAAATAATTTCCCAAAGCAAAACAGAGGCTGGATTCATATTTGATATCAGGGAGTTAGCTCATAATGACACTGATTATGGACTACGTAGCTTTTTTGACAGTTACACTTCTTGAAGTGTCGGGCCTCGGTGGCACAGCAGTTAGGACGCTCGCCGACCATGCTTATGGTCCGGGTTCGATCCCCGGCCGACGCATTCCTTTACCTCCCTAAGAAAGAAATAATGATGGTTGGGCATGAGGCTGGAAACCCCATCCTGTAAAAATAAACACTGCTACAGAAGCTTCAAACCACTGGTTAAAGCCCTATGTTCCACTGGGAACGTGAAGGAAAAATTATTTTTATTTACACTTCTTTAAGAGCATTCGAAAACTACCATGACGAAGAGGCAGATGTATTTGCAAGGATTATAGAAGAAGGCCTCATGTGATGTATTATACAACAATTTTACGATTAGAGTAAGTATTTACTACTACTACAACACTGATGTGTTCTGTTTGGCTTTCCTTTATTTGGTCTGTTCCTTCCTGTCACTCAGGTCGAATCCTTTTATACTGTGAACCTAAAGTTATTATATTGGCGCAGGACTTCCGGCGCGGTTTTTAATTTAGCTTTATTATGCCATAAAGGTTCTGAAAATATTTATATACACTTTATCTTACCACGCTACATCTTCAACAAACAGTCAGTCTGTCTCATCTGATTGAAATCAAAGAAGTGTATCGTGGACAAGATCGCCTGAAGGGATTGGCTGACAGTTGCTACATTGTACTGAGGCGGGGGAATTTCATGGCCTCTTTGCACTCACCCTAGAATGGATGAAAGCGTTACAACCTTCCATCAACAGTTGGAGTTGGCATTAGAAGAAGCCTAGCCATCAGGTTAGAGTGGATTAAGCCAAAGAGTCAGTCGACTGTATGACTGAAGCCCAGATCTAGAAGGACGGGTGGTCATGTAACAAACGTGGGTGTTGTTTCCAGTTCTTTCCAACAATTAAAGGAGCACAGATTTATTAGGGCAGTCCCTAGGTAGTCACGGATTCCGCCACGTGCTGCCCCCGCTTCCCAAGGTTTCCCGGACCACTTAAGCAGAGATTTCAATACAATAGTGTTGTAGGGGATCAAAGAAGTCCGACGATTCTTTGGAATCTCAGCCATTCCTCTTCCAACAGCCAGTCTGTTTACCTGTGCTGACTGATACCAGCTGAGGTCGAGTGAGTTTTGAAGGAACAAGGGCATAGCTGTGCGTCGTAGTACGGCTGTGCATCTTTGTGCTCTTTTCATACCCTCATTAATAAATAAATCCACTGTTGAACCATATTTAGCGATGAGTGACCTCCCGTGTGCTCAACTAGGTTTCCGTGGTTCACTTGCTCTCCAGTATGCTCACGAAGTACATCTTTAGGATCAGCTGCTTCTATCCATTACAGAGTGTACCAGCAGTCAGTAACTCTGGAAGTTATTTTCCTACTGAAGTTAGGCAATAAAGTCAAACAGTATGTCAAAGGAAAAAGGCAGATAAATGGTACTAAAATCATTGTCGTGGTTGGCTGAGTGACAGAAATCGAGTGTCAAGTTTTCTAGAATAGGGCTTTCGAGACAGAGTGTTGTGTTTTCACTTCAATGAACATGAATAGGCGGTGCAGAGCGGGTCAGTTTCAGTCGGAATTTCCTACGAAAGTTGGTTTTATCTGATTTCGTATCACGTGCTTTGAGAAGTGCTGGAAACATAACAGGTGTTAAGTTTGGTCCTTTTATAGGTGTATAAGCAACATTTTTACACATGTATGGTCTATATTGCGGCTTTTGCACGAAAGCTCCTCGGGAATGCCTATATGCTCGCCCACTCCTATCACACTTTTCCTTCACTGAATCACGTCTTGGTGCATTATGGTCACCATGAGGTA
Organism: Trichobilharzia regenti; assembly: GCA_944472135.2. Lineage (NCBI taxonomy): Eukaryota > Metazoa > Platyhelminthes > Trematoda > Strigeidida > Schistosomatidae > Trichobilharzia > Trichobilharzia regenti. The sequence goes on from OX235267.1 coordinate 31,808,806, forward strand.
CACCACAAAAAATGTTATCGTTCGTGTGAGGATGGGAATACTGCAAGCACGACTAACACCCAGAACAAATCAAGTAACTGTCTTAGGGAGGCCAGCCTCCCCTGAGCCTTTACCTTGAATCTTGATGCACAAGGCAGTAGAGCAGCACCAGAAGACAAGTTCTTATTGTTTCTGGTGTGCAGGACAGATTCATATGTCATTTGATCCTTCTAGTTCTGCAGGCTATGTACATCATCGGTTTGGGATCAGGAATTTCCAGCTCCTGTGAGTTGGTCAGCATGTCCTCGAGTCAGATATAATATATATTTCTTCCTGTTTATGCAGTAACATACCTATTGTACAGGCATGGATAAGTTATTTAAATTACACATAATTTGATGTGTGATGAATTTACAGTTTGGATGTTCTTTATGACATTAGAGTCAGTCGGAACAGTCTGCTATAAAGTCGGTTTGTGTAGCACATAAAGAGATATAGAAATATTGTCTTCGAATTAACAAAAAACCCAGACATCACATGAATGTAATACAAAGATCTGCGAAAAATAAAGCTTGAAGTTAATTCTCCTATAAAACATTGTTGTGAACAGCACACTTGGCTTAAGGTTTATTGATGTTGTCAGCCAAGACTCGTAAACCGTTAATGCCCAGCTCTTGCTACACTGGGACTCACGATGTTCCTTGAAGTTTCTCAGAAACGCTTAGTAATAACGGACGCAAAAACCAAATCACCGATTGGTGAATCAAGGATTCTTCATTGTAACATCAACATATAGCCAACTTCAAAACTAAGCTTCACAACTAAGTTCTATGAACAAATATTACAATAATAGATCACAATATTACTTCTGACGGTTGTCTCCTGACTTCTTTCTGAACAGCGACCGATGAGACGATGACTGTCGTATTGATAACTCCGCGAAAATTGGGGAAGTTGGGTTTGAGCAAACAACCATGAATTGATCGTTCAATCTTCAACTACATTGACACTCCCCGGCAAAATACCGATCCATCCCATTTTTCCATCATGACCAATACACCTTGAATTGGATGCCAGTGCGAGAACCTGGGTCACATGGACAGAGCTGAAATAGAAAACAAACAGAAAAGCCAACACACCACAGGCATACCCACAGCACAATCTCACACATCAATGACGACCTGCGCCTTCCAGTTAAAGGTATCCTCTTGACATCTTGCAACACAATCTCCACTTGCTAGAATGACTCTTGCAGAATGCAACGTGACCGTAGCACCACCTCACGATACTCTACGCACATCCACTTATCTACTCACTACCAATTACCACTGAAATCGCTTGTCACTCATTCTGCCTCAGTTCTAGTAACGGTGACGTATGCGAGCTTCAGTCGTCCACGCTCTTGCTTCCCGGTGTGTAGGACCGCAGCCAACAATTATCTCCATTTGCATTTCATTCTCAGGAATAACCTCCCCGCGTATACGACCCATCTGCTGTCTCTAACATCAATCAATTCATTCACGAATGTAGAAGAATCGAAACAACTTCAAAAGTAATCACGACGAAAATTTTAACAAAATTACGTAATAACAACAAGGAAGGAAAACAACGAGTAAACACAATTAATCCAAAATCACAAATTGCGAAGACACACCACACGTATACACAAACAGTACAAACAACCTCGCAGATCATGTCTTGATGGAATTCCTTCGAAGAATTGCAGGACTTACACCAGTACGCCTACAACCCTTCACAGGTTGACGATTGTAAGTTGTGGAATGTCCGGACACAAACAAGATTAACCAACAATTACAATAATTGGAACTCACACAATTATTTAACACAAACATATGTACAATCAACACATCAAATGTTGTGGATTCTGCCACGACAAACTACCCTTGAAGAACTGTAGGACTTACAGCAGTACGCCTACATTCCTTCTCAGGTTGATGATACAAGTGGGAGTCGTCCGGACACAAACAGAATTACCAACAGCTAGATGACAGATGATATCAATTCAGTATATGCAATATGAACATATGTACAAAATCACACACCAAGCACATTGGACTGCTCATTGATGCGCTACCCTTTGAAGAATTGTAGGACTTACAGCAGTACGCCTACAACCCTTCTCAGGTTGACGCTCTAGGTTGGAAAATCGTTGCAGAGTTCATTTGCTGACTTCCTTCTATCAGCTATATCCTCAAATCTGAACGGTAACACGCTCATGTCATTGTATCGTAGAATATAGATGACGAACAAACACACGACGTATCTGGTCAACCAAGCGTAGGCACAGAGTAATTTACACCAAAGATAATAGCATTCAAATAGTAACTTGAAACTAGAAATGCCTTTATTTGTGCAAGTCAATTTAACAATTACCCTCTCGTTTACACTTGGCTTACCCTCACTAAACTGACCATTGATATTCGTCCTTTCAAACGAACTGATACTAGCATAGTCATTGCACAAGATACTTGAGTTGATGGGCGTCTGTTTCATTGTGGATGACAACACCAACGACGACTGATTGATACCAGTTGATGAAGTTAGCGGTGGATCAGAAGCTGTTGTTGTTCGGCTTTCAGAAAGTTGTCTACCTGCAAGACTACCACCACTGTTGTCTTTTACTATCAGCTCCGCTTTAGCACTAGCATCTGATGATAGGTGGGCTACACGTTGATCAATTACACTGACGGTCTCACAAGTATCCATACCTTCTGCAACTGCATCTGCATTTAATTTTACTTCACCTTCAAGTTGTACAGAACCTTTGTTCAACTTAGCGGTAGTAGGCATTCCCTCCATTTCATCATGATCAACCAAAGACAAATCTGCACTATCATGATCATTATCACAAATATTCAATTTACCATCATCTATCTGGTCGACTTCATCATTTTCAAACTCTTTAATGACAGAAGTAGACAATTTTGGTTCCTCCTCACAAATCCTTAAAGGTTTTATATCTTCACTCTGACTGGTAATACTTTGTGAATTTTTGGAGTCGGAACTGTCCTCTGAGACTTTAACTCTCTTCTGTGGCATACTATTTTACAATGGCTTACTAATTGCAACTACAAGCTTCTTCACCGCGCTATTATCGTCACACAATTCGGAGTCAGACCTGGATTTCACAATTAGCTTATCATTGAACTTGTTCACTGATTCACAGTTCATCTTTGTATGCACTTCTTGCAAACGTGTAAAACACAACCGTGTTTGTCTTGCAGCTTGTAACTTATCTGTTGAGGATGTACTACGAAACCTGTTACACTCACTAGGTCTATATGCATTACTATACATCATGGAGCCTTCTCAATATCCACCTCTCTGAGGCCTACACGTCATCAATGATTGCATTTGGCTCTCAGACTGCTCTATTCTAGGGGTGAGATTCAATATACTGGCAAACTTGCTCATCGATTGATTGACACTATCCTTCACTAGTTTCAGGATATCATCAAATTTTGGCTCGATACCCTCATCCTCCATACGGGAGCTTATCTTCACCCACTTCCTTTGCAGTCGAGTAGGTAGGCGTCTTGCTATTACTTTTAGTATAAAACTCGAGTTGAGGTCACTCATGCAATTCATCGAAATCAATGCATTCTTGTAAATCAGCAAATTATCCAAAAACTCAATGAGTGCCTTGGAGTCATCCTGTAATTGACCACCATTACCCTTAAAAGCCTCGAATAATTTCCCTACAATCATCGAAGGTCTTCCAAACCTTTGACGTAGTATGCTCATAGCCTCATAGTAGCCCTCTTTTGGCTTCATAAACTTACGGTACTGTATAGCTCTGGCATCATCTCCAGTGAAATACCTCATCAAATACATCAATTTCAATTCATCACTTAATAAAAAACTACTCAGCATGATCTCAAACTCCTTTACAAACTGCAAATAATCAGCCGGGTTTCCATCGAAACACCGTGGTTCAAATTTAGGAAGTTTGATGTTCCTATTATCCATGAACGGCGAAACAGTAACATCAACCATGTCATGCTTAACATCAGACACATCGTTACAATTAACAGACATGTCACCATGTGTCAGCCACGTCTCGTAAACCGTTAATGCCCAGCCCTTGCTACGCTCGGGCTCACGCTGTTCCTTGAAGTTTCTCAGAAACGCTTGGTAATAACGGACGCAAAAACCAAAACACCGATTGGCCACTCGACAATTCTTTATTGTAACATCAACATATAAAAAATATTTCCATTAAGTTCTGACGGTTTACTGCTGACTTCTTTCTGAACAGCGACCGATGAGACGATGACTGTCGTATTGATAACTCCGCGAAAAATGGGGAAGTTGGTTTTGAGCAAACAACCATGAATTGATCGTTCAATCTTCAACTGCATTCGCATGTGTTTTCACGTATTTCTGCGAAGTCTTAGAGTTTATTTAGTGTCATAAGGTGTATTTATGAGTCTGAGCGTTTTAATTTTCTAATGACTGATGCGTTTTAGAAATAAGTGGTGGGTTCTGTTCGGGATGGTCATTGGGATAAAACAGTTCACATAGCAAGCGTTTGAAGGTTACAATATAGTGACAGGTCCTATTTCTAGGGGTAAACTGTTCCAGTATGTTCCGTTCTAAGTCTTTATGCATCTTTGCGATCAGTTTATTTATAGTTTTTAGAGTACTAAGGGTATTGAAGCGCGTTTTCTGGGTGCTATAGTAAACTAACAGTTGATTCGTTCTAGGAATAAATAGTATATTAATATAATCAGTAGATTGAAACAGTCTGTACAGAGAGGTTTGAAGTTTATAACTGAGGAGCAAGTTCTGACATCTAGGGGCAGGCTATTCCATATTTTAGAACACATGAATGTGAAGAAGTTTTCACGGAGTGTTGGCTTAAATGAATGAGGTGTCACTGAAAAGGTTTGGTTGCGCAGATCGTAAGAGCCTTCCTGTGCGAATTGTATGTCCCTGTTACCTGAGAATGATATTTTGTGAAGGACCTTAAAGAAGAATATTAGGTTTATAATAAGTCGCCTTGTCCAAAGTGGGTCAAGTTTTAGGATCATGCACCGTGAGATGTAGTCTTTCTTACAATCATAGCCAAGTAGTTTTGAGGTAAAATATCGTTGGATACTTTCCATCCTTAGCTTGTCACGTGTGCGAGTGCTGCTTATAATAAATGGACAGTATTCTAGTAGTGGTCTGACACATGTTTTGTACAGAATTAGCTTGGCTTCATTGTCGTGAAAGTTCCTGAGTATGCATCCTAAGAGCAACCTCGATTTTCTAGTCTGTGATGCTACTTGCTCAGAGAATGTCAAGTCACTAGAGTACCTAAGGCCTAGGTCAACGACGCTTCGGAGTCTTGTTAGGTTAGCGGATTGAAGCGTTAATTTCAGGTCATTTGAGGGTGCGCCGAAGCAGATCCAGCCATATTTGTTCAGGTTAAATTGGAGATTCCATAAGGACGACCGAGCAGTCATTTTATCTAATTCCTTCTGCACTACATTCTCGAAGTACCCTAAGTCATCACATTGGTGTGTGTAAGCTACTTTTAGGTCATCTGCAAAGATGAATGGTTTTCCATGCGAGAAGCAAGCGCATATGTCATTGATGTATAGTGTAAATAGTAGGGGTCCAATGACACTACCTTGTACTACACCAGAAGTGATAGGGCTAGGTTTGGAGGTCGCAGACCCGAGTTTAACTATTTGGGACCTATTGTTAAGGAATGATTTAAGCCATCCTAATAATGGGTCACGTATTCCTAATGAGTTTAGCTTATTTGTTAGCAGTAAATGGTCAACACGGTCAAATGCTTTAGAAATGTCAAAGTAGATGACAAGTACTAGTTGCCATCTGTCACGACTGCTGGTTACAAAATTGATGAAGTCTAGGTGACACGTTAAACATGAACTGGATTTCAGGAATCCATGTTGGTTTGGACTTATAATATTGCAGCTAAGCATATGCTTGATTAAGTTATCATTAACAAGTCTCTCCATAATTCTAGATGCTAGATTGTTCCAATTGGATTTTTGTTAAAATCAGAATTGTCCGAGATAACACGCAATTTATTGTTCTATTTAACAAAAAGCATCATGTTCTTATAGTTTGAACCTTCAGTTTTGGAGTTATGCGGCATCCGAATATGAAGGGCCCAATTGCTGTGCACAAAGTCCCTCTCAATAAACAAAACTGTGTATTTGAACAAAAATATACTGCAGTCAGTGACGAGTGACAAATGGTCTAATTTACACAAGATGTAAAGTGTTATATAGATTACATCTTGGCATTTCAAGATAGAAGAGTGGACGTAACACTCTCACCAAAGTAAATGTGCTACTAGACGAAAGCTTATATACTTGTCTTCTAACTAACCCAATTATATACTCTGACCATTGTGGGGGTTGACGCGGATTTGATGGTGGGGACATTTGATTGCCACTCTTATTTGCAGGAAAGTGTTTTTTTATGAGTTTGAACGAATTTTATATAAACGAAGATAACAATTATTATATCCTCTAATTCCTAGAGGAACACAGGGCTTCAGCTGCACATCTCCATTGTATTCTGTTTTCTGCCAACTTTTTCACCCCGCTCCAAGCCTGCCCACATGCTTTCATCTCCTCTTCACATGACCTTCTCCAAATCAACCTCGCACTGACGACCAACTCGCCGCTTCCCTTTCGGGTTCCACTCGAGCGATGGCCTGCTCTGTGATGTCACTTGATGGTTTGTTTTCTCAGAGTATGACTAATCCATCTACATTTCTTCCTGCCTATTTGTTGCATAATCGGTTCCTGCTGGGTTGGTTCGCTCCCAGAGATCCCTCTCTGTTGCTGATCACTTCTGACCGGCCATCTGATCTTAAATATTGAGCGAGGTCAACTGTTAATGAAGGTCTGCAGTTTGTTAGAGATGCTGTTTGTGACTCGCCAAGTCTCTGATCGGTATAGTAGCACTGACTGACTTCATATTGAAGTTGAAAATCCGGATCTTATTTTTCATGCTGAGTGATGTTGACCTCCACATAGACTTGAGAGTAATGAAAGTTTGTCTTGGTTTCCCAGTCCTCGTTGCTTTGATATCCTCGTCAGTTCCGTTGGCTTGTAGTTGAAACGATGCATCCCAGGTAGATGGGTAGGTGAAGGAGGTTGTTCCTTTCAGGTTCCTCCCATTTACGCTGATTTTTGTCTGTTGTTGTTGCTGCTGTAGCTGTTGGCCAGGAGTCTTAATCACCTCTGTTCTCTCTATGTTCACCTAAAGTTCTATCTTCTCTGGATGCTCCTTCTGCTTTTCACTTGCATATCTTCCAGTTTGTGGGAAATCAGACACATATCACCGGCGAAGTCCAGATCCTCTAAGTTTTTTGTGTGAGTCCATTTTATGCCTATTTTCTCGTTGCCCGCTGTGTGTCTGTCGCATTATCCAATCTACTGTGATTAGGAAGATCATTGGTGATAGTAGGCAGCCAGCTTGTCTCACTCCCATCCTCACTTCGAAGGATTCCGTAAGTTTCCCGTTGTGGATTACTTGGAATTCAGCGTTGTCGTATAACTGCTGGATGACATGTATAATTGTCGATGGGACCCCGTAGTAGCGAAGTAGTTGCCAAATCACCTCTCGATCGACGCTGTCCAAGGCCTTTCCAAAGTCAATGAAATTGAGATAGAGAGGTGACTGCCATTCCAAACTTTGTTCAATGATGATCTATTGAGTGGCGATTTGATCAATACATGACTTGTTTCTCCTGAATCCAGCTTGTTCTGGTCGAAGTTTTTCATCCAGGTTGGCTTGTTTGATTCTCTCCAGGATGATGCGGCTTAGTATTTTTCTTGGGATGGACAGGAGCATAATTCCACGCCAGTTTTTGCATTGACTTAAGTCTCCTCTCTTTGGTAGTTTGAATAAGTATCCTTTCTTCCAATCATCAGGCACCTTGCGCTCTCTCCACACTTTCTCCAGGAGTGGTACCATCAAGGACGCCGTTTTGTCTGGGTCCATTTTCAATGCTTCTGCTGGGATTCCATATGGTCCTGGTGCTTTTCCAGCTTTTAGCATCTTGATTGCATTCAGGACCTCTGATTTCGTCGGAGGGTCGATGTTCACCGGTAGTTCTGCTTCCGTTGTTGGTATTGTTGGGCTCGTTGTAGGTGGCGGTTGACTTAGAAGTCTTTTGAAGTGTTCAACCCAGTGTTTTCTTTACCCCACTTCTTTGGTGATTGACTTTCCATTGTCATCCTTTACTGGCTTAATCTGTGTCGAACTTTTACCCGATAGTTGCCTAGTTGTTTGGTATAGTGTGGCGAGGTCTCCTTTGCTTGCAGCTTGTTCCGCTTCACTTTCCATGGCTTCATAATATTTTCTTCTGTCTTCCCTGGCACTCTTCTTCACTCTTTTGTTCGGTGTATTGTAGCCTGCATTCAACTCCTGTTTTTGTTGGTCGTCAGTGCACTGTATAATCTTTTGTTTCACTGTCCTTCTCTCTTCCATTAGTTTCCAAGTGTCCGCAGTGAGCAACTGTTTGTCTTGCCTCTTCTTTCTGCCTAGAACTTCCATGCAGGTCTGACTCCACACCGTTTTCAACTTGTCCCAGTGCTTTCCGACGCCGACCTTTTCGCTGGTGTTGATTTGTGTCTCAGCTTTGTCCTCTACGCTTGCAATGAAGATGTCCTTTGTAGCCTGGTCCTTCAGCTTTTGAGTGTTGAGCTTGGCTTGTGGTCTGTCTGCAGCTCCTGTTTCCCTGAAAGCTTTTAGTTTGATTTGGATTGTCTCTTGTACGAGATAGTGGTCTGAGCCAACGTCTGCTCCTCTTCTTGCTTTTGTGTCCAGTAGGCTGCGCCTCCACTTCCTTGAGATTGAGATGAAGTCGATTTGGTTTTTGGTTTGCCCGTCTGGTGACACCCATGTAGCCTTGTGGATATCTTTGTGCTTGTATACGCTGCCACCAATCACTAGTTCGTTGAAGGCGCCGAAGTCGGCGAAGAGTTCTCCATTTTCATTCATTTCTCCGAGAGCTTCTCTACCCATGATGAGTTCCCTTCCTGTGTTGTCTGGTCCCAGTTTGATGTTCATGTCTCCCATTAGTATTTTAATGTCACCAGCTGGAGTATTGTCCATTGCTGCCTGTAGTTGTCTGTAGAATTCTTCTTTCTTTTCGAGGTCTGCGTTGTTTGTGGGTGCATAACATTGTATTGTATTGACACTTTCCTTCCTTTGGAGTTGAATCTGGCGGTCATTATCCTGAACGAGATCGCCTCCCATTGCATCAGAGCCTTTGTTGCCGTCAGTGATATCATGATAGCCACGCCCTCGGTGTGCGTGTGGTTATCTTCTGGGTGACGGGAGTAGATCACTGATTCACCCGTTGACAATTTGGTGAGTCCATTCCCGTGCCATCTGCTTTCACATATTCCCAGTACATGGATTCCGTATCTTTTCATCTCGTTTGCGATCTGGGCAGCTTTGCCAATCTCGCGCATGGTGCAGATGTTCCATGTCCCCACACAGACTTTTTCTTTTGGCGCAAAGAGATTCATCGATCTGACGTTTCTGTAACAACTTTGTTTACAGGGTGGGGTTGCTAGCCTCACGCCTGAGAAAGAAATTGTTACATTAAGATAAATTTTAGAGAGAAGCTACCTTGTGGGCTGCTCCACTTAAAATCGGAAAAAAAGGAATACAAGGAATAAAACAATCAGAACAACACCAGTAAAAGGAAAATAATTCACAGCCAAAAGGGCAACGAACGACAACAAGAATACAATACAACGACATACAATACAGTTGTCAATGTAGTTGAAGATTGAACGATCAATTCATGGCTGTTTGCTCAAACCCAACTTCCCCAATTTTCGCGGAGTTATCAATACGACAGTCATCGTCTCATCGGTCGCTGTTCAGAAAGAAGTCAGGAGACAACCGTCAGAAGTAATATTGTGATTTATCATTGTAATATTTGTTCACAGGCCTTAGTTGTAACATTGTTTATATGTTGGTGTAACAATAAAGAATCCTCGAGTCGCCAATTGTTGTTTTGGTTTTTGCGTCCGTTATTACTAAGCTAAGCGTTTCTGAGAAACTTCAAGGAACAGAGTGAGCCGAAGCGTAGCAAGGGCTGGGCATTAACGGTTTAAGAGACGCGGCTGACAACAGTTAAGCACAGTTAACTACAATGATACCAAAACGACAGACTCACTGACTTGGGACAACTTGAACGTATAAATCCAACAATATATACAATTACAGATATGAGTTAGTCACAAAATGTCAAACAATTTGTTATAGGTATTAGTAGTCGACAAGATTATATCCACAGGTTTAGTGTTCAAAAGTAAATGGATTGCAATAATTTCCAAAACTTCGTGGTCAAAACACCAGAGATATGAGAGTTTTATGTAACTAAGCAATTGTAGCGCACCAATCCAAACGAAGATAAATACCACGTGAAACCACCAACACAAACTTACACATAATAGGAGTACACGGCATGAGCTCGCTGCTTCAAATAAACACACAATACCAGAAGGGCAGTGTGGATTAATAACCATCCGCTTTTCTTCCACATATTTTCAGCACCATGGTAATTGGGTTTAAAGTTTTTCACGCGACCATTCCTTGTGACCAACTCAAATCCTGGGGACTACCATCCCTTTATTATTACTATTCGTTCTAACTGGTCGCTATTCAGACGCACCCAGAATTGCATAACTGCAACTTCCGGACAGAAACTGAACCCTTTATTTATCAGACATTGTTTGTTTCAAAGTATCAGTACCTGTTAGCTTCTTCTGCACTTTTCTCCTGTATTCTTCTCCTTCCACAGGTGATGTCATAGATCATGTCACCGAGAGAATAATGCTGTCATTTACAGTGGTGTCAGTCGACAAAAGTGCAGAAGTCATTAGAATCACACTGGCGATATCCAGAAAAATGTTTGCACATCCAACACTAATCAGAACAACCTTCGTCATGTATTCCATTATGGGTAAATTTTCCTAAAATGAATTTAGGAAGTCATGTGATTACCTTGATATGATTATGAGCAATAAATTGTGCTCGAAACGTCATCAGTAAACATTACTGTATAACACTGTGAGACTTTATCAAAACAAAATTTACCCATAATGGAATTACACTCTTCCACAGTGCACAAGTTTTATTCTTATATCTTTGTCATGTATTCTGTTCATTAATTCAAGGTTTGCCCTATATAACCGCGAACGACACAGTAATGTTATGCTTATCAGAGGCTGTGAATTTTTCTGACTTTTCGAATGCCAGATCCAGGATCACAAACTTCTTCGTGTGTTTCATTTCGCGTCAACCAATAATGCTCGCAAATTTTCGAGCTTACGTGTCTCGTTTGGACAGAAGTCATTTCAAATCACCACTCGTCTCCCAATAAAGTTTTGAATGCTGAAGGTTTTGACGTCCACAGATTGTACGATGCATACTAACGCAAGATCCTTCTACTGTATTTGTGCAGCATAAACCAAAGATGAGGCGAAACACTGAATCGATCGCCCAAAAACACGAAGTATATTTTGGGACCAAGATCGTAGTTCGAGGATGATTACTTAACTAGCCAGGGATAATTCGCGGACATCCAAATACATTAAGACGACGTGCCAAATGGCGTGGATACTTGATCGCTGGCTTTCAGATAAACAAGTCGACTGAAGCTGTGAAAGTCAGCATTCAGTGTTCAATGATGAATGTTGTGTCTATTAATTCTGGGGAGTTATCTGCCACAACGGCGTGAACTACGAAATTGCCAGCGTACAAATGACCAGAAATTGATATGCTGTTGCTTTCAAGTCTTATAGAAATCAGCATCATAAAGGCCAGTTTCATCAAACATCTGTCTGATTATTCATGCTCTTCTCAGTATTCTGGACCAGTAAAAGTTCTAACTTTGTGGTAAGAGATATTGTCATAATTACCAGCAAATTGTCACTATGTACACATGTTCATTTCTGTGGAAATGGCTTGCTTCTTCATGAGAAATAATTTATTATTATGACAATGTCACTGTTCTTATTTGGTCCTTTCAGTTAGTTTACGTTGTCTTCGGACAGCAAATTATTACAGCTCGTCCTCAAATCGGAAATTTGATAACAGTGACCAGTGTCTGTTAGCTCAGTGTTGGAATTCCTGTGACAACAGTGTTTATTCGTTTGCGCTTTTCGAAATGTATTTCTACTCATTTCAGCCATCAGAAGTTTCATTGAGGCAATTAGCAGATTTCACTAACGCATGCTTGAAAGAACCCTTTGCTTGTCTTCACCGTCATTGGGTCAACGGTTTTTATGCTTGTACCTCTGAATTCTTCTCTCCTTACAGAATGATTCGTGTAAGTCATCATAAAATGGTGTTTCAGCTGATGGAATACATTACAAGTAGAATTTACAGAATTTATTCTTACATACAGTGATCACCGGGCTTAAACTGTGTCATCTGCTTAGGCAAGCGCCTCGGATAAAGGCTAAGGCATGTTGCAAGGATTAACACAGCTCTCCACAGTCTGCAGTCATTTGTTGTAGAGGACTGAAGACTGAATAAGAATCAGTGGAAATCTTTGAAAAACAAGATGAGGCAAGTCAAATAAACGAGTGATTTTGTCTCAGGGTTCTTGTGTTCGAACGGATTTTATAAGGAACAGTGGATGGTTAAAAAACGGGACATTTGAAAGAAACTGACGAGGTTACAGCAAAATGACAAAACATTTGGTGCATTGAATTCAGCCAGCAGCTAGAAGTCCATACAAACTATGTGTCGGTGGCATGGCGGTTAGGATGCTCGCAGACCATGCACATGGTTCGGGGTTCGACTTCCGGCAGAGGCACACATGATATCAATGGTCGGCCTGCTAAATTTGGCCTACCGATATCACATGCTGAAAATTCCATACTTGTACCAAAATACCGTGTGGCGTCAAGCTGTAATAAAATATAATAATATATAAACACTGAAGAAGAGTTATAAATTTTTGATAGTGACTGAAACATAACCATTCAGCCAATATATGATCGATAAGCGACCGAAACTTGAGTGGTTATGCATTGGTTGTATGCACTTCCAGGTATGGTCTGACGCATGTTTTGTTCAACCTTGTAAAGAGCTCAGGAGTGAGTACATCTAACTGTGTATGTGTAAGGCGCATGGCCATATATGCCTTCGCCAAACTTCCAGTGTGATTCACGCTTGTGTTCATTTTCTCCACTAGAACTAGGCCTAAGTCATGCTCCGGTGCTTTGAAGGGTAAGCTTTCTTTGCACAGGGTGTAACTTGCATTCTGCAACCTACAGGTGCATAATTTGACTAATTTGCACTTTTCAGGTTGAAAGTCATACCTGAAAAAGTGGAAATTAGTGGGGACGCTAACCTCTTGGAAAAGGTCCTAACCAATTCAAATACTACACTTACATTTATTATTGATATTATATATACATATATTAACCGCAAATCTAATTACCTGTCTGTTTTTACGTTTTCTTTATTTCTTTTTCTGTCTTATTGTCTCAATTATATCGATTATATCTATTATCATTGGATCTTTCCTTTTGATGACAATACAGGAGGACTAACTGGAGGAAGGATCGACTCCACTCACAGTAGCAACGAGGACTTAACACACCGCATGCCACAAACAACATGATCAACCCCAGCATTACTCCTTTTGAGGCCAGCAAAGCTATGACTGTCGAGTGGTGGGATGAACTACTCAGAAGTTTACCGAAGAGGAGGAACTTTTACCTCATGATCAAGAAGCGAGCACAAAGAAATGAATTTAGTTTATACGATATTGGATATTGGAAGTATGACCTTTAGGTTTCCAAGGTCTACACCGGGTTTTCAAATCAAAGCATTCATGACCCGTTCCCTGACTTTTGTTACAGGTAATCCAAAGAAATTGTCTGAATTCCTAAAAATTGTTGGTGAGGAGTATGCCGAAAAAGTAGGTGGCGTTTCACAATATGTCTTAATAAGTTTTAGATCAAAACAGTTGCATTGGACTTACCTGAAATCCAAGGTAGTATTGAAGAAGTGAGCAAAGAGAAATGCTTATCTGCATATAGTCAAGTGGGTGGACCGGTCTTAGTGGAAGATACAGCTTTGTGTTTTAATGCAATGAATGGAATGCCTGGACCATTTGTGAAGTGGTTTCTTAAATCAACAGGTCCAGAAGGTAATTGTTACATATTTTTCTGCCGGTTACATTTAATTTTATTTCATTCGTCACGAATTTGATATCCGTATTGTTAAACAGCACCCCGATGTTATATTTTTAACGTGCTATGTGACTCATGAACTAGATTTCTAGTCCACATTCCTGTAATTGTACCACCTTTATTCATAATGTCAGTCTTGTGTTCCATGAGACGAACTGTCATGTTCATATTCGTGAATATAATTTTGAAAGACCGCAAAGAAAGAAGAAGAAGCAAAGGTACATCTCGGATTTTTTGGACATGTCCCCGAAAGCCTACGTGACAAGGGAACAAACCCTTTATAGTAATGCCATTACTAGGCATCTTGATACGGGTCATGGGGTGGAAATCCAAAATTCCTTTAAAAGTATCAGTAGACAGAACGCTCAAGTCTCCTGAAGTTTGCCGAACCTGTTCCTGCCAAACGCCTGAAACCCGATTTATGTGTTCAGAAATAGGCAGTTATTAGTCTTTCGCATCTCTCATTCTTATTATGTAACTCCTTTACCATTGTATGCAAACATTTATTTTTGTTTAAACTGGAACCCTCTGTTTATAAACTATATAAGTGGAGTTCTTGAGTACTATTTATTAAGTCTGGGGTCTCCTGTCAACTGACGTCATGTAACGTTTGCAAGTGTGTTAAAATTGTTCTGTACATATACTTTCACAATTTCTTTAAGCTCTAGGTAGCTGATAAGTAGCCAACAAAATAAATGATGGTACCATCTTATTCTGCACAAACCACTGTTGTTCTTGCTTTATTTAAACACAGTAAGGTGTTTAACCTAGTTTTGCGGTCTTTGGTCAGATTGTTGTATCGAAAATGTAGGATGTAACAACAAGGTGTTTTCCCTTGAAGACGTTTTAGTTGGCTTTGGTGCCTCTTGGTACTGCGAATTTGTACGGTGGGGGGTGCTCAGGAATGTCTGTCCCCGTAAATTATACATTGCAACTTTCCTCGCGGTAGTTTTTCATCGGCAGATGTTCATACGGACACAACTGGAAGTCGGAATGAAGCCGTCTTTGACCGACTTCCAAGCATTCTATGGAGAATCAACTTTGACGGTGTGATCTGTCGGGAAGTAATATAACCTCTCATACACTTTCATAAGCTGACATTAGTTAGAGAACTTTTGGAAAACCTGGGAGTGCTGGACAACTGTTTCGCCCTAGTTTGGGACTCTTCATCAGTACGCACTCTAACTAATGTCGGCTGATGATGAAATCCTGTAATTAATCAAATTCCTACAACTCAACACTTGAACTTTCATAAGCGTACAAAGCTTTCCACTCAGTCAGTCAATAAAGAGAGTCCGATTTCGACTGAAATATGTATTAAATGTCTTTGGTTGCTTTTGATTGTGAAATATTAAAAGTCAACGCACTTTTGGTACGCTGTTGTGCTGTTAAAATTGTATCTGTTGAGTTTGCCATATTATTTATTAAATTATGTATGAATGGTTACATGGAGTTTGTGTTAGACCTACTTGACAGTTAGTGTTTGCTCCGGCACAAGTAGTCAACAATTAGAGGTATAGTCGTTCCTAATAAAACCACTATGATCTATCATTGGAATTTATCTGCAAAAATATTTGCTATTGGTATGTGTGTAGAATTTGTTCATTGTTGTAGTATTTAATTTGATATTAATTTGTTTATTAGATACATCACACCCAGATGAACAGTGTTATTTACTGGATGGCAAAGTTTCAAACGCAGTTTATTGTTCATAATCATGTCGATTCTCATGACAGTTGGAAGATTGACGACAGTGATATAGGAATTAAATCAGAAATTAAGTATCTCGGGCTTATTCTCTCTTCTAATCTCTCCTGGTCTTCCCATATCTTAGCAATCTCCAGTAAAATATTCCGCCTGACATTTTACATTAAGAAGTTAAGGCACTCGGGTATAACTCAAACCCTCCTCTTACAGTTCATAAACTCTTGCATCCTACCTATTCTTCTTTATTGTTCACCCTTATTCTTTCCTGGTTTGCTTAAAAAGGACTATGTCACAATTCGTAGAATGCTGAAGACGGTCTGTAGGGTGAGTAGTGAGTAGCTTGAACGCTGGAAAGAACACTTTGAGGGACAATTTAACTTGCCTACAGCCACACTGAACCTCCCCGACATCCAGCACACACCCGAATGGGATATAGACACTGGTCCGCCGTCTGTAAGTGAGGTCACAAAAGCTATCAGTAATTTGAAACGAGGCAAAGCGGCAGGACCCGACGGAATTATTCCGGAGGTGTTTAAATATGGGGGTGACATACTAGTTTGTAGATTAACTGAGGTACTAGGCAAAGTCTGGGAATCAGAGACAGTACCATCAGACTGGGGTAAGTCACTTATT
Source organism: Trichobilharzia regenti (assembly GCA_944472135.2). NCBI lineage: Eukaryota > Metazoa > Platyhelminthes > Trematoda > Strigeidida > Schistosomatidae > Trichobilharzia > Trichobilharzia regenti. The sequence goes on from OX235267.1 coordinate 31,825,350, forward strand.
ATACCGATATTCAAGAAGGGAAACAAGTCCTCGTGTGATAATCATAGGGGGATCAGCCTAACGAACATAGTCTCTAAAATCCTAGGCTCAGTAATCATGCATAGACTAAGCAGAACTCGGGAGGAACAGACAAGGGAAAATCAAGCAGGCTTTAGACCAGGTAGAGGGTGCATAGATCATATCTTCACTCTTCGACAGATTCTAGAACATAGACACACTTTTCGGCGTCCAACAATTGTCATATTTCTTGACTTGAAGGCGGCCTTCGACTCCGTGGATCGAAAGGTACTATGGCAATGTCTGACTGTGAAGGGAGTGCCAAGAAAGTACATTGCACTAATCAAGGCACTCTATTCAAACTCACGTAGTCGTGTAAGGGCTTATGGGGAATTGTCATCTGAATTGGTAACAACCAGTGGTGTCCGACAGGGATGTCCACTTTCCCCATTTCTGTTTAACTTCATCATAGATATGCTAATGGAAGTATCCTTAACTGAACGTAATGACTTAGGAATCGACTTGTTACCAGGGAATAATCTTATGGACTTAGAATATGCAGATGACATAGTCCTGTTAGGGGAGGATGCTGACAAAATGCAGAGTCTTCTGAACACCTTGAGCAGCAATCTTCGTATGTTTGGCATGCGATTCGCCCCTGCAAAATGTAAGATGCTGCTACAGGACTGGACCACGTCAACCCCTAACTTAGTGATAGGGAGTGAAGTGATAGAACATGTTGACCACTTCACCTATTTGGGAAGTTGTATTAGCACCAACGGACTGATTGGCGATGAAATCTCAGCACGGATCCGAAAAGCTCGAGCTGCTTTCGCTGACTTACACCATCTCTGGCGTAGGCGTGACATCCGGTTATCAACCAAGGGACGTGTGTACTGCTCATCAGTTCGCTCCGTCCTTCTCTATGGCTCTGAAACATGGCCAATACGCGTTGAAGACATGAAAAGGTTGACTGCTTTCGATCATAGATGTCTGCGATCTCTGTCTCACGTTAGGTGGTTTCACAAGATAAGTAATGTTGACGTTAGGCGTAGAGTGTTGGGCAAAGAGGGAAAATCAATCGACGAGGCTATAAAGTTACATAGACTAAGATGGCTAGGTCACGTGCTGCGCATGCCTAACCACCGCCTCCCCCGACGGGCATTGCTAGCTGATATAGGTTCAGGTTGGAAAAGAGCCAGTGGTGGCCAAACAAAAACATGGCATCAATCCATGAAATCCTTGACAGTTAAACTGAGTCAGGTAGGGAGATGCAGACTCCCGGGTTGGGGCCCTCGGGACTCTAGGAATCAATGGCTGGAGACAATAGGTGACATGGCTCAAAATCGTTGTCAATGGCGCAGATGTATTCAGTCTCTGTAATCTTTCATATTCCTTTCTACCATTACCCATTCTGTTTCACTCTTATACTTGTCAAACTCTATTGATTCTCTTCACTCATCTTCTTGTCTACCTCTGTGTGCTATTTGGAACGTGGCAACTCGAACTGCTGCACTTCGGTGCCAAGTTCTATGTTGAATCCAGACAGACAGACAGTGTCCCAGTGGACCACATAGTTAACATCGTCGATAGGCACTTGACTTCATGCAGTAAATTTACTAGAGGGATTTTGTCTGACTTGGAGCATCCACTTTACCCTCAGCTTTCACCTTGCATCTCCTCAGGTAAGACAAGAAGTAACTTCAGAAAACTGTGTGCTCGCACGTCTAAGTATAAAAATTCTATGATATTCTACTCGGCACGTATTTTATGTGATGAAAATAGTGTCAGACAAGAATTAACTAACCTTTTTTCGTCTAGTAAATAAACAATTTCCTCCATCCATCCTTATATACCTTCAAGTTTTACTTTTATTATTTCTATTATATTTATGGTCCTGTTGCTCTTTTGTTTGTTTTACTTTCATAATTGCAAACACCAACTTATCTCTGTGATTGCTGTAATCTTTGTTTTTCTCCTCACCATATCATGTAAAGAGAACGTTATATTCAATAATTTTTAAACATATTAGGATTCCTATACCACATTGTCAATGCTGTGTGAAACAAGCCCACGGTAATTTTCACTTATATTATTATTATTACCTTAGCTGTTTTCATTATTATTATTTCCATTTTATATGCTGCTTGTTTTTGACATTACCCCTATTGTAAATGTGGAAAATTTTCTGTGTGATTAATTTCATTTATTATTTGAGGATATTAGATGCAATATTGTGATTAATGCTGAAAATTCCATTCTGTATCACAAGTACTGTTTTTGGAATAAAGTAAATCATTATTATTATTATTATCATATTATTACTGAACAGCTTCGAAACTACCCTTCCCATTAGCCGTAGGGGTTGTAGAATTTCCCAGATGTCCGAGCCAGGTGTTGAATTATTCCTAATACACGTATTTTTAGTTGGTTCGATAAATATAGCTTCCGTTATCATTTTCTCCCTCCACTCTGTAACATTAGATTTTAAAACTGTCACCTTATCCCATCCTCAGCGTCGGTGGCACAGTGGTTAGGACTCTCGCCGACCATGCACATAGTCCGGGGTTCGAGCCCACGTCGACGCACACCTGATATCTATGCTCGGTCTGCGAAATTTGGGCTACCGATATCCACGCTGAAAATTCCACACTTGTCCCAAAAATACGGTGTGGAATCAAGCTGCAATCAAAATAAAGTAAAAAAATAAATAAAATATTGTATGATTATCTGTAAATAAATGTGTTGTGTGGTATAGCTGGACTATTCTCTAGATTCCTTATCGTATTCTGGTCAACTAATGTAGATTTCGCTGCTAGGGTTTTGTTCTCCACTGGTCTGACTCATCCCGTTCTACTACTTTGCCCTATGTATTTTACCTGAGAATCATTCCAGCAGGGTATTAGATAAACTAAATTGTTTTGTTTAATTGGTTCCACAGCGTCCTTTAATCAACAAAGCTTGTTTCTATTTGAGTTTATGGACTCCTGTATTGTTAAGAACTTTGCCTAAGGTTTCCAACGTTCCTTCTTTGTGTGGAAGTAGTACTGATGACTTATATTCCTTGTTGTTGATCCTGTCATCATTCTGTGCACATATGTCACGTTGTTGCTGTTTTTTCTCTTAAAAATTCACATCAAATTCATTATCTTAATTTTAGGACTTTATCGAATGTTAACTGGCTTTAATGATTTTCGTGCAGAAGCTGTATGCACTTTTGCTTACTGTCACAGCCTTGAAACTCCAGTCGAATTATTCACTGGTATTACAACCGGTTGTATTGTTTCACCACGTGGACCACAGGATTTTGGATGGGATTGTATATTTCAACCAGATGGTTTTACAGAAACGTATGCTGAATTAGATAAAGCCACCAAAAATTCTATATCACATAGATATAAAGCTTTGTTAAAAGTGAAATCATATTTATCAGAGCATGGAATATAACAAAAGCGTAGTTTATTTGTATTATTAAGCTATCATAATCATTTCAGAAGGATACAATATGAGATTTTAATGAAGAAAGACAACCAACCATGTAGATTTGTCTAATACCTATTTTGTTTATTCTTGAATATAAATTAATATTCTTTTATACATAATAATAATGATGCTAATAACGGTGGTAATAATAATAATAATAAACAAAGCTGTAATTACTTTAACAGTCTTCTTATTTCGGACTTTTCTTTCCTGAATATGATATATTTGAATAAGACATTTAGGAGACGAATTTCGCGAGATGATATCGTCATTTCGTAGTTTCTTTACAACTGCTTTACAACTAACATGGTTCACAATAATAATAAAATAAAACGCATGACAATTACTCGGTTAAATAAAAAAACAAAAGTACATACTAATGAACAATCACATTTAAATAGGTCTTGTAGTCCATGGTAGGCGAAGGTTGAAGTCGATTGTTTTTTGTACACACAGTTTAGCCTGTATGTGATTAATCCTCCAAAGTGCTTGCAACACCTTTAATAACCAGCCCCGAATTAGAGTTATGTGATGAAATAATTGTGAAACAGTCATTAATATTGATTTTGTGATTAGACATTAATAATAAGTGCTGTGCAATGGATGATGATGATGGATTTCTATTCAAATTGATTGCATTAGGATTTTCTATGTTTTTTAATAACCATTTTGGAACATGTTCTTTTCGACAACCACACTGGAACATTCTATTGTAGATACAGTTTGAAGTAGAGTCTACAGAATTTCGTCCTTTAATCGTAGGTACAAAGATCGAAAATGTTCGGCAAGTGAGAAAAATAGATGCAGCGTAGAATAAACCTTTGATGGCTGACCGAAGTCTTTGAGCTAGCTGTCAACTGCATAATCTGGTCGCCCTTGAATGGTAGGTTAATAAAGATGGCTTTCTTTGGTACAGAAGCTGTCTTTTCGAGATATGTGATCTTTCTTAACTCTGACAAGTGATAAAATTTTCCGGATAACCATTAGCTAATAAAACTGAATGTATATGTCGAAATTCATCCATCAATGTGTCACTCGTGCATATTTTTCGGGCCCTTGAGAACAAAAATTTCACTAGGGAACGTTTATACTGGATAGAGGCAAGACTGGTAAAATGAAAATATTGTCCACTCCATGTCTGTTTACGAAAAATAGATTGCTGAATCGCTCCATCATCTCTCCTGGTCATTGTATTATCCAGGATACCGAGTTTGGAAGTCACTCGGATATTTGGATGAATATGATTAAATAGGGTAATGAAGTTTTCAATAGATTTACTATTATTACCAATAATGAGACTATCATCTACATAACATTTATATAGCATAAATTCTAGCATACCTTGCATTTGTTTTTCCAATATCGACATGAATATATCTGCTATGATATAGCACGTCTGTATTCACTTTTCTCATTGTTTCATTTTAAAACGTGACTTCGGTACCCTCCGCCCCCCCCAAAAAAGTGATATCGAAATAGGCAGAACATTATGAAAAAATATGATGTATTTGCGCCATACATTTCGAACAATCTGATCACACATTTACTTGTCAAGTCAATATACATATGAAAAAGTTAAATTAAACAAATTGACAAAAAGAGAATTAAGAATAATTAACACAAACGTTTGGTAATCCAATCAAATAAGAATTACCAAGGTAGGTTAAGCGTAATAACAAACTGTATTTGAACACACACAAGGTGTGTGTGTGTGGGCTTAAGTTTAAGAATAGCATCAGCGTATTTCAATAAGCTCCCTTGATGAATTTTATAGACGATCTTAAAGGCTGTGTGAACATCAATCTTATGGTTCATCTCGATTAGATGTTTGGCTATAGATTGATTGATTTTCCACAATTCATTTGTCAGCAGAAGGATTGAGTGAAGAAATATTTACTTTCCAATTAGATCCTCATCTCTGACTCTACTCTAATATATATAGCACTTTTATTACAATACACAACAATTTACCAATCAACTGGTGATATGTTTGTTAACAATAATTAGTCAGTGTCAAAATGTCAATGGATTAATAATTAACGAAGAAAAATTAATATGCATAATTAAAAGGTGGAAATGGTTACAACACGTGGATTGCATAATGCATAATTTTGGAAAATTGAAGTACAATTAAGGAATAAGCGTGTGCACAGGTTGATTACGTAACAGATTGTTAAAGAAAATAAAACAATTTGGACAATGATAATTTGTAACTAAAGTTGAAGTGGTCATAAGAATAAACTAATTTTTTACAAGGATAACACGTAATTAAAGACGAAGTAGTCAGAAAAGTAAAATAATTTGGACAATTATAGTTTTTATAGTTTTTTAAAGAGAAAAAATATTTTTGGGGGAGGGGGATGAAGTAGTCCGGTTTATACAATCATGTAACGATGGCCAAGGTAAGGAAAGTGGCTGTACAATTTTTTATTCTGAACACACAGGTTTGGCTGGCTTCTTCAGGTGGATTCCTATTTCTTCAGCTGTATGTAGAAGGCGAACTCCTAGAGCAAAATTAGGATTAGTAGGAATGCGATAAATAATTTTAAATGATGTATTAACGTCAACCTTATGCTCACTATCTACAAGGTGTGCTAAAATAGAGCTACGAATAGTCTTTGATTGTCCCTTGCTTAGCCATGCCTGCCTAATTGTACGTTTGACGTAACTGGCTCCACAGCTGCAATCAGAATGGTAGATACACATAGAGGAGGCAAATTTAGGTATTCTGTCCTTATTTCTCGAACGTAGAATAAGGGTGGTAGTGAAGAAACAACATACTTCGGCTGCATAATAAGCTCTTTTAACTGCATTCTTCAGGCGGTGTGTTAATATTTCGCTGATATCACCGAGGAACGTCAGTTCCATTTGTCTTTCTAACCATTTCTGGTTATGCTTTCTCACCGTCACTTGCGAAGCACGATTACTCCTCCCTATGTATGTGTGTGTCCAGACACACACGAAAATTGGACGTTACATAATCAATTGTACATTTTTGAGGTTTGCAGTGGAGCATATTTTTGACTTTTTTGGCGATTAAAACCCGGGCTTCATGAGAGGTCCTACAGATGACCGAATTTAACCTTTGTCTCAAAATCCTACTGTTTATTTCACCACGATATGGTAATTTGATGAAAACATTATTCTTAGGGGTAGTATAGATTGTAGGTTTAAGGACTAACTGACTTCTACACCTGTTTAAAAATTTTAAAGGACATCCGTTTTCAACAAGAGTATTCATCAATATTTCATTTTCTTGCTCTATAACAGCCGTACAAACACTATGAATCCTCTTAAATGAGCATTTCACCAAA